>CM041294.1:12449790-13171162 GCA_023052935.1 Piezodorus guildinii | reverse complement strand
TTTTTATTTTTTTTTTTATTTGGTGAATTTTCGAGAGAACGTTGTCGCTTTTGAAGAGTTCTTCTTGTTAAGTATTGTGAGTCGGACTCACTTACTTCTGAGAAGGCTGTATCTTCATCAGTTTCCAAACACGAAGTTTTACTCATTTTAATGTTTTAGAAAATAAAATAAAAGAAAATAAAATTTATCTTATAAATGTATACATAAATAATATAAAGGAGAGAAAAGAAGAAATAAATGAAAAGAAAAAAAAAAAAAAAATGTAAAATAAAAATAAAAGATATTGTTTGTGACAGTAGTCGAACTCGTGTTGAAATACGTAGATGAGACCAGGAAGCAGCGCTCCCACCGAGTGAGCTACAAGTCAGTTGATAAGATTAGTCTTCAATAGAATGATAGCTAGAGGCTCGGAGCGAGCAGGTGAGGATCTGCCCGTCCACGAGGTAGAGAGGACCCGCCTGCAACACTCAATAGTTCTCACTGTTAATAAGTACAATTATTACACTTACCCCACGAAACTCAATTGAATATTGTTCACGTCTGTAAATAGTCAATGTTTACAAACTTTAGCAACAAATTAACGGCTAATACCACTGTAGATAAGAAATGAACACAGAGCAATAACTATTTGTAGGTTCACTTGCGGCCATGATGCTTATCTTCAATAAAAATAATTTTAAAAAAATTATATGTTAATTAATGTAATAAAAAGGGCTATTGAACCTTCTCACAATATTTATTGTAGGGCTACCAATGGATAGGTTTATCAGAAAGCATATTATTATAAGACCTATAATACAATCAAGAATAAAAATAACTTTCTTCTCATTAAATAAAGACAATGCTTTAGTAAAACAACCTTTTGTTGGTTACCTAATTAATCTTCCTATATAATTTATATTTTACCAAAGAGCGTATTTTTTCGCATCGAAATTTTCGCTAGTAGATATTTGTGCGTTTTTACAATATCTTCTTTATGGTCTCTAAAAGCCAAAACATGTTTTACTAACAACGATGTTTAGTGACCGCTTATTATTATTACTTCCCCATACCTTTATATGAAATATATAATAAGGGAAAGTATTACGATCGTGAAACTTTTCGAATTCCAGTTTTTAACGGAAATACACGTTATAGGGTCCCCTGAGTCTAAATAACCGCTAAGTGCCGCAAAAAGGTCTGTGTGTGTATGTCTGTGTATGTGTGTGGAAACTCCCGGGCAAAAACGATAAGTCCTAGGAAACTGAAATTTCATATTTAAGACAACTATACCTCTGAGATGTTACAGAATATTTTTCATTAAAATCGCCTGACCGAAAGATCTACTTTATACCATGCATTGTGCACCTTTTTACGATTTTCTCAAAAACGGCTCTAACGATTTTGATTAAACTCCCTATATCGATGTAAAATTTGGCAGGCTTTAATACCATGTAAGTTTCATTCTGATTGAAATAGTATGACAGGACTTAAATGCCGATATTTTTATTTTATTTTATTAGCATTGATAAATAACAGGTAAATATGTAAGTTGGGCGAATTTTATAAACAACTTAAGGAGAAAAGTGCAAACATATTTTTGTATACATTTTTTGTGTTTTTGAACACAAGAATAGTAATATAGATGTATAATATACCGTTGGATAGCAGAAGATTTTAGAAAAAATATTATCTAATGCACGGAATTTTAAAGGTTAATGGAGAGTGATGACTAACCGATAAAACTGACTGACTGAATTCAAAATAATTAATTCTTTAACAATTTATTTGTACCTTTAAATGTATTGAAAAATTCTTAACTTGATTTTAACAAGGGAGTGAAAGTCGTGTGTTGCGCGCACCAGATTTTTTTCAATATATTTATCTTATTTATCATTAATCGTCGGCGTTTTTCGAATATTATTTTATAGAGGCCTTTATGTTCCAAAGTATTTGACTCTGTGGAGATTTTTCCACCGCTAGTTTTGTGCCACTTCGGTAGAGGAGTCCTCTTAGCACCTTGTTAAAAATTATAAAATTTTTAGCCATATCATCTTAGAGAATGTTGTAACTTTGAGGTTAATCTACTTGCAGAAGATTTAGAAGTGAAACCCAAAACAGTCCCGCTAATGTAAATCACATGAAAGTCACACTATCACTCTCATTACAATTTAAGTAGCCCTCCAAGGAATGACATGACGTCGGAGACACGTCAGTGACACGATTCAAACATTAGTAACAGTGGATTCTCTGCCGTTGGGTGCGATTACGAGGCATATATTCGAAAAAAACCTTCTGAAGGAGCAGTGAGAAATGAAGCTTATAAAGGCACATGCCAATTTATGTAGACTGAGATAATTTGTTAACTTCCTCAGAAGAAAAGGAATAGGCTATAGTAAGCGTTTGATTCTGAGTAGTTTCATTTCCTATCATCTGTAGTTTCAATATTTTTCTGTATTATATTAAAAATGGTACTAAAATTATAGCTCTTGATGGCATGTAAAACAAAAATTGTAGATTGTAGATTTAGGCAGTCCATTTGATAGGGAGTTCGTATCGGTGGCGAGGTGGAATAGTCAAATGGTTAATATAATAGCTGCAGCCAAGGACAATTTTAAAAAAGAACTAGGAATCTCCGTTATGGGTGCCAAACACCATCTAATTTATAAGAAGCTAGATTATGGTGTAAACTACATTAATGTCAAAAACAATATAGAATTAATAAGAATAGTTTTTAATACAAGAGCCGAAAGGATATCCCTAAATTGTAAACCATGGATGAGGGGAATAGTTTACTCATGCTCAATTTGTAACAGTAAGGAGGACGAAAATATAATTCATCTGTTAGGTAAATGTACGGCATTTAATTATTTTAGGAAAAAGTATTTTGGAGAAAGTATCTTGACTGAAAACAAAATAATAGACATTTTAAATGGAAATAATTGGAACTCATTGTATAATAATAATAGGCTTACCGAACCCGAATGTTCGATGCCGATACCACCATATTCCGTCTACACAGACTCGTCAAACGTTCTCCGTTCAAGCCCAAACCCCCAAGATCAGCCTTAACGCAATCCTCCCATCGACGTTTCGGCCTACCTTTCGGACACCTACCAGTCGGATCAGCAAATTCCAACTTTCTTGGAATCCGTTCCTCACCGAGCCCAACAATTTTACCCACCCATTTGAGTCTCCGCGACGCTATCAACTCAATTATATTCACAGGATACAAGTTCCGCAATTCCGCGTTGTGCAACCTTCTAAACTCCCCTGTGCCCTAATCTCTCTTCGGACCAAATATTTTACGCAGTAGCTTATTTTCGAAAACCTTAAGCCGTTGTTCATCCTTCAAAGTAAGCGGCCACGTTTCACATCCGTAAAGAACCGTTGGAAAAATAATAGTTTTATAAATTCTAACCTTTAAGTTTTTAGATAGAAGCCGTGAGCTAAGTAACTTAGCAACTGAATAATAACACGCATAGCGAGTTTAATCAAAATCGGAACCGTTTTCGAGAAAATCAAAAAAAGGTGCAACATGCATAGTATAAAGTAGCTCTTCTGGTAAGCTCATTTTGATGATAAAGGTTTTTTAACTTCTCGGGCGTATATTTGTCTCAAATATGAAATTTCAGTTTCATAGGACTTACTGTTTCCGCCCGGGAATTACCACACACACACACACACACGCAGGCCTTTTTGCGGGACTTGGTTATTTGGACTCAGGGAACCCTAAAACGTGTATTTCCGTTGAAAACTGGAATTTGAAATTTTTCACGATCGCAATACTTCCACTTACTGTATATAGTAAGCGAAAGTAGAAATTATATACCCCACTTTGTTAGTAGGGAGTTACCACACACACACAGACCTTTTTGCGGGACTTGGTGACCCTAAAACATGTATTTCCGTTGAAAAACTGGAATTCGAAAATTTTCCCGATCGCAATACTTTCCCTTACTATATATAGTAAGTGAAAGTAAAAAAATACATATTATTTACCCAGGAACACTCCACCGATTTCTTTAAAATTCGTTACAGCGTTACATAATTAAATGACTTTTAACATTTGTAAAATTGAATCCTCACAGCAACTATCTGACAGGTTTTAAATAACTGATTTTCCAAACGTCTTTTTGTCTTTAATTTTGAATAATTTATAAATTATACCAATTAAGTGGATATTAAATTATTATTACACCAATAAATTCAATTAATAAATAATTCTAATATAGACAGGAATATACGGTGTAACTAATTTTATATGAGCTATTATAGCGTAGTTTTAATTAATTTCCCTTTTTTTTTTCTTTTTTTTTTTTTTTGTAATATTATATTATCCAACTACTTCTCGCTAACCGTTTCTAGTCTCAACTAGAAGGGTACTGTGCACAATGTTAGTCGCAACTCTATATAAAGAATTATTCTGCCCCCATCCAAATATTTAATTATGATTCTCCTCTAGACTATTTCATAAGGGCTAGATATCTGGAATTTTTTCTAATGTTGACTTAATGACCGAGTGGCTATCTTCTCGATCGTTCGAGACCCCTAATAAATGTTAACCCGACCCTTAGGGCGTGGGAAGTGCGTTTTTTTATGGCTTGCTCTAGAACCTTCCATCTCAAAACAGCGGGGGTTAAATTGGACTAGGTTTTATTTTTAAGCTTCTCCCGAGCCAAAACAAATATATTAATATTTATTAAGATCAAGTATGATTGTTTTTTTATTTTAGTGTGACGAACATCTGTCAGGCCTTAAATATGCTCTTCAACTTTCAGAATGTGGTAGAGAAAAGAAATGAACGAAAGAAATAACATCTCATAATTTAAAAAGTATTTTATTAATATGAAAATTATAACATTTGTTGTAGATTTAAAATGATCGGATTGTATACCATGTTAATTTAAAAACTAATTATATTAAACTAAAAAATAAAACCATCTAAATCTGAGTTCTATAAGATTATGACACAACCATCGCACAAATCGTAATACCAGATATTTTATTCGAATGACACTCAAAGACCTGTACCTTCAAATCCTTTGAAGGTATTGGGTTCAATACATCGTGCAAGCTTAAGTTTTTATAGGCCAACAGACAAGTAGATAATCAATCAACCGCCAGATATTTCCACAATCTTGGGTATCCACTATATAGAGGCTGGCTTAAACACTAGGAGTGTCTTAAAATTCCATGATCGACCATGCACCGTAATATTACAGAAAAATTATCCTGACGCAGCCGGTACTTGAGACTTAGTATTGGGTTGGTTCACATGAAATGTCCGTTTTTATAGTTTCTGAAATACATAAAGGATTTTGCAGGTCTCTGTTGTTTTCTTTCGAATGTTTACATATTTAAAGTAAACAGTTACTAATCCTCTACCTTTGTATTGTAAACATTAGCTTCCCAATCAATTACCCTCTTTTTAGTATACTTCTAAATATGAACATGGAAAAACATGGAGCAGCTGAGGCCACTAGATATATTTGCAAGGCGTTTGGGGAAGAGAGTGTTAATGAACGGAACATTCGCTGTTGGTTTGCTTAGTTTTTAGCTGGGGATACCGATGGAAAACTTGCCCCGAGGAAGACCTCCGTCCGTAATAGACAACGATGTCCTCAAACATACAGTAGAAGGAAACCCCTAGCAAACAGTTAAAGGACTCTCAGCACAACTAAATGCAAGTGCATCTACCGTTTCCAGACATTTATAGTGTATTGGGAAAGTAAAAAAAGCCCGATACATGGGTACCTCATCATCTCACTGAGCGGCAGCAAGACCCCATGTTTCAAGACATACCGTGCAAAAATGAAAGAACTGGGCTACGAAGTTCTCGCGCACCCACGATATTCTCCCGACTTGTCTCCAACAGATTACCACCTGTTCAGGAATTTAGACAACTTCGTCAAAGGAAAACTTTTTCAAAAAAAGGAGGGAAAAAAAAGAGTTTTTCAGTTCGGGGATAAAAAAGTTGGTGTCACGTTGGGAAAAATATTTAGAAAAAGAAGGTAAATACTTGGAATAAAATTATCTTGTTTTCATATCGTATTTTTAATAAAATCCTTTACCTTGAAAACGGACATTTCGTGTGACACAACCCAATAGCATAGTAAACAGCCCACTGGGTGAAATACAAAAATTTATCGGCAATTAATTCTTTCTCTTGAGTACTGTCTTTCGCTTTGACGATATTCCACCTGTTAAATAATCGCAGGTCATGGAGAAACAAAGGCAAGATGAATGATATAAGACGCCGAGGCGTGGAAGCGGCACGTCGGGTAGTGCCCTAGGCTGGCAGGCAGATGAAAGAGCTGACGGCAACGTATCTGGGATTTCTGGACCAGGACAAAGTGGCCGTTATTATCGCTAGCAGTTTGATGAGGAGCCGGCCTAAGAGCTACTGACTCAGCAGGATCCTCTGAGAACCCAGGCCGTCTTCTTCACCTCCCTTCCTTCTCTTCTTTATTGTTTATCTTTGTAGTCCCTCCACCTGATATCCTTCTTCTCACCGCCTCGGCATAAATCAACTCACTAATAGGTAGAGCGAGTCAATAAGCATGGAGTTGCGCAGGGTTATGTGTTCAGTCATAGTGGTAATCATGTATTCTGTTAGAAACGTCATTAGAATTCGGAATTTTTGTTTAAACCACTAAGATCTATTATTCAATACCTTAATAGTGATCGAGTGATTAACATAATCTTTAAAATTCTTTTTTCATTGGCTCAGTAATTGTTTGCGACAAGCTTTCTTATTGTTTCTTTCCATTTTCAGATATTCTCTACAATTTTGTAATTATTTGTGTGTATAAATATAAAAATTATATACCCCACTTCGGAATGTATTGTATTATATAAATATCATCTATACTAATATTATAAAGCTGAAGAGTGTGTTTGGGGGGAGCCCGTGGCTGAGTGGCTAGCGCGCTAGTCTCTCATGCTACAGTTCTGTGTTCGAATCCCAGTCCCGGCGGGGCATTTATAATGATGTAAAAAAAATGGGGATTCACTCACAACCTTTCCCCCGTGTATGTGAGACCCGTCAGCCAAAGGGTGGCCACTCACAAAATTAGTCTTAGGGAGTGATGACCCTACACTAAAAATAGCATCGTGAAACGTAAGTGTAAACTTGCAGGAGTTTACACCGCGAGGCCCAGGGTCTACACGGCCTGTTGCGCCACTGAAAGAAAGAAAGAAGAAGAGTTTGTTTGTTTGAACGAGCTAATATCAAAAACTATTGGTTTGAATTGAAAAATTCTTTTTGTGTTGGATAGTCCATTTATAGTAGAAGGCTATAGGCTATATGACATCACGCTGCGACCAATAGGAGTGAAGAATCAGTGGAAAATGTGGAAAAAACGGAGGAAATTGACCTCGCATCCTAATGATTCCAAATAATTTACTTTTAAATTTTAAAATAATATAATTTCCCGTTGAATTATATTTTGTCGTAACAATAAAAAGAATAACAGGGGATAGGAATCGATTTACGTCAAGAATGCTTTTCACACTGCCAACTACTGTGAGTGTTAAAAGTATTCGGAATTCCTATTTCTTTTCATTTAATAAGTATATTTCACAACTATTAATTTATATAATCTTTTTTAATTCATAAATCTTTAAAAGAGACTTCCATAAAGCAAAATCACGAACCAGACAACTGAATTTTTTTTTTTAATTAAGCAATTAATTTTGTAAAATTACCAGATCATTCAGTGTCAAAAGTATTCGGAATTTGTTGTTTAAATCGGAAATCCTATTCTTTAGTGGTTTCAAATGTTCAAATTCTCACTCCAAATCGGAAACCACTTTATTCCGAATACTTTTGATATTGTTCGTAAATTAACGTTGAAACCGTTAAATATAAAATGACTATTGTCGTGATTTTTGAGTTCGTCTAATGTATACCTAACTGTTAACATTTTAATGTGAGTAACAACTCTTTAAAAACAGAAATAATAACTCAAAAGCAAGTAAACTACGTAATGATAGTGAATTCCGAATACTTTCAAAACTCACTGTATATGTCGCATTGTTAAGATCGGGTTGCGGAGAAAATCAGTACGTTCTTCTGCCACAAGAGAATAAAACTTAAAATATCATTTACAAAGAAGTTCTTTGAAATATATTCTTTTAAAAACTGCTAAATCCCGATCATAATAACAGAAATTTGTGCGGACGATGTCGCTGGCAACAGCTAGTAGTATAATAAAAATCTTTAATAATAATTTAATAATACTAAAATCTATTGCCCTCGTGTATTGTAAGTCCAGAAAACGCTTTACACAACCGGACAGTGGAACATTTAACAAGCTGAACCTTCAAACTATATTATTATCATATATTAATTTTATATCTAGTGCTGTGAATTACTTAAATATAATTCTTTGTTTCTTTATTGGTGCGAAATACGCACAAAGCTATTCTTGGCCTGCTCAATCATTATGCCTTAGGCCGTCCTGTCTGCAAAATGTGCTGTGCTCATTCCTGCCTAGGGTTAGGTCTGAGAGGACATTATCCTTCCAACGCTCTCTTAGTCTGCCCCTGGGTCTTGTACCTTCTGATGTGTTCCTATATGTCTTTAGAGGGCCTCTGCTCCCTTCCATACCTAGTACATGTCCTAATTCTTTGTAACCTGACGAAATTGAAGATACTAACATCTCGGTATTCAGCGTAGAGCTTAAATATAATTATATGTAATAATTCATTAAGGTGTAGTTTGTCAAAATTGGGATTCTAGACTTCATTACAATTACCCATGCATAATATATAACATTTCTGCAAAGAATGTTTTTAATTCACTGTAGTTTGATATTTCTCTTAAAATATTTAATGATGTGTAGATACCTCTATGGTACTATGGCTATCAGACAATGTATCAAATAAAATTCATGTTGAGATGTTTCGACGTACAACGAGAGCTGTGCCTGAAGAGCCATTCCTTCTACCTGCTTTAAGTGGATCTTACCTCAAGAGGGCGAAAAACCATATTATCAAGTCCACGAAGGGCTCAGCTGTTACCAATTAGCTAGGTATGGTTCGGTCTATAGGTATCGAGAAGAACCCTAGTGAGAGTTTAAAAAGGATAATGTAAGAGTTTATTCAATATCATGAGAAATATGTACCTACATAGAGTGTGGAGGGAAAGGAAAAATGTATCTTCCTAACAATTAAGAGAAACTTGGACTAATGTTTAGACCAGTTGGTTAAAGAAATCAACGATTAGAAGAAAACAAATATTGGTGAGGACTAAGTTCTTCAGAGTTAATGAATTGTCTATATATACTCAAAGATGTTGAGTTGACTGTAAGTAGCTAAAGGCAGTTTAATAAATTAAATATCAATATACTAAGTTAAATGTATTAACTACATTCTCAGAGTAAACGACGTTATTTAATAAATGTTTGTTCGCGATAAACTCTGAAATTACTAAACCGACTTTGATCAAACTTCGTAAGTATATGTTATTTGGTCCAACTTAAATGATAGAATAGTTTTTATTACTATTATAAATGGTTAAAAAATATATTTTTCTATAACGTAAAACAAAAGTTGTTTAACTGTGGCAACACTGGTTCCCAGTAAGTAACCTTCCCATATATTCACATATGTGATTATTAATTCAAATATAAGTGTGTGTTGATCGTTTCTATGCGTTCTTAATTATAAAATATACATTCACATTATTGTTTCCATTTATAATAAAATACATATTAGTTGGCGAAGAGGATGGGATAAAATATACATTCACTCCATAGGTTCCAGTTATAATAAAATACATATTACTATACGTTTCCAGAACAATTTTGAGTACTCATTTGAATGACTTGCTATGATTTATGAGTTGCAACGGAGTTATGATGATATATAGCGGTTTGTTTAAAAAATAAAACGATGTTATTGAATAATCTGGATGTGGCTACTTGGTACTGGTATGTAATTGTAACATTGAGTAAATAAAATTGATATCTGACATGAAATAATAATCTTTTATTTATCAAAAACAGAGTAGCTCATTGCTATTCACCTGTATTGCTTTTATATAACCTCATTCAACATAGTCACTATCAACATCTTTCGTAATTTGTAGTCATTTTAATTTAAATTATTTTATTTATCAAATTGAGTTCACCAAACGGCAAACAAAGATAAAGAAGTGTAGTTTTTGTTCTATTTTTCAATGTGACTCGATATTAGAAACAATATATTTATAGTTAGTTATATTAGATTAATTATAGTAATAGGTTAAGTTGTTTTAAAATCACTTTCCTCATCAACCATACTTCTAACTTTATAAGTTGCGATTTAATTCTGTTAAATATACAATAGCGATCCAGTAGAAGTAAGTATACCCAAAATTACTCAATACATTTTTGCTGTAACGTAATCGTGGTATATAATCACGTATTTAGCATAACTGTGATTGATATAAATTGATCCAATGAATAGAAATATTTTCACTTGATAACAAATTTGATAAATGTAATTGTTGAAAATGCAATATTTACATTTCTTGAACATCTATACGTCTTATAATAATGGAGTAGTTGTTGACCGTTTTATATATGACTATATGGTGGAGAAGTTGATGGAGGGCGCAGCCACCAAGAAAACACACCAGTAAGAAAAAAATTAAATAAGTTCGTTTTATTAGTAGTTTCTTTGTCACCACATCCCCAAACAACTGCTCAAAAATTAAGAATAAGGTACTTGGGAAACAAATTATTTATCTCCAAGCTTGTTGTTGCATAACTGAACTTAAAAAGTTTGAGTGCAAGATTGATTTTCACTTCCGAATCGAGTAGCATTAGTAGTCAGAATTGTAAATTTCGTAAAAATCGAGGCAAATTACCCTTTTTACTTCTTTTGAAGTATATCGGGATGTTAAGAAAGAATAACTCAATAGATCATTTCGTAGAATGGTTAAAAAAAATGGTTGTAACAGAATAAGCATTGTTATATATTTTTTATATAAAATAATTCTTTAAACCTATCAAGAATACGATATTAAACACTCTACTAAAGAATAAAGAAATTGTAATTCATGGAGGATTAGTTTTAATTTCCTGAGTACCGCGGAATATTACCGTTAGATGATGGAAGACTGTTCAGCGTAGTGGGCAATGAGCCAGCGATGTCATCGGCACCCAGACGGCATCGCCTTCGTTTCCCACAGAACGAGCCAACTTCCTGTCATCAGAGGTAAAGTTCTTTGTGAAATGTGACGTTTACACTAGAACATTTTTAAACGAGTTGTGTAAAGAAGAAATGAAAAGAAGTGAGAAAATATTTATGTCTGAATGACAGATCCACCTGGACTGTTCGGAACCTCCAAACCATTCTGAAGACTAATTATGCTGCTTATAGAAACTGTGTCTCTCGTTTCCAAGAGGAAAATAATACAGATAAAGTAAAAAAGTATCCAAATTATTTCATATATAGGTAAGTGAAAGTAATAATTATATGTTAAATGAATAATTTAACATATAGCTTTTTCTATTAAGTTTTTGTAATAATCAAAGTGCAATTTTATATAATTGATAATTTTACATTTTCAAGAAAAAGACTCAATGCAAATACTATTATAAATATAATAATAATAATAAGTCTTTATTGATGTACATATAAACATTTATAATACATTTTTAATTACAAACTTTATTTTTTCTTCTTTCTTTATATACATATATGTACATAGACCTTCCTTTTCAGGAGTTTAAAGTCTTTAACGGTAACTACCCGTACTTGAGTTGAAGAGTTCGCTCATCTTCATCTTCCAAAATTCTCTGCCCTTGGCTTTACGTGACCATAGCACTCCTTCTGTCTTTTTAATTTCGTCGATCCACCTTCTTCTTTGCCTGCCTCGGTTCCTTTTCCTATCCAATGGGGTCCACTCAGTCAACAGTTTAGCCCAGTTTTTATAATTTTTCCTCATTAGATGACCAGCCCATTGCCATTTCATCTTTTTCACGAATCTGATTGCATCAGTGACACCACTAGCTTTTCTTATTTTTTGACTGTTTAGCTTTTGGCTTTTCCTTATGCCTAACATGCTCCTCTCCATTGCTTTTTGGCATGTAATGACCACGCAAAATACAGCTTTTGAAGGCTAATGTTTTTAGAGGTTGGCTGATATTGTTGTTCTTCATAACCATCCTTAAGCTCCAATATTTTCGCCAAGCCATAGCTGTCCTAGTTTGGATTTCAGTAGACTGTCTATCTTTAAAAGATATCACTTGTCCAAGATATTTGATTTCATCTACTACACTGGTTTCAGTAAGATCTGTTTTTACTTTTGCGATACTGGAGCTGGTGATTATTTTAGTTTTTGCCAAGTTCAAAGACAGTCCGTGTTGTGCACTTCTATACCTAAGTTGTTTCAGCATTGTCACTATCTCTTCTTCTTTTCCGGAAATCAGAAGTACATCATTAGCATATTATTAGAAATATAAACCGTATTAAATAATACCATTTTTTTTTAAATATACCATTACTTTCGTAAATTTGTAATATTATGTATCTCCCATTATTAGTAATAATAAGAATGGCTAAATATAGTATGCAAGAATCTTAGAACTATCAGTAAGTGGTAAAAGAAGAAGTATTTGTCTAAGTTCTCAAAAAAGTCCCTCTCCTCCCCCCAAAAAAGTAGCTAGTAGATACGAAAACTTCTGAACTATAAATGTAAATAAATCTCTGAAATATTATTAAAAATCTGACAAACCAACACAGCAGCACGTCTCGCATCATTAATCTAAAAATGCATATTAATAAGATATAGTGATATTCAAAGATATTCATGAGTATATAGGTATAAGATACATCGAGAGGTATTTTTTTCCTGTATTTTTTTTATATTTGAGATATGAATTTCATTTTTTCTTTCTAGCTTGATAGTAACTTTAACGATCTTTAAAAAACATGAGGCTTTGTGGCTAATAAGTTAAGTATTAAAAACTATAGTTTGATTTTGAATATTATACTAATTTTAAAAAAAATAAGTTTCTTATAGGCCGCTTATTAGTTTATTATGAACTAAAAACCACTATTTTATAACAATGCGTTAAATGTTTCTCTGCGTAAATGTTTTTCTTTTTCCCTTTCAGTTAGGAGTCCAAGGCGGCTTTATATCAGTAAGTGAAAGCATTTTTCCGTGGCGAATCCGATATTTCACAGACGTACAAGATCTCGTGACATTCCACCTCGTTTCACGATTCCTAATGAAATTTCTTTTATTCCAATTTTTTTTTTTCAGTTTAAAACAATTATGAAATTGAAAAAGGAAGCAGTTGATATAAGAGTATGGTCTTGTTAAACGGTCTTCTGTGCATTTGTATAATTAAGTAATATATGTATATTTATATTTTTTTGTTGGTTATAATTATTTTGCTATATATACCGACTTGATCAATTTACTATTTTAATGAATTAAACGTTAATCTAATCATATATTACAATTTTATTATTGACTATATATATTTTTAAATGATTAATTTGTTTTAATTAATCAATTAATATTTTATTAAGTATTTTTAAATGTTTATATTTTGAGTTTATATTGCCGAAACGTTGTGCATTGTTTAATAAAAGCGGTCAAGTGGTATTACAGCCTCCGATTTTAAATAATCTTTTGATAACTCAATAAATATTCCATTATTTCTTTTCCAAATGATTTTTATTTAAAGAAACATTTCTCTTTGTTATGTCATTGTATTATTTAACTTATTACTAAAATAACTTATGACACTTAAAGCTATTAATAGCATGATTTTAGCTACTTTTGTATTACAATTTTTAATTTTATTTATTTGGTAAACGATTAATTATCACAATTATTCTTACTAATTTAGTAAGGTTAATTACTTTACACAATTTTAATAAATTCATGTAGATCATGAGCAGGTTACAACTGTCTGTAGCGCCACGGTTGGAAGGATAAATTACTTGTTGATAAGGGTGGGCATAATCGAATGATCGTCATAATCGGATGATCGGACTTCGATGATTTAAATAATCGAATGATGGAATGATTTAATATGCATTATGAGAGGCGATGTGCCACCATTCCTGGCTGGTGCCTAGGTGCAAATATGCATATAATTTATGTGATGAACAAAAAAGGAAAAAAAAATTGGTCGTTAGATTATCCGATTTCCATTATCGCTAAACAATTCAGTTTGAATGATCATTCCTTTCTCCAAACCGATTAATTCGAATGATTGAAATAATCGAATGATCCAATAATCGTCATTTGATTATGCCCACCCCTACTTGTTGGATCAAAAATGTTCCATTCCTATTCAGTTTAAATTCAAAATGTATTACCTACTAAGAAGAAAGTGATGATGAAAGGTGACCACCATAAAAGAATAAACTTTTTGTTCTGCTAATTTTTATTACTTTATTAATTTTTCTTTGTATCGGCCCTAATAGTCTTTGAAAAACCCTAATTCGAATTTGGTATAATGGACCTTATTATCGAGGCTATTACTTCGAAAACAGAACCATAGACCAGTGAACCAGTTAATTGAGGCATATTGAATGTCCTAACGAAATCAGCTCGCGCATGACGGTATGCCTTTTGTCGCCGGTGAGTTGAACGGGCGGGTAGGAAAGTATGCGGATCCTCAAACCGCACTATTACGGCCATTGTATAGAATCCTATTAGAATTCCTTGGCCCCTTGCCGACTGACCTGCATTTCGTGACTTACTCATGAATTCGGAGACGCGCCAAATAGGTTATTTCAATATTTAGGGGTATAAAATAAATAAGAAAGTATATTTTTTCCTTCTTTCTTTTATTTGATTGGAAATAGTTATTTAGGAATTTCCTAGACCAATCTAGGAAGTTCTAGTCTCATTTAATAGGCATGAATTCAAACTTTAAGAAACGTGCCAATCAGTTTAGGGGTAGTTTTGTGGTTAATAACAAATACATTAAATATTAATAATTAACTTAATTAAAATTTACATATTACAATTAAACTGAGATTATGGGATCTACCCTATACATTAGGTCCGATATATGAGGTCGTGGGCAGGTTCTTTATTAGGAGGGAGCAAATTGGATTAAAAATTATTAGAATTATTTTTAAAGTTATTTTTTATTCAAACATTTTCTGTATAGACACTACTTTTAAATTTTTATATGATATTTTTTATTTATTTATTTATTTATACACCCTACTTTGCAATATTTGCAACACAGGTTATGGCATAATTAACTTGGCGATTAGGCCAGCAAGTTACTGTTGCCAATTAACTTCGTTTAATTAGATCTTTCATTTCACATCTTCCACTAAGTTCCTCCAATGCCTGCAATCCTCCTGGCTGGCCTCCTTACTATGTTGAAATGAGCTGGGCCCACAGCCGATTTCCATCCGTATACAAATTCTTTGAAGTACGGGTAGTTGTTTTCCGTCATCAGCTGAGGAAAATCGTCCTCTGAGAGGACATAGAGTCCGGTTTCCCTCAGCAGTTTGGACCGTTCAGCAGCGAAGGCGGTACACGTTAAGAAAATATTTTCAGCCGTCTCCGGGACATTACAGCTAGGACATACGATTTTTACATCGTATTAAAATACATCAAGGAAATGTGATGGGCAATGGTAAACTGACATGAAATACATGTGGAGACATTACCCAATGGCAGCACTCTAAATTTTTAAAATTATGCATGAGTTTAGAGACAATCTTTAGCTACATCTTTTGAACTAATATATTATTTCTGTCTTTTATTTTTCCTACTAACTTATAGGTCGTTGGGTTTAGGTTTAGGAGAAAATTACCATTCTCCCCTTCTCTCCGTCTACGCCCAAGCAGATATACATTAAGCTCGTTATACAATAACTATTCATTTGCAATGTTATAGTGATAGGTAATCATTGTTGCAATTAATATGGAATACAAAATTATGCGTGTCAAGCTTGCAGAATTTATTTGGAGAATATGAAACTGACATTTTTGTTAATGAATAACTGAACTTTATCCGAAGATTGTAAGCAGTATTGCAGATGTATCTCTAACTTTTTTTAAATAAGTTAATTTATTGAGATTAAGTGGACTTGTAATGTCATGATTTTATGTGATTTCATAAGAGATTGTTTAAGATCATCGCTTAAGGTTATTTTAATTATAATTTATTTACCGTTTTCGACCTTTCAACTTAGTTGATTTTTCTTAATGTTTTCGATTAAATAGTCATCAAAATATAAAATTATTTTATAGCATCTTACTATTTTTTTTCATTATTATTATTATTTTACACTCAACACGATGTAACGGAATTTAGGGGTACTTCCATTGTGGAGCAGATAGAATAACTACAATAGTGAGGAGAAAGTTTCGTATTCAGGAGTCTTACGATCCGTTCCATCACGTGTATGGACTTCATGCCTTGAAGATTGTAAAATTGTGTTCGGAAATATATAATAAAAAAGAGTAGGAAATCGATGAGTGTGATTGCGTGCGGTGTCTTGGTCCTTTCTACCCGATCGTGACAATACCGTGGAAAATGCGGTCCAACCGCACCCCGCTCTGTTCATTGATATTTTCTTTGCAGCTTTACAATAACTTCTGAATTTCCTCTCAGCTCTTGTCCTTTGATTATGCATGATTTCAGCTATGCTTGTAGAAAATTATTATGAGGTTCTTGGTTCCCGGAGAACTTCTTCTAAACATCCCGACAGATTTTGATGCGGTTTTTATTGGTTTGTGTCACATGAAATGTCCGTTTTCAAGGTAAAGGACTTTTATTAAAAATACAATATGAAAACAAGATAATTTTATTCGAAGTATTTACCTTCTTTTTCTACACATTTTTCCCAACGTGACACCAACTTTTTTATCCCCGAATTGAAAAACTGAGCTTTGAAGTGAAACAAAATCTGAAAACGCACTTTTCACTTGATCGTCATTTTCGATGATTTCGAAACGGTAGATGCACTTGCATTTAGTTGTCCTGAGAGTCCTTTAACTGTTTTTTAGAGGTTTCCTTCTACTGTATGTTTGAGGACACCGTTGTCTATTACAGACGGAGGTCTTCCTCGGGACAAGTTTTCCAATTCGGTATCCCCAGCTGAAAACTTAGCAAACCAACAGCGAATGGTCCGTTCATTAACACTCCCTTCCCCAAACGCCTTGCAAATATTTCTAGCGGCCTCAGCTGCTGAATGGCCGAGTTTAAACTCGTACAAAAATATTACTCGAAAATCGCGTGTTTCCATATTTGGAGGTATACTAAAAAGTGGTTAATTGATTGGGAAGCTAATGTTTATAATACAAAGGTAGAGGATTAGTAACCGTTTATTTTAAAAATGTAAACATTCGGAAGAAAACAACAGAGACCTGCAAAATCCTTTATGTATTTCAGAAACTATAAAAACGGACATTTCATGTGAAACAACCCAATAGTTTCTTAATTACCTAGCCAATATTAGTTTTAACGAAGTATATGAAATGTAGCATCCCTTAAGAGATGATATACAGAGCTGAACATAACTGTTAAAGAACAATTCAAGAGATTATGTAACCTTTGGTTCATGCGAGTTGTTGGTTTTTTTGGTTCATGAATGCAGAATTTATATTGTAACAGCTTTATTTGAATAACACTGCCCTCTCACCATTTATTAACCAATATAATTATAGTACAAACTTTCTGTACATTTCAACTTTTATTTTTAATTCGAATGAATGTGTCTAGTGACAAAGATGATGCTATAATAGAGCTTTTCGCTCTATAAAATCTTTGTTGATATAAAATATAACTGTATTTCAAATTATCACGGTAATCTTAAATGGAAACTGCACCTTCACCTATTGGCTTTCCGATACTCTATCGGGATCACTTGTAGCTGGGTCGTTAGCATAACAGCCTCCTATGCCAAAGGTCACGGTTTCAAACCCGCAGGTGGTCCTAGGATTTTTTAATGGGGGTAAAAAATTCTTAGTTATGCCGTCCTTCAGAGGAGACTTTAAAAGGTTTTCCCGAGCCTGTGCGATTTCAGGTACTCGTTAAAGACCCCAATCCTAATAAAACCTGGATAGGCAAAATTTAGGACTCCCATTGTAGTCTACATCGTCCGATTAGCAATAGTAGCATAAAATGACGTTAAATAAATAAACAAAAACCGATACTCTATCGTAACTAAAATCCGTTACTTAACAAAAATGTTTAGAGTTGTATTTAAAAATAATTGTAAGCAGTATTCTACAAGTATTGATTAAATTTCACATTGAAGTCTGTCAGAATTCTCGAACTGATTATTTTGAACGGCTGTGGTACCAATAAGGAAAAAAAGGCCTTACTGAAATAAAATGAGGGAAACCGTCCACAAATACCGTTCGTTATCTTTATTTCTTTCAGATTGGGAGGAATTTAGATCGTGCGGTGTTGGTTTTATTCAACCGATAGAAAATTACTTGTTTATGAAAAGCATACGATATTTTAAAAAAATAATATTATAAGGATTATTATGATTTCAGCTTTTGAATTGATTACTAATACATTTTGATAAAAAAAAAGACTGATTTTTCTATGAAAACCTTTCTTAGTAACATAGACATTAAAATAAAATGTGCAGCCTCAACGTACATGTGTTATCAAGGATTACACGCTGGATGTGGTAAACAGTTTTAGCTACCTCGGGGCCCGTATCAATGAAGATGCTAATGAGGATGAGGAGATAAGAGCTAGATTGGTGGCTGGGAATGGAGCATATTTTGCTCTTATTAAGCTATTCAAAAGTAGATTGCTGAGCAGGACCACTAAAATCAGGCTGTACAAGACGCTTGTTAGACCAGTGACAACATACGGATGTGAGACATGGACGTTTAACAAGACTGCTTCTGAAAAATTGGTCCGATTTGAAGTAAAAGTTCTCAGACAGATCTTCGGACCAGTCCAAGAGTCAGGAAGATGGAGGATAAGGACAAACAAGGAAGTATATCGGCTGTATCAGGAATTAGCAGTGTCCATGTTCGTAAAGATCCAGCGTCTTAAATGGCTAGGCAATGTCCTCAGGATGGAAGATTCAAGAGCAGCCAAAAGAATATCCTTATAATATGCATGATCCTGATGGAGTGCGACCTAGAGGCAGACCTAAGACCAGATGGCGGGACAATGTAAGCGGTGACCTCCGAAAGCTAGGAATAACGATAACAATGACAGAAGATAACACTGTGGGAAGGACTGGTTGAGCAGGCTGAGGACAGCTATATGCGTCTGTTGTGCCAGTAGAAGAAGAAGAAGAAAATAAAATGTGCTCATATTATTTTTTTACTCCATATACATACACCAAGAACTCTATTTACAAGAACAAAGAACAGATAAACTTAATAGGAGGGCAGTTAGCAAAACATGTGTGTAATAAAATCTGTAATAGGCGAATGAAGTAATCACTAAATTAATAAACCTCTAGTTGGTTGGAAGAGCCTTCAGCTAAACGAAGGCAATCTTCAGAGCTATTTAACTGATTCCGTTTGACCCGGTTTAAATTATACCTTCTGCTTCATAAAGGTGTCTCTAGTAGAAATAGTAAATAGTCTCAGTGAATTGTTCATGACGTTTATATTGAGTTATATGACTCAATTTTTTAATTAAAGCATTTCTGTTTAATTGTTTTAATAATAACTTTAATTGGTTAACAATAATAACTTAATGGTCCTAATGACTTAACTGAAAAAAACTCACTCTCCTTCTTTGTCTCCCTCTTTCACTATCTCTCGATCTCTCATGTATATATATACTCATGTAAACATATATATGTACATATATTGTCGTATAGGTTACTTAGTAAGATGCTCATTAATTAGCTTCATTAGTTGGTATGCTATATATTTATTAATAGCTGAAATATTGATAATTTGGGAGCCCGTGGCTGAGTGGCTAGCGCGCTAGTCTCTCATGCTACAGGTTCTGAGTTCGAATCCAAGTCCCGGCGGGGCTTTTATAAGGATTCACTCACAGCCTCCGGGCATTTTTAAATCAGTCCATAAAAAGAAGGTGTACGTAAGTACACTCTAGCCTGTTAAGGGTTATTGAGGGTGATAAAGTAAGCATAAAAAACATTCTTGTACCTAAGAAAAAGTGTAAGGATTTGATAAAATTGATACTAAACTGTTTTATGTATTTTTAATGTAGTTTTTTTTCGATTTAGGTAACAGATCAATCTATATTCATACTTCATAAAACTTTTTTTTCCTTTTATCTGAAAAGATTAGGCATAAAAACCGACTTAAATGTGCGAAAAATGTAATATCTGATAAACAACAATGGACTACCAGAAATCGAAAATTTATTCCAGACAGTAGATCGATGACCTGCTTGGACTGTTGACAGTAACATTCAGGAATCGCCAGCCAAACCCTGAATCACATAAATGTTCTCATTAAAAGACTAGTAACCTTTATTTTGTTGGCCAAAGAGGCCATCAAAGAGACAGCTCCCCGGAAAACCAATCATGTTAATCTTTTAATACACTACAAAGATCTTGAGCCCTGATATACCGCCCGTTCCAGATTTAATACTGACAGGATGACTGACCTACAGTGTTGGCAATTTTTTTTATTCTATTTTACATTTTTAAAATATGCTAGCCCGTCGAAAGGAAATCTCCGATTTCTAGCATAAGTTATGGAGTGTGATTTGGTGGCTCTTTATCACAATTTATCACCCATCTGGTTTTGCTCCATATATCTAGCTCGAATTTCTTTTACGAACTTTAATTTTATAAAAATAGCACTGATTGATTAACTTCCTTGTTTCTTAGTATTTTTTTTTTCAGCTAGATTATAATTAATATATTACTTAAAAAAATTTCTTCATTTTACCAGACAATGAATAAAAAAAAAGAAAAACTAACGATAATTCAAATAAACTTAAAATAACCGCTAAATTTGAAAGAATGAAAACTAATAATGGTAAAATACTGACAGTAAAACATAAATTATAACTTAAGAAATATAAGTTGTAATGGTATATAACTTAGTCGTCAAAGCTAATTCAGTCTACTCAAAACGGCACTCTGTAATTAACCACCGTTAAAGTCTCCGTTGCTTTCAATAAAATAAATAATTAAATTTGAATCAACGCCGTAAAAATTTATAATTAGAAAAAGAGTCATCTATGAATTTCTGTCCTATACCCAGATTTATTATGTGTAATTCCTTGTAGCTGTAATATCCCTCAAGAATAATAATTCAATACCTGCTTCGGTCTCGATCAACAGGGACTACTGGTTCCATACTCTTCCTCAACATTGCCAAAGGTCCTTGTGTTTGTCTATAATTTGTTTATTCACTTGAGCTAGCTGATAACAACGAAATGACTTATGAATTGATGTCTCTAGAGACTTTAACGCTAACTAAATGCTTAGAAGCACTGACCTCAATTAAGACTATATTCAAACGTTTAAAATTTAAATTTATTTGTTGACTATAAAAATCGTTTTAACCTCCATTCTCTTTTTAACCGCTTTGCCACACATCAGTTCATCTCAACTTATTGTCTTTTCAATTCGCTACACGTAGCTTCCTGCGGTATCATCCTCTATTTAGTTGGTTTTTATTTCCCACGCGGTCTCATGGTTTTGTGGAGACCCCCTGATGGTTGCTTTACGTGAATAGCTGTTTGAAACATGATTTTGAAACTGAGCCCATCTGTGGTTCAAGTGCTATGCCAATGATTTTATTTAAAATTAGACATTCTGCTCTTTCATTTTAAGTATAGAGTTTTTCTATAGTATGAAATGTGCAAAGGAGTGAATTAAATATTTAGTTTATTTATTGATCAATGATCTTTTTGGCGAAATATTATTTTTATTTTTAAAGAATTGATGATCCCAGAAATGTAAAATCTTAAGCTATTTTTTGGAAAAGTCCTATAAAGAATTTGAACCATCTGGGGTATTCGGTTTCCAAATGAGGACCAACAACCTTACTAAGTTATAAATTTCCTAATGACGGCTGCAGGAAAAGGTAATAATGTGCATTCGGAAATAAAATTTGTAGCTTTATTCAATTAGGGTTCCATATCATTCCGAATTATGTATGTCAGTTTACTTATGCAAATGCTTAAAATGACCGGTTTTATTTCCTTCTTTAATTGGCAGTAAAACAGCCGGGAACACGAAATGTTCCAACAAAAAAGACGGTATTAGAAAAGGTGATTCTGTTCCTAATGAAAAGAGAATTGTATGAGGTGGAAGGATTCCAGAAAGCTGAGGATACGGTAAGGGGGAACGGGGACCCCAGCGATTATGTAAATGGACGAGAGGCCAGCAGGAATATTTGAGGAGTCGCTCAACCTGTTTTCGGGGGCCACTACATCGGCCTAATTGCTATCTCCTCCTCTTCGTCTACTTCTTATCCTCTTCTTCTTTACCGCTTCCGAGTGTCTGTCTTCCGGCCGACGACCCCTAAGCCCAGGCTCGCTTACCCATAATGTTCTGCATAGCCTGCTCAATTAGTAGTCCTCCTTCATTGACTACTCAAGCAAAGATCTGCAGGAAATGTTCTGAGTTATAGAGTCCGACTTAGTTGTAATGCAAACAGTCATCTGTTCTGCTTTCACTTAATCAATTAATGCTTCATCAATTAAACCCAGTGACATTCCCTCTTTTATTATGCAGTAAAACAGTTTTATTTGATTCGGACACAGGAAGTGTTTTCACTCAATTGAAATACGAATGTACCTATTTGATCTACCCTACATTCCAAATTTCATACACTGACTCACAAGCTAAAACCTAGATGGAGAACGATCCTATTTTTATTAAGTGGTTGATTTTTAAGTATTCTCTTCAAATATATCGTTACATTTGTACGAACATCAAAGTAATCCAATAGTCAGATTAGATGGTGTCTGTGTATTTTTTGGGCTTATGATACTCACAAAGTACATTTTGAAATAGCCTCTGACCTAAACAGCATTCCACTGAATAACATACAGACCACTAAACAATTTTTTGACTTTCTAAGACAGACAGACTTTTACAATAGACTTTAAAAATAATTCTACCATGATGACGTAAGGCGAAAATTACCCTCGTGGTTAATGGCTTCATACGAAATAAATTAAATAAAAAAAGAGCCAGTAAATTAGTCTGAAATTCGAAATTGACGATACCGTTATTTCAGGCAAGTGAATGGAGAGAGAGACCCTTTATTGCTTTGTCGATTTAAAATATATTTTTCACTACCTATATACAAGATTTAGATTAAAAAAATTAAATCTTTCATATAAGCCGGTTTTCTTACCTTGTGATGGCCATTTAAGAAAAAAAAAAAAGATAACAGAATAAAACACAATTACAAATATTAATTTTATATTCACTGTTCGGATCTGTACTAAATCAATCCTTACAATCCAAAATCCTCAAGCTTCTTACTTTGTCTCATAAATAAAATAAACTCATCCATAAAGACCTTAATGTTCCGTATGTTACTGATTTGGCTCGATCCGGATATAATTCCTTTCATGACAAACTCCATTCCCACTCTAATCATTTTTTTCTCTTCGATTCCTGAGTATCCTCCGAGGCGTCTGAACAGGAGATGGCCCCGAGACGTTCTAGTTTAGAACATTTTTAGAGTGCTTCCATAGGGAAGCTTTGTAAATTCCAATAGATATATTTTAAAAAAAATGTTTACTGACATATTATTTTTAAGACTTCGATTTAACATTAAACAATAATATTTTTTTCTCTTCAATCTATTGATTATTATTATTAGCACTAAGTGTTTTCATGTAATCTTGACTTAATTTTGTTCGTGGCTTACAATATCTACATAAGAATTGGCACAGTGGATTATTGTTGACAATAGCTTGCTAACCAATTATAAAGTATTGCTCGAAAATACTTTTGCTGAAACACCTTTCTGAATAGGAAAGCTACTTGTGTACTGGGTAATGAACATATTTACATTTCGTATAGGCATTCACGGCGTTCCTTAGTTAGAGGGAGTATAAACCACAGTTTCGAGGGTGATTTGGTTTTTAAATTTTTTTTTTTTTAGTTTATGTTGTATCTTGTTTGTATCTATCTAGTTTTATAGTTTGTAATGTAATTAAATTAAACGTGATAATATAATAATTGCATTAAAAAATATATTGTTTAAATATTTTTTATGAATATTTTGTATATAAATTTTACATGTAGAATCCACCTGTCTGTCCTTGCGCATTCAAATTACTAATAGCCATTATCTATAAAACTTTGTAGGTATCAACATTTTAATTATACGTATGATTGTCATCGTCGCAAATATTTCCTCGCATCATTCCTTTACCAAGTTATCCAATCCCGCCGCCCATCATACATTTTTGACCTCCTACGATTGAGACGTTGATTTCCGAAAATCACTAATTATTATATTATTAAATTAGCTAATTTAATTCTTTTCCCATTAAAATCCAGAACGTTTTTTTTAGTATATTAATAACATTATATTAAAGATATGAAATGAGATGTTTTGGTATAATTTGGAACGAAATTAAATGTGTAATTATTTCCTTTAAGAAAATAATTATATTTCTAAATTGCGTTTATAAAGGGCTTGGGTGTTCATTAGATAAAATCAAATAGGAGATTTAATAGATTTAATAGATATAACTAATTGATGAGACTACAAATATGTAAATAAATCAATTTCGTAAAAAATGTCCTTCTCTGTCTATCCTCTTTGTACACGCTCCAGGTCTTCAGATTTATACAGTAAGACCCACCGAACTGCACATTTATGGAATTCTATCCCTCCTTCCATCCGTCACTCCAACTCTCTGTCAACCTTCAAATCCCGCATATTTAATAACTTAATGAATATCCAGGCTCGACAGATTTGTACCTAAATAAGTTATTTATTTTTTATTTTGTCGTTTTTTTTTGTTTTCTTCTCATTTGAATATGTCTATTTTATATAAGTAATTATTAACTTGTTAACATATATTAAATTTGCTCTAAGACTCCAAAGCACCTTTTGTAAATTCTGTATTTTGTATTCTAAAGGGACACGTCCCAGAATAATAAAGAATTTATTTATTATTGTGACAAAGAAATGTTGTAATATTAAGAATATTCTTTTAATGTCCTGAAAAAGGCGCAGATTCTACCTGAAGACAGGTGTATAATATAATTAGGAAGACAAAGGATAGGACGTGGCAGACAGCGGCGAAGAGGTTTAGGAAAGGGAGAGTAGGTTAGGCAGTAACGGTGACCCGAATCCAAGACTGTTCCCACGAGCACCTGTGAGGTCGGCTCATGTATTATAGCCGTTACCTCCGAGCCTTTTTTCTTTCATATATTATCTTACTTATTATAATTCAAATTCAAAATAATATATTTTTATCTTTATAAATAATATTGAATTATTATTCAAGTCATTTTTTTTTTTGTCGGGTGGCTCAAACGAACCGGTGTTGGTAACTATTTCAAGACTGTAGGTCTTTAATTTAGTTATTCCTACAACAGATACTCTGTGTTGGAGAAGAGTTTTCTTTGTCATTTCTGACATTAGTGCAATGAATCAGATATTTCATTGCCTACAAAAAGGGCGCCATGAAGAAAATTACCATCACGTTCAACGTTTATTTTTCAAAAAGGCTTCTACTTTTTCTAATATCGTTAACTACCGTATTCATCTGGACAAGAGATTATATAAGATACTTAAAAGTAACTATGGTATTAAGATACACATACTATATTGAAACATGAGGATCGAATAAAAAGAACACTATATCACTCTTACAAAGTACGTTCCAATTAAGGCGTTGATTTCCAAAAGGTTTTTGCTTGACATATTTGTAATTTCATCATTTATTTGATTTTGTCTAATGAATATATGCCTTATGATTAGGATATATGATGAAAATTAGTGGTTGACAGTTAAGAGATTCACAAGGCAATCAATAATTGAGGTTTTGATTTCCAAAAGGTACTAAAGGACATTTTTTTCAAAGTTCATATTTTGACATATTTGTATTCTAATGTTTTAGTTGTATCTAAATCCGTCATCTAATTTCATCTAAAAAACATAAAAATCCTTTAAAAAAGTATATAAAAATTGCATTTCATTCCAAAAGGTACTAAATCCACAATTTATTTCATTCCAAAAGGTACTAAAAACATTTCCTTCCAAAACGTACTATATGCCATGTAAACAGATATAACATTTCTTTCCAAAAGGTATTATATTTCCTACTATACGGCAGAAGCACCTAACCCTACCTATATTACAATATATAACCATTAATTTATTGTTTTCTCGATTTTGTTCATTTTTTTTTTGGTTCATTTAGCACGTCTTGAATCACTGCTATTATTTTGATCAATGGTTTTGACCTAATAATCAGTTTTTAGGCTATTTGAAACAACTTAATTGCGTCGCTTTGGTTATTTTGGGTTGTCAATTATATTAAGTTTTTTCTTAGTATTTCTTCTTGTAGCAACATAAATTTGGTTTAAATTTTTCAGAAAGTTCCAAAAGGTACTATATCCACTTTAAACAATTTCACAGGAAACGCAAAAATCTGTTATTTATTTATTACTGGACCAATTTACATGTTGTTGTTTTTTATTAAAATCTAGAGTTGATTTTGTACTTTATTAACAACTTATTTTTCCATATTATTGCATTTTTCCCATGACTTTCTAACAATATAATATGGATATAGTAATTTTTGGAATTAACGTGGATATAGTACTTTTTGGAAAGAATTAAAAGTGATATAGTACTTTTTGGAAGGATATAACGCGAGATAAGTTACCATAACCTTCCTCACAACTAACGCCTTTATAATGTTAATTACTAAGTTATGTATATTTCCCTATTCTCACTCTGAGAAATACCTTTCCTTAATGTCCACTTTGAAATCCCGCTTAACATTGGCACCTAGCTTCCTCGATGAAGCCCACTACAGCCAACATATCCGGCATCAGTATCTACGATCATGAGGAAAGGTTCCTATTCCTAGGCCGTTGTGTTTTCGATCCTAACCAGCCGAGGCTTTAGATGTTGAATCGCAGATAATCCTTGAATTATACAGGCAGTGTCCCCCGGCCGGCGGCTTCCTTAGGGTTTTATTGCTGCCTTATTTACGGCCTCCAACCGGTCCCTTGTGTACTGTTTACATCCGATTCTGGGTGTCCGGCCTACGCCCTCCTCTGACGGAGGGTGGTCTTCTTTTTACGCCCTTTCTCGGAAATCAGGATGAAAAATCTATGATTTATGGAATGATTAAACAAGTGATAGGAGACACCTCAGGTTCGAGGGGAAGATATAACAAGCAGCAGATCTTCCGTGACTAGGTTAAGTTTCAATTCGTGACCGAAGAAGATATCTCATCCTACTCCTAACCATTAATATAGTATTATCAGCATGTGAACCCTAATCTTTCTAGAATTGATCGATTGATATTGGTCCTGTATTTTTTCATGCAACCGTTCCTCCTATATGCGTTTAAAAAAGTCCAATTGTTTGGATTATTTTCTGTTGTAAGTTGGTTTCAGCGGTTAAGATTAGATATTATTGTTGTGAAAACTTCTTAAGGCGCAGTATGCAATTTTAGGCAGGGGTTAAAAGCTTTGATTTCGTTACCATGGTGACGTTACCAACATGCCTAGAATGGCGCGTGAGCAGCGGTTTGTTCATTTTTTATTAAATTATATATAAGAAATAAAAGTGGAAGATCCCCTCCTTTGAGTCAAAAATTTCGATTCAAAGATGAAAAAAAAAAAAATAGGTATAAGCGATATAGGGATAAGAAAAAAAAATATGCAATAGTCGAATCAACAAATTTCTAGGTCAACAATCAAATTAATAACAAGAGAAGAAAAAAGTAACCGTCCTATTGAAACAATGAAAAAAAAAAAAGACACTAACAAAAAAAAAACGGCGTTATAAGAATAAAAATAATCTTCCATTTTAATTTTCATAGATGGTTCAATCTCCTAATGGAGAATAATTCGAAATATAATGCCGGAATTAAAGATGAGACAAAAAAAAAAAAAAAAAAAAAATAGCGATTAATTTAATTCATTCACAGGTGGATCAATATTTTGAAACTGTTATAAAGCCTATTCCATAAAAAAAACAAAAACAAAATATATAAAAAAAATTAAAAAACTATGCAATGTATACCGCCGATTCATACTGTCTACAGACACATTCAGATTACAGTGGCATAATTCAAGATGATATGTCTCTACAAAGTAATGTTTTTTTACAATTAAATATGGAAGCGGCGTGGTCTAGTGGATAGAGTGTTAGTCTGCTGTGCTCCAGGTTCTGGGTTCGAATCCGGCTGTTATTTATTCTGTTAATTCAGTCGGGGCGCGACCCTAGGGTATGGAGATCCTCCTGAGGCAGACCCAGCCTCTGTAAAGTGGGTACCCAAATTAATTGGGGAAAAACCTGGCGGCTGAGCGTGATTAAGGCCTAAACAACTCAATGCACGGCATTTGGCCTAAAAAAAAAAAAAAAAAAAAAAAAAAAAAAAAAAAAAAAAAACCTGTACCACTACAACCCATGAAGGGTCTTGGGCTCAGTACATATAGAGATTCGTACTGTTTCTAGACCAACGGCAGTGCAATGAGGTGATTAGGCCTTAAACACGCTCAGCCGCCAGGTTTTTCCCCAATTATTTTGGGTACCCATTTTATAGAGGCTGGGTCTGCCCCAGGAGGGTCTCCATACCCTAGGGTCACCCCCGACTGAATTAACAGAATAAATAATATTCTGCCTCAGACGGGATTCGAACCCAGGACCCGCACACAGCAGACTAGCGCTCTATCCACTAGACCACGCCGCTCCCCGTTGGCCTAGAAACAGTACGAATTTCTATATGTACTGAGCCCAAGACCCTTCATGGTTGTAGTGGTACAGGTTTATTATTACAATTAAATAAAACAGTAATAACAAAACATGGATTCTTAACATAATCTACTGTTATAAACCTACTCTTCATTAAAACGAAATTTCAGTGCGAATCGGGAATTTAAAAAAAGTTTTCACTTCTATCGACAGTCCCTTTTGACTGCCTGAATTTTAATTTTTTTTTCTTTGTAATGTTTATGTATCTCTGAGGCGTTTCCAATCTTAGCATGCAAGTATAGATAATAATACCTTCACACTTACACATGTAACTTGTCTCATTTCTGAATTTTAATATGCAGAGGGAAAAAAGAACAATATTCATCGAAAAATTGAAAATTAGACACCTCCTTTGATAACGATCTTTTGGAAGAGAAACTAAGAGGAAAATTACAAAGCAGAGAGTACAGCTATCAAAATAAGATTAGAAGTAGCCGGCATATTAGCCATTTCGGGAGGGAACAAGCTGTGACAGAGTGCTTTGCCAGTGTAATTAGCACTGGCGTCATCAGTCCCCGATCATCGTGAAATAGCCGTGAAACGATCCACGAATTAGGAGGGAGTAAGCTCTCCTTTAAAGTCTTCTCTAACACTATCTAATAATTTTCGAATATTTGTGTTAAAAGTCAAATTTACTTTAATTAAATGCTTTAAAAATTATTTTAATTTTTTTAATGTTTATTTTAACATCGTGATTGAACAGGGAATACCTAGAAAGTATGTAAACCTAATAGAGATGTGTTTGTCGGAAACATTTAAACATTCGTAAAGTTAGAATCGGTCTTAATTACTCAAGAGAGATTTGAGGTGCGATCGGGTTTGAAACAGGGTGACACCCTCTCACCTGTGTTATTTAATATAGCTTCAGAATGTCATAGAAAAGTTGATGTGTACCGATAATGGTTTAAATATGGGTGACAGGATTCCGGTTTTGGGGTATGCCGATGATTTGGTACTGCTAGGTAAAGACACGGAAACCATACAACTAAATACAAGTGTGTTAATAAAAACCGGTAAAGAAATTAAATACCGATAAAACGAAATATATGATTAGTAGCGGAAACGGTGGCGATCTTAGAGATATTGATATATCAGGGTATACTTTTGAACACGTAGAGAAATTCAAGTATTTAGGTTCAATGATAACTAGAAAAAATGAAATCCAGGAAGAATAAAGTTCCGGTTAAAGGTTGGAAATGCGTGTTATTCGCGGCTTCTATCTAAAAACTTAAAGGTTAGAATTTATAAAACTATTATTCTTCCGACGGTTCTTTACGGATGTGAAACGTGGCCGCTTACTTTGAAGGATCAACAACGGCTTAAAACTTTCGAAAATAAGGTACTGCGTAAAATATTTGGTTCGAAGAGAGATGAGGCCACTGGGGAGTTTAGAAGGTTGCACAACGCGGAATTGCGGAACTTGTATCCGGTGAATATAACTGAGTTGATAGCATCGCGGAGACTCAAATGGACGAGTAAAGTTGTTGGGCTCGATGAGGAGCGGATTTCGAGAAAGTTGGTATTCGCTGATACGACTGGTAGGCATCCGAAAGGTAGGCCGAAGCTTCGATGTGAGGATTGCGTTAAGGCTGATCTCGGGGGCTTGGGCTTGAACGGTGAACATTGGACGAGTCTAAGTAGGCGGAATTTGGTGGTATCGACATCGAACCTTCGGGTTCGCTAAGCCTATTATCATTATTATTATTAATGTTTATTTTATTTAACGCCACTTTATGCTGCTGTGGATGATCGGACGATACAACAGTGGGAGTACTTAACTTTGCATATTCAGGGTAGAATTTAACGTGTACTCGGAAGGATGTCATAACTAAGGATTTGTACTCCCACTAAAAAATCCTAGCACCACTTTCCAGGTTAAAACCATCGACCTTGGTTATTCTTGTCACTGCACTGCAACTAACCCAGCTTTTTTTATTTTTTAAATTTATTAAACGTTATTTTAATAGACTAACTAAAGTTTCATTTTAAAAACGAGTTGTTACAATATACTACGATTATGCTTAAAATATACATTGTACTGATTAATTATGCGTATAGCTATCTTGGACAGAATAAAATTAAGTCCTACCATAATTAATAACTTTATTAGATGTGCATGAAGCTAGTTTCTCTTGCCAAAAACGCAAACCTAAGAACGTAAATTAACACAAAATGAAATATTAGCGAGTAAGGCAGGGGATACAGTTAGTTTGTATATAACAACATAAAGACATTAATATACTAATTACTCAATAATTTTGAGTCCTTAAAACTAATGCTTTTGGTTTTTAAAAAATATAAGTAAATGGTCCATTAAGAAATAACTATGCCGATTGCAAGCGTTTTGTTGTAGAATAGAAACTGCGTCAAATGCGAAAATACAATGAGATAAAAGATTTTACGATCAAACAGTTGATGTTTTTAGAATTAAAAAGTACGTTTTATAAAATGGGTTTGTTTAGGAGTATGAAATGGGAACCTTCTTCTAAGCTAGAGTGTTGAGTGTTCTTCACCAGCCACACGTTTTCTGAGAATGCTCTAATAAAAGGGTCTCCCATACAGGTGACCGCCAGAGGACATGCCATCAAGACAAGAACCGATAGCCAAGGAGGGGAGAAAACCGGTCCTCCGAAGTTATGGTTGTTGTGGAGTATAAAAAGGAGCTTCGGGCCTCATCTCTGGGTCAGGCGTCAGATTTCGGCTATGTCTGTCTCTTTAACCAGATCTTCTGTCAGCTTCCTCTTTCTTTAGTCCTTATCTCCTCTTTTATTTATTTATTTTTTCTTTTTATTGAGATATATTACAATTTGTTACAAAATGAACAATAATAATATTGATAAGAGACCACATTCATACTATATATACAGAAAATGATAATAATGGTCAAATTAAATAAAATAGAACATAAATAAATTCATATATATACAATAAAATAATAATAATAAATAAAAAACAAAACAAATCGAAACAAAAACCTATTATTGAGATAAATAAAAAGTTGGCAAATAAATAAACATCTTACACACAATCATAACTATATACAATATATACAATTGCTAAAGGGACCCCAGCAAGCGCTTTTCCCTCCACTTGTGGAGGAAAAAGCGGAACCCAAGAGATCCCAGCGCCTCTATCTCAGCCGCATCACTGGTCTGAGCCAGTGGAGGCTGAGTTAGGGCGCTGTAGCCACAAACATACCGTACATGAGTGGAGGATATGACCATTGTCAAAACTCCAGTTTAAATGTTTACAATAGGTCTCGTGGCCACTGCCGTTTCAATCTTCGAGGAGGATTGTAGGGATGGGTGGTGCTGGATAGGGATTGCGCTAGAGGGTTAGGATGATGACTAAGGTTCTGATGAAATTTGGAAAATTTGGATGGTACCAGGTCTAAAACAAACGGAATATTAAGGTCATGGTGTAGGGTACAGTTGGTAACGTACTTTTATTTGTAGAGTACGAAGTGGTTCCTTATCGAATAACTCCAAATTCTCATGTTTTACGATAGCTGTAGGTTGATTTACACAATATATATATTTCTTGATATTTACAACTGTTTTATGAAATACACCTAGTAAATGTGATAAAATTCATGATTCACATGTAGGGATACTACCCATTGGCAGCTCTCCAAAAACTATGGTAATCTAGATGGTCTCGGGCTCATCTTCTTTTCTGACGCCTCGGAGGATTATCAGAGATTGTAGAGGAAGCAAAGATTGAAACTAGCTGGTCAAAGTGGGTATGGAGTTTTTCATGAAAGGAGTTGTACCTGGTTTGAGCAAAGAATGATTTCATTCCTGAAAAAATAATAAGCATTGAGGATTTTTCAAAGGATTGTTAGAATTAGACTCGAGAAGGATTTGATGTTTTAGTAGAGCCTTAAAGCTTTACTCCGTAAGTCCATGTCGGCCATATGATATTCATGTAGATGAGCCTTATGTAGTTAAGTGGAAGGTTTAAGCGTTTACCCAGTAAGTGTTTTAGTAGTTGAAAGCGTCTGGCAGTTTCTTGTCGTTTCAGTCTTGAATTTATAATATTTAAGTTGTATCATACTTTAGCAGACCATGGTTTACAAAGGATGTTATAAGTTTCGCTTTCGTACTATGATTATTTAAGAAATGATAAGCTTTTAATCCTCTATAAATCAAGCATAATTTATTTTTAGATTATATCCAATGCTACTTGCGAAAAAAAATATTTATTTTTTAAATATTATAAGTGGACTTTTTGTTACAAACAAAGAAGCCAAATTCAAAGAAAAAATGGTAGAAAAAGAAAAAAATAACCCAAAGAAAAATTTAAGAATTAAGGATATGTAATATTCCTGGAAGAGGAGGGGGGAAGGAGGCCGTGGCTGCGTGGCTAGCGCGCTTGTCTCTCACGCTAAAGGTTGTGAGTTCGAATCTCTGATCCAGAGGGACTTTTTTAAGCATTTAACAAATGAGGATTCATTCACAGCCTCTCTCCTGGTTATGTGAGACCGGTCAGCCAAATGGTGGCCTCTCACAAAATTAGGCGTAGGTAGTGATGATCCTACCCCATAAAATACATCGAGAAACGTAAGTGTAATCTGCCAGGAGGTTACATCGCGAGGCTAAGGGCCTTCACCGCCTGTCGCGCCACTGGAAGAATAATGAATTGCAGAAGTATTAAATACAAATAAAATAAAAAAATATATATTAACTTAAGTCAATGTATTAGAATAAAAGTAATATATGATATTTTAAGAGAGTCCTTTTTAAATTATGTCGTCTAACATCAGATATTTCGCTATATTTTTATTTTTACATCGCATAATTAACTATGAACTCAGATATTAAATGAAAATTTTAAAATAACGAAGTCATAATTTTATAAGGATAAAATAACGCTTCTAATTCACTTGGCTTCAATAAATTTTTTATAGCAATGTAGCCAAAGAATACGTTCCCTTGTAGAACCACCAAAAAGCTGGTGAAGCTTAAATTTGTAAGTCGAATCCATGGTAATAAAAGCTAAAACGATATGGTCTGTTAGTAAAATTTAATTCATGTTTCGGCATTGAAAAAAAAAAAAAAATTGTGGATTAGTCAATTACCTAATATCTACTAATTGATTTAAATATCTCAGAATTGGGCTAATCTCAGAAACTGCTGGTTCAAATTGAACAAAATTTTAATCTTTTCGTTTTGGATAGTCCATTTATCGGGGAAGGCTTTAGGAGCACTCTGCAACCAATAGGAGTGAAGAATTAGAGGAAAATATTGAAAAAACGAGGAATATTAACAATGCATCCTAATGATTCCAAATGATTTACCTTTAATTTTAAAAGAATTATATTCCCTGTTAATTTTAAAAAGGGGCTTACACCCAAAATCATTAACATTAATTTCCTGTTAATCCCTGAAGAATGGTCCCTCCCCATTTTTGTAATTGTATACATAAAGGCATAAATATGTATAAAATACATTAATATGTAACTGTGACTAACAACGGTAACGTATTTATTTTTAACGAGTTAAAACCGTTCAATTAGAGTAATTAAACTAATAAAATTAAATATGTTTCTATTCTATTTAGATTCCTTAGACCACTTTGTGACGAAAAATAGGCACAAAACGTAAATTAGAACTATTGCTATTTTAATAAAATGTCCTGTATTTTATAAAAAGAGTTAAAGAAACTTGAAAAAAATGAACTATTACCAATGTATTACTTTGATGTTAAGAATATTTGAAAATTTTCTTTCAATGATTACATTCAAAAAATAGCTGTGACACATGAAAGAGTTACTTTATCAGTGATTACCTCCTCAGGCTGATTTATAACAGATAATGACAGGCCGGCTTACTCTGCCTATTCCCTCCTCAGGTTACCGAAATTAAGGCGTGCCCATATTTTCAATAATACTACTTCTCAAAGAGTAACCTCTATTGGCAAGGTTTTAGTTCTTAAAAATACATAATTCATTTTTATTTTATTTTAAATAAATTTATTATCGTTTGATATATATTGGGTTGTGTCACATGAAATGTCCGTTTTCAAGTGAAAGGATTTTTTATTAAAAATACGATATGAAAACAAGATAATTTTATTCGAAGTATTTACATTCATTTTCTACACATTTTTCCACCAACTTTTTTATCCCCGAACTGAAAAACTCTGAGCTTTGAAGTGGAACAAAATCTGAAAACGCACTTTTCACTTGATCATCATTTTTAAAAAGTTGTCTAAATTCCTGAACAGGTGGTTATCTTTTGGAGACAAGTCGGGAGAATACGGTGGGTGCGAAAAAACTTCGTAGCCCAGTTCTTTCATTTTTTGCACGGTTTGAGTCCTTTAACTGTTTGGTAGGGGTTTCCTTCTACTGTATGTTTGAGGACATCGTTGTCTATTACGGACGGAGGTCTTCCTCGAGGCAAGTTTTTCAAGTCGGTATCCCCAGCTGAAAACATAGCAAACCAACGGTGAATGGTCCGTTCATTGACACTCCCTTCCCCAAACGCCTTGCAAATATTTCTAGCAAATAATGTCCTCAGTTGCTGAATGGCCTAGTTTAAACCCGTACAAAAATATTACTCGAAAATCGCGTGTTTCCTTGTTCATATTTGGAGGTTGGTAATGGTAAAGCATAATTGATTGGGAAGGTAATGTTTATAATACAAATGTAGAGGATTAGTAACTGTTTACTTTAAATATGTAAACATTCGGAAGAAAACAGCAGACCTGCAAAATCCTTTATGTATTTCAGAAACTATAAAAACGGACATTTCATGTGAAACAACCCAATACTATATACATATGGGATCGTTTTTTTGTATGACAATTTTTAGAAGGATCCAATAGATCTGGGATATCTGGGACATACAATTTTTTTTTTTTTTTTTTTTTTTTGAGTTAGGAATTTGAAACATCCGGTGGCTAAGGTTACTCCTTATTAATGCTAAAGTAATTTGCAGATAACAACTGTGAGGAAATAAATAAAGAGTTAGAGCCGTGGGTACAGAGCTGGTACTTACGCGACTGTGGATATCCTCAATCATCCTGTCGATGGTAGATTGTGCCTCAGGGCCATTATCTCGGGTCCTCGTTATCTCTCTGTCCCTCTCTCAGCAAACAATGCAGTTTGTCCAGGAAATAGTTGCTCCTTGACCCCCGCCGATTCTCCCTGGATTCCTTCCACTCCCGGCATCGGTTATTTCCTATGTGCAAGAATTTTTCAATAGCCTGTGGAGAATGTTAGAAGATTATAATACAATGTAAGCTTCTTCGCTGGTGCAATACTGGACGTCATTGGGCTCTGCTAATTTATAATTGCTTGTTACGATTAAGTTTTTTATTGATAAAGAGAGGAGTGCTTTATTTTTTTGACAACGTTGACCAAGTACATTGGGTAGCTTTTTTACACTACATACCTATTAATCCAGTGATGTGCTATGGAGCACAAGTCTGGGGTGGGGTTAGTCATGATGCCGTGGAAAAACTACAAAGATTTTTTCTTAAAAAAATATTTAAATTGCCAAAATATACTCCAACTCATTTTCTGCATTTTGAAACAACAATCAATCCAATATTTATGTTCATTCTAAATATGCATTTCGATTATATTAGGGGTACTCACTACGTTTGCTATAGCATGCCATTTGTGCTATTGTGCTAAACCCATCAATTTTATACAGGAAATAAATGTAGAATCTCGACGGGTTTAGCAAAATAACACAAATAGCATTGCTATAGCAAACGTAGTGAGTACCCCTATTATTAGAATTTTGAATTTACCACCACATAGATATCCAAACATATTAGCATTACATATAGTTAAGAAAAAAATAGCATGGTTCAAAAACATACTTTATCTGAAAGAATCGCATGGATTAAATTTTAACTTAAATCTATGTAACTGTGATGATATTAAGTTATGGAAAAATAGTCTAGCAATATTAAGGGTTCAAATGCAAACAGATGTATACGAGGTTTGTTAAAAAAATAAGGTGAATTTGTATTTTTAAGAAAAAATATTTATTTATTTATCAATACTTATGTTTTCCCCTTCAAAGTAATCCCCCTCAGATAAAATACACTTATGCCAACGGTTTTTCCAATCCTCAAAGCACTTCTCATAAGCACTTTTCGGTATAGCCTTGAGCTCTTCCAGCGATGCAGTCTTTATCTCCTCAATCGTTGCAAATCTCCGTCCTTTCCTAGGTCTCCTTAGTTTTGGGAACAAGAAGTCACATGGAACCAAATCCAGTGAATATAGTGGCTGAGGCATGATTGTGGTGTTGTTTTTGGCCAAAAAATCTCTCACAAGCAAAGATGATTTTCATGGAAAATTCAAATTAAATCCAAATTTCATGGCACGAAACAAGCGATATGCCGACATCCTCAGCAACTTCTCTGATAGTGATTCAACGATTTTCCAAAACAATTTTCTTCACTGCTGAACGTTTTCATCAGTTGAGACGTTGATTTCCAAAAGGTACTATATCCATTTTAGGAAATTTTACAGGAAGCGCGAAAATCTCTCATTACTATATTATTAAATCAGCTACTTTGGGTCTTTTTGCATTAAAATTTAGAATTATTTTTTTACTATAATAATAGAATCATATTAAAGTTATAAAATGATTTTTTTTAGAATGATTTCGAACAAAAATAAATGCGTAATTAGTACATTAAGAAAATGACCGTATTTCTAAATCGCGTTTTTTAAGGACTTGAGAGTTCATTAGATAACATCAAATAGAATATTTAGATAAAACTAAATGATGAGAATACAAATATGTAAAAAAATCAGTTTCGTAAAAAATGTCCTTTAGTAAGTACCTTTTGGAAATCAACGTCTCAGTTGTTGACGTGCTTGGGCGTCCAGAGCGAGGCTCGTCATCGGCATCTTCCCGGCCATCTTGGTAGAGTTTGTACCACTTGTAAACATTTTTTTACTCAAAACAGTTTCACCGTATGCCACTGTCAACATTTCAAGTGTTTCAGAGCACTTTATTCTATTTTTTACACAAAATTTGATGCAAATCCTTTGATCCATATTTTTAGATAGCAAAAAATCGCCGAACACGCAAAACAAAAAATGCTATACACTTGAGACTTGGTACAGATGTTCGGGAAGAGTGTACTAACATAAGAAAACAAAAAAAAAATCAATAATCGAAAGTACGTTGCCCGCGAAATTTGAAAAGTCACCTTACTTTTTGAACACTCGTACATTGAGTTTCTGTCTGGTGGATAATTTAGAACGTCTATAATATTGAATATAATAGTCTAAGTCTAACGAAAATGAATACACGTTTTACTAAAATCAACTTCAAATATTTTTTCGAAGTGATCTATATTTAGTACTTTTTAAATTGATTTTAACAGTCAAGGTAAGTTAAAGTCGTGTGTTGCCCGCACCAGATTTTTTTAAATTCTAAAACTCGTATAATTGTTCAATGTTGGAACGGGGTTTTATTGCTCTTGATGCTTAGGCTGAATGCATAAGCATGAGGTTGAAGCAGTGTCAAGTCCCACTAAATTATTATTAAGACCCTCCACTACGAGTTATAAACGACTATGATAGCCGGTTAACCCTTAATAAAAGTTATCCTAACGATAACTTTTAAATTAGCTGATTCATTATGCATAAAGAGGAGACCTCGCCCCCTAACTTATGCCTCGTGTCTTGAGCTTCTTTTGTCGGCCCGCTACCAGGCCCTCGCTAAAAGAAAAAAAAAACATTAAAAGAAGAAACATAAAAAAAAAAAAAAAAAAAACTTTCTGATTAATTCACTTACCTTATCTTTCTATTTAAGTCTCTCAATACTTCCTTTCGTGTATAATCTCTTCTTTTCTATTTTTTTTTTTATTTTATTTTTTTATTTTTTACGTTTCCCTTAAGGATACTGTTTGACTTGTTATAATTGACCGCCGACTTATACAAATCTGATTTTTACTTAGTGAAGAAAGGTTAATCAATTACTTCTTTATTCTGGCGTTAAAGTGATCCCAGTCTACCTTACCATTAGATGTATGAAATAAATTTCTGAATCTTATCACAATTTAATTTATTTGTATGTGTAACTCGCAGTGGAGGGTCTTAACAATAATTTAGTAGAACTTGACACCCTCATGCTTATGCATTCAGTCTATGCTTTTATGGTAATAAAACCTCGTTTCAACACTATAGTTGTTTGATTCAACACCATTATTTGAGGAATAATACGAATTTTACAATTATATATTTAAAAAAAAAAAAAAAATTTAGAAAAATCAAAACAAAATAAAATTCTTAATTTTTTTTTGTTTAAAGGTAATTATTTAATAATAGTAGGGTATGGCTCCGTGAGAATACTGGTAATAGTGATTTGCAATTCATTCACTCAAATTTCCTTCTTATTGATTCTAAAAAAAAAAAAAAAAAAAAAAAAAAAAGATGATTGAAAATTATGGTTATATTTTTGTAATAAACGTCGTTCAACGCTGTATATATATATATATATATATATATATATATATATATATAAAACAAAAAAATTTTTATTGAATTATTGAAATATGATTTTTATCTAGAGCAAAAAAGTTAATCAATTATTTATATGATTTGTCGTAAAAAAGATCTAAGTCTACCTTACCATTTTACCTTTTTTTACCTGTACCACTACAACCCATGAAGTGTTTTGGGCTCAGTACATATAGATATTTGTACTGTTTCTAGGCCAACGGCCGTGCAATGACGTGATTCGGCCAACATCACGCTCAGCCGCCAGGTTTTTTCCCCATTTTTGGGTACCCACTTTATAGAGGCTGGGTGTGTTCGAGGAGGGTCTCCATACCCCAGGATCGCCCCCCGGCTGAAATAACAGAATAAATAATATTCCGCCAAAGCCGGGAGTCGAACCCAGGACCCGGAGCACAATAGACTAGCGCTCTACCCACTAGACCACGCCGCTCCTTACAGTTAAATAAGAAAAAGAAAAAAAAATAGAAAAATTAATACACTGAACGATTTGTTAAAAATTGAATTCTTAATTATTTTTTGTTTAAAGGTATTTATTTAATAATGGTAGGTTCTGGCTCTGTGAGGATACTGGTAATAGTGATTTGAAATTCATTCACACAATAGATCCTTAAAAAAAAAAAAAAAAATAAAAAAAAAAAAAAAAAAAAAAAAATAAAAAATGTTGAAAATGAAGGTTTTATTTTTGTAATAAACCTCGTTTAACGCTGTCTATATAAAAAAAAACTATACATCTAAGCGGTCTAAAAATGAAGACAAAAATATAAGTATTTGTAATTAAATTCATTTTTTTTTTTTCACATTTTCCTTAAGGATACTGTTGGCCGCTGAATTATTCAAATCTGATTTTTATCTAGTGCAAAAAGGTTAATCAATAATTTATATGATTTGTCGTAAAAGTGATCCAAGTTTACTTTTCTACATTTCTTAAAAAAAAAAAAAAAAAAAAAAAAAAAAACTGAAGTCAATGATTTCTGAGGTCAATGGAAAAACGTTATTCTTTCCCCATAATTCAATTTATTTTTAAGTTCAGCGAGAGGTTAAACATATTCCGACATGAGAAGGATTATTTTTATGAGGATTATAAAACTGTAAAAATTAAATATACAAAATCTTGAATATTCATGAGAACAGTATTTAATGAAGACCGCATTGTTTTAAAGCAAAGAGGTTATTTGGGTGAGAAAACAATCCACAATGATAAAAAAATAAATCATGGTCATATATAAATTCCTAAGGATCATTACAAAGCAATATCTATAAAAAAATTATAATAATAATAATAGGCTTAGCGAACCCGAAGGTTCGGTGCCGATACCACCAAATTTCGCTTACACAGACTCGTCCAATGTTCACCATTCAAGCCCAAGCTCCCGAGATCAGCCTTAACGCAATCCTCCCACCTCCGATGCAATCAGCTCAATTATATTCACAGGATGCAAGTTCCTCAATTCCGCGTTGTGCAACCTTCTAAACTCCTTAGTGGCCTCATCTCTCTTCGGACCAAATATTTTACGCAATACCTTATTTTCGAAAACCTTAAGCCGTTGTTCACCCTTCAAAGTAAGCGGCCACGTTTCACATCCGTAAAGAACCGTTGGAAGAATAATAGTTTTATAAATTCTAATCTTTAAGTTTTTAGATAGAAGCCGCGAACTAAGTAACTTAGCAACTGAATAATAACACGCATTTTCCACCTTTAACCGGGACTTTATTTCTTCCTGGATTTCATTTTTTCTAGTTATAATTGAACCTAAATACTTGAATTTCTCTACGTGTTCAAAAGTATGACCTGATACATCAATATCACCGAGATCGACACCGTTTCTGCTACTAATCATATACTTTGTCTTATCGGTATTTAATTCGAGTCCTATTTCTTTACCGGTTTTTATTAACACACTTGTATTTAGTTGTATGGTTTCCGTATTTTCACCTAGCAGTACCAGATCATCGGCATACCCCAAAACCGGAATCTTGTCACCCATATTTAAGCCTTTCACAGGTTGTGTGTACACATCACCTTTTCTATGACATATTCTAAAGCTATATTAAATAACACAGGTGAAAGGGAGTCACCCTGTTTCAAACCCGATCGCACCTCAAATCTTTTGGAGTAATTATGACCGATTCTAACTTTATGGAATGTTTCCGACAAACACATCTCTACTAGGTTTACTAACTTTCTAGGTATTCCCTGTTCAATCATGATGTTATATAGCTTCTGACGGTCTATATAACATCATGATTGAACAGGGAATACCTAGAAAGTTAGTAAACCTAGTAGAGATGTGTTTGTCGGAAACATTCCATAAAAAAAAAATTATTTGTAGAAAATATATTCCATTTTTTTTAATGCTAAAAAAATAGCATAAACAATCCTTATTATTTTCTAAAATAGTTTATGGGCTGCTATAAGTTTTATTGAGAGCATGAAAAACTATCTTGAAAATTATCACGCTTGGAACTCTCCCAAAATTTATGGTAACACGATTAATTCATTCAGCGTGTCTTTTTTGCAGATCATTGAATTCACGATCAGACTATCACAGCATTCCACGATTACTGTTAATAGCTTTTCGGTTGTGGTTTTCGAACCTATAACTTAAAACAGTATCTATACTAAAATTGGATTATAATGGCGTATCCTATAGTTTTGAATATTCCTAGAAATAAAACTTAAAGTTTATTTGGCGAGCTACTTACTAAAAAAAAAAAATGTTTAAGAAAATTATAATATCGTTTTCAGTTCCTTCATGTAACTATTGGGTTGTGTCACATGAAATGTCCGTTTTAAAGGTAAAGGATTTTTATTAAAAATACGATATGAAAACTAGATAATTTTATTCGAAGTATTTACCTTCTTTTTCTACACATTTTTCCCAACGTGACACCAACTTTTTTATCCCCGAACTGAAAAACTCTGAGCTTTGAAGTAAAACAAAATCTGAAAACGCAATTTTCACTTGATCATCATTTTCAAAAAGTTTTCCTTTGACGAAGTTGTCTAAATTCCTGAACAGGTGGTAATCTGTTGGAGACAAGTCGGGAGAATATGGTGGGTGCGGAAGAACTTCGTAACCCAGTTCTTTCAATTTTTGCACGGTACGTTTTGAAACATATGGTCTTGCTGCCGCTCAGTGAAATCATGAGGTACCCATATATCGAGCTTTTTTACTTTCCCAATACACATAGGTCTTCCTCCGGACAAGTTTTCCAAGTCGGTATCCCCAGCTGAAAACTTGACAAACCAACGGCGAATGGTCCGGTCATTAACACTCCCTTTCCCAAACGCCTCGCAAATATTTTTAGCGGTCTCAGCTGCTGAATGGCCGAGTTTAAATTCGTACAAAAATATTACACGAAAATCACTTGTTTCCATGTTCATATTTGGAGGTATACTAAAAAGTGGGTAATTGATTGGGAAGCTAATGTTTATAAATACAAAGGTAGATTATTAGTAACTGTTTACTTTAAATATGTAATCATTGGGAAGAAAACAACAGAGATCTGCAAAACCCTTTTTGTATTTCAGAAACTATAAAAACGGACATTTCATGTGAAACAACCCAATAGAAGCGATGTCTGTCCTTATCGTTTGTAGGACAAGGACAGATCTGTTGAGAGAGAAATGTATATATGACAATAATAGTTTGCATATTTAAATAACAATAAAATGTCCTAAATTAAGGAATGTGTGTTGACCATGAGTCATGGCATCTTTGGGAGAGAAATTCCGATGCAAATTTAGTCTCTAACTGTCAAATAAGGCCGCCATTCTTGTTAGTGGACCAGATACTGTGTCATCCAGTCCATCGAGCCTTTCTGTTCAAGATTAATGTTCTTAAATGGTTTAAGAAAAGCACCGCTTAAATCGATCATTCGTAAATTTTGAAGAGGATCGAGTACACGTATTAACCTAAAAAGCGATCATCCTAATAAACGAACATTCTCCAGGAATAAGATCAATTAGTCTTGTGTGAACAAATAATTTTACTTTATTAATTTAATTTAAATGTTCCTTACTTTGTCTCGAATAAACTAATCCATAAAGACCTTAATATTCCATATGTTACTTATTTAGACATAACCAGGTATCATTCATTTCATGAAAAACTCCATTCCTACTCTAACCCTTTAGTTTCTATTCTATTATCCTCTTCAGTTCCTGACAATCCTCCGAGGTGTCTGAAAAGATGGCCCCGAGACCTTCTAATTTAGAATATTTTTAGATTCCTTCCAATGGGTAGAGTCACCTGTGTTTCATGTCAGTTTACTATGTCCAACACATTTCCTCGATGCATATAATACAGTTGTAAATATCAATTAAATATGCTTAAAAATAAATTAAACGTGATTGTCTTAAGTGTAATTATTTTAGTTTTAGTACCCAGTTTCAATAGAGATTAGAAGGAAATATTTTAAATACATAGCTATTACTTTAGAATTTACTTATTACAATCACTCCTGTGATACAAACAATACAAATACAAACAGCTGATTATTCAGGAAAGTTTTTGAAAAGGTTGGTTAGCTCTGTTAGGTTACCAAGTTCTTACTAAGCTAGGTTACCAAGTTCTTATGTAAAGATGAATGTTCAATTGGTGTCATCTTGTTTTAATAATAATAAGAGTAATGTCTAAAAATGTTTTCGACATTTTTCTACAAATTTACTTACTAACCAACAACGAACGTCAACAACACAAGTGACAAGTGACGGGAACATGCACGCCACCTATAACAGCAACATTGCTTTGTAAAATCACTTTCAATTATTTCTATTTCGAATTTTAACGCAAAAAAAAAAAAAATTATAAATCCCAAACTATTGTATAATACAAAACTATATATAATATAATTTCTAATTAATAACTATAGAATTAAAATGTAATATCCAATCAGTGAAAATATACATATTATTAAATAATGGATTTAGAATCTAGAAACACAATTAAATATATATGAATATAAATAAACTATTTTTACTTTCACTTACTATATATAGTAAGGGAAAGTATTGAGATCGTGAAAATTTTAGAATTCCAGTTTTCAACGGAAATACACGTTTTAGGGTCACCTGAGTCCAAATAACCAACTCCCGCAAAAATGCCTCTGTGTGTGTGTGTGTGTGATTACTCCCGGGCGGAAACCAAAAGTCCTATGAAACTGAAATTTCATGTTTAAAACAAATATACACCCGAGACGTTACAAAACTTTTTTCATCAAAATCAGCTTACCAGAAGAGGCACTTTATACCATGCATTTTTCACCTTTTTTCGATTTTCTCAAAAACGGTTCCGACGATTTTGATTAAACTCGCTATATCGATGTAAAATTTAATGGGCTTTAATATCATGTAGGTTTTATTAAGATAAAAATGGTCTGACAGGGCTTAAATGCCGATATTTTAAATTTTCTTCCCCTAAAGTACCTTTAATTTTGTAGATTCAATAATAATTTCTAAATTATCTTGTTAACGCTGATGAAAAACTGGTAAATATATAAATTGAATAAATTCCATACCCAACTAAAGGAGAAAACAGAAAAAATATTTTTTTAATGCAATTTTTCATATTTGAACATAAGAGCAGTAATATACATGTATGATATACCATTGGAAAGCTAAAGATTTTAGAAAAATTATCATCTCATACACAAGCTTTTAAAAGTTAATAGAGAGTGATGAAATGAACATAAAACTAACTGATTATTTTAGATAATAATATAATAGATTTTTGAATCAAACACATGTTTCTATAGAAATTTAATTCTTTAATAGTTTCACGTATTTTTAACTCTAACTCTATTTGAAAATTCTTTCATTGATTTTTCAAATTGATGTAAGTGAAAGTCGTGTGTTGCCCGCACCAGATTTTTAGTCAACGTTTGACCAAAATAATATAACAAATGATATTGTTATTAATTATCGTTATGGAAAGTAGATGAAAGTGTGATATAGTACATCAACTATCACGATATTAACTTCCACCAACTTCCCAGCGCGCTCAACGATGTGAATATCGCCATTTCACATCACCTACACATACCCTATTTCTCACCGTGTATCGCCGCCTTAAATATCACTATAATAAATAAAAAATATTGCTGATTTACAGGTTCGGAAGAAGTTAATGTTCTGTTTTTTTTTTTGTTTTTTGTAACAGCAACATACATTTCTATTAATAAGGCTCTGGTATCAATTGGTTGCTCATTTCCTACTTCAATCGTCCTTGCACAGTCACACCGATCTCCTTAGTCAGTCATTTCGTTGAGGAATACGCTGGTTATTTAGAGGATATGGTACATAAACTTTTATGTTCGAGAAGAACGTACGGAGCGGACTAGCCGCGGGGGTCGGCCCCTATATCTCAGATGTAATCTCAGTTCGCTCATGGCCCTAGTGAATGGATCTCTGACGTCACCTCCTCGAGAGGCCGTAGCGAACAAAAGAATTAAAGGTGCATATCTCAGAGTAAACACAGCTACTTATCGGTCTTAATAAAGTCAGTCACTGTGTAACTATACGTAAACAGCAATCTAGTTTTAATAATAATTATAGACGTATTTGTCAGCTGGAAATCTAGTAAAAGCAATACATGCATGGGCTATTCCAGTACTGACTTACACTTTTGGAATTTTAAAATCGTCAGAAAGAAAACGACATCCCAAATCATCAATAGAAAGAATGTACTTACCACGTAAGCAAGGTGGAAGGGGACTCGTTTGTCTGTTGAGAAGCTGCAGAGAGCAAGAAAATAATTTAAGACGCAGTTTCCTAGATAATGATTCTCCAATATGGTCTGCAATAAAAGCGTTAGACATTGGATACACAGCTCTAAACCTCAATTCAGAAGAGCATAAAAGAGGGACCTACCTAAGAAACTCTGATTGAAAATTGGAAAAATAAGTCACTACATGGTCGATTTCACAACTCAATGTCCCAATCAGGAGTAAATTGGGAAGCTTCTTCCTTCTTGCTTAAAGAAGGTCACTTGTTTTCCGAAACGGAAGGATTTATTTTGGCCATACAAGATCAAGTGATTTCAACCAATGCGTGTAGGAAATACATTTGTGAAGAGAATATAAGTGAACGATGTCGTCTATGTAAAACGGCTATAGAGTCTATCCAACATGTATCGTCTGGGTGTCAGGCATTGGCAGGGAGAGAATACCTTATGAGGCATAATAACTTGGCAAAAATTATTCACCAATCGCTGGCATTATCATACCATATTATCGATGACCGATACGAACCAAAACAGGTACTCTCAGGTGAAAAAAAAACAATATACTGGGATCGTTCCATTATTACCGATCACATGATATTAAACAACAAGCCGGAAATAGTGGTTATGGATCAAAATGTAAAATGCGGCTTTGTTATTGATATTGCTGTCCCGAATGATGACAATATCGACAAAACTATTGCTGAGAAAATACGAAAATATCAGGAGTTGTGCCAGGAACTACGTCAAGTCTATAAGCTGGAACAAATCAAAGTATATCCGATAATTATCTCATGCAACAGTCTCATTCCAGATGACACCATTTCAGCTACTAAAACTTAAAACTGCCCGAAAAAGTACTGGAAGAAGGACAGAAAGCAGTTCTCCTCGGTACAGCCAGTATCATCAGAAAATTTTTAAATATAGTGTAGTATTTTTTGCCTAGCCCTTGACTTTGGTCCGGGTAGGTAAATAGTCTGGTAAAACCAAGAAAATGTGCAATAAAAATAATAATAATAGTTTGAAGGAGGTGAGGACGACTTGTCGAAGAGTCTGAAAATCAAGCAGGGCGATAATCAGCTGAAATTTGCTCTTATTATTACTTATCTTACATGAGCTGAATACCGCCTCAGTTTGAATGAACCACGGATCTGGCTCTTATCTATAAAAAGTTGGTAATCTCGCTAACGCATTGGGAGACGATGCTGACCCCAACTCCACTTTCTTTTCCTCCATGTCCAGCGTTAATAAAACGAATGGCATGATAATGACCTTGATGGAAAAATAAAAAAAAAGGAGAAAGAGAAGAAAAAAATATTTTAAAACTCACCGTCGGGGTCACCACTTTGAAGGAGTTATATTGAGGATGTATAGTCGACTGTAGAAACTATTATAGGTGGAATAATCAGGAGTCAGTCATTTTTCAAAAACTGACAAAGAGATAATCTCTCCCTCGTATGCTAACATCTTCCGTCTCCTCAAATTATAACTCAATTGTAGAAATTGCTTGTTTAATGTATATTTTATTTATTTACTGTATATTTATCTTTTTGTTTATAACACCACTGGTTATTGTTTTTGTTATTTATTTATTTTATTTTATTTTTTATTATATAAATCATGGATCTTTTAAATAACTCAGATTCTAGTGTTTATAATTTTCTGTTAAAAATGTTGAGCCTTATTGTACAAACAGATATATTATTTTGTTTTTTCCATTGTATAATTTTGTAAAACTTTTTAAAAACAAAGATAAGCTGTCGTATTTACACTTAGAGGGGAAAACCTTCAGGATTTTTACATGAACCCCTCCCCATACTACCTATGTTTATGGTTTTCCTAAGTTTATGCTTGGACATGGCTCAGTAATGGTACGTTTATATATATGTTTTTTTTACTTCTATATTAAAGTCTAAAGTTCTATAAAATTTATTATGCTTATCATCATCACATTATGTATCATATTATCATTATTTGTATCTATAATATTTAAGTATGTTGGTATATTTTCTGTTTTATTTAAAATGTTATCATTGTCACTACATTCAAAAGAAAATTTTCATTATCATATTAATATGTATCTCTTTTGTTCTGATGTTTGTAGCCCTGATGATGGCTCGCAGGCTTGAGCCGAAACGTTGGCAAAATTAAAAAAAAAATCCAAAAATGACTGATTCCTGACTATTCCACCTATGATAGTTTCAGCAGTCGACTATACATCCTCAATATAGATTAAATATATTAAGTAAGCTAGTTTTTGAAGGTAACGCTGCCTTAGAAAAGAAGCCGGTTAAAATGATAGCAGACACAACAGAAAAAGCTGATGGTAATAAGTAGCATATATATTGACAAGGTCGCAGAAAAACAAAAATAAAAAACAGTTATTTGGCTCATTTCCTTAAAGAAGGAAAAATCCCAAAACATTATCGTTATTTTAGTACTCTATCTACAAAATAAATTTTATCTTAAAAAAAAATAAAAAATAATAATATTTCTCTTAATTCAGAAGTATCTTCTAACCCAAGGGTTGATTCAAGGCCGATATAACATAACTTCCTGGTCAAACCACGAAATTTCATCTTGAACCTGAGGTTATTGCGTATTAACGAAAGATGCCTAAAAGATAATTCGTAGATAAACCAAAATTTAACTGTGTTCCACGTAAATTTGCTAATATGACTGAAATTAGTACAAACACTTTAAAATATTAATTTTACAACCGGAGTGGTTTGTAGATATAGAAAAAATAAAATAAAATAAGAACGCTATACAAAGCTGTTATTATTCACTATTTGACTCGAATAAAAAGAAGAAATAGAAAGGAATGCTTTATAAAAAATTATAAATACAAAAAAAAAACTGAGGAAAGAACAGTTGACGGTGGAGTAAGGGTGTACCCGGACCTTGAGCGGTCCAGACAGAAGGGTACCGGACCCAAGGTCCCGCCAGCTTTTACAAACGCAAATTATTACATAACCAACTGGTCCTTTGATTTAAACTAACGTTGTGATATCATCATGAAATGATCATTATTTAAATTATCAATAATTTAATATATATATATTATATAATATATAATATATAATATTATATATATATATATATATATATTGACCATCCACTAGCCTCTCTACTTACGTTGATAATGATGATTAAGATACGGTCCACTGGTTCACACATTTTGGTCCTTCGATGCCAATTTGTTTTGTTTTGCCAATTATGATTATATTATGAACGAAAAATAAAAACTAATATTTTCTACAACAAAAAAAAAATAATTAAACGGTTGATAATAATAGAACAGTATATATTTTTTACATACGTTTTTGCAGTAACGGGCTAAATACAATGAACATAGAATTAGCATAATATATATATATATATATAATATACAAAGACATATAGCATTTACAGAGTCCAACGGTCAATCCATTAATATATATATTTAAGCGCATTTTCTTTAAGTAATTCGTAATTTAATTGCTTTAAAGTATAAACTTTAATTGATTAATTTAAAACACCGAATAAACCAATAGAATAAAACGATCATTCTGTATATTATTGTGATTAAGTTCAGTGTTTAATTTTGTTTAATTTTTTATTTTTGTTTAATATTTATTTATTGAAATTTACAACTGTAATTTATATTACAACAAGTAAATATGCTAAAAGAAAAATCACATGAGACAGACTTGTAGAGGAGCAGCCCAATGGAAGCACTCCAGTAACTATTTTAAACAAGAAGGTCTCGAGACCATCTTCGTTTCAAACGCCTCGGAGGATTATCAGGAATCGAAGAGGAAGCAAGGGTTGAAACTAGTGCTTTGGGGTGGGAATGGAGTTTGTCATAGAAGGATTGATATCTAGTTCCGTCCAAATCAGCAACATATGGAACATTTAGGTCTTTATGGATGATTTTATTTGTGAAAAAGTAAGGAGCATTGAGGATTTTACGAAGGATTTTGGATTGTAAGGATTGGATACGGGAAGAATTCGGTGTTTTAGAGCCCTAAAGCTCAACTCCGTAAGTTCATATAGGCCTTATGATGGTCATGTAGATGAGCCTTTTGTAGTTAAGTGGAAGGTTTGAGCGTCTGTCTAGTAAGTGTTGAAGTAATCGAAAGCGGCGAGCAGTTTCTTGTCGTTTCAGTCTTGTGTGTGGATTCCATGTGAGACGTTTGTCAAGGAGGAGTCCTAGGTAGCGGATCTGTTTAACAGGGACAAGTGGAATATTATGAAAGGATACTCTAGGGCAGGATGTCATTGGTTTACGAAGTAGGATAAAGGTTATTTAGTGGGATTTGTCGGAATTTATTTTAATTCCCCAATTCTGACACCATATCTCAAGGTCTCTGATGTGGGATAAATTTAATTTAATTTTGAAATTAACCAAACTTAGGTATATTTCCTGCAACAGACAAACTCAGGATCAGATTTTCACCCTGCGGAACGTGATCGAGAAGTCCTGGGACCATGGCCGAAACGTCTATCTGGCGTTCTTAGACTTGAAGGCGGCATTCGATTCGGTATCTAGGAAAGAAATTTGGGAAGCCTTGAGGGCAAAGAACATTCCTCAAAAGTTGCTGAGGGCTATAAAGTCAACATACCAAGAGCCAAAGGGTGTAGTGCGCTTAAATGGGCAAGAATCGAAAGTGTTTAGGATGGAAAAGGGAGTAAAACATGGCGATTCGCTAAGTCCTCTTTTGTTTATTGTATACATAGATGAGATTGCCTTAATTTGCAAAAGACGCACAGCCAGAATGCACATGGGCCAATGGAACCTATATCCTGTTATTATACAGTTCCTCTTGTTTGCTGACGATATAGTCCTTATAGCGAAATCCCCAGAGCAGCTTCAGCAGGCAGTGGACGAGTGGAATGAGAAACTGAAGAGAAAGGGAATGACTATCAATTCCAGAAAAAGCAAGGTTCTTCAAGTTGGTAGAGCTCAAGAAGATGTACAGATCTCATGTGGTGGAGAATTGATGGAGGTGGTGACAGATTTCACGTATCTAAGCACAGTGATCAGTAGATCTGGGAAATGGGATTCTTAAATCTCAAGTAGAATTTCCAAAGCTAATTCCGTCTATTACCATATCTGCAACGCGGTTATCGGAAAAAGGGAAGTAGCACGGAACGTGAAGTTACACCTGTTCAAGTCCATCTTTCTACCAGTGCTTCTCTATGGAGCAGAGAGCTGGATTATGAATGAAAGGTCTCTGATGTGGGATAAATTTAATTTAATTTTGAAATTAACCAAACATAGGAATGTTTTTTTTTGTATTTCTTTAACTCTAGGTTAAGATACTTCTTTAATTATTAATTTGAAAAAAAAAATATTAAGATACAGTCCACAGGCTCATACACATATCGTTTATTTTATAATCCCCACCGTAAAAATTAATTTCTTTTAGAAAACATCCAAAAGATATATGAGTAATAAATTGTGACGGAATACGGTCATATTTATTCGTTCGGTCTGGAGGTCAGAGATTACCTCACTGTTATTTGTAGATATAATTGTGTTCCGTTCTATCTTCTCTTCGGATCTTTTTTCATCTCTCTCCTCCCCTTCCTATCTCTCTCTCTCTCTCTTTCTATACCTCCTTCCCCGGGCCATCTCTCTCTATCCTCCGAGACCTGAATATATTATAGCTAACAGGTCTGGGCGGACGGTCTATTATTGTTTTCGTCTGACAGAGGTGCATTTCGAATCGAAGACCGAAACCATTAATGGTCGCTTACGAAACTTTAATATGAGAAATGTGAATGAAGAAACCACTCTAGTGGAAATGATCATAATAAAATTCGTCCCTAACAGTTAGTAAATGCCTATTATTTTACACGCATCATTAACAATCTAGTTCGTTCTCACATTTTTTTTTTTTATTAAACTGGCTCGCTCATTACCGTCCATCGGGGTTACCCGTTATAATAACATAAATTTATCAGTGTATAACGAAAAAAATATTTTACTGGCCAGTGAAAGAAAACGGTTAACGAATAAAAAATAATGAATGTATAATGGATGTGTTAATTCTTGTTACCTGGTGTAATAACTGGCGTGTAAAGGTGAACGAAGCCAAATGTAAACACATAACCTTTACTCTTAGACGAAAATCCTGTCCGCCAGTTTATTTCAACTCATTACCGATTCCTCTCTCAGATACAGTCCGGTATCTTGGCTTACTGTTAGACAAAAGATTGACTTGGAACCCACATACAAGACTTAAAAGACAAGAACTCAAACGGCGATTCGGACAGTTATACCGACTACTCAACAGAAAATCTGAACTTACAGTTGACAACAAATTATTAATTTATAACACAATACTGAAGCCCATCTGGACCTACGGACTTGAACTGTGGGGGACAGCTAAACGTACTAACATCAAACGCATTCAATCCTTTCAATCTAAAGTCCTGCGAATAATAGTAAATGCTCCCTATTATGTCTCCAACTATTCTATCCAAATTTTCCAAATTCCACCAGAACCTATTTCATCATCCTAATTCTCAAGCTCAATCCCTATCCAGCTCCACTCATCCATATAACCGACCTAGAAGGTTGAAACGGCAGTGGCCCCGCGACCTTTTGTAAATATATTGGAGTTCTAGCACTGGCTAGGTTCTCCACTCAATGTGATGTATGTATGAGTGTGTGTATGTGTATATATATAAGTGAATTCTTGACTATTGTACTGATTCATTATTGTGTATATCTTTTATTGTAATTTTATGCCGTGTAAATATTGTATGAATGTAGTATGTAGGTATGATATCTTTCAGCACTACTATTTATGTCCAAATTGGAACAGATTGTAATTTTACTCAATAAAAATTGTTGTTACAGATATACTGCCGTTTGTAGGTACTCTGTTATTCTATTGGGTTGTTTCACATGAAATGTCCGTTTTTATAGTTTCTGAAATACATAAAGGATTCTGCAGGTCTCTGTTGTTTTCTTCCGAATGTTTACATATTTAAAGTAAACAGTTACTAATCCTCTACCTTTGTATTATAAACATTAGCTTCCCAATCAATTAGCCACTTTTTAGTATACCTCCGAATATGAACATGGAAACACGCGATTTTCGAGTAATATTTATGTACGAGTTTAAACTCGGCCATTCAGCAGCTGAGGCTGCTAGAAATATTTGCAAGGCGTTCGGGGAAGGGAGTGTTAATGAACGGACCATTCGCCGTTGGTTTGCTAAGTTTTCAGCTGGGGATACCGACTTGGAAAACTTCCCCCGAGGAAGACCTCCGTCCGTATTAGACAACGATGTCCTCAAACATACAGTAGAAGGAAACCCCTACCAAACAGTTAAGGGACTCTCAGCACAACTAAATGCAAGTGCATCTACCGTTTCCAGACATTTAAAATGTATTAGGAAAGTAATAAAGCTCGATACATGGGTACCTCATGATCTCACTGAGCGGCAGCAAGACCCCATCTTTCAAAACATACCTTGCAAAAATTGAAAGAACTGGGCTACGAAGTTCTTCCGCACCCACCATATTCTCCTGACTTGTCTCCAACAGATTACCACCTGTTCAGGAATTTAGACAAGTTCCTCAAAGGAAAACTTTTTGAAAATGATGATCAAGTGGAAAGTGCGTTTTCAGATTTCGTTTCACTTCAAAGCTCAGAGTTTTTCAGTTCGGGGATTAAAAATTTGGTGTCACGTTGGGAAAAATGTTTAGAAAAAGAAGGTAAATACTTCGAATAAAATTATATTGTTTTCATATCGTATTTTTAATTAAAATCCTTTATCTTGAAAACGGTCATTTCATGTGACACACCCAATTGTATCGAATGAGGCTATATACCCTTCATTGGTATTAATACCCAAGGCATTTGTTAGATGTTTGTCAAGTCTACGTGGTACTTTCTTAAAACCTTTCTACGAATCTGACCTGTACGATGTAGATTACTATTCATGAAGGCGGTGGAACAAAAACTAAGGACAAAAAATGGTCTCGGATCAAACAAGGGTTAAGTAAGGTATCTAACACTCCATCTTCCGATGATATAGGCTTCCCTTGATTAAAAAGCAAACAAAAATCCTCTTAGTTAACATCTTTATTTGGTTTTATCTTTTGTAGTCTGTAATTATAAAGTTCGTTTTTGACAACCAATATACACATATTGTTTTAATTTATATATAGAATGATGAAGTTAGGTATCGAACATGGCTTAATAGTGTGTATATAAGGGAGAAATTGCAATCGTGGTCAATAACATTGTAGCTAGGAAAGACGACAAATCAGAAGCGAGGATTGCTTCATTAGAAAAACAAATCGAAGCCCTTCGGACCTTTATAGATATAAAAAAAAACCTAGGCGTGAATAAAAAATTCTAAATGAATGTTAACGTCAAAAAAATTTTTTTTTATCGATTTGTTTAAACAAAAATCTGGTGCGGGAAACACACGACTTTCACTTACCTCCATTTTTAAAATCAATGAAACTATTAACGAATTAATTAAATTGAATTTATATAGAAACATGTGTTTTATTTAAAAATCTATTATATTATTATCTAAAATAATCAGTCAGTTTTATCTTCTTTTCATCACTCTCTATTAACTTTTAAAAGCTTGAGTATAAGATAATATTTTTTATAAAATCTTTAGCTTTCCAACGGTATACCATACATATATATTACTGCACTTATGTTCAAAAACAAAAAAATTCATTAAAAATATTTTTTTTCTTAGTTTTTCCTTTAGTTGGGTGTCGAATTCATTCAATTTATATATTTACCTGTTTTTCATCAGTGGTAACAAGATAATATAGTTATTTTTATAGAATCCACAAAATTAATGGTACTTTCGAAGAAGAAAATTTAAAATATCGACATTTAAGCCCTGTCAGACCACTTTAATCAAAATGAAACCTACATGATATTAAAGCCCATTAAATTTGACATCGATATAGCGAGTTTAATCAAAATCGTCCTAACCGTTTTCGATAAAATCAAAATAAGGTGCAAATTGCACGGTATAAAAGGCTCTTCTGGTAAGCTCATTTTGATGAAAAAGGTTTTGTAACGTCTCGGGCGTATATTTGTCTTATATATGGAATTTCAATTTCATAGGACTTACCGTTTTCGCCCGGGAGTTACCACACACACACAGACCTTTTTGTGGGACTTGGTTATTTGGACTCAGGGAACCCTAAAATGAGTATTTCCGTTGAAAACTGGAATTCGAAAATTTTCACGATCGCAATACTTTTCCTTACTATGTATAGTAAGTGAAAGTAGAAATGATTCAAAACAAAACTTCGGATATTATTATATTTCAGGCCTAAGCATTAATAGCATCAAGTTAACATGACAACAGTATCCACCTTTGAGTAGGGAATTTTCCATAAGTACCAAGATTCCAACCTAATACTTTCAAAACTTTTTTTATTTCTATTTTAATGAAATTTGCAACAGTATATTAACATAAATACAATAAGTAAAAGTGATGAATTATACTAAAAGGCGTAAAAGGCTTGTGAAGAAACTACCCAGTGGTAGCTCTTCTATGTTTATTCAAGTAAGTAGATTCTGGGGCCATCTTCTTTTCAATAGCCTCGGAGGGTTGTCAGGAATATGTGAGGTTGATAAGTTGCGGACAAGAGGGTTTATATGGGTTGGGAGTTTGGAATTAAAAGTGGTATATCTGGTACGAGAAAGGTCTGCCACAAATGGGATATTAAGGTCGTTATGGATGATTTTATTTGTGGAAAATAAGGAGCATTTAGGATTTTGCGAAGGATATCGGATTGTAAGGATTGGATGCGGGAGGAATTAGATCGCTTGTGGAGCCCAAAAGCTCGATTCCATATGTCCAGATGGGTCTGATGACAGTAATATAAATGAGCTTTTTGTAGTGAATTGGAAGTTTTGAACGTTTGCCACCTGAAGCAAGTGTTGTAGTAATCGGTATCTACGGGCAGTTTCTTGTCGTTTTAGTCTCCTGTGAGGGTTTCATGTAAGACGTTTGTCAAGATGGAGTCTTAGGTATCGGATTTTTTTAACAGGTATGAGTGGCATATTATTAAAGGATACGGTAGGGCAGGAGGTCATCGGTTTTCGACGAAGGTTAAGGTAATTTGGTGGGATTTTTTTAGGATTTATTGTAATCCTCCAGTTCTGACACTACTCCTCAATGGTGTGATTTTGGGACTGAAGGATTTGGGATGCAGCGTTGGATCATTATGGACGGATAACACACAAGTATCATCGCGTAAGTTGTGAGGACAGTGCTAGGATTGAGTAGGATTCAAAACTTAAATTAGGCTATGAGGGAGAAGTTAGTTCAGGGTTCAGCCAAAAAAACACACAATTAAGTATAGACTTAATTTACTGGTGCCGACGTTTCGAGCCTAAATTATAGTCCTTCTTCAGGGAATTTTCTACTTGGAAACAACTTCAGGCGAATCAACTCAAAAATGAGAAATTGTTTTAGATACATGGCTTGCCGCAGTATTTTAAAGAGTTTGCTCTTGGTTTTGTGTTTCACCATTGTTGATTTTTAAACCTAAATTAATTGTACTTCTTAAGATTTTAATTAAGAAGACACAATTAATCTTAACATACTCGTCCATCAGATTGACACACAAAATTTGAAACAAAATAATTTTACAGAGTTCAGCGTTCTCTCAATGCTAAGGGACTTTTTATCTCAGGGATTATTTATCCCCTCCTCTCACCACCTTTCCCGAAAACCTCCCGTATAGCCTTCAAAGGCGAAGTAGGAGTTACAAAAAAATAAATAAATATATATTTTAGGTCAGTTAGGACTCATAAATGAATTATATTTTATAAATAAATCACATTATTGTTTAAATATCAATCGTATTCTATTACTACGATAAACCTGCTTACTATAGTACAAATGATATACTCTCGAGAATCGAGAAGATTGTTTTAAAAAAACACTAGATGAAAAAAAAAAAGAAAAAACACTCGAAGGCTGAAACCAGTATTTGAAGCTGGTACGGCCAATAAGCTGGGGAATGTTGAATCAGCTAATTGCATGTCATCGGTTGGGCAAATATTTGGTAGCCTTCGAGCCGGCGTGGGTGTCCGGGCCATATTTGAAATTTAAATAACTCTCATGTGTGTTTGTGTGTTTGGTCTTGTGCGAGAAGCCTGTCAGAGCATGTTGCTCGCTAAGATTGTCAAGTAAGAATCACTGAAAGAACAAAACTAAACTCCCTTCTGGTGCGGATTTAGGACAATTTATGAAACGTTTTTTGTTTTTTTATTTTCGTCGGAGAGTAGTTAGGGAGTTTTAACGCCAAAAAAAGACGAGTTATTTTTAAAGATAAATTTTTCTAGTTGTCGTTGTATATTTATTTAACGTCACTTAATGCTACTTTGGCTAATCGACCGTATCACACACACACTACGATGGCAGATCCTAAATTTTGTTATTCAGGTTTAATTAGGATAGGCCTTTAAACGAGTAACCTGACATCGCAAACTCGAACCACCTTTTATGGTCCCTCCGAAGGACGGATACACTAGGTATAAACTTTAACTTACCATCAAAAAATCTGGGACCATCTGCAGGTTTGATCCCGTGACCTTTTTATAGGATTCTGTTATGCCAAGCCACCCTACATATCGATCCAAAAATGGTTTTATTCATGAAATAGCCTTCATACTGCTACGTGTTGCAGCTTCCATACCCTCCGAAATAAAACCAGAAACTTTTCTATGATGATTCTGTTTCTCTTTCCATAAAAATTAACAAATGTTGCAGTTGAACGTATTCAATATTATGATAGGTATTATGGCAAAGGTAAATATTTAAAACACTAGGTCATCGCAATCACAATTTAGTCAACATTTAGTACTAAGCTGGGATTCATTTCTTTAAATATGTTTAAACTATTTCTTAGAATAATTGCATTGAGATAGGAGAAATGTTAAATATATTTTTTGAATAAAAAAAACAGCTAGAGAACTTTTATTTAATTACATGGGTTATTGTCGCAGGTCGTAGATAACAGCCTCTCAATGCCAAATGTTCCGGGTCAAACCTGCTCGTAGCCCTAGGATTTTTTAATGGGAGTAAAAAATTCTTAGTTATGCCGTCCCCTTCGGAGAGGACGTTAAAAGCGTGGTCCCGAGCCTGTGAGATGTCAGGTACTCGTTAAAGATCCCTATCCTAATAAAACCTGGATAGGCAAATTTTAGGACTCCCACAGTAGCATCATCCGATTAGCCATAGTAGCATAAAGGGTCGTTAAATAAATAAACAAACAAACAAATTTAATCATTACATGAAATAAAAACAATATATTTCATAAACAAGGTTTAGTAAATAATTAAAATAAACAAATTATTCAGATAAGTTTTATGTTAAATAATTTCAGCTCATGAATTTTGGGTATTAATCTGTTTTGTTTTTCAGGTTAGCAGTTGGATACTGATTCCTATCTAAATCTTGTAAGTATATTTACCACTCGACTATTTATTTTAATTTTTTTTTGTTGTAGAGATAGGATATGAGTGTAAGATCACTTTACTTAAAATTGTAAAATAAGTTTGTCGCGTTTTTCAACATTTTAATTTAATCCTCTCTGTGTTTATAAAATTACTTGGTCAATAATGTTTACATATCCTAAAAAAAAAAAATTAGTTAATCTTTAACTGGTGAGGTGGGGTCTACAAAGTTTTAAGGTTTTGTGAATCCCATTTTCCCGTGTGTGTGTGTGTGTGTGTGTGGTAACTCCCGGACGGAAACGGTATGTCCTATGAAACTGAAATTTCATATTTAAGACAACTATACGCCCGACACGTGACAAAACTTTTTTCATCAAAATGAGTCTACCAGAAGAGGTACTTTATACCATGCATTTTGCACCTTTTTTCGATTTTCTCAAAAACGGTTCCGACGATTTTAATTAAACTCGCTATATCGATGTAAAATTTAATGGGCTTTAATATCATGTAGGTTTTATTTAGATAAAAATGGTCTGACAGGGCTTAAATGCCGATATTTTAAATTTTCTTCCCCTAAAGTACCTTTAATTTTGTAGATTCAATAATGATAACTAGATTATCTTGTTAATGCTGATGAAAAACTGGTAAATATATAAATTGAATAAATTCGATACCCAACTAAAGGAGAAAACAGAAAAAATATTTTGTATGGTATACCGTTAGAAAGCTAAAGATTTTAGAAAAATTATATATTTTATTGTAATTTTATGCTGTGTAAATATTGTATGAATGTAGTATGTATGATATCTTTCAGCACTACTATTAATGTCCAAATTGGGACAGATTGTAATTTTACTCAATAAAAAAAATTTTTGTTGTAGAAAAATTATCATCTCATACACAAGCTTTTAAAAGTTAATAGAGAGTGATGAAAAGAAGATAAAACTTACTGATTGTTTAAGATAATAATATAATTGATTTTTTAATAAAACACATGTTTCTATATAAATTCAATTTGATTAATTCCTTAATAATTTCACGTATTTTTATCTCACTGTATTTGAAAATTCTTTCATTGATTTTAAAAATGGATGTAAGTGAAAGTCGTGTGTTGCCCGCACCAGATTTTTAATTATATTAAGAAGCTGGGATCAAAGGAAGACATGACCAGACGGTCAGATAATCCCAGACTTCCACGGGAGCTTTGGTTAAAGGTCTATCATTATTAGGGGAGAAAAGACAGAAGAATCTAACACATATAGTGATAAGACCCCTCCGAAGAAAAGCAGATGTTATTTTTATCCAAGAAACAAGAATAGGAAGTCATCTAGAGGTTGTATTAAATGTGAACAAAATATTTGTGGGGAATATTCGGTTTCCTATTGCAAAAACTGAGCCTAATTTCAGCTGTGCATTTATTCTTTACAATGTAAAAGTTTCATTTTTTTTTTTTTATCATCATGTTCCGTTCTTTAAATATAATAAACCTTAAGATAAGGCTTTGTTTATAAATTATTTTACAAATGTTTTCATTGCTTAGTATAACGGTAAAAAAAAATCAGGCATTTATTCAATTTTATCAGCATTCTTTCGTATGTTACGTACTGCAAATAGGTTGAATTAAAGTATTTACAAGACTAAACAATTCTAGATGTTAGGGGTCTGTATAAGAGATCCCACCTCACCAATTTTGACTACGAATTTCACTTCACGAGTTAAAGGTTAAAGTGCTTTTAAGCCTCAGTTTTAACCGAAATTCCTTATCTTTAAGTGGCATTTTGCCTTCTCAAAATGGGAGGAAAAAACTGATTTCCGTCATTTAATGATTATATTTTAGGAAATCGAATTTCGCGGCATAAGCGGTTAATAAAATTTGCAGTGTGTACGATGAAGCCTTAAGAAAACGTACTTTCACTGAGTGGTTTCCTTGGTTCAGAGTCGAACAATTTTTTTTGCTTATTTCGGATCGCCCCCCAACTGTTGATGATGAACAAATTCCATTAATGTCCTGAAAGATGACAACTTGTAACAGATCAAAATGGTCATATATGATTGATTAAAAATATATACAAGAATGTGAAGTTTTTATTAAAATCAGCTGTAATGGTCTCTCGACCAGACATGTATAATATATTGAAGTGTATAATTACTATACGAACGTTTGGCATACAGGACTTATTCACAAATTAATTAAATACAACTTCCCTCCTTACCTAATTCATATTATCCATTCATATCTTGACAATAGATTTTATGTTTGTGTAGATAATTCGACATCCAGTATACTCTACTATATGTAACGGCCGGCCTTCCTCAAGGATCCTGCCTTTCGCCAACTTTATTTAATGTATATATATCCGATTTTCCAAACCACCCGCACGTAGTAAGATCTCTTTACGCTGATGATGTAGCCCTATATACATCATCTTATCGCATCGATACCATAGTTAACAGATTGCAGCTAAACTTCAAAAAAATCAATAAATATTGCAATATGTGGAAATTAAAAATAAATACAAACAAGTCAGAAGCTATAATCTTTACTAAGCGCAGACCGAACATAAACCATCACCTTTTATTAAACTCAGTCCACATTAACTGGTCTAAATCAGTTAAATACTTAGGCATAATTTTAGACAAATCGTTAAATTATACCGAACATATCAATAGAAAATCCGAAAAAAAACAACAAAAAATGTATTTATAAAATGTTCCCATGTTTTAATAAAAAATCCAGTTTAAGCACTCAAAACAAACTACTACTGTAAAAAACAGTCATAGGTGCCCAGATCTGTTATGCATCGCCCGTCTGGAGCTTTACTTGCAATACCAATTATAAAAAAATAGAAACAATACAAAATACATGTATGCGAATCATCAATAACTACCTACGATATACTAAAATTTCAAAAATGCTCTCTGAACTAAATCTTTCAACATTAAAACAGTATATCTACACAGTAACCAAAAACTATTTTGATAAAAAACACAGCTTCTGAAAACCCATTAAAACTAGAAATTGGTAATTACAACAAAACATCACTAAAACGCTACACGCACAAAAGAACCAAACATGTACTTTTAAACTAATATTGTAATTTATATTGTGTAGGTTGTTTTTTTTTGTTACTTTTCTTACTGTCTTAAACAAAACATTGTATGATAATTAGTGAATTCAAAGGATGATTGAAAATCTGTTATCATGAAAAAAGGTCCACCGAAATCATGAAACCAAACATATTTGTATTGAGTGTACATTGTAAATATTATGTAAATAAATAAAGTTTCTTCTATCCTTAGTATACGAAATTGCTACTCTTAAAGGACATAGTCCCAGAATAAATAATATTATTAAAAACGGTACGAAATTATTTACAACACAATAAGATAGTCAGTAAAAATATAATATTACAAAATAATATAACTATGTGTTGAAAAATCTAGTGTAAAAGGAAGCCGAAAAATAAACCTGAATCCCCTCTTACAGTGTAAGCTGGCTATAATTAGGTGGTTCCTAATTAGGATCGTCGTTTGATTTTATGGTCCAATTTCAGGTGGATGATGGACACTTAATTATTTTAATTTTATTTTACGAGGAGAAAAGAAAAAAAAAAAAAAAACACGTTGAATAATGCTGAAGCTTGAATCAGATAATCATTGCATCAATATGAAATGTTTTTACTTTCTCATACATTCCGTTTAAAAAAAAAAAAAAAAAAAAATTAAGTAGGAAAAAATAAATGAAAATTCTTTAAATTTCTATAACCTATTTCTTATTATTATTTTTTTTATAATAAACTCATAAAAAGTGAAAATTGATAAATACGATGCAGAATAAAAATGTTTCGGAAAAGTGCTTTGTTACTTCTTCAATTTATCTTATATATGTATATAAGATAAATATAAATAAAAACAAATTAACAGATATATTATAATTGAGTCCTGATGATGGGGAAGGCCCCCGAAACTTTGAACGTTTAAGTTTTACTGTGATGACTTAAAATGATTCAAAATTACTATTTTGAAGAAATAGAAACATACTATTTTATTTATATCAATTGCAATCTTCCTTGAAAAATATTTTATTATGAATTTAAATATGGATGATGGTTTCAGCCATATGAAGAAAATAAGAAGAATTTTTGTGGAGAAATTAACAGATATATTAAAATTGAGTCCTGATGATGGGGAAGGCCCCCGAAATGTTGAACGTTAAAGTTTTACTGTGATACAATTTTTTTTGGAAGAAATAGGAACCTACTATTATATATATATATATATATATATATATATATATATATATATATATATATATATATATATAAAACATTCATGTCATTGGGCTTCAAAGGTTTAGTAAGAAAAAATTATAAAGTTTTAACAAAAGTTTTAAACAATGTAGTTTATATTATATTATGTAGTTTGTAGTAGCTATTTTTTTTACTTATTTCTAAACATAATTCTGTATTAATATCTTGTTTGTTATATTATAGACCAGACAATATAATATAAGAGGCAAACAATTATTGATTTATCAATTGCTATTAATCAATTAAAAGATATTGAAAATGATAATAAATAAATGTAGTTGTACACAAGTTTTTTTTTTGTCACGTTTCTTATAGCCCAATAAAGATCCCAGCATAGCTTATACACATGATTAGAGAGAATAATTTAAGCATTCTTTATAATTATTTCTATCTTACCGTATCCTTTAACAATATTTCTTTTATTTCTGTGCGTTAGATCTGGTAATTATGAATTCATCATGACGAGATATCATCATAAAAGGTGGAAATGACAAAAATCAGTTCTTAAATACTGACTGGTAGAGTAAAACATTTAGTGAAGCGTTTGTCAAGGTTCCAAACTTTCAATCTTAAAAAAAACTCAAATTTGTTACAGCAACTTTTTCACCAAAATCGGCCAAACAGTAGAGCCACTTTATACTAAGCCTTTTGTTCCTTTTCACGATTTTCTCAAGAAAGGCTCTAACGATTTTAATTAAACTCCCTATATCGATGTAAAATTTAATCAGCTTTGATATTATGCAGTTCAATTCTGATTGAAATAGTCTGACAAAGCTTCAATGCCTATATTTTAATGTACCTCCTCTAAAAAAAACTATGATATTATCTTGTTGGCATTGATAATAAAGGTGTAAATATATAAACCGAACGAGTTCGATAACCAATTATGGGAGAAATGAGCACAATGGTACAAATCTTGGTATGTGATTAATGGTTTTTGGAATACAAGGACAGTAATTCGGGTATATGATATACCGTTGGAAAGCTAAAGATTTAAGAAAAAAATATTATCTTATACAAAAAAATTTAAAAGTTCATAGAGAGTGATGAAAAGCAGGCAAAACTATCTGATTGTTGGAGAAAATTACTATATTAATAAAATTGTATAGCGATGTTGTTATCATCAACATCATTGTTGTTTGTTTGTTTTGTTTATTTAACGTCCCTTTATGCTGCTATGGCTAATCGGACGATGCTACAGTGGTCCTTTTTTTTTTTTTTATTTTTTTTTTATTGAGAAATATTACAATTTGTTGCATAATGAACAGTAGTAATAGAGATGTAGTACACATTCATACAATATATACAGCCAATGATGATAAAGTCAATTTACATAAAATCGGAAATAAATAAATTCAAATATATACAAAAAAAAGCAACAAGAAACAAATCAAAACAACAACCTGTAGTAGAGATAAATACAAGTTGGGAAATAAATAAAAATCATACAAGCATACTTAACTATATACAATATATACAATCAGCCAAAGGAACCCTAGACTCAGCTGCTCCCCCCACAAGTGGGGGGAGAAGCGGAATCCAAGAGATCCCAGCGCCTCCCACTCAGCGCTTCACTGGTGTATGCCAGTGGAGGCCGAGCCAGAGCGGAATAGCCACAAACATACAGTACATGAGTGGAGGATCTGACCAGTGTCAGAACTCCAGATAAATGTTTACAAAACGTCGCGGGGCCACAGTGGTCCTAAAATCCTAAATTTAGCCTATCCAGGTTTTATTAGGATAGGGATCTTCAACGAGTACCTGACATCGCACAGCCTCGGGTATAACTAAGGATATTTTACTCCCATTAAAAAACCCTAGGGCCACCTGCGGGTTTGAACATATGACCTTTAGCATATGAGGCTGTTATGCTAACCACCATGGTACAGGTAACCCCCAACAACATTGTTAATAATGATTAAATTAATAACTATTATAGATTATTTAATAAAACACGTTTCTATAGAAACTCGATGTAATTAATTCTTTAATTGCGCCCTAACTCAGCGAGAGGGGCTGGAATCTCTTTGATTCCGCTTTTTCCTCCACAAGGGGAGGGAAAAGCCCAGTCTGGGGTCCCTATAGCAGTTTTATATATTGTATATAGTTACCATTGTTTGTATGATGCTTATTTATTTGCCAACTTTGTATTTATCTCAATTATAGGTTGTTGTTTTTTTTATTATTATTATTTTATTGTAGATATATATATATATATATATATATATATATATATATATATATATATATATATATATATATATATATATTATATATATGAATTTATTTTTCTTTTTTATGTAATTTGACTTTATAATTATTTTCTGTATATATTGTATGAATTTGGTCTCATATCAATATTACTATTGTTCATTCTGAAACAGATTGTAATAATTCTCAATAAATAAATTACTTTAATTCTTTAAGCATTTTTCGTTTCTATGTTTAACGATTCTTAAATTGATTTTAACAACAGAGGAAACTGAATGTCGTTTGTTGCACGCACATGATTTTTTCCATTAACTATTAAAAAAATTAAACTAAAAAAAAAAAAAATTAAACTAAAAAAGAAAAGAAAAATGGAGTGTAATTGAATTACAGTGGTTATAAGAACTAATGCAGTTTTGACCGTTGCGACCAAGAGGAAGAGGAACATTTGCCCCGAAGTAATATTACGAAATAGAAGCACTATCTGAGAGAAGGTCTGCCCCATTTAATCCAGCATTAGGATAATGGCAGTTATTAAATATAGAAAATCATCTCGGGATGACATAATGGCCTCGGGGCGGGATAGATTTATGAATCGCCCCCTTCCCGAAAAATCGATCTCGATCCTAGATTAAGATATATGTGTAGGCCAGCCAGCATCTCACGCTTCAGAACTTTGATTCAACTCTTCCCTCTTCTAAAACAATTAAGATGGGCCTTTATTAAACACAACCACATCCAATTTGAAAATATCAGAACGGGATTTAATTTATTCAGGTAGTTAGTTTCCAGGCTGCGGTCGGCGGTGCTGATGAGAGTTTAAAAAAAGAAATAAAAGAATTTGATGTTGCATCATTTGCGGAGAAGAATTCAATTATCGATGGGCTCAGTATAATAGAAAGTATTTAAGATTCTTTTATTTTATTTTTTCTTTAGTTCGTTTGTTAGTTTTAAAATTTTTTTTTTTTAATTTCACTTACTATATATAGAAAGGGAAAGTATTGCGATCGTAAAAATTTTAAGGAAATACACATTTTAGGTTCCCCTGAGTCCAAATAACCAAGTCCCTCAAAAAGGTCTGTGTGTGTTTGGTAACTCCCGGGCGGAAACGGTAAGTCCTATGAAACTGAAATTTCATATTTAAGACAAATATACACCTGAGACGTTACAAAACCTATTTAATCAAAATGAGCTTACCAGAAGAGCCATTTTGATTTTGATTAAACTCGCTATATCGATGTAAAATTTAATGAGCTTTAATATCATGTAGGTTTAATTCGGATAAAAATGGTCTGACAGGGCTTAAATGCCGATATTTTAAATTTTCTTTCTCTAAAGTACCTTTAATTTTGTGGATTCTAGAAAAATAACTATATTATCTTGTTACAACTGATGAAAAACAGGTAAATATATAAATTGAATGAATTCGATACCAAACTAAAGGATAAAACAGAAAAAATATTTTTTTAATGCAATTTTTTGTTTTTGAACATAAGAGCAGTAATATACATGTATGATATACCGTTGGAAAGCTAAAGATTTTAGAAAAAGTAGTATCTTATACTCAAGCTTTTAAAACTTAATAGAGAGTGATGAAAAGGAGATAAAACTAATTGATTATTTTAGATAATAATATAATAGATTTTTTAATAAAACACATGTTTCTATATAAATTTAATTTAATTAATTCTTAAATAGTTTCATGTATTTTTATCTCTAACTGTATTTGAAAATTCTTTCATTGATTTTAAAAATGGAGGTAAGTGAAAGTCGTGTGTTGCCCGCACCAGATTTTTTTCACGTTGACCCAATATTGACAACGTTGACCCATTTCTCCTATCTCAATTTAAAGACGTGTGTTGCGTGCACCGGATTTTAATTTTTATCTACATGTTTTTAGTTTTGAAGATCTGTGTTAGTGTGCGATAAGCGCGTGTGTATCGTATGGATGGAATTTATCCAAAATATTGATGCTCGAAAACTAAGGATTTGTTTTTTTAGATATGACAACAATAGGCTGAAAAATTATTATGGTTGCCCACAATTATGATCGTAAAGTATCTTCAAGCAATAATTATAAATAAATGGCTATTAGATCAAAATTAAAAAAAAAAAAAAAATGTTAGAACTTGTTGCCAGAGTTAATTAAAATTTAAATCAGAAATTTAATCACCGATTATTTGTACACTGTGAAACTTATAATTAAATATTATATTACTTTACATAAATAATATATATAGTCCACATTCGTAGCTCTGAAATTCTATCAAAAATATTTAATCATAGTAAATGAAGCAGTGTATAAAATATATGGAATTAATAGTTCCGGATAAGAATCAGGTAGAGGAGCATGCGTCGAGCCTGGCCATGATGAAGACTAAAGACCACTTTTCGTATGTGATAATGGCGAAACTTTGCATATTTATTTATGTTAATAAATTATGAGTTTATATAAACGATAAAGTATGCTTTCTAGAGTTTGTTTTGCCATTCTGTTAAAAAAAAAAAAAAAAAAAAATCCTGTACCACCACCCATGAGGGCTGTTTTTAGACCAACGGCCGTGCAACGAGGTAATTAGGCATTGATCACGCTAATTCTTTTCCCTAATTTTTTGGGTACCCACTTTATAGAGGCTGGGTCTGCTCCAGAAGGGTCTCCATACCCTCCGACTGAATTAACAGTATAAATAATATTCTGCCACAGCGGGGATTCGGACCTAGGACCCGGAGAACAGTAGACTAGCGCTCTATCCACTAGGCCACGCCGCTCCCCACTTCGTTAGTATACATTAATCATTGACTTAATAGCATAAAAAGAAATATAACTAATTCCGAAATAATTTTAATTATATATGAAATGTAGAAAGCCAAGATCTGAAACTGAAAATGGTTACATTATATATATATATATATATATATATATATATATATATATATATATATATATATATATATATAATAACTAAGGAAGAAGTATTAAATGCGGAATCGAATGCAAAACAAGGCTCGCATCATGGTCTATATCCTAAATTAAATTATAATTCAAGCAGGGGTTATATATATTCTATGCCATTTAATGATGCAAAATTAATACTAAAAAGCCGCGCAGAATTATTAAATTTAAATTATAAACCGTTCAGAACTGATATATGTCAACTATGCCCTCTTTGTAATTTAAAAGAAGTTGAAAATGTTAAGCACCTAATTGCCATCTGCCCTATAGTAAGACCATATAGAATCAAATTTTTGAATAGTGCAACGTTAACAGATAGTGAAATCATTAATCTTTTAAATGGCTCTAACTGGACTGTCCTAGTAAAATTTTTAAGAGAAGCGTTACGTTATAGAGCTTTTTTAGTTCAAGAATTTAATTATAATTAAGAAGGAAAAAAAAGAAAAGAAAAAGGAAGACATTTTGTTGAAAATTTTACCTTCGATTTTCACCTTTAAATAAGTAATTCCTATAGCTTATTAAAATTTACGTTTATAATTGGTATTTTCTTTACTGATCTGTTTATTAGTTTGATATGTGATATGTATTCTTTATTTCAATTTATAATATTTGCAACTCTGCTGACGGAGTAATCAAAGCAAGAATGTTTTTATTTTGTATTTATAGAAAAAAAAATGTATTATATTAATAAACATTATTATTATTATTATATATATATATATATATATATATATATATATATATATATATATATATATATATATATATATATACATATATATCATTTCCAAGTCAATTGTAATCTTTTCCAAGTCCAATGTAACTTTTTCCATTTCAAATATAACCTTTTCAAAAGCAAATGTAACCATTTCCATTTCAAATTTCACCTTTTCCATTTCACATGTTACTTTTTCAAAGCAATTGTAACCTTTTTCTTCACTTCTAGCCTTAAATATTCCGTTTTATTTATTGAAGAATAATTAGTATAATTAAAATTGTGAATTTTTTAATAATTTTGGCATATCATAACTATTTTGTTTTGTTTTTCAGATATTTGATATCAAGTTCTGTTTTTTACGAGCTAATATTTAAAAAAAAATTATTAATTATTCTATTTTGTTTTAAGATAGTAGTTGATTTTGATTTTTTAGAGGGGAGGGGTAGTTTTTGGGAAGAATTAATGTGCTTTCGGGCATCTTCGAGCTGTATTTTTTTATCGCTCGCGTACGAGTTAACATGTCACGCATTTACTTTTAATGTTTTTAATTTCCAAAGTCCTCCGAACAATAGTAAATGCTCCTTATTATGTCTCCAACTATACCTTACACCACGACCTTAATGTTCCATTTATTTCAGACCTGATTCCATCTAAATTTTCCAAATTCCACCAGAACCTCATTCATCATCCTAATCCTCTAGCACAATCCCTATCCAGCTCCACTCATCCATACAACCCTCCTAGAAAGGTTGAAACGGCAGTGGCCCCGAGACATATTGTAAACATCTATTCTGGAGTTCTGACACTGGTCAGATTCTCCTCTCATGTGCGGTGTGATTGTGGCTCTGGCGCCCTCACTTAGCTTCCGCTGGCTCTCACCAGTGATGCGGCTGAGAGGGAGGCGCTGGGATCCTTTGGACTCTGCTTGTCCTTCCACAAGTGGGGGAACAACCCCGTCCGGGGTTCCCGAGCTGATTGTAAATATTGTACATAGGTATGAATGTGACATGTTTTGTTTATTTATTTGTTAACTTCAATTATTTGTATTTATTTTGTCTATAAATTTTGTTATTGTATACGTTTATTTATTTTGATTTTATTAATGTAATTTGACTTTCTTTTTATTTATGGCTCGCGTGCATTTTAACTCGAATTTACTGTTAATATTTTTTCTATTCGGGCTTGTGATAACGTTTTTCAACTGTTTTTTTATCGCTCATGCTTATTTTAACTACAATTTACATTTTATGTTTTTTATTGATATAGAGATAGATATTTGTGTTTTCGGGTCCTATAATTACGTGTTTTGAGTTTTATTTTTTTATCGCTCCCACGAATTTTAACTGAATTTACTTTTAATGTTTTTTATTGATATAGGGATTAATTAATGTGCTCGATTTGGGATCGAATTCAAATTGGTCTTCTAGGGCTGTTGTAAAATTCAAACAATTAATTTAATTTTCTGACTTTTCTTTAATTGACTTTTAGTGTATAATAATTAAAGTCGGTTGTTTCAATGTTTTTATACTTGAAAATCGTAGTATTATGTTGCCGGTTTATAAAAAATTGTGAAAGTTTTCTTTAAAACGCATGTCCAGTTAGGAGTTCGATGGTTGCCAAGAATTTACTTGAAAGAATCTAGCGGTTGAATGTGATGCTTACATTGTTGCAGGTTTGCATCAGTTAGGATATCTCCGATTTAAAACACGTGAAGTGAAACTATTAACTTTGTTTATTTAACAACGATTGTATAAAATAAACTATACTTTATGTTTTTTTAGGGTTTTAAAAACACTTTATTCATTTATATATCAATTATAAAATTCTATTAGATCTCTGTATAATATACACCCTTGTTAAATTATGGATATTTATGTATAAGATTATTTAACCATAAAAAATAATTGATGAACTTAAAATTATAAATTAAAAATATAAAATACTACTAGATAACAAACCTTTGGAATCTATTGGGTTGTTTCACATGAAAGGATTTTGCAGGTCTCTGTTGTTTTCTTGCGGATGTTTACATATTTAAAGTAAACAGTTACTAAACATATACCTTTGTATTATAAACATTAGCTTTCCAATCAATTACCCACTTTTTAGTATACCTCCAAATACGAACATGGAAACACGCGATATTCGAGTAATATTTTTGTACGAGATTAAACTCGGCCATTCAGCAGCTGAGGTCGCTAGAAATATATGCAAGGCGTTTGGGGTAAGGAGTGTTAAAGAACGGACCATTCGCCGTTGGTGTGCTAAGTTTTCAGCTGGGGATACCAACTTGGAAAACTTGCCCCGAGGAAGACCTCCGTCCGTAATAGACAACGATGTCCTCAAACATACAGTAGAAGGAAACCCCTACCAAACAGTTAAAGGTATGTTCAATATATCAGTATGTTCTAAACATACCATGCAAAAATTGAAAGAACTGGGCTACGAAGTTCTTCCGCACCCACCATATTCTCCCGACTTGTCTCCAACAGATTACCACCTGTTTAGGAATTCAGACACATTCGTCAAAGGAAAACTTTTTGAAAATGATGATCAAGTGAAAAGTACGTTTTCAGATTTTTTTTCACTTCAAAGCTCAGAGTTTTTCAGTTCGGGGATAAAAAAGATGGTGTCGTGTTGGGAAAAATGTGTAGAAAAAGAAGGTAAATACTTTGAATAAAATTATCTTGTTTTCATATCGTATTTTTAATAAAAATCATTTACCTTGAAACCGGACATTTCATGTGACACAACCCAATATAATGTAAATTAAATAATAAGAAGTTTTTTAACTAATAGAATATTTGTAAAACTTGAAAATAAATTGTCAAAGAATTCGCTTATTAATATAAATGTTTGCTGTATATTTTAACATTCGGGGAACATTATTAGGAACAATAAAACAGACTAAATCACAAAAGAGACAGAGAGATATTTATTTATATCCTTTATTGAAATTAACTACTGTTTTAACCCATATTTATTTATTTAATTGATTTATTGCTATATACAACTGTATAATGATATACATCTAGTAAATGAGATACAAGATACAAATGTCATGAATTCACATGTAGGGATACTACCCATTGGCAGCTCTCCAAAGACTATGTTAAGCTAGAAGGTCTCGTGGCCAACTTCTTTTCAGACGCCTCAGAGGATTATCAGGGATTGTAGAGGAAGCAAGGATTGAAACTAGTGGGTTAGAGTGGGAATGGAATTTGTCATGAAAGGAGTTAGTTGTACCTGGTTGGCCAAGTCAGCAACATAGGGAACGTTAAGGTCTTTATGGATGAGTTTTTTGTGACAAAATAAGGAACATTGAGGAATTTTCGAAAGATTTTTGAATGTAAGAATTGGAGACGCGAAGAATTTGATAGTTTAGTAAAGCCCCAAATCTCTACTCCGTAAGTCCATAACGGTTTTATGATAGTGATGTAGATGAGCCTTTTGTACTTATGTGGAAGGTTAGAACGTGTGTCCAGTAAGTGTTGAAGTAGTCGAAAACGTCGGGCAGTTTCTTGTCTTTTCAGTCTTGTATGAAGATTCCAAGTAAGACGTTTGTCCAGGTGCAGTCCTAGGTATCGGATCTGTTCAACCGGGACAAGAGGAGTGTTATTGAAGGATACTTTTGGGCAGGATGTCATAGGTTTACGACGAATTAACTAATAAAAAAAAGAAAAAAAAGAAGCAAAAACGTACAATAAAGAAAACACTTGGAAACTCTGATAAAATAGTAGATATGGATATGTTGTTCTAGTCTATACGTTCAAAAGTGTTCCTGTGGGCCACGGAAACATGCCGAAGAAGTCTGGATAAAACTTTTATAAAAACGTTTAATATTATTTGATTTGTGGTATTGATTCATTTTTAGTACTGATTGCTCCAAAAATTGTTGCTTACCGTTGAAACCTACAGTTTTTCATATAATCAATGTTTACTCATAAGCTTGAGGTCGTATTATTTCATAATACTTATCTCTCTCAATTGAATTAAACTCGACGATCCGTTAAGTGGTCCGTTCAAAAAATCGTGATATAGCTGAAAGCGGACAACACGAAGAAAATAAATTAGCCTTTTTTTGGTAACACCGTTGGAGAGTGAATAAAGACTTTAAAGGTTTAACCGACGTTTCGTCAAAACATTAAATATAAAACTATTCCGTAATAGAGAGTCACAGTTTTGACCTATTTCTTTAATTTTGATCTAACATCCAACTTCTAGAGTTTATGTTAAAACTAAATGAAAATTCATAAATAATTTGCTAATGTCTCCAAAGTTGTATGGTGCATTTTGACATTTAGGAGACTAAAACACAACAGAACCGATGACAGATGTGTGTATATAAATATATATATATATATATATATATATATAATAATAAATATATATATATATATATAAATATATATATATATATATATATATATATATATATATATATATATATAATATATATATATATATATATATATATATATATATTATTTAAATTTATATCTAATAAAGAATCTGCTCGATGTTTTCGCCTACTCCAACACTTCCATTTAACTACAAAAGACTCATCTACATGACTATCATAAGGCCGATATGGACTTACGGAGTAGATGTTTTTGGCTCAACTAAACCATCAAATTCTTCCCCGTATCCAATCCCCTAATCCAAAATCCTCAATGCTCCTTTGTAACGAATTAACTGATCCATAAAGACCTCAATGTTCCGTATGTTGGTGATTTGGCCCGAACCAGACATCATTACTTTCATGACAAACTCCATTCCCACTCTAATCCTCCAGTTTCAATCCTTTCATCCACTTCGATTCCACTCCTAGGCGTCTGAAAATAAGATGGCCTCGAGACCTTCTACTATAGAATATTTTTAGAATACTACCGATAGTTACGTTCTCTACAAGTCTTGTTCATGAGAATTTTTTTAAGCCTATTTACTAGATATGTTTTTATAGTTTCTGAAATACATTTTGCAGGTCTTTGTTGTTTTCTTCTGAATGCTTGCATATTTAAAGTAAATAGTTACTAATCCTCTACCTTTGTATTATAAACATTAGCTTCCCAATCAATTACCCACTTTTTAGTATACCTCCAAATATGAACATGGAAACACGCGATTTTCGAGTAATATTTTTGTACGAGTTTAAACTCTGTTGAGGCCGCTAGAAATATTTGCAAGGCGTTTGTGGAAGGGATTGTTAATGAACGGACCATTCGCCGTTGGTTTGCTAAGTTTTCAGCTGGGGATACCGATGAAAGATCCGTTTTTATAGTTTCTGAAATAGATAAAGGATTTTGCTCTCTGTTGTTTTCTTGCGGATGTTTACATATTTAAAGTAAACAGTTACTAATCCTCTACCTCTGCATTATAAACATTAGCTTCCCAATCAATTACCCACTTTTTAGTATACCTCCAAATATGAACATGGAAACACGGGGTTTACGAGTTTAAACTCGGCCATTCAGCAGCTGAGGCCGCTAGAAATGTATGCAAGGCGTTTGGGGAAGGGAGTGTTGACGAACGGACCATTCACCGTTGGTTTGCTAAGTTTTCAGCTGGGGATACCGACTTGGAAAACTTGCCCCGAGGAAGACCTCCGTCCGTAATAGACTACGATGTCCTCAAACATACAGTAGAAGGAAACTTAAATAGGAATAGATAGGGAATTTAAAGTGTATTGGGAAAGTAAAAAAGTCAAAATATACCGTTAACATACAAAGCACAGAGTTTCAGTTCGAGGATAAAAAAGTTGGTGTCACGTTGGGAAAAATGTGTAGAAAAAGAAGGTAAATACTTCGAATAAAATTATCTTGTTTTTAAAAAATCCTTTACTTTAAAAACGGACCTTTAATGTGACACAACCCAATATCTATAATTAATTAAAAAAAATATCTGTTAAAACTAATGACCTTTATAAGTAGAAACACTATTCATTTGTAGCACTCTTTTTGTAGCTGAAAAAATAATCCGTTAAACTTTTAATTAAAAACATTTATAAAAAAATATAGCCAAAAGCGCATAAGCTAAAAAAAAAATACAAACTAATGAGCCTCTTTTTGGTAACACTTCTGTAAATTTTCTAGATTCAAAATTTTAAATTCAAACTTTGATCTATCATCGTATTGGCGGAAGTGGTGGAAATGCAGGCAATGGTTGCGGTCACTGACTGCGCAAGTAGCAATCAGTCCTCGGGAGCACTGTGATGGCACCTGCACTTTCTCCGAAGGCCCCTCGACTTTACCTAGATCCTGGTGAAGGAACGGCCCAAGTTCGCGAACCACAAAATAACATGTAAATCGGTTGAGCCTTGAGACCAAAATAATAATATATAATCTAAAGAGCCGGTGGAGGGGGTTATGTGTGTGATCGGTCACCGGCGACTGTGGTCACTTCTTCCTCATGGGTCGTGTCACAATCCAATAACTGCCATATTTTTCATCGTCGTTAAAGGAATAATGGTTGCTCCAAAGTAAATATTTGTTTTACATTAGATTTGATGTTTTTAGTATGTTTATCATGTATTAATATTTTACTTTCACTTACTATATATAGTAAGGGGAAGTATTGCGATCGTGAAAATTTTCGAATTCCAGTTTTCAACGGAAATACACGTTTTAGGGTCCCCTGAGTCCAAATAACCAAGTCCCGCAAAAAGGTCTGTGTGTGTGTGTGTGTGTGTGTCTGTGTGTGTGTGTGTGTATGTGTGTGTGTGTGTGTGGTAACTCCCGGGCGGAAACGGTAAGTCCTATGAAACTGAAATTTCATATTTAAGACAACTATACGCCCGAGACGTGACAAAACATTTTTCATCAAAATGAGCCTACCAGAAGAGGCACTTTATACCATGCATTTTGCACCTTTTTTCGATTTTATCAAAAACGGTTCCGACGATTTTGATTAAACTCGCTATATCGATGTAAAATTTAATGGGCTTTAATATCATGTAGGTTTTATTTGGATAAAAATGGTCTGACAGGGCTTAAATGCCGATATTTTAAATTTTCTTCCCCTAAAGTACCTTTAATTTTGTAGATTCAATAATAATAATTAGATTATCTTGTTAACGCTGATGAAAAACTGGTAAATATATAAATTGAATAAATTCGATACCCAACTAAAGGAGAAAACAGAAAAAATATTTTTTTAATGCAATTTTTCGTTTTTGAACACAAGAGCAGTAATATACATGTATGATATACCGTTGGAAAGCTAAAGATTTTAGAAAAAATATCATCTCATACACAAGCTTTTAAAAGTTAATAGAGAGTGATGAAATGAACATAAAACTAACTGATTATTTTAGATAATAATATAATAGATTTTTAAATCAAACACATGTTTCTATAGAAATTTAATTTAATTAATTCCTTAATAATTTCACGTATTTTTATCTCTAACTGTGTTTGAAAATTCTTTCATTCATTTTAAAAATGGAGGTAAGTGAAAGTCGTGTGTTGCCCGCACCAGATTTTTTATCATCTATATCCTGTTAATTTCTTTTAAGATATGTTGGAAAGTTCTCTTTTTCTTCTAAATATGCATTTTAAGGAATAATTTGAACATAAATTCTGAAGGTTAATAATATTTTTAATTCATAAATCAGCTGCTTGGGCTTGTATTGGCCTGATGACTAAAACTAAAACTGAAAAAAAAAATGTCGATTTAGTATTTTACCATCACTTGGAAAAACAGTAGAAAATAGTCTATCTGTAATATACTGATTTAACCAGTCAGGGAGAAATTGAGATTTCGGGGGTGGGTCTATGCAGTATAAAAGGTATAGAAAGATAGAAATAATCAACTGACAAAATTTATTTTTAACACGTTCCTGCCGGCGCCGATTTTCAATGTCTGCTGTGTGCCACGTTTCATCAATTATTACCTGTTTAGACCTGTATGCGAGTTGTACATTTGATAATAGACTTTCAGAACGTTAGTTACGTTAGTACTTATTTTTAAATTTGTGTACTTCGTGCGGTGTTTTCATTCTAAGCTCAGATTTCTGCCAGTAAGTATAACTCGAAAGGCAGTTAAAATGTTCTATTTTTTTTATTACTTTATTAATAATAGATATCATGGATATGGACATTCCTGTGGTAAGCGACATCCGATAAGATAGAGTAGTTCGAGCCACCGGTGATACGCGCCGGCGTGAACGTGTTAATCTTCTATGTACATTTGGAAATTGGTACCTTTATTATTTTTTTTTATATTTTGTCCCACCCCTACCTCGGCTTTGTCGGGCCAGAAGGAGAAGACAGAGGATTAATGCCGGGTAAAAACTCCTCCCGCGGCTATGACGCAAATTCGTAATTATTTTCTTTTAAGATTGTGGTAATCTAGTTTCATCGGGAGGGGGAAGGTTCACCCATAGCGTAGTTGCTAGCATAACAGCTTTCTATGCCAAAGGTCGTTGGTTCAAACCTGCGGGCAGCCCTAGGATTTTTTAATGGGAGTAAAAAAATCCTCAGATATGCCGTCCTTCGGAGGGGACGTTAAAAGGTGGTCCCGAGCCTGTGCGATGTCAGGTACTCGTTAAAGATCCCTATCCTAATAAAACCTGGAGAGGCAAAATTTAGGACTCCCACAGTAGCATCGTCCGATTAGCCATAGTAGCATAAAGTGACGTTAAACGAAAAAATAATCTGGTTTCATGGGTAATGTGCGTTAATTGCAACGAGCGTTATCCGACACAGCCTCCCTAACCCCGTTAATTAATGATTAATTGATTAAGCTTAATTTACTTTTACTAAAATTGCTTTATAATAGTCATATTTTGAAAAAGTTTGTTAAAACCATCAAAAACTGTTTCCCTAATAAAAAAACAAACGTCGATAACCATGAATGTTTTTTTACTTTAATACTGGATTAAGCTTAAACCAATACAATTAAAAAAGTTGGTCGATATACCATATCTGTTAAGAGTTTCATTTACAATTGATTGTCTTAATTTTATGAAACTATTTTAAAATGTTAAAGATTTATGCATCATCAGATTTGTAAAAAAAAAAAATTTTGAGGTTATTTGAAATAGTTCCACGAAACCTAAGCTCTTCAGGAGCAAGAACTCATCACTTATTGGCCATCCTCTGAAAGATAAAGGATTCCAGAGATGCTAACCGGCAGTATGTGCCACTGCCTCTATGATTAGTGTACCAGAGGGTCCCTTTATAATCAGGCAGTCCTAATACTAGATCATTCAATTTAAGTACAAGTCATAAAAATTGATTGAGATCAACAAGTGAGGATGATGAGGGGCTAGACTATCTCTGGCAAAGTTAAAATTGGTCGGGTCTCATCGGCCCAGTCTTCTTTTGTCAGGCCTAAGTAGTTGTCCTTACTGCTTCCAGCCTGGAGGCGTCTATAATAATCACGGGTAGTCCTTCTTCTTCATTATATTTATGCGAGACACTATAGACAATTTTTTATTCATATTTTATTGAATTTTACAACTGTATTAACATAAATAAAATAAGTAAAACTGTTGAATTAGAATAAAGGGCGTGAAAGGCTTGTGAAGAAACGACCCAGCGGTAGAACTTCGACGTATATTTAAGTAAGCAGATCCCGAGGCCATCTTCTTTTTAATCGCCTCGGAGGGTTGTCAGGAATATGTGAGGTTGATAGGTTGCGGACTAGAGGGCTTATAAGGGCTGGGAGTTTGGAATTAAAATTGGTATATCTGGTACGAGAAAGGTCTGCAACAAATGGGATTTTAAGGTCGTTATGGATGATTTTATTTGGAACGAAATAAGGAGCATTTAGGATTTTGCGAAGGATTTTGGATTGTAAGGATTGGATACGGGAGGAATTAGATGGCTTAGTAGAGCCCCAAAGCTCGATTCCAAACGTCCAGATAGGTCTGATGACGGTAACATAAATAAGCTTTTTGTAATGAATTGGAAGTTTTGAATATTTGTCGAGTATGTGTTGTAGTAATCGGTATCTACGGGCAGTCTCTTGTCGTTTGTCAAGATGGAGTCCTAGGTATCGGATTTGTTCAACAGGTATGAGTGGGGTATTATTAAAGGATACAGTGGGGCAGGAGGTCATCGGTTTGCGACGAAGGGTAAAGGTAATTTGGTGCGATTTTTTAGGATTTATTTTAATCCTCCATTTCTGACACCATTCCTCAATGGCGGTGATGTGGGACTGAAGGGTTTGGGATGCAGCAGTTGGATCATTATGGACGGATAACACACAAGTGTCATCCGCGTAAGTTGTGAGGACAGTGCTAGGATGGAGTGGAATGTCAGCTGTATATACTTTAGAGGAAGAAAATTTAAAATATTGGCATTTAAGCCCGGAATTCAATTTTAATCAGAATAAAACCTACATTATATTAAAGCCCATTAAATTTACATTGATATATCGAATTTAATCAAAATCGTCCGAACCGTTTTTGAGAAAATCATAAAAAGGTGAAATATGCATAGTATAAAGTGGCTCTTCTGATCAGCCGAATGTGATGAAAACGTTTTTGTAACATCTCGGTTGTATAATAATCTTAAATATAAAATTTTAGTTTCATAGGGCTTTTTGTTTCCGCCCGGGAGTTACCACACACGGACACACACACAGACCTTTTTGCGGGACTTAGTTGGACTAAGGGAAACCTAAAATGTGTAAACTGGAATTCGAAAATTTTCAAGATCACAATACTTTCCCTTACTATGTATAGTAAGTGAAAGTAAAAAAAAAAAATCGTACAAAAATAATTAGGTCATAAATAAATAATCATTAATAAAATCAGTTAAAACAGAAAAATATTGTTCTGTCCCTTCTCTCATTAACAAGTCAATAAAAAGTCTCAGTTTTTCTCTGCCGGTTTTTTTAAGAATAGAGGGGGTGAATCAGATTATTTTTATTTTATTTTTCATTGATATCTCAAAATGTATGATGTTTTTCTCCAAAATTATTCTACACGAAATTAAAGTGTAACAAAATATCTTTATAAATGACAGAAATCGGTAAGTTTAACAATTTTTGAGATAAAGTCCTTTAAGAAATATTGGGTTGTGTCTAATGAAATGTCCGTTTTCAAGGTAAAGGATTTTTATTAAAAATACGATATGAAAACAAGATAATTTTATTCGAAGTATTTACCTTCATTTTCCTACACATTTTTCCCAACGTGACACCAACGTTTTTATCTCCGAACTGAAAAACTGAGAGCTTTAAAGTGAAACAAAAATATGAAAACGCACTTTTCTCTTAATCATCATTTTCAAAAAGTTTTCCTTTTACGAAGTTGTCTAAATTCCTGAACTGGTGATAATCTGTTGGAGACAAGTCGGGAGAATATGGTGGGTGCGGAAAAACTTCTTAGCCCAGTTCTTTCAATTTTTGCACGGTATGTTTTGAAACATGGGGTCTTGCTGCCGCTCAGTGAGATCATTAGGTACCCATGTATCGAACTTTTTTACTTTCCCAATACACTTTAAATGTCTGGAAACGGTATATGCACTTGCATTTAGTTGTGCTGAGAGTCCTTTAACTGTTTGGTTAAGCTGTGCTGTTGGTCCTAAAACTGGTTTCCTTCTACTGTATTTTTGAGGACATCGTTGTCTATTACGGATGGATAAATTATATATAAATAGAAAATTTATATAATAATTTTTAAGGATATTTTTGATTGCCTTAGTTTTGTATAGAATAATGTTTCATATTCATATAATACTCTTTGAGATATTCACCCGAATCAAATAAAGTTAATTTATTTTCCTCATTATTTTACTCACCTCTACTAAACCCGAAGCGGAAAGCTCAGGGACTTTTTACCAAGTAATAATAACTGAGGGTACTAAATAATTTCTGACAGGTTTCAACTACTACAAATATGGTGGATCATTCGAGGAAGAGAACTGAAGCCAAAATCTTTTGTTAATAATAATAATAAGCTTACCGAACCCGAGATTCGACGCCGATACCACCAAACTTCGCCTGCCTAGACTCGTCCAATGTTCGCCGGTCAAGCTCAGCCTAAATGCAATCCTCCCAGAGACGCTTCGGCCTACCTTTCGGTTCAGCGAATACCAACTTTCTCGGAATCCGTTCCTCATCGATCCCACCAACTTTACGCGCCCATTTGAGTCTCCGAGATGCTATCAACGCAATTATATTCACAGGGTACATACTCCGCAATTCCGCGTTGTGCAACCTTCTAAACTCCCCAGTGGCCTCATCTCTCTTCGGACCAAATATTTTACGCTGTACCTTATTTTCGAAAACCTTAAGCCGTTGTTCATCCTTCAAAGTAAGCGGCCACGTTTCACATCCGTAAATAACCGTCGGAACAAATATAGTTTTATAAATTCTAACCTTTAAGTTTTTAGACAGAAGCCGCGAGCTAAGTAATTTAGCAACTGAATAATAACACGCCCGCTCGACTATTAAAATCTTTTATTGAGCGGTAAAAATAAATACATCTAGGAGTTACCAATCGTCGACATGTTATCCGAAATGTTAATATATGATGTTTATTTGTTCTTAGACAAATAATAGTACTAAATACTTTTCGGAAAATTAGTCTGAAACTACTATCATTTATCACCCTGGGCTGTTAGATTCTAATCATTCAAATAACAACTAAAACATCTTAAAAGGAATAAGAATGAAGCAATAAAACACGTTTTTAAATTTGTATCCCACGACCTGCCAATTAGCGAATTAGAGTGGCCGTTAAATTGAGCAGTTGGTAAAAATCCATGACTATTTTTTTCTAGTCACGCGTGTGTCTAATTTGTTGCTGAGTTATAATTGATAGTGTCTAGAAGCCGAAAGAGATGAGAAATATGCCGGGCTAGAAGTCCAATTAAAATTTTGATGTTCCTATATTAGAAGTATGTATTAGCTTTTGCCTGTGTATCAGTAGCGGTGGATATAAAAGATCAGTACAGATAATCAAAATTTATCGAAAAATAGGCTCTAATAATAAGTTATTATATGATTACAAGTTGTAATACGGAATTATATTAACTTATCACCCGCTGAAATTCTCATTACAGCTCATTGTGTACTTTGACGTAGTTGGTCAGTTATTGTTAACAAAATAAACACTTCGGAAATCGGAGAATTGAACTTTCTAACGTACTCCAATCAATATTACAGGCCATTATAAAAGTTACCAATTTATTTATGATAAATTATTTCCGTGACTCAAGATTATTGGTATTAGTAAATGTTTTTTAGGTACAGCGGTGTTTTAGGTCAACATTTATTTTTTCTTGCCCAAGCGGTTATGTTTGTACTTTAGGGTTAGGGTATTGGAATATGTGCTCAACCCCTTGGTTATTAGCACCGAAAATATATATATTAACAGATTTTTTTTCTTCTTTTTATTTATTTATTTTTCCTTCTTTTTTTTTATTGTTTATTTTATTTTATTTTTTTGACACATTCTGAATTAGTGAATTTATTCCAATTTTTTATTTTATTATTATTATTATTATTTAATTTTTTTTTCTTATAGTTCCGGGAGCAGAGAAAATTCTTTGACGAACCTAATTAGTGGACTATCTTGCTAGATTAAGTTTATACATTAGTACATGGAATTTGGGGCAGTTCTCAATTATATGTTTTATTGAGAGAGGCACTCTACACAAGTCACACATTGGTACGGGCTGCCTGAGGATGAGATGGAGATGTGTGAGTCTGCTATGTCCGATGCCAAGTCTCGCCAAAGCAGTATCCTCGCGGCGATTACTTCGCCATGATGTATTCCACGAATAAGGCGATTGCTTGATATTTTTTAATTTATTGGTGTTGTCAAGATCTGACCACACCTGTTCCCAAGCCTGATATATTTTTACCTTAGGGTAATTTTTTACGTCTTCCTTGATGTAAGTTGGGTGGATTTGGACGTTTGATAACCGCTTTTTCATTACCATCAATGCTTACGTGGGATAGAATCCACGAGAACACTAGTTCTTTTTTCAGTATTTTTAAATCTCTCACATATTTTCTTATCTTATTAATTAGCTGGTTATCAATGCATATATTATGAAGGCTCTTAAGGGCAGAAAAGGAATCAGTGCATATAATGAACTTTGACTCATTACATGACCTAATGAATTCAAGTCCTTTTGATATTGCTACAAGTTCCGCAGTATATATGCTACTTAGGTACTTAAGGTACTTTCGGGTGTAATAATAGATGATCTAACTTGATCATTTATTTTGAAGTTATGTTTGTATAGAAGAGGCATTCATTCCCTTCCATCTAAATAGATCAGCAACGTATACTACAAGTTTGAAAAAACAATATTTTTATTATTATTACTTATTAGTAATTATATTATAATTCGACCGTTTTTTTCTTTAATTTTTTTCTTATCATCTTATAAGTTGGAAATGCACCAAATCATCAAGCTATGCAGCAACTGAATTATGCTGTAAAAGAATGAAATACGGTGACCATAATTTTGTTTTCAAGGTCACGTGTGCACATTGCTATTATGTCTGCGATTAAACCTTTATGGTTTTACCTTAGACGAATAACTTAACGACCCACTAAATAATATAACTTAAAATTTAATATTGTACCGATACTCTCTCCTTAAGCGTCCTTACAATTAGAATGAAACTGTTAAAGGGCGCAGAGAAACTAAGGAGCCTCTTGAAATACATGTACTTATTTTGCTCAACAAAAGTTTTAGATTTGTTTTAAAGGCTTCTGGACTGAAACAACATGAAACTGCTTCAGATACCAATTACTATAATACAATACACAATTTATTTTTTTAATTAAAATTGATAAACATAGATGGGAAAAAAGAAAATGCTGAAGAGAAGAGTTGTTTGTCTTATATATAAATCGTACACCGTTGGTAGCTTTTTATTTATTGACAATACAGAAATCGTTCGTTGTACCTATTGGACCGAATATTCTCCATCCTTTCAGTTATGGTCAACTTTATGCAATGAATTTACTTGACTAGATCTAGGTAAAATCGAATGGTAATCCTTTGAACAAGTTGTTGGATTGTGTCACATGAAATGTCCGTTTTCAAGAAAAAGGATTTTTATTAAAAATACGATATAAAAACAAGATAATTGTATTCGAAGTATTTAACTTATTTTTCTAAACATTTTTCACAACGTGACACCAACTTTTTTATTCCCGAACTGAAAAACTCTGAGCTTTGAAGTGAAACGAAATCTGAAAACGCACTTTTCACTTGAACATCATTTTCAAAATGTTTTCCTTTGACGAAGTTGTAAAAATTCCTGAACAGGTGGTAATCTGTTGGAGTCAAGTCGGGAGAATATGGTAGGTGCGGAAGAACTTCGTAGCCCAGTTCTTTCAATTTTTGCACGGTATGTTTTGAAACATGGTGTCTTGCTGCCGCTCAGTGAGATCGTTAGGAAACCCCCACGTTTCCTTCTACTGTATGTTTGAGGAGATCGTTGTCTATTACGGACGGAGATCTTCCTCGGGGCAAATTTTCCAAGTCGTTATCCCCAGCTGAAAACTTAGCAAACCAACGGCTAATGGTCCATTCATTAACACTCCCTTTCCCAAACGCCTTACAAATATTTTTAGCGGCCGCAGCGGCTGAATGGGTGAGTTTAAACTCGTACAAAAATATTACTCGAGAATCGCGTGTTTCCATGTTCATATTTGGAGGTATACTAAAAAGTGGGTAATTGATTGGGAAGCTAATGTTTATAATACAACGTGGATGATTAGTAACTGTTTACTTTAAATATGTAAATATTCGGAAGAAAACAACATAGACCTGCAAAATCCTTTAGCTATTTCAGAAACTATAAAAACGGACATTTCATGTGAAACAACCGAATATATGCTCAAAAAAACCTTGGACAGGACCAGATGCTTTGGAAGCCTCTAAGAATACTCGGCCGTCAGTAGTGCGGTCGGCCGGCGATAAGAAGTAAAGACAGACCGCCCAGCGAGTGCAATGCGGGCGAGTTAGTTTCTTCGAATGAGCCGGCTAACTACACTCGCTAATGGCGGTGCATTAGGCTGATTCAGGAGCTGGCGCTATCGGGGGAGGCAACTGCCTTCTCGATCTGGGCTCTAGATCATATCCGCCTGTCTCCCCTTCATTAGTTTATGTTCGTCCTTCTCCTCCTTTGCTAATATCCACCTTCCACTTTCCAATTCCACCCGTCGCCGCACACGGCAAAATCACCAATCTAGGTGGACAAAAGTCAAGTCAAAAGTTTGGAATTTTCTAGTGCTTCACCTTTTTATTATTTGTTGGTAAGACCTTAATACTAATATTTTCCGCCATACCGTGTTTACATATGAATAGTAAATGAGTGACTCATTCCTGTTCACACAAGTGCCTAGTAACCGGTAGTGGGATTATCTTTATTCGATGGCCAATTATTCTTTTCAAGGTGTGTTTAAACTCTTTTTGCTTTTATTTAACAATGGACATTGCTAAAACAGGTAAGACATTACATTTCTAAACTCGTTATAGAATATATATTGTAATCTATCTATAGAGTTAATTTAGAAATTTGCAAATGTATGCCCCTTTTATTTAACAATGGGCATTGCTAAGACAGGTAAGACGTTATATTTCCAAAATCGTTATTGAATATAAATTGCAATCTCACCTGTAGAATTGATTTATAAATGTGCGCCCTTATTCGATAACGAAAAACTTTATAACCCACAAGTTATCCCAAGGATTCGTTTGTAGGATTTGTTTTACCAATCCTTCTAGTCTTTAGATATTACAAAGAATTTTTGCGATTTTTTGCGTTTTGGGTGATACATCATTTTTTACCATATAAAATACATTTATTAGCAGAATCCTATTCTACAACGAAAAACTATATAATATAGTTACCCGAAGGATATGTTCCATCAATCCTTCTAGTCTTTAAATATTACAAAGAGTTTTGGCGATTTTTTGCATTTTGGGTGATATAGTTTCCTAAATAATATAAAATATATCTATTAGCAGGTTTTAGCATCTCAGTGCCATAATTAGATTTTTGTATTATTTTTCCTGTATTCTGTGCTCATCACATAAATTATATGCAGCTCAGCCATTATAGAGACGGGAATTGCGGCATATCGTCTCTGAGAATGCATATTAATCATTCGATCATTCGATTATTTAAATCATTGAAGTCCGATCATCCGGTTATGACGATTATTCGATTATGCCCACCCCTACTACTATGCTCCGGGTCCTGGGTTTAAATCCCAGCTGTTACAGAATATTATTTATTCTGTTATTTCAACCGTGGGGCGATCCTAATGGAGAACCTCCAGGGGCATACCCAGCCTCTATAAAGTGGGTACCCAAAAATGGGAAAAAACCTGGCGGCTGAGCGTGATATCGGCCGAATAACCTCATTGCACGGCTGTTGGCCTAGAAACATTACGAATCTCTATTTGTACCCTTCGTGGGTTGTAGAAGTACAGGTTTTTTTGTTTTTTGTTTTTTTCTGATGTATATTTCTTTTTGTTAGACCTGTTTCATTCTTTTCAGATACTATTTCACGGTTACGTTTGATACTAAAATATTTAACTTCATGCATAATATTCTTAAGCTTACTGTAATAGTAAAAATACTCTCCTATTTCCTCATCATACTTAAGAGAAATTTGAACCGTGTGAACATTCTGAAATGAAGCATACAAATTATTATGTATAAAATATCTTTCTTATCGCTCATGTATCGGAAACGTTCAGAGATTTGTGAGATTTAAAATCAGACATCTGAGGGCTGACACTGAGAGAGCGGGTGTTATTATATTTATCGAGCCGGTAGTGTTCCCCTATATTTTGGATCGTCATTTGGTGCAGCTAATCTCATGATCACAAGCAACTCTCGGCGTAATCATACTGCATTAGGGTACCTTTTCGGGTCGCTATAAAAAAATAGCTGTGGTTAGGTTTGGCCCATTAGATAGACCCACTTTTTACTGCAAAATGAGGAATAGAACAGGAATATGTCCTTAAATTATTTTTAAAAAATCCGGTGCGCATATTAGGCATGAAGTTAAATATTTAGAAAATGAAAATTATCAGTGAAATGGTTTTAGAAAAAATCATGAAGGGTCTAAAAAAGAGCAATATTCATTTTTCGAACAGAAAAAATAAATAAAACATGATTGTTTATAAAACCGCAGTATTTATTTATATGCTTAGTAGTAGGGTGGGCATAATAGAATGAGGATTATCGGATCATTCGATTATTTTAATCATTCAAATTAATCGACTGCTCCTTGACAAACGTCTCACATGGAATCCACACACAAGACTGAAACGACAAGAAACTGCTCGCCGCTTTCGACTACTTCAACACTTACTAGACAGACGCGCAAACCTTCCACTCAACTACAAAATGTACATCATTGAACGTATCTGGACTTACGGAGTTGAGCTTTAGGGCTCCACTAAACCATCAAATACTTCCCGTCTCCAATCTTTACAATCCAAAATCCTTCGTAAAATCCTCAACGCTCCTTACTTTGTCACGAATAAGCTCATCCATAAAGTCCTTAACATTCTTATATAGCTGATTTTATCCGAACCATGTATCAATCCTTCCATGACAAACACCACTCCCGCTCCAACCCACTAGTTTCAACCCTTGCTTCCTCTTCGATTCCTGATAATCCTCCGAGGCGTCTGAAAAGAAGATGGCCTCGAGACCTTCTTGTTTAAAATAGTTACTGGAGTGCTTCCATTAGGTTGCTCCTCAACAAGTCTGTCTCATGTGATTTTTCTTTTAGCATATTTACTTGTTGTAATATAAATTACAGTTGTAAATTTCAATAAATAAATATAATAAAAAAAAAAAATTAATCGATTATTGGATTAATCGGTTTAGATAAGCGAATGATCATTCGAACTGAACTGTGTAACGATAATCGAGAAATTATGAGAGCTTAGACAATCGAACGACTTTTTTTTTTTGCTCATCACATAAATTATATGCATAATATTTATAATGCATACTAATCATTCGATCATTCGATTATGAAATCACTCGATTACTTAAATCATCGAACTCCGATCATCCGATTATGACGATCACTCGATTATGCCCACCCCTACTTAGTAGAACTAAAAATCTAGTGCTCGCAACACACGACTATCATTTACCTCCGTTGTTAAAATCAATTTAAGAATTTTTAAATTTATTTAGAGATAAACAAAAATTGTTAAAGAATTAAATAAATAGAATTTCAATTGAAACATGTTTTTTATTAAATAATCTATTATATTTTTATCTACAACAATCAGTTAGTTTTATCGGCTTTTCATCACTCTCCATTAACCTTTACAATTCAGTGTATTAGATAATATTTTTTCTAAACTCTTTAGCTATCCAACGGTGTATTATACATCTAATATATTACTATTCTTTTGTTCAGAAACATAAAAATTGCAAAAAAAATATTTTTGCACTTTTCTTCCTTAGTTTTTTTTTGTTTTTTTTATCACACGTCCGCAAACTCTCATCTCATATTCCTGATCATCTTCCTAGGCGGCTGAAAAGACGATGGCCTCGATACTTACTTAGCTGAATAAACTTTTAAGTGCTACCACTGGGTAGTTTCTTCACATGCATGTATCACGCCCACTTGATCTATTAGCACATTTACTTAATGTATTTTATGTATAATACAGTTGTAAATTTCTTTTAAATAAAAAAAAAAGAAAAGTTTTTATCAAATTCGTTCCACTTGCATATTTAGCCGCTATTTGTCAATGTTAACGAGATGATGTGCCTAACTTTAACTAAAATTAAAGGTACTTTAGAAGAAGAAAATTTAAAATATCAGACTATTTTAATTAGAATGAAACCTAAATGATATTAAAGCCCATTTAATTTTACATTGATACAGCGAGTTTAATCAATATCGTTTGAGCCGTTTTTAAGAGAATCGTTAAAAGGTGCAAAATGCATGGTATAAAGTGGCTCTTATGGCTAGCTGATTTCGATCAAAAAATAAAACATGTGTTTTATTAAAAAATCTATTATATTATTATCTTAAATAATCAGTTAGTTTTATGTTCATTTCATCACTCTCTATTAACTTTTAAAAGCTTGTGTATGAGATATTTTTTCTAAAATCTTTAGCTTTCCAACGGTATATCATACATGTATATTAATTACTGCTGTTACGTTCAAAAACGAAAAATTGCATTAAAAAAATATTTTTTCTGTTTTCTCCTTTAGTTGGGTATCGATTTTATTCAGTTTATATATTTACCTGTTTTTTCATCAGCGTTAACAAGATAATATAGTTATTTTTATTGAATCTACAAAATTAAAGATACTTTAGAGGAAGAAAACTTAAAATATCGGCATTTAAGCCCTGTCAGACCATTTTAATCAGAAAAAATCCTACATGATATTAAAGCCCATTAAATTTTACATCGATATACCTAGTTTAATCAAAATCGTCGGAACCGTTTTCGAGGAAAACGAAAAAAAGTGCAAAATTCATGGTATAAAGTGGCTCTTCTGGTAAGCTCATTTTGATGAAAAAAGTTTTATCACGTCTCGGGCGTATATTTGTCTTAAATATGAAATTTCAGTTTCATAGGACTTACCGTTTCCGCCCGGGAGTTACCACACGCACAGACCTTTTTGCGGGACTTGGTTATTTGGACTCATGGGACCCTAAAACGTGTATTTCCGTTGAAAACTGGAATTCGAAAATTTTCACGATCTCAATACTCCCCCTTACTATATATAGTAAGCGAAAGTAAAAAAATTGAAATATTTACATTGAGTTTCGATAAAATCGAATGTTTAATTAAATATTATATTATATTATTATCAACAACAATTTTTTTTTTTTTTTTTTTTTTATTGAGAAATATTACAGTTTGTTACATAATGAACATTAGTAATAGAGATGTAGTACACATTCATACAATATATACAGAATAATGATAATAAAGTCAAATTACATAAAATCGGAAATAAATAAATTCGAATATATACAAGAAAATAACAATTAAAAAAAAACAACAACAAACAAAACAACAACCTGTAGTAGAGATAAATACAAGTTGGGAAATAAACAAAAATCATACAAGCAAACTTAACTATATACAATATATACAATCTGCTAAAGGGACCCTAGACTCCGCTGCTCCCTCCACAAGTGGGGGGAGAAGCCGAATCCAAGAGATCCCAGCGCCTCTCACCCGGCGCTCCACTGGTGTAAGCCAGTGGAGGCCGAGCTAGGGCGGAATAGCCACAAACATACAGTACATGAGTGGAGGATCTGACCAGTGTCAGAACTCCAGAATAAAAGTTTACAAAACGTCGCGGGGCCACTGCCGTTTCAATCTTCGAGGAGGATTGTAGGGATGGGTGGAGCTGGAGAGCGATTGAGCAAGAGGATTAGGGTGATGAAGAAGGTTCTGATGGAATTTGGAAAATTTGGATGGTACCAGGTCTAAAATAAGTGGAATATTAAGGTCGTGGTGTAGGGTACAGTTGGTAACGTAATAAGGAGCATTAACTATTGTTCGAAGGACTTTGGATTGGAAGGATTGGATACGTTTGATGTTAGAATGTTTAGTTGTCCCCCATAGTTCAAGTCCGTAGGCCCATATAGGTTTCAGTACTGTCTTATATATTAGTAATTTGTTGTCGACTGTAAGATGAGATTTTCTGTCCAGTAGTTTGTATAACCGGCCGAATCTGCGGTTGAGCTCTATCCTTTTAAGTCTTGTATGTGGGTTCCACGTCAGTCTTTTGTCTAGTAAAAAGCCAAGGTACCGGACTGTGTCTGAGGAAGGAAGCGGTATGGAATTGAATTTAACTGTTGGACCGGATTTACGTCGAAGGGTGAAAGTAACGTGTGTGCATTTGCTTTCGTTCACATTAATTCGCCAAGCCTTACACCAGTCTTCGACAAGGGAAAGGTGCCTTTGGAGATTTAGCGATGCTACTTCAGGATCGGAATCGGATGATAAAATGGCTGTGTCATCAGCAAATGTTGCCAGAAAGGTTTTAGGATCGGTAGGGATATCGGCGGTGTAGAGGATGTAGAGGACGGGTCCTAAGACGCTGCCTTGAGGAACACCGGCCTCAACAGAATAATGTTTGGAAAATTCGGAACCACAACGAACTCGGAAGGAGCGGTTTGATAAATAGGATCGGAGGATTAGGTATAAAGATTGAGGTAAATGGGTTTTGAGCTTAAAGAGCAGTCCCGGGTGCCACACCCGGTCAAAAGCTTGAGCTATGTCCATAAAGGCACCCGAACAATACTCCTTGCACTCAAGGGCGGAGGAAATGTGGTCTACAACTCGGAGTCCTTGCTGAACCGTGGAATGTTGAGGACGGAATCCAAACTGGTGTGGAGGAAAATTATGAAATTTGGCTAGGATTCGTTTTAATAGGAGTTTTTCGAAGATTTTGGAGAGGATCGGAAGAAGGCTAATAGGTCTGTAGGATGACGTACAGTTGGAGGGTTGCCTGGTTTTAGGAAAAGGGTGATAGTCGAGTGTTTCCACAACAGAGGGAAATAAGTAGTGCGTAGGATACAGTTATAGATATATGTAAGGAATGTAATGGCTTTAGATGGAAGTTGTCTTAGGATTTGATGAGTAAGGAGATCGTATCCAGGGGATTTACGGAGAGGAAGCTTTTTAAGAAGATATTTGACCTCAGAGGGATTGATTGCTTTAGGTGGTAAGGAAATTGGTATCGGTGACGTAAGGAACTCTTCAACTATTGCGGTATGGGTTGGATTGAGATCGGAATGAGGAGTGAATACCTTGGAAAGGTGTAGTGCGAATTCCTGGGCCCTATCTTTGTCAGAAGCAGCCCAGGAATTATCACTACGCCGGAGAGGATGGGATATCAGAGGGGATTTAAGAATTCTCTTCGTGACATTCCACAAGGAATTGTCACGAGTCGAGAGAGAGGAGAGGTAGGAATTGTAGGATTGGGAACGGAAGATCGCCAACTCCCGCTTTAATTGTCTACAATAAAAGTTATAGGAGTGGCGATCTGATGGGTGACGGGTGCGTTGCCATAATGCTCTGGCTCGGCGTTTAGTGTGGATTAGGTCTAGGAGGTGTTGTGGTAAATGGTTTTTGTAAGGATTTATTTGGGAGTGCTTGGAAAAGGAGGCAGTCCAGGCGGCTTGTTGAATCGAGGTTGTAAAGGAATAGACGGCATTGTCAAGGTCAGTTTGGATTTTGAGAGTCACTTTGAGGTCAATATCATTGGTGAGGATTTCGCGGAAGAGGTTCCAGTTGATAGGGCCTCTGATGAATGACGGTGGGACAGGTTTAGGAATAGGTGTTAAGGATACATTTAGGATCAGTGGACTATGGTCAGAGGATAGTTCATCAAGGCGAGTTACGGAATAGTTCAGGGAGCCTAATCCGCTGTGGATGAAGAAGTCAAGGATGTCTGGATTACGGTTAGGATCTGTTGGCCAGTAGGTAGGGGAATTGGGAGGTAGGAGATTAAGGCGTCGGGAGTTGAGTGCAGCCTGCAATGTCCGTCCACGAGTATTTGTGGTTCTGGAACCCCATTGTTGGTGCTTGGCGTTTAGGTCTGCACCCAGAATAAAGTGATTCCCCAATGAGTTGAGGAAGGATCCAAATTGGGCAGAAGAAATGGGATGTTTAGGAGGGCAGTATGCTGATGCGATGACGAGCGGAAAAAAAAGGTCTTGATTATAACAGAGGTGGCTTGTAGGAAGTCGTGGGCGGGAAGTGGGTGTAAGTGATGGGAGAGGGATCGGTGGACAATGACAGCAGTACCGGCATGGGCTTTGCCGTCTGGATGGTCTGTCCGGTATGTCGTGTATTCAGGTATTTTGAAGTACTGTTTAGTGGTTAGTCTAGTTTCAGTAATGAGTGCAACATCAACTTTTTTGTCTTGCAGTAAGGCTGTAAGTTCGTCAGTGTGAGTTCTAACACCATTCGCATTCCATAGGAGAATAGATAAGGAATTAGGTGAGGTCATTTATGGCTTTTTTATGGCAGGAATTAGATTTGATACAAGATTCGTAAGGATTGTGATTAGGGGCATGACAAGGGATTTGATTTCGGAAATGAAGGATGTCATCAAACTGGTAAGGTCTGTGGCATTTGAAGGAGGTGGGATATGAGAGATTTGTTGTGGATGAGGATTTTTAGGATTGATTACGTTTTGAGGAAGAGGTATTTGTTGAATGGACTGAGGACATTGAGGTACATTTTGCAGTTCCGGCAGGGCCTCGGTTTCACTACATTGGTTCCCACCTCCAAGTAAGTGGGCAAATGATACATTAGCATCGATTATTTTTGAGGGTTCTCTTCTAGTTCTTGTTTGTCTTGCTGTTTCATCCAGTACCTGGGGTTTTTGATACCTGGTCCTTAGTTCCTTATAGATTTGGCATCCTTTGTAGTTGGCCGGGTGGTCCTTGAGGCAATGAGCACATACAGCGGGTGTTGACTTCGGTTTTGTACATTCCACAGACTTGTGCTGTTCACCGCATTTCACGCAGCGTGGTATGTGATAACAGTAACTTTTGGTATGACCATACGCCTGACAATTGTGACATTGAACAATTTCTCTCTTGGTGTAAGGTTTTTCGACTTTTACACTTGTATAGTACAGTCTTTTTAGATCATAAATTTGTTCTACTCCTGACAATGGTTCCAAGTCAACGAAGAATAGCGGAAGTTGAACCCTATCTTTTATGACATTAGTGACTTGGCGCACTTTGTAACCCATCTCCATAAGTTCTTCTTTGATTGCTTCAACTGGTGTAGAAGAATGTAGATTTCTTATTACAACTCTAAGAGATCTCTCTTGGCGTAACTGATAAGTGTGGAAATCCGCTTATCAACAACAATAACTTAGTTTTTCCGCTTTTCTTCCATCTCCATCACTTTTTATAACTTCGTATATAATATAATATTTTTCTAAAATATTTAGCTAGCCAAAGGTCCATTATATATTTCTATATATATTTCTGTTCTTGTGACTAAAAAAAAAATGTTTTTTCTTAATTATAATCTTTGCTATTTTTTCCTTTAATTGGGTATCGAAATATTCATTCATTCAAAGTTTATATATTTATTTGAATTATGTTGTATATAATTTGGTAGAGGTGGGCATAATAAAATGACGATTATCAAATCATTCGATTATTTCAATCATTCGAATTAATGGATTATCGGATTAATCGGCTCGGAGAAACGAATGATCATTCGAAATTAATTTTTTAAGGATAATCGAAGGATTATAAGGGGTTGGGATAACCGAATGACTTTTTTTTTCTCATCACATACATTTTATGGGCACTTGTTCCTAGGCCGAGCCAGCTCAGCAACTATAGGGAAAAGGATTGTGCCATATTGTCTTTCACAATCCATATTAATTATTCCATCATTCGATTATTTAAATCATCGAAGTCCGATCATTCGATTATTTCAATCATTCGAAATTAATTTTTTAAGGATAAAAGAAGGGTTATAAGGGATTGGGATAACCGAATGACTTTTTTTTTTTTTTTTTTTTTCTTATCACATAAATTTTATGGACATTTGTACCTAGGCCGAGCCAGCTCAGCAACCATAGGGAAGAGGATTGTGCCATATTGTCTTTCACAATCCATATTAATTATTCCATCATTCGATTATTTAAATCATCGAAGTCCGATCATTCGATTATTTCAATCATTCGAAATAAATTTTTTAAGGATAATCGAAGGATTATAAGGGGTTGGAATAACCGAATGACTTTTTTTTTCTCATCACATATATTTTATGGACACTTGTACCTAGGCCGGGCCAGCTCAGCAACTATAGGGAAAAGGATTGTGCCATATTGTCATTCACAATCCATATAAATTATTCCATCATTCGATTATGGAATCATTCGATTATTTAAAACATCGAAGTCCGATCATTCGATTACGACCATCATTCGATTATGCCCACCCCTATAATTTGGACAATGTACTTCCCCTCACTATATATTCATACATACATAGATAAGTAAGTTAAAGTGAAAATTAAATAGAACAATAGAATTGGTCGGTACACGTATATCTTGTAAAATGTGTTAAAAATAAAAATTTAGAATAAAATTTGATATTAATTAATACAACATTCCAATTAGTTATATAAAGCTTATCGGAAGATCCTGTACCAGTGCAGCGTGGAGGCAGGAGAGAAATGGCGCCTCTGATACGGTTGAGAGAAACACCAAAAAGTCCTTTCTTCCAAAAAAAAAAAAATAATAATAATGAGTAGTCGCCGAAAAGACAGTAACAAATGATGAGTTTATTTTTGGATTCGCTTCCAGACCAAGAACTGGAAAAAGCACATTAGTATGTGGTCCAGAAATAAGAAAAAGATAACAAGACAAGGTCATCTGTTGGACGGAGCAATAATAAACCAATTTAGAGGTGCTAAGGGGGAACTAGCGTCCAGCAGTTTTCGTCTTGATTAGGACATTTTGGGGCTAAACTGGCGGAAAAAAAGGAATGATTGGCAGAACTGATGGAGTTACACCTAACTTAATCATGATTCGGTTAAACCTGTCCTATCTCCCTGATTTCAGAATCACCGATACATGGTATTTTATAGAATTTTATTAAATAATTTTTATTTAAATAAATAACTTTCATATTTATTATTATACCAAATTATATTATGAATAACTTAAGAGGCTGATTAGATATGGCTTAAGTCCAATGCGTTTATGAAATTCACTTAATAAGTTTTTTTAGTTTTTTATTAATTTATTGAAATTTACAATTGTATTAGTAAATACATCAAGTAAATTGGCTCATAATATAGCTAATATACATGAAAAGACATTAAGAGAATATACCCATTGGCAACACTCCACTAGGTAATCTACACTAGAAGGTCTCGAGGCCATCTTCTTTTCAGACGCCTCGGAGGATTGTCAGCAATGGAAGAGGAAGCAAGGATTGAAACTAGCGGGTTAATGTGGGAGTGGAGTTTGTCATGGAAGGAATGATATCTCGTACGGGCCAAATCAGTAACATATGGAACATTAAGGTCTTTATGGATGAGTTTGTTGGTGACAAAGTAAGGAGCATTGAGGATTTTTCGAAGGATTTTGGATTGTAGGGATTGAATAGGGGAAGAATTTGATGGTTTAGTCAAGCCCCAAAGCTTAGCTCTGCCCGTCCAGATAGGCCTTATGATGGTAATATATATGAGCCTTTTGTAGATAAGTGGAAGGTTAGAGTGCCAGTCCAGTAAGTGTTGAAGTAAGCGAAAGCGTTGGGCAGTTTCATGTCGTTTCAGTCTTGTGTGCGGATTCCAAGTTAGTCGTTTGTCAAGTAAGAGTCCTAGATAGCGAATCTGTTCAACCGGGACTTGCGGAATATTATTAAAGGACACTGTAGGTCAGGATGTCGTAGGTTTACGACGAAGGGTAAAGGTAATTTGGTGGGATTTGTTGGAATTGATTTTGATTCTCCAATTCTGACTCCATACTTCAAGGTCTGATGGAATGAAGAGTTTGAAAGGCAATAGTAGAGGCTTAGAAAAGCAGCTCAGAAACATAGCAATATACATATATATATTCATTGATGTCAAAATATCCTGAATGAAATTTGGCAAACCAATTATGACAGGTGCGTTCGCTAAAGGCGTCATTCCCATAAACACTGCAATTTTTCTATGAGCTTCTACAATACGCTTACATTTTTTAAAATATTTTACAACACAGTACCAAGCTAGTTCTAACAAGATTGAAAAGATATATTTGTTGACATATAACAAAAATGATCAACTATCCACTTTAGAGATAAATTCATCAGATAAGAAATATATCATAGTCACATAAAAATAAACAGAAAAACCGTAAGGACTTATTTGCCAACCAATAAATTTAAGCTGAAAAGTTATCAAATTTTCTATTAAAAGTTTGTAGAGTATATATATATATATATATATATTATATATGGCATGTATATGGCACGTGTACGTTTTGAATATGCAGTTCGTGAATGAGATACATTCTTGAGCAGTTAGATTAAACCACAAGTGAGATTGGTTGGTTGCATCCCACTGCACGCATTCTTGTGGTATCTATTGTTTGTGAACAATGTAGTTAGTAGCTGACCATAACAAATGAGTATCCGTATTGTTTAATAAACGTTTTATATTATATTTTTAATAAAACTGTTTCTTATAATTTAATCATAACAAAAAGATCACTAACCGTCCATAACAAGGAAATAAATTTACGCCGGTGTCAGTAAATTAAACAAACACGAAGAAGGGCTCGAATTCGGAACCTAGAAAGGAGATTGTAGATAAAATGGTTTTAAATTACCTCCGGAATAAATTTGCCTATGTTTTCGTTTGAAGGAGCTGCGCCCGTATGGTCTGGGCTAACAATTTATCTGTTTGTCTACTATAAATTTATAATTCCTGTGATATTTTGGCGCCCTCGTATCTATTATATTCCCCTTGATTAATTATATTGATACTTATGCGTGAATGATAATGTGAAAGGGGAGACGAAAAAAAGGATGTTGGTCCTAGAGTTTTATCAGGCTAATAGATGACCGATATATTAAAACTGATGGTGATAGCTAGTTACAAGTTTAAGAATTTGTGTTGTGGCCCCTAAATAAACTCTTTCTAAAAATTATTACATTTTTTTTCCTCTCCGTTATTTATTCTATGGTGTGGGTAATAACTTTTTTAGTCAGCTAGTGTTTTTTTTTTTGTTTTTTTTTTTATTTCACTCTTAAATTCCTTTTTCTCACTAGTTTAACTACTACTGTTCACGCCATATGTTATGGCCTGATGAGGTTTCATGACTGTTTCATGGAAAAAAAAAAAAAGAAAACTGTATAATTTTTATGATATTTATCAATCGATCATTTTGTATTTATCTTTATTTTTTATCAGTTTTAAAAATAGTTATTTTAAATATAATTAAAAGTTTTGAATAGAAGAGAAAGAAAAAGAAGACGATCGTACTTCAATTGTTTTTATTACCGCCTAGGGTCTGAAGGGTAGATGGGCTTAGACAAGAGACTGCTCTCATACTTAGTAAGTTTGCAAAGGAAGTTCTTAATTTTCTCATCGTTCCCCTTGGAACTTGGAAAAGCCGCCCTGCGGTCATTTTCAACATACCTGAGTACTTCGTCCAAGCCGCCCTGCGGAGATTTTCTACAATACTCAAATGGACTTTTTCACGTGAATATAGCTTATCTATTAATGGAACATTTAATTTCTTAATTGTAATTCAAGAAACTGTTTAATTTTGATAACTATATTTTTTACATCTTTAAGCATTTAATTAAGTTACGTTTGTTTCTCCTATTTTCTTCAATATTTTAATTAGGTTTATTTTGTTTCCTACATTTTCTTACAGCTGTTTAATCATATAATTAGGTTAATTTGTTTTCTTATATAAATTTATTAGGTTAATTTGTTTCTTATCTTGTTTATATGTATAATAGTGTATTAAATGTATTGTGATGCGTCGTTTGCCGAGAAAGACCTCCGTCCGTAATAGACAACGATGTCCTCAAACAAACAGTAGAAGGAAACCGCTACCAAACAGTTCTTCCGCACCCACCATATTCTCCCGACTTGTCTCCGACAGATTACCACCTGTTGGGGAATTTAGACAACTTCGTCAAAGGAAAGCTTTTTGAAAACGATGATTAATTGAAAAGTGCGTTTTCAGATTTGGTTTCACTCCAAAGCTCAGAGTTTTTCAGTTCGGGGATAAAAAAGTTGGTGTCACGTTGGGAGAAATGTGTAGAAAAAGAAGGTAAATACTTCGAATAAAATTATCTTGTTTTCATATCGTATTTTTAATAAAAACCCTTTACCTTGAAAACGGACATTTCATGTGACACAACCCAATATATATATGTGTATTACTTTCACCAGCACATTTAGCCTTACTTACAGTGTTTTTATTTTTAGTACAACTTAGATATTTTTTTATTTATTTTATTCATAAGCATCAAACTCCTCATTTAATAGCAATCAGCAATAAATATAAATGGTCATATTTACGAATCTAATTGCAAAATATGGTAATTGTGTTTTCATTAAAATAAAACAATATAATCGGTAATCAAAGCCAGTAATAGGTTTAATAATTACAGTAAAAGTAATTGCCATTTCTTTTTTTTTTCGAATAATACTGCGTTCAATAAAGTTCAATGCTCCTATTATGCAGTATTTTTATCCTCCATATTTAATTGCATGAATACTTATAATCTGGAAGGGTTCACAGCCTCGTCTCGTATATACTATGGCTTCCATCAGAGACAGTTGATGCACTCATCGCTTGATTATAAAGCAAGTTTTTACTTCATCGATAACGTTTTTTCGAGAATGTTTATTGCTTAAGGAAAAATAAATTGAACCATTTTCCTATATAATACAGTCTCCATCTTAATAGTATATTTTTTGAGGGAAACCAATTGACTAGTGAATAAATTAATTTAATTAGAGACTTAAAAATAACGGTTTTTCCCACGTCACCTAGTTTCGTTACAGGAGAAAGATATTCCTTCAAGTTGCACTATGCTATCACTCTGAACCCACGAGAATTAGAAGTCTGAAATTTGTTGTGAAGGGTGTAGGAGGGAGGTGGAGATGAAGACTATAAATATTGGGTTGTGTCACATGAAATGTCCATTTTCAAGGTAAAGGATTTTTATTAAAAATACGATATGAAAACAAGATAATTTTATTCGAAGTATTTACCTTCTTTTTCTACACATTTTCCCAACGTGACACCAACTTTTTTATCCCCGTACTGAAAAACTCTGAGCTTTGAAGTGCAACAAAATCTGAAAACGCACTTTTCATTTGATCATCATTTTCAAAAAGTTTCCCTTTGGCAAAGTTGTTTAAATTCCTGAACAGGTGGTAATATAAATATGAATATATACTGTTCATTTTTGTTATTCTTAAGGGACATAGTCCCAGAATAAAGTTTTATTATTATTAAAAATACCACTATATTCCTGTTAAAAATAAGTTGTCTACATTCTGTATTTGGAGGATGATCTTCGGTAGGTTCCATATCAGTTTTTGAAAATTTTTAACACAAATGATTGACTTTTCATTAATTAATTAATTTTTATTATTAATGCATTTAAATGCAGACTAGAGACAAATATCTCCTAATTTTGTACAAAATGTTCTACAGTATGTTTTATATAATTAGGGTTTTACTTTTCCATTAACAAGAGGGGATATGTTGTTAATTTCATTCTTAGGACTCCATTGGAAATTACAAAAGTGACTAAAAACCAAAATAGATGATATTTTATTGACTCATAAATTGATTGCTGTGAAATGAAAGTTAAAAAAATCACAAACAATCCAAACAAATTTATTCACTTTCAGGAAACAAATAATAAATACACTATATTATTTTAATAACCACGATAAATAACAACATAATAATAAATTAATCTGGAAGTAAAATGGCCGACCTACCTTTCATCCCCCGTGAGATAGTAATTTAGGTAAACGCCGTACTAACAACTTCCCTGCTGAAATCGGTGGTAAACTATCTACCGTAGTTTTACCTGGGGTAAGCTTACCTTAGGCTGAACCGAGGCTGGTGGAACTGTAAGTAAAACTTGAAACTTAAGATGGTTTCAACTGACTTGGCCAAAAGTTTGCTAAAATCTGTCCAACCCCGTGTGCTTCTTTACATACTTGTCATCAAACGCAATGAGCTTCCAGTTAACTTCTTTTTTTTTTTTTAATTGTTATTGTTAATATTTATTTATTGAGATATATTGTTGTTTGTTTATTTAACGTCACTTTATGCTACTATGGCTAATCGGACGATGCTACAGTGGGAGTCCTAATTTTTGCCTCTTCAGGTTTTATTAGGATAGGGGTCTTTAACGAGCACCTGACATCGCGCAGGCTCGGGACCACCTTTTAACGTCCCCTCCGAAGGACGGCATAACTAAGATTGTTTACTTGATCTTTTTAAGGATTTTAAGGTTCTAGGATTTTTATCCCATTAAAAAATCCTAGGACCACCTGCGGGTTTGAATCCGTGACCTTCGGCATAGGAGGCTGTTATGCTAACCATCTAGCTACAAGTGATTCCTATTGAGATATATTACAATTTATTTCTAAATAAACATTAGTAATAGTGATATGAGACCACATTCACACAATAGGGGTACTAACTACGTTTGCTATAGCATGCTATTTGTGCTATTGTGCTAAATCCATCAATTTTATACAGCAAATAACTGTAGAAACACGACGGGTTTAGAAAAAAAACACAAATAGCATGCTATAGCAAACGTAGTGAGTACCCCTAATATATACAGAAATCAATGATAAAGTCAAGTTACATAAAATATAATATATATACAAAAAAAAAAAAAAAAAACATATAATTGAGATAAATACAAATGAATGAAATAAAGAAGTAAGAAATACATTAACATCATTCACACAATCATAACTTTATACAATATTAACAATTTGCTAAAGGGACCCCAGACTGGGTCTTTTCCTCCACTTGTAGAGAGAAAAGCGAGCCAGTTAACTACAAACAGAGAATTAGTGCTCTTCTAAACTACCAATTCCTCTTGCCAAAACCCTTATGACAAATTCCACATTCACTCTGATAAACTAGTTTAATTTTTCTTGTTTCCACTTCGATTTATGAAGATGATTTGGTCCAGTGCGGGATACACAGGTGAAAGAAATGGGGGTAATTTCCTCTCACAAAATGAATCTTTACAAAAAATTAATAATTAATTGTTTATTTAATGTGTATTTAATTTCGTCTATTTACTACACCCGTCACTATTGTCTGGTCAAGAAAACAATGAACAACTGACTTAATAAAGTTATAGGCCTTGGAATCACTAAAAAATTATTAATAATGATAACAACTTAAATATCTTATATTTACAAAACCAAACATTGTCAATTATTTAGATAGGATCTATTTCAATGGAATAATTATTAAAACCGTAATTATAAAATGAAAATGTTGATTAAAATTTTACGAAAATAAAACAAAATTTAAAATACCTTTAGTAAATAATAACTACAAATTAATTAATTAATAAAAAATTAATAATATATTCTTCGTCATCTGTCAAGTGTTCAATGTTAATCAAATCCATTTCCTTGAAATAGTAGCAGATAAAACAAAAGTGATACTATTTCACAAATCTCTGGATGGTTAGCTCTTTACTGGAGGTTAAACGGTGAGCCTTGCCCAGTAAAGTTTACCGTGGATTCAGCATCCCTACCCTAAATGGTGCAACGGGCAATGTCTGACTTCAACGAAGGTTACCCTTACCGCACTTTGACCTGGGCCTGTGCAAGTGGCCTTTAATGCCTGGATTGAAATTTATTCATTGTCGACACCACAAAATAAATTTCCAACTAGTTTAATAATGTTTTAGATAACAAAGTGCCCTAACGGGAGAAAAAAAATAACTGTGATATTAAAACATTAAATTAATATTGGTTTATAGTAGGATAATGCCCCGTACGAACGCCGCTGATTCTGTTATTATACACCTGACAGCCCACTACGACGTCCCGATCATACCCAAGAGCCACCCAGAAGACGTCGGAGGCGCACGTGAATGCTGAGGCCGTAGTTGGTATTCGACCACGGAGCGACCCGACCCATTCACCTGATTGTTAGTCGGCTATTGTCCACAGATATTTCCATTGTAACGGAGCTGTCCTCCATGGCCATTGCCATCTACTTTTTCCGCCTCTCTTTATTCCTTCCACTTCTGGGCTCTCTCGCCGCCACGGGTTACCGTTACTCCTTGAAACAGAGCAGGACGATTGTTCGTTTGTTAATGTGCTTTGAAGATTACTCACTAAATGGACTACTCCTTTGCTGGAACTAGTGACGGAAATACTACATAATGTTCTTTGCTCCTAATAGAAGGGTAATCTGCGGCATAGAAACATTCAAAGAAAAAAACAAAACAAAATTATTGACTTAAATCCAATCTGATCTATTATTCCTTAAGGAATAATCCGTTAGGTTGCTTCAATTTAAAAATTGGTTTTATAATTTTCATTAAAAAATTAGCAAATCGTTCCATAAAAAGAAATTTTTTTTGAAACCAGGATTTCGCTAATTCCATAATTTTTACTTTCACTTACTATATATAGTAAGGGGAAGTATTGTGATCGTGAAATTTCGAATGCCATTCACGGAAATACATGTTTTAGGGTCCCCTGAGTCCAAATAACCAAGTCCCGCAAAAAGGTCTGTGTGTTGTGGTAACTCCCGGCAAAACAGTAAGTCCTATGAAACTGAAATTTCATATTTAAGACAACTATACGCCGAAGACGTGACAAAACTTTTTTCATCAAAATGAAGCTTACCAGAAGAGGCACTTTATACATGCATTTTGCACCTTTTTTCGATTTTCTCGAAAACGGTTTCTGACGATTTTGATTAAACTCGCTATATCGATGTAAATTTAATGCACTTTAATACCATGTAGGTTTTATTCTGATTAAAATGGCCTGACAGGGCTTAAATGCCGATATTTTAAATTTTCTTTCCCCTAAAGTACTTTAATTTGGTAGATTCAATAAAAATAACTATATTATCTTATTAACGCTGATGAAAAACAGGTAAATATATAAATTGAATAAATTCGATACCCAACTAAAGGAGAAAACAGAAAAAATATTTTTTTTTTTTTGCAATTTTTCGTTTTTGAACATAAGAGCAGTAATATACATGTATGTATGATATACCGTTGGAAACCTAAAGATTTTAGAAAAAAGTATTATCTAATACATAGAGCTTGTAAAAGTTAATAGAGAGTGATAAAAAAACTGATTATTTTAGATAATAATATAATAGATTTTTTAATAAAACACATGTTTCTAAGTAAATTAAACTTAATTAATTCTTTAATAGTTTCACTAATTTTTATCTCTAACTGTATTTGAAAATTCTTTAATTGATTTTAACAACGGGGATAAGTGAAAGTCGTGTGTTGCCTTCACCAGATTTTTTATTGTTGTCGGAAAAGGCCGCCTAAGCTTTTGGCCGGGCAATGTACCCTTCTCAGAGACCCCTTCGGTAATAGTTGTTTGTCCTGTCGTCACTTCCTGATCCTATTCTTACGGCAATAACTTTTACTGGTTATTAATAAAAAAAAAAAAACTTGCTCCCAACTTTGATTCCTTCCTTATTTCCCGAAAATACCACTGGATCCGCTCTTTTTTTTTTTAGCGACGTTTCAGGCAATCTGTACGTTTCGTTTAATGTAATCAGACTTGGAACAGTTCCTTCACATTAAGACTTAAGTTTATTTTAAAATCTCCTAATACATCAATCACTAAAATCCCTCCCCTTCCGGGTCAAGGCGCAGCTATCCTAACACCGCGAGATATGTCTCAGCCGCTCCGAAAGGAAATATCGGCTGCCTGGCAGTCCATGTGGGACGAGAGTCCTGCTAGCAAACTGAAAGTCGTCAAAACAAAAGTGGGGCCTTGGTCCTCATCATGTCGCTCAAGCCGCAGAGAGGAAGTTGTCCTGGCCAGATTAAGGATTGGCCACACTAACATGACCCATCTTCATCTCATTACTAAGCAGCGACCTCTTAAGTGCCCACATTGTAACAATATCCTGACTGTAGCCACAGTTTAGAAGAATGCCTTTCTTATAGGACAGGTTTAAACAAATTTGGGGCTTATACCTAATATATCCTCCATACTCTCCGATAATGAAAAAACATCTCGGCGCTGTTCAGGTTTCTTAAGAGTCACCTACTATTTAATAAAATATAGTCTTTTAATTTAACTTATTTTTATTTTATTTATTTTTTTAATTATTTATTTATTATTTTACTATTTTATCTAATTATTATACGCCTAGTTTATTAGTTTTGATTTATTTATACTTAAAGAGAACTATAGGCGTTTATGACCCCTAGGTTTTACGCCTCAAAACCCCAAACAACAACAACGACTAAAATCCCTCTTAAGTGTTGTAAATTATAACACTCCAAATGACTCGTTTCCGATACGATAGTATTCGGTATTCGGAACGCTGATTGCAAACGTTATACTTTAACTAAAAGGAGAAGAGGTACAAGAGATCCTTCGATATCCAGAAAGGGACGAAGGAAAGACCGAGAAGAAGTGGAGATAGAGGTGCAGTCATTAGTTAGCTTATCAGCGATGGTCGTGCGTTAATTAAAAATATCCTCAGCCTACCCCTGGTGGGGGAAGGACGTTACAGTTAATCGGACTACTGGTCTACTTGTCAACCGGCGGCGACCTTACCTAATACACTGTAATGGGTGTTCTTCGGTCGAGGACATCCGATAATACGCCATTATGGTCAGCTCTTACTTGCAGTTAGCTTACGAAACATGACAAAAAAAAAAATTGTAAGAATGTCAGAGGAAAATTCTTTAAAAAAAAAAATTCAATTCTAAATATTGCCAAAATAATAATTTTCGCAACATTGTAAATATTAGATAAATTAAAAAAAAAATCTGGTGCGGGCAACACACGACTTCCACTTACGTCCGTTTTTAGATTCAATTAAAGAATTTTCAAATACAGTTAGATATAAAAATGAGTAAAACCATTACAGAATTAATTAACTGGTTACAAAAAATGAAGCACTGATAGTGGACCCCACTATCAGATATGAAACAAATGACCAGGAACAAGGCAAGAGGATTCAAGAGGAGAAAGAGAACATTTATACAAAATGTATTCCATACCTGAGGGAAAAATTTCGTGAGGGGTTCGGTGAAAGGGAATTTAAAGTCGTGGGACGTTGGTTCGGAAGCAGGGGGACCATCCCAGTAGCCACTGGATTATTTTTAGAGAAATATGGACTCGGAAAAAATGAGATGCAAAACATGGCGGAGACTCACTGGGAATCCTGCACCACCACATATATTGAGGCTGGTCTGGATTTTCAGATGTCCATGATCGATTTCAAAATTAGTAAAATATATGTATTTCCTATTTGGCAGAATCTCTCTCTATTTTTTTTCTTTAAGATTGTCTTCGGGATTGATGCGGTATGCTGTGTACTGATAGCAACTCAGCGAAGTTGAGCAGCAGATCCAAATTGGAATTTCCTCCTCCTCCCTTCTATAGAAACATGGGTTTTATTAAAAAATCTATTACATTATTATCTAAAATAATCACATAGTTTTATCGACTTTTCATCACTCTCTACTAACTTTTAAAAAGCTTGTGTATAAGATAATATTCTTTCTAAAATCTTTAGCTTTCCAACGGTATATCATACATGTATATTACTGTTCTTATGTTCAAAAACGAAAAATTGCAAACAAAAAATATTTTTTCTGTTTTCTCCATTAGTTGGGTATCGAATTTATTCAATTTATATATTTACCTGTTTTTCATCAGCTTTATAAAAATAATATAATTATTTTTATTTAATCTACAAAATTAAAGGTACTTTAGGGGAAGAAAATTTAAAATATCGGCATTTAAGCCCTGTCAGACCATTTTAATCAGAATAAAACCTACATGATATTAAAGCTCATTAAATTTTACATCGATATAGCGAGTTTAATCAAAATCGTCGAAACGGTTTTTGAGAAAATCGAAAAAAGGTGCAAAATGCATGGTATAAAGTGGCTCTGGTAATTCATTTTGATGAAAAAGGTTTTGTAATGTCTCGGGCATATTCCGTTGAAAACTGGAATTCGAATATTTTCACGATCGCAATACTTTCCCTTACTATATACATAGTAAGTGAAAGTAAAAAGAAATATTAATCAGAATATGCACTATCAATGTACGCGATTACAGCTTAATTATGAAATTTCAGTTTCATAGGACTTACCGTTTCCGCCTGGGAGTTACCACACAGACCTTTTTGCGGGACTTGGTTATTTGGACTCAGGGGACCCTAAAACGTGTATTTCCGTTGAAAACTGGAATTCGAAAATTTTCACGATCGGTATACTTTCCCTTACAGTATATAGTATGTGAAAGTAAAAATGGTGGTTAGTTGGAGACAAGTCGTGAGAATATGGTGGGTGCGGAAGAACTTCCTTCTACTGTATATTTAAGGGCATCGTTGTTTATATTACGGATGGAGGTCTTCCTCGGGGCAAGTTTTCCAAGTCGGTATCCCCAGCTGAAAACTTAGCAAACCAACGGCGAATGGTCCGTTCATTAACACTCCATTCCCCAAACGCCTTGCAAATATTTCTAGCGGCCTCAGCTGCTGAATGGTCGAGTTTAAACTCGTACAAAAATATTACTCGAAAACCGCGTGTTTCCATGTTCATATTTGGAGGTATACTGAAAAGTGGGTAATTGATTGGGAAGCTAATGTTCATAATAAAAAGGTAGAGGATTAGTAACTGTTTACTTTAAATATGTCAACATTCGGAAGAAAAATACAGAGACCTGCAAAACCCTTATGTATTTCAGAAACTATAAAAACGGACATTTCATGTGAAATAACCCAATATATATATATATATATATATATATATATATATAATATATATATATATTAAAATAAAACTAAAATAATACCAAAATAGATCATAGTGTTGTAACTGATCCGGCTATAAAGTGTTAAATTACTAGAAAATGTTATTTTTAGGCTTTAAAATGTTTATTATTTTATAGGCTATAAAATGTTATTCTTAGGATAACTGCTACTAGACGTTTAATTTTTGTATAAGAGAAGAGTCCGATTTTCGTTGTATTGATAGATAGATTCATAGGATTGATAGGTTTATATTTTTTCATCAGTTTATATATATATATATATATATATATATATATATATATATATATATATATATATATTTTCTGTAAAAATTTATAGATACCACCGATATAATTATTTTAAAATATAACGGTCACTAACACCTCTAGATAAAACGTATTCTACTAGGAAAAAAACAAAAACTAAAAAAACCTTGTTAGGTTATAACAAGCTGTTATTTTAGAAACCACGCTAAATATATAGAAGGAATTTCTGCGATAGAAGAAACTTTTTTTTATAGAAAGATAAGAATAGAAAAATGGACTCAAGGAAATCCGACAATCTAGAATATTTCCTTTTTTTTTTTTTTTTTTTTTTTTTTTTTTAATATTTTAGCAACACAATTTCAGGCTACATTTAGATATCTTTTAAAAATAGAGTCATAAATTTATGGATATAGGAATGCGAATTAAAAAGAATTGAACTAGAACTATCAATTGCAAAAGTCCTATTGCTTGAGAGCCTGTGATGGTTTAAAATTTTAATAATATTTTATCCAAATAAATGCAAAATTAATATTTACTACTTTAATAGATAATTTTATGATCAATTAGACAAGACAGCAGGAAGAATTTTCGTTAGGAAAATAGTTTTGGGGGTAGGCAACTTGGCCAGATATAAGCTATTTGTTTCAAACACTGTCTACATGCATATTAATCTGAAAATTAAGTATGTGTTTGCAAGTAAAAACGATTTCTAACAGCTTTTATTTTAACTTTTCGTTCTCTTAGATCACTCATTATACAATGCATATGTACGATAAACTAATCAAAATAAATAAAACCATATTTTGTTTACTCCATCGGTACCTTGACTTTCTGATAAATAGTCTATGTCGAAACCGTAAGATTCATAAAATCTATTTTCAGTATTACAAAATTGAAAAACCTAAATAAATAGAAAATTCAGATACATTGGGACCAGATGTAGTCCTTATAAAGACATATGTATTTTTTTTTTAGTTTAGAGATCGGCAATCACTCAAATTAAAAGTATAAAGTATTTTATTCAAATTACTAGCTGTAATCCGCGGCTTTGCTCGCGAACATTTTATTTGGCTTTATTTAAATTTGCATAAATGCGTTTATGGGTAGTAACTATAAAACGCATATGACGTAGCAGTTGTTTGAGGATGTGGTAACAAAGAAACTAACAATAAAACACATTTTATTTTTTTTCTTACTGGTGTGTGAATTGTATATAGGTATGAGTGACTTTTGTATATATTCTATTGATTTTGTTTTGTATATATGTATGTTGTATTATTGTTATATAAATTTATTGTTTTGTATATATCGTGTGAATGTAGTATGAATGTTGTACTTCATCGCTATTAATAATGTCCTAAATTGGACAGATTGTAATATTGCTCAATAAAGAATTGTTTCTTACTGGTGTGTTTTCCTAGTGTCCGCACCCTTAACCAACTTCTCCACCATATAGTCAAAACACTCAACAACTACGCCATTATTATAAGTATACATTTTCAAGAAATATAAATATTATTTCGTTCGATAAATATCAGGCCGTTTTACAAAAGAAATTCTGGGATATATTTTTTTAAAACAATTTATTTAATCCAGTCATCGCGACTTTTCAGTCTCTAGGGCCATTATCAAGCTTCTGTAATCAATTAAAATCTCATTGCGTTTATACATTTTCAAAAATTCAATTACAACAACATATAATAAATTATTTTTAATAATTATGTCACCTACCATCCATCTTAATTATCTTTTCATTTCACCTAAAAGGCGGCCGAAAACTGTAAGTTGTTAAAAATGTTTCTTTTCTTTTTTGAATAAATAGATCCCCTTTTTCAATTGATGATGAAAAATAATATGATATTTTTGAATACAGGTTTTTTTTTTTTGAAAAATGACATTTAAAAAAAAATATGACGACGCTGCTGAAAAGCGGTGAAATGAAAAGATAATTAAGATGGATATGCATGGTAGGTGACATAATTATTAAAAATAATTTATTATATGTTGTTGTAATTGAATTGTTGGAGATATATAAATTCAATGAGACTTTAATTGATTACAGAAGCTTGATAATTGCCCTAGAGGCTGAAACGTCGCGATGACTGGATTAAATAAATTGTTTTAAAAAAATATATCCAAGAATTTCTTTTGTAAAACGGCCTGATATTTATCGAACAAATATTCAAACAAAAGAACAATTACGACAATGATGAGAAAAACATATAAATATTATATTTTTTACAATTATATTTATCAAAGTTATTTTCAAGTGAAAATATTCGCATTCGTTGGATCTATTTATATCAATCATTTATGTTACAAACGTGACTATATACCACGATTACGTTACAGCAAAAATATATTGAGTAATTTTGGGTTTACCTACTTCTACTGGATCGCTATTGTATATTTAACTTAGTTAAATGGCAACTTATTAGAATAAGGTTAGAATTATGGTTGATGAGGAAAGTGATTTAAAACCATCTTAACCTATTTCTATAATTAATATAATATAACCATAAATATCTTGTTTCTAATATCGAGACATATTGAAAAAATAGAACAAAAACTACACTTCTTTTTGCATTTTGGTGAATTCAATTAGATAAATAAAATAATTAAAATTAAAATTGCTACAAATTACGAAAGATGTTGATAGTGACTATGTTGATTGAGGTTATATAAAATAAATACAGGTGAATAGCAATGAACAACTCTGTTTATGATAATTAAAAGATTATTATTTCATGTCAGATATGAATTTTATTTACTCAATGTTACAATAAGATACCAGTACCAAGTAGGGACATCCAAATTATTCTATAACATCGTTTTATCTTTTAAACACAACCGTTGTATATAATCATAACTCTTTTGCAACTCATAACTCATAGCAAGTCATTCAAATGAGTACTAATAATTTTTCTGGAAACGTATAGTAATATGTATTTTATTATAACTGGAATCTATAATGTGAATGTATATTTTATAAATTAGAACGCATAGAAACAATCAACACACACTTATATTTGAATTAATAATCACATATGTGAAGATATAGGTTACAGGGAACCAGTGTTGCCACAGTTTAACAAATTCGGTTTTACGTTTTAGAATAAAATATTTTTCAACCATTTAGATTAGTAATAAAAACTATCCTATCATTTAAGTTGAACCAAATAACAGACACTCACGAAGTTTGATCAAAGTCGGTTCAGTAATTTCCGAGTTTATCGCGAACAAACATTATGACACGAGATATATATATATATATATATATATATATATATATATATATATATATATATATATATATATATATATATATATATATATAGATAGATAGATAGATAGGACCGCTAAACTACTGAGACAGTATACTAACCTTTACTCCAGGTAGTGACGTGGAGTACGATAGTAGGGGTACTCACTACGTTTGCTATAGCATGCAATTTGTGCTATTGTGCTAAACCCATCAATTTTATACAGGTAATAACTGTAGAAACTCGACAGGTTTAGCAAAATAACACAAATAGCATGCTATAGCAAACGTAGTGAGTACCCCTATTATACTATATAATTGTAAATAATACCTCATATCTGACATTACCCATTATCCTCTTGTTAGAAACACTGCGAAAAGTCAATACTGCAATGCTTGTTCCGACAAGGAAGTATTGGAGCGGCATAGGAACAAAGTGGGATATGGGATACAAAGTTGACTATATATATAGCTTGAAGAGATAGCCAACAGCTCCGCCGAGGGAGATAGCCTTATGCACTAGCCGTGCCTTATCTCTACTTGGCCTACCTATTGTAGCCGTGTTGCAGCGTTGTTTCAACTCAGGGCTTTACATCGGGCTCTTATTCAGCAAATGCCATGTAAGGAAGTACAGAAATCAGGTGGTTAAATATTCTTTAATGATAAATCCCTTTCCTAAAAGTACATCATTAGGCAATTTCCGTCAAAAAGTGAGTTTACCCTATCCTACAAAGCATGGTTTTTGATCTACCGGGATACATCTCTGGAGCCACATGTCTAAATGACTCGAAAGCAGCTACCCACACTAAATCTAAATTGTTCCACTGCACCTGAAGATGGCATTGTAGCCGAAACGTAGTGCGAATTTTTTCAATAAAATAGTGGTGAAGTAGACATTCAGCCTCCAATTTTATTCATAGAAATTGACCTTCACCTAAAAGAATCTACACCTTATATAAAATTAGCTTACATCGGACTGAAGAGAATGGAAGTATGGAAAACGGAGGGATTTAAACGATGATAGGGAAGGAGCATGACGGATGTTTGAAGGTAGAGTATTCCATAAGGAAATTGAACGGGCTAAAAAGGAGCAATTATACTTTTTGGTTCTGTGGAAAGGAGTTTGGAGGTAGGGCAGGCGGGATCTTGTTTGTTGGGAATGGGTAGAGGATTAAATACTAGAAGGCTGTAAACATATAATGGATGGTCGGAGTTAATGATTTGATAAAGAAATTATCCAAGAAAATATTTTCTTCGGAAGGTAGGGAATAAAGACTTTATCTCGTCGAGGAGGTGGGATACATGAGACCGTCTTGAGATACTGAACACAAATCTAAAAAAAAAAAAAAAATATTTATTTATTTATATATTTATCTGTTGTCGTTGTTGTTCTAATTGTGAGGTAAAAAACATTCTATTATATACAAAATGGTAATGTAAAACAATAAAAATAAAATAAGAAGAAATTCCCATTTGGATCTGCTGCTCAACTTCGATGAAAAATTAGAGGGAGATACTGCCAAATAGAAATATATATGCCAAATATATATAATAATAATATATATATATATATATATATATATATATATATATATATATATACATATAATAAAAATAATATTATAAAAAGAAAGATAAAAGTGATAAAATATTCTTAAAAATAATAGTTTTCTTTTTTATTTAAACATATTTATTGATATTCACAACTGTATTATTATATGCAACATGTAAATGTGATGGACATAGTAAACTGGCATGAAATACATGAAGAGATGCCACTCATTGGTAGCACTCTAAAAATATTTTAAAAAAGAAGGTCTCGGGGCCATCTTCTTTTCAGACGCCTCGGAGGATTATCAGGAATCGAAGAGGATGATAGGATAGAAACTAGCTGATTAGAGTGAAAATGAAGTTTTTCATGGAATAATTGATATCTGGTCCGGGCTAATTCAGTAACATATTAGATATTAAGGTCTTTATGGATAAGCTCATTCGTGACAAAGTAAGCAGCGTTAAGGATTTTATGAAGGATTTTGGATTGTAAGGATTGGATACAGGAAGAATTCGATGGTTTAGTAGAGCCCCAAAGCTCTACTCCGTAAGTCCATATCGATCTTATGATGATCATATAAATAAGTCTTTTGTAATTAAGTGGAAGGTTGGAGCGTTTGTCCAGTAAGTGTTGAAGTAGTCGAAAACGTCGGGCAGTTTCTTGTCGTTTCAGTCTTGTATGGGGATTCCAAGTTAGACGTTTGTCAAGGTGGAGTCCTAGGTATCGAATCTGTTCAACAGGGGCTAGTGGAGTGTTAGTAAGGAATACTGTAGGGCAGGAAGTCTTTGGTTTACGACGAAGGGTAAAGGTTATCTGGTGGGATTTGTTAGAATTAATTTTAAAAAATAATAGTTAATTTTTAATTAACTTTAATTAAATTATAATTATATTAACCAATTAAAGCAAAATAATTGTTAAAAAAAAAAAAAAAAAAAATCAGATGCTACAGCTCAACATGACCAGAGAACTTGTAGATTTACGTATTAAATTTTTTTCTTTTACTATAGGATATTTATGCAACTCCTTTTGGCTAAACGTGATATATTCTAGGACCTTTTTAACTTTATTTGATTTACGAACATTTTTTTATACGACAAAATGAAAGAATAACTACGATGATTTATATCAGATTCAATTAAAGAAATTGTACCTTTTGGATAATGACTGAGTTTAATTGCATATAATTGAACAACTCCATGTAGAGGTGGGTGAAACTGTTAATTAAATTAATAATTAATATTCACAATTTTATTGATATGGTGAGATGATGCTTCGTCCGATTCAATCACAAAAAAATAATTGAAAAAAACATTTAATTGTAAATGGGCATATAAAACATGAATATAATTTTAATTCAGCACTTAAAACAACTGTTGTAAACTTTCTAGTTACAACTATTCGTTATTTAGTTCATAATTAGACAGAAAGGAAACTACTGTTTTTTTTATAACTGTCATTTCATTTGAATACCAGTTAAAATATATATTGCGAGAAAATTACAATTACAAGATATCATATATTTCTAAAAATAAAATTACTATTGCTTTTTATCTGTATAGTTTTATGAATCTCTTTGCTCATAAAATAATAATAAAATGCGAAACCTTTTAAGATTTAGTTTTAGTTTTAATATTTATATGAAATAATTTTTTAACCTTTGAAACTATGAGGGATCAATGGTATAGACAATTACGTATGAAATAAGAGTGTAATTATTGGATTGTTTCACATGAAATTCTGAAATACATAAAGAATTTTTTAGGTCTCTGTTGTTTTCTTCCGAATGTTTACATATTTAAAGTAAACAGTTACTAATCCTCTACTTTTGTATTATAAACATTAGCTTCCCAATCAATTACCCACTTTTTAGTATACCTCCAAATATGAACATGGAAACACGCGATTTTCGAGTAATATTTTTGTACGAGTTTAAACTCGGCTATTCAGCAGCTGAGTCCGCTAAAAATATTTGCAAGGCGTTTGGGGAAGGGAGTTTTAATGAACGGACCATTCGCCGTTGGTTTGCTAAGTTTTCAGCAGGGGATACCGATTTGGAAAACTTGCCCCGAGGAAGACCTCTGTCCGTAATAGACAACGATGTCCTCAAACATACAGTAGAAGGAAACCACTACCAAACAGTTAAAGGACTCTCAGCACAGCTAAATGCAAGTGCATCTAAACTTAAAAGAACTGGGCTACGAACCAAGTGAAAAATGTGCTTTCAGATTGTGTTTCACTTCAAAGCTCAGAGTTTTTCAGTTCGGAGATGAAAAAGTTGGAGTCACGTTAGGAAAAATGTGTAGAAAAAGAAGGTAAATACTTCGAATAAAATTATCTCGTTTTCATATCGTATTTGTAATAAAAATCCTTTACCTTGAAAACGGACATTTCATGTGACACAACCCATTAAAATAGGCTAAAAGAAAAAAAAAAAATATTCTCCCATTAGCGTAACACTAAGTGGCGTAAAATAACTAAATATAAAGCGTATAACATATTTTTAAAAAGTCAAAGAAATACAAATTTCTTTCTGATTCGAAAAAACAATGGATTTTTGAAAAGGTGACTGTCGCAAAATTTTCGATCAAAGCAATAGCAACAGAGGAATATATAAAATAGTAATAAAAGTAGTAGGGATAAGAAAACTCTTTAATCTTATTTAATCCCTGCCTCAGTACAAGATTTCCTTAAAACATGTTATATACACTAATGTACCTATCACCGTTTCTCCGTTTTCTATTTTTTAAATATATATTCGATTGTTTGTATTTTAAAAAAAATATTGTTCTTCAAATGGACCGAGTATCCAGACAAGTAAAAAAAATGTCTTAAGTCACATTTCCTTCGATTGAATTTTTAAAAATTTTAATGAAGGCCATGTGACATCTCATTACATTTTAAAATATCATTGTAAAAAATAATAATTTTTTTTTCATTAAAGGTATGCTTATTATTATTTCTTATTGTTTCATCTTTTATATTGACAATCTACTGATTATAATCTTCTTATTGTTTTTTTTTACAGTTCTGGAGCCGGTGTAAGAGTGACAGTCTTTTCCCTGAGGTGAGATATATTTTTTATTACGATTTAGCTGCGAACATAAACACAAATTAATTAATGTAGAACCATTTAAATAAAAGAAAAAAAAATATGAATAAGGAAATTTTAAATTCCTTTATTTTAACAGCACTTTTAGTCCGTTATTATTCGTTTAGTTAAGGTCTCTTGTAAGACTTGCAAAATGGAGATTTTACCTTTTTTTATTGGTATTAAATATACTTATTCTATGATATATTTTTTCTATATCTACAAACGTATAATAAGAAACATGATTTAAAATACCAAACATCAGTAAGAATAAATCATTAGTGATGTCTGTTTATAATATAATTGGTTGTAGCTTAATATATATATATAAAGAAGACCGTTTTGTCAAATTTAAGATTTTGAAGGACTTGAAATATTTTAATACTAATGGTTAATAATACTACTCAGAAAGATTTTTGGACCGGTGTTGGTTGGTGGAGAGTGTAATTTAATGTCATTCTTAAGGGACACTGTCCCAGAATAAAGTTTCTTTTCTATTCTATTCTATTCTATGTAAAAAATCCATTCGCGATTCATGGTTTTTGAAATATACTCTAAATCGGTCAACTGTGCATCTTTTAACATAAATGACACCACTTTCAAATTGCACGAGAGCAAAGTAGGGGCGACTTAATAATTTGGTTAATAAATGTTTTTTTTTTTTGTTCCATATACCCTATTTTTATTTAGAAAATATCTTCCAGTGCGTGACAAAAGATCATCTTATACCGTTGATTATTATACACTTTTAGTTTAACCAGGGGAACCGATTATATAGGGTTTATGCTCCAACCTATAGGCTGATCCCGTAAGGAATAATACCCAAATGCTGTGGGTCGAATCCTATTGGCACCTGCTAGATGAAGAACCAAGAAGCATGAGACAGCTGTGAGGAGGCCAAGGGCACTATGAGATATAGCGTGCACTGCGGCAAGCACCCACGCTAATTGGGATCAACGACACACCCACCGCCGTCACGGGAGCTACCTCCAGGATCTCTGCTATATGGTCACCGGTCTCCAGGACACGGAGGGGGGGGGGGGTAGGCATTCTGCACGCCCCTTCTTATCTCGCTCTGTAATCCAACGAGGGATATCGTCCTTAATTGAGATTGAACTCCAACAATAGGCACGTCTGGCTGTATAGAACAATATCCGAATATACGGAATAAAGTACTTTTTCATCTATTTTTCAATTCCAGAACTAAAAACTCTGGTGCGGGCAACACACGACTTTCACTTACCTCCGTTTTAAAAATCGATTAAAGTATTATCGGTTTTTTACCAATCTTTATTAACTTTTACAAGCTTGTGTATAGAATAATACTTGTTTTCTAAAACCTTTCTCTTTCCAACGGTATATTTATTATACGTCTATATTACTGTTCTTATGTTCAAAAACGAAAAATTGCAAAAAAATATATAACTAAAATATATTTATTCACTTTTCTCCTTTAGTTGTTTATCAAATTCGCTCTTCTTGCATATTTAGCTGTTATTTATTAATGCTAACTAGATAATATGGTTATTTTTATAGAATCTACAAAATTAAAGGTACTTTAGAGAAAGAAATTTAAAAATATCAGAATTTAAGCCCTGTCAGACTATTTTAATCAGAATAAAACCTACATGATATTAAATCCCATTAAACTTTACGTCTATATAGCGAGTTTAATCAAAATCGTTCGAAACCGTTTTCGAGAAAATCGAAAAAAGGTGCAAAATGCATGGTATAAAGTGGCTCTTCTGGTAAGTTTATTTTGATGAAGAAAGTAACGTCTCGGGCGTATATTTGTCTTGAATATGAAATTTCAGTTTCATAGGACTTACCGTTTCCGCCCGGGAGTTACCACACACACACACACACACACCCACACAGACCTTTTTGCGGGACTTGGTTATTTGGACTCAGGGGACCCTAAAATGTCTATTAACCGTTGAAAACTGGAATTCGAAAATTTTCACGACCGCAATACTTTCCCTTACTATATATAGTAAGTGAAATTAAAATCGCAGGGTTTTTTTGAAAAAAAAAAATATGTTGTTCAACTGAGAATCATTTCTAAAAATTTTAACTTTAAGATAGTTGTGAACAGATGTAAATCTATGAGATAAATGTCAGAGGAATGAATTGGTTGTGGAAGGACCTCGTTTGTTTGTTTGTTTATTTAACGTCACTTTATGCTACTATGGCTAATCGGACGATGCTACAGTGGGAGTCCTAAATTTTCCTATCCAGGTTTTATTAGGATAGGATCTTTAACGAGTTCCTGACATCGCACAGGCTCGGACCACCTTTTAACGTCCCCTCCGAAGGACGGCATAACTAAGGATTTTTACTCCCATTTAAAATCCTAGGACCACCCGCGGGTTTGAACCTGTAACCTTTGACATAGAAGGCTGTTAGGCTAACCACTATGCTAAGGTTATCCTAGTGAGTTCGGTGAACTTACATATTTACTCTTATTTATTAACACTAAAAAAAACGAAATGGATATTTTTTTTCAAATATATAAAGTAACTAAATTAAAAGTAATTTAGAGGAAATATCCATATTTAAGCCCTGTTAGACTGTTTAAATCAGAATTTAAGCCTATTCAATTATACATAGATAATAGCGAGTTTTACCAAGATGTATTTTTTTAAGGACTTCGTAACACAGGTCGTTTAATTTCTTCACTGTCTGTGATCAAAAATGAGCTCTGACTTTGTCGTGTAAGAGTTTAGGTCCCTTCTGATCAGCCAATGTACCTTGGTTTTGGACGTTTTGAATTCGAATTATCAATATCACTAGAGTACGATGTTATGGTTTCACCTTTCGGTAATAGAGGAAAACGAATTATTGACTACCACATAGAAACCATTACCAAACATTTTTCAAACCAATGGCGAATGGTCCATTCGTTAAAACGAAAAGCTAAACAAATTGGAAAATGCGGTTGTATATTTATATTTCATAAGCTATGAAATATAAACAAACAAAGTTGTTGACAGTAGGGAAAACCATATGATTGTCTCGTTAGATCATTGTTTAGTAGAAAATATAATTTATATATATATATATATATATATGAATTTCCACAAAAAATATCTGGGAAGCTCTAAATTTGTTTGAAGTAGGAAGGCTAGGAAAAGTAGAAATATGCTTTATATTCTTTCCTTTATGTTACTGGGTTAATCCGATGATTAACCACGTAGGAGTTCTGAACCTTGCCTATCTTGACTTAATTAAGATAGCGATCTTTTAAGAGCACTTGAGATCGTACAGGCTCAGGAATGCCATTTTACGTCTCTCCGTTTGACGGCATAACCAAGGATTTTTTATTCCCTTTAAAACATTCTAAGGCCATCTGCCATGTTTGAACTTGCGACCTAGGTCATATGAGACTGTTACGCTAGCCCCTACACCATAAATGACCCCACTAAAATTTTGTGAAATATATTTATAAACTATTGATTGGGTTGTTTCACATGAAATGTCCGTATTTATAATTTCTGAAATACATAAAGGATTTTGAATGTCTCTGTTGTTTTCTTCCGAATGTTTACATTTTTAAAGTAAACAGTTACTAATCCTCTACCTATGTATTATAAACATTAGCTTCCCAATAAATTACCCACTTTTTAGTATACCTCCAAATATGAAAATGGAAACACGCGATTTTCGAGTAATATTTTTGTACGAGTTTAAATGCAAGTGCATCTACCGTTTCCAAACATTTAAATTGTATAGGGAAAGTAAAAAAGCTCGATACATGGGTACCTCATGATCTTACTGAGCAAGACCCCATATTTCAAAACATACCGTGCAAAAATTGAAAGAACTGGGCTACGAAGTTCTTCCGCACCATTTTCTCCCGACTTGTCTCCAACAGATTACCACCTGTTCAGGAATTTAGACAACTTCCTGAAAGGAAAACTTTTTGAAAATGATGATCAAGTGAAAAGTACGTTCTCAGATTTTGTTTCACTTCAAAGCTCAGAGTTTTTAAAATGGAACACATGATGTTAGGACATTAGCACAGTTTAAGAAAAACCGCAATATATTTTATTACAGAATATATGCGGGTACAAATGAATACCAGATAAATATGATTAGTTTAATGATTGAGAATACGTTCATAACAATTAATTATGGTACTTTTTTTTTTACTCAAGATTGAAACCGACCCCATCTCATTCACTAATTTTAAACTTCACGACAGGTGTGAATATAAAAACTTTAAGATAACAAAAAAGTGTACCTGATCTCACTGTTCGCACTGTAATTTTATTTTAAAGATTATAACCGAATATAATTTATTTTTGGATCCCAAACCGCTTCCATTCCTTCGGATCCTCTCACCTTCAGAACATCTTGGATGAACTTCCCGAGATGACGCCCACACAAGAGAGGGTTGAAGACAAGCAGGAAGCTTCTAACGGGAAGTGGGTACACCGCAGCCGTATTTGCAGATTGTATACCGGACCGTTTGATTGCTTGTAGACCACTGTGTGTGATTGACCTGCTATCTGTGGGAACTTTTCTTTCTTATACTGCCATCATTGTTTTTGTCAACCGTCATCTGTCCTCGGTTCATCCATCTCACGTCAATCTAAATATAAACCACCTGCATGCAGTCTAAGGTTAAAGGGGAATGAAACATCCAAGGCTATCCGTAGGTGGTTCAGGATTCAGAGTACGATTCAATGCTGTACAAAAAAAAAAAAACATCATAAAATATTTGAAATATTGAGAAGTACGTGTCATTTTTTGAACTCAATGTTAATGGTTTATAATAGTAAAACGCTTAAAATTGGACATAATTAAAAATTGTATTCTGGTAGTAGTTAAAAATACTCCCCTTCCCCCCACCCCAAAAAAATAGGCTTAGGTTTGAAGATAGTTATTACTATAGAATTTAAAAAAATAACGTTTTTGAAAAAAATTATGAGTGTTTTTTAACCAAACAAATTGCGAATAATTATAAGAAAGGTTAAAATTTTACCAATAAATTCGCTTATAACTCAGTTATATCTGAAAATAGAGAAAAATATGTAAAGAGTTTTATAATCAGTAAAAATAAAAAAAAAAAAAGGTTGATCCATATATTTAAGTCAATATATTTGATAGACAATATATTTTATACAAACAACAACAGTATTTTTATTTTATAAGTCAATTTCCAAAAAAATGTTTTAAATATGAGAACTGATGGTTCACACAAAAACATTTCACTGACCTGCTTTTTGAAGGAAAATTTACATTTATCTTCGTTAAAGATTCCAATTAATTTCCTTGGAAACATTTATTTTGTATTGTATAATATATGTAAATATATATTAAATATCATTCATTTTTTTTTCATCGCTTTTTATCACGATTTCTTACATAATATAATAGTATTAAGTTATAAAAGAAAAAGGTATATTATACGATAAATAAATAAATAAGTGCTTTATTATCCTGGGACCAGTCTCTTGAGAATAATAATAATAATAGGCTTACCGAACACGAAGGTTCGATGCCGATCCCACCAAACTCCACCTACACAGACTCGTCCAATGTTCACCGTTCAAGCCCAATCCCCCGAGATCAGCCTTAATGCAATCCTCCCATCGACGGTTCGGCCTACCTTTCGGACGCTTACCGGTCGGTTCAGCGAATAGCAACTTTCTCGGAATCCGCTCCTCATCGAGCACAACAATTTTACTCGCCCATTTGATTCTCTGCGATGCTATCAACTCAATTATATTCACAGGATACAAGTTCCGCAATTCCGCGTTTTGCAACCTTCTAAACTCCCCAGTGGCCTCATCTCTCTTGAGAATAAAATTAACAAATTATGTAAATGGGCTTTAGAGTCTTAGAGTAATATAAACAAGTTAACTAAAATTATTATAATATAAAATAGACTCACGGAAATAAGTAGAAAATAAAATAAAATAAAATAGAGCTTTATTTACAATTTTGATATTACTGTTTGGTTAATTATGGAGGAGATGGATAAATAAGCGTAAATATGGCTAAATAATAACTTTGTACTTTTATTAAACTTATTTAATGACATTTTTAAGTGAGACGATAATTTCAAATTAAAACTGTATCCATTTTACAAATATTTTTCAGAAACTATCTCATAGATTTATTACTTTCACTTACTATATATAGTAAGGGGAAGTATTGCGATCGTAAAAATTTTCGAATTCCAGTTTTCAACGGAAATACACGTTTTAGGGTCCCCTCAGTCCAAATAACCAAGTCCCGCAAAAAGGTCTGTGTGTGTGTGTGTGTGTGTGGTAACTCCCGGGCGGAAACGGTAAGTCCTATGAAACTGAAATTTCATATTCAAAACAAATATACGCCCGAGACGTTACAAAACCTGTTTCATCAAAATGAGCTGACCATAAAAGCCACTTTCTACTATGCATTTTGCACCTTTTTTCGATTTTCTCGAAAACGGTTCAGACGATTTTGATTAAACTCACTATATCGATGTAAAATTTAATGGGCTTTAATACCATGTAGGTTTTATTTGGATAAAAATGGTCTGACAGGGCTTAAATGCCGATATTTTAAATTTTCTCCCCCTAAAGTACCTTTAATTTTGTAGATTCAATAATAATAACTAGATTATCTTGTTAATGCTGATGAAAAACAGGTAAATATATAAATTGAATAAATTCGATACCCAACTAAAGGAGAAAACAGAAAAAATATTTTTTTAATGCAATTTTTCGTATTTGAACATAAGAGCAGTAATATACATGTATGATATACCGTTGGAAAGCTAAAGATTTTAGAAAAAATATTATCTCATACACAAGCTTTTAAATGTTAATAGAGCGTGATGAAATGAACATAAAACTAACTGATTATTTTAGATAATAATATAATAGATTTTTTAATAAAACACATGTTTCTATGTAAATTCAATTTGATTAATTGCTTAATAGTTTCACGTATTTTTATCTTTAACTGTATTTGAAAATTCTTTCATTGATTTTAAAAATGGAGGTATGTGAAAGTCGTGTGTTGCCCGCACCAGATTTTTTTTTTTAAATACGCCACAAAAATTCTAGGGAATTTTTGCATCACAACGATGATTTTGATCAGGCATTTGTATCAGCTGCTTATTTTTAAAAATCAAGACACAAAAAGTGATATAATTTAATAACTCAGTTATTTTTGAAGGTAGAGAAAAAATGTACTACTGTATTTTTACTAAAAAAATCGCGAATAATTATAAAAAAGAGAAAAAAGGTTTAAATTTTACCCATAAATTCGCTTATAACTCAATTATATCTGAACATAGAGAAAAATATGTAAAGAGTTTTATAATCAGTAAAACGCGATAGATAGAAAAAAAAAAATGTTGATTCATATATTTAAGTCACAAATTGTGATTGATTATTGAAGTTAGAGAAAAATCGATAGGGACTTTTAATGAATTCTAGATATTACATAAGCTCGGGACCACCATTTTACGTCCTCTCCGATGGGCGATATCACCAATGATTGTGTATTCCCTTTAAAAAATCCAAGAACCATTTCCCGCTATTAACCCCTTTTGTGAGTGGGGTAGTCAGCCTTCTTTGATTAAATTGCTCCAGATTTAATGTATTGATTTTTACGACTGGAAATTGTGTATGAACTATCCTCAATCGTTTTGAAGATCTGATAAGGAAAACAATATGTAAAGGCAGTGAAACCTTACTGAATATATTCTTATATTCTCCTCCTCCTAAATTTACGTTAAATTGGGAAATGTTTTAGTAAGATTTAAGTAAACTTTTAGAAAGAACTGCCATTTTCAAACGTACATTTAATGGACTTGCATTTACTTGAATGGACGACATTTATTGATAAAACCATCCGATTAAAATGTCAATGTATTAAATTTGAATAAAGTTTCCCGGCTTATATAAATGAACAATATTAATAATCGATATATTTATAGATTTTATCTAGATAAGAATATATTTACAATAAATAGATTTACTTGAGGAACCATTCTGATTAGGAAATGTCTGTTAAACTGGTGAAGGTTGGAAACCCCATTATTTCCGAAGAACGTCCGGTAGATGGAGATGATGAATTGAAGGATGTTTGTAATGTAAGCAGTGCATTACCATACTCTTCTCCTGACCGGGTATCACTTAGCAGCTCCATAAATCAGGCTGAGTGCTGTTCAAACCAAACAGAGAAAACATCTTCTCTGTCAATGATTTTTAACCGCTTTAGTGGATTTTGTGCATGGCGTCCCTAATATTGGGTTGTGTCACATGAAATGTCCGTTTTCAAGGTAAACGATTTTTATTAAAATACGATATGAAAACAAGATAATTTTATTCGAAGTATTTACCTTCTTTTTCTACACATTTTTACACAACGTGACTCCAACTTTTTTATCCCCGAACTGAAAAACTCTGAGCCTTAAAGTGAAACAAAATCTGAAAACGCCCTTTTCACTTGATCATCATTTTCAAAAAGTTTTCCTTTGACGAAGTTTTGGAACATGGGGTCTTGCTGCCGCTCAGTGAGATCATGAGGTACCCATATATCGGGCTCTTTTACTTTACCAATACACTTTAAATGTCTGGAAATGGTAGATGCACATGCATTTAGTTGTGCTGAGAGTCCTTTAACTGTTTGGTAGGGGTTTCCTTCTACTTTATGCTTGAGGACATCGTTGTCTATTACGGACGGAGGTCTTCCTCGCGGCAAGTTTTCTAATTCGGTGTCTCCAGCTGAAAATTTAGCAAACCAACGGCGAATGCTCGGTTCATTATCACTCCCTTCCCCAAACGCCTTGCAAATATTTCTAGCGGCCTTAGCTGCTGAATGGCCGAGTTTAAACTCGTACAAAAATATTACTCGAAACTCGCCTGTTTCCATGTTCATATTTGGAGGTATACTAAAAAGTGGGTAATTGATTAATGTTTATAATATGATGTAAGAAGCTAATGTTTATGATACCAAGGTAGAGGATTAGTAAATGTTTACTTTAAATATGTAAACATTCGGAAGAAAACAACAGAGGCCTGCAAAATCCTTTATGTATTTCAGCAACTATAAAAACGGACATTTCATGTGAAACAACCCAATAGATGTAGGTGATTTAACTGTTCCATTAAAACATTAAAGTAATTTCTCCCTAGCCAGGGAAAACAATAGATCATGTATATTTCAATCTATAATACACTGATTTTCCCAGGCAGGAGGAAATTGATTATGCCGACGGATTGGCAGATTAATGGCTTTATTGAAGTTAGCTCAGTTGAAAGAATATAAGTGTTTTTTTTTTTTTTTTTTAAATGAAAATAAACTTTGCATACTGAAAATTACAGATCCCCTAACTAAAGACATATGCTTATGAAAAGAAGTTATCTAGACTGTTTTCTATCCGAGTTCTCTTATATTCGTTCATCTGGTGTATGTACGTAGTGCTCGCTTCAATAAACGTTCACTAGCTTTTTGAAACTTCATATTAATATTCATTATTTTGAAAACATTTTAGTGAAATAAATTTTAAACGTGTACCCTTTGAAATTACATTTAGTTTTCATGGAATCGTAAAGTATAGTAAATTTTCCTACCCAAAGTACTAGTTCATATGATTCACTGAAAATCAATTAGATTATGGTTAAACTAATCATATCTATGTACAATTAGATAGAGAATAATATTACCCTCATTGAAAATACATTTACGGAAATTTGTAATAATATAAATTTTTAATATAGTGTTAAAAAGCTAATGATTCTATAAAAAGAAAAATGTTTGTATAAACAGTATTCTATACTTTAAACTTTACATCCTCCTATTAGCAGACTACCATCTACACTTTAAATAAGGTAAATTATACAATACTGTTTATTGACCATAATAATAATAAAATACTAAATACTAAAATAATTAGTTAGTTTTTATCGGCTTTTCATCACTCTCTATTAACTTTTAAAATCTTGTGTATGAGATAATATTTTTTCTAAAATCTTTAGCTTTCCAACGGTATATCATACATGTATATTACTGTTCTTATGTTCAAAAACGAAAAATTGCATTAAAAATACATTTTTTCTGTTTTCTCCTTTAGTTGGGTATCGAATTCATTCAATTTGTACATTTACCTGTTTTTTATCAGTAGTAACAAGATAATATAGAAAGAATATTTATGTCAGACCATTTTAATCAGAATCAAACCTACATGATATCAAAACCCATTAAATTTTACATCGATATAGCGAGTTTAATCAAAATCGTCAGAACCATTTTTGAGAAAATCGAAAAAAGGTGCCAAATGCATGGTATGAAGTGGCTCTTCTGGTAAGCTCATTTTGATGAAAAATGTTTTGTAACGTCTCGGGCGTATATTTGTCTTAAATATGAAATTTCAGTTTCGAAGGACTTAACGTTTCCGCCCGGGAGTTACCACACACACACAGACCTTTTTGCGGGACTTCGTTATTTGGACTCAGGGGACTAGAGACATTGTAAGAAAGGTGAGATGGCAGGTCGAATATAAATCGGAATAAGACGCCTGTGGCCTAAGCTACCAACCACTATATTACTAGATAACTCCTAACGATCGCGTGTGGTGCTAACCCCAAGAGGAATCTCAACGCTACAGAATTTATATAATCAAACTTCTTCGGCTACAGCACGCGTTTTAATCTTCACTATTTTTCAACCGGAATTCTCTGATATATCAAGATTACTCTTTTCGGTTTTATTTCATATCCCAGTTGTCATTAAACCAGCCGCTTCTGATTCAGGAGCGATATTTTAGAAAACAGTCGATAAAACATTCCCACATCCGTCTAGTGAGCGATTAGGTGGAACGGAAAATATTTTCTCTTTTAATTTATACCTAATATTTATGCTTTAGAACCGGCGTTCATCATCTTATTTACTACCGCTCACGGTTGAATCGGGACTCTTTTATGAATGTTTAAGATATGAAATATTAAAGCCTTTAGATCGGAAGATGGAAGATAAATACTCATCTTTATTGCCCATCTATATATAAATGCCGGCTAAATAAACCCCATGATAAGTTATACGGTAAAATGATTATAAATATTGTTATTAAACAAATTAATATTACTTTTGAAACGAACCCATCAAAATATTTCCATATCTAATAAAAATTGTTATGTAATAATAATCAATACATTCTTCTTCTTCTACTGGCTCAACAGGCGCATGAGGCCGCCCTTGGCCTGCTCAACAGTCGCCAACCATCCTTCTCGATCCTCAGCTCCTCTCAGAGAGATCCCGAGCTGTCTAAGATCCTTCCCTACACCATCCTTCCATCGACACGCCGGCGCCGGCCATCCGAAACATTCCTGAACACGCTACTTGCAACCCTGTCACAGTTCATCCTCATCACGTGCCCAATCCATTTTAACCTTTGTGTCTTAATATGTGAGGAGATACTGATATCCTGGTAGAGCTGAAACAATTCCTTATTTTTCCTTCGCCGCCATTGACCATCCTCAAATACGGCTCCCAGGATTACTCATTCAAACCTATCAAGCAGGTCCACATTTTTGTTGTTGAGGATCCACGTTTCTTTACCGTACGTAGCCACTGGTCTTACATGGGTTTTGTATAGCATCGACTTTGGGGAGCGGCTCACAACCTTGCTTCTGAATAGCTTTGATATGGAAAAATAGGCTCTATTACCAGCCGCTATACGTTTCCTTACCTCTTCTTCTTCCTTCAGGTCATCATTTATAATAGAGCCTAGATACTGAAAACTCCTTACCAATTCTATTTTATAGGGTCCCATTTCATAATGGCTCTGCCTCTGGTCCATTCGTGTGCCTAGTACCATTATCTTAGTTTTCAGCTCGTTGACTTTTAGGCTAATCTTTCCAATATTGCTGCATTTTATAAAAATGAGCCTTATAACCAGAAACAGTAAATAAATTAAAGCAACACAAGGTCTTTGGACACAATGGACCGACATTAAAGTTTATTCTACACTTACTATACAGAGGTATAATCTCTAAGAATTCCATAATTTTTTACCCAGTCCCTTTTCAGATATCTATTTATATAAAAATCTCGTGTCACAATGTATGTTCCCAATAAATTCTGAATTACTGAACCTACTTTGATCAAAATTCGTAAGTTTCTGTTATTTGGTCTAACTTAAAAGATATTTTATTGGGTTGTGTCACATGAAATGTCCGTTTTCAAGGTAAAGTATTTTTACTAAAAATACGATTTAAAAACAATATAATTTTATTCGAAGTATTTACCTTCTTTTTCTACACATTTTTTTCTTACTTCTTTTTCTACAACTTTTTTATCCCAGAACTGAAACTCCGTGCTTTGTATGTTAACGGTATGTTTTGAAACATGGGGTCTTGCAGCTGCTCAGTGAGATCATGATGTACCCATGTATCGAGCTTTTTTACTTTCTCAATACACTTTAAATGTCTGGAAACGGCAGACGTCCTTGCATTTAGTTGTGCTGAGAGTCCTTTAACTGTTTGGTAGGGGTTTCCTTCTACTTTATGTTTGAGGACATCGTTGTCTATTACGGACACTCCCTTCCCCAAACGCCTTGCAAATATTTCTAGTCAGTTGAATGGTTTAAACTCGTACAAACATATTACTCGAAAATCGTATGTTTCCATGTTCATATTTGGGGGTTTACTAAAAAGTGGGAAATTGATTGGGAAGCTAATGTTTATAATACAAAGGTAGATGATTAGTAACTGTTTACTTTAAATATGTAAACATTCGGAAGAAAAGAACAGAGACCTGCAAAATCCTTTATGTATTTCAGAAACTATAAAAACGGACATTTCTTGTGAAACAACCCAATATTTTAGCTGTAACGTGATTGATCTAACAAATGGGAATATTTTCACTTGAAAACAACTTTGAAAAATGTAATTGTTAAAAATATAATATTTATATTTCTTGAAAATGTATACGTCTTATAATCATGAAGTAGTTGTTGACTGTTTTGACTTTATGGTAAAGAAGTTGGTTAAGGGAACAGCCACCAAGGAAACACACCAGCAAGAAACAAATAAAGAAGTGTGTTTTATTGGTAGTTTCTTTGTCACCACATCCCCAAACAACTGCTCCCTCATATGCGTTTTATAGTTACTACTCATAAACGCATTTATGCAAATTTAACTAAAGACAAAATATTCGCGAGCAAAGCCGCGGGTTACAGCTAGTTTCACTATAAGTGTCACTGAACTTGGAGATAGACTTTCTTTGAAAATTTATAGTAAAAAGGACAATACTTACACGATCGAAATTTCTACAACATGTAGTGAACAAAAAGACTATACAAGAAAAAACTATTCAGCGTCAGACTCCTTTCTAACCTCCCCTGTTATATCCCGCTATGATTTTCAGTTTATTTAAACTTTCTCGAATTTTCTCGCTACTTAAGTAATATAGATGGGAGGACACCGTTGCCAGAATGCTCTTCGCCTACTTGACGCCCGCAACTGGCGAGCGGCTGCTCAAGACCGAACCACCTGTCGAAGACTTATTGAGGAGGCCAAGGACCACATCGGTCTGTAGCGCCACGGATGATGATGATGATGACTTAAGTAATATGTATATATTAAGGACTAAAACTTTATACAGTATTCCCATTACCACTCTAGTTTTTGTTTCGTTCTGAAATATGTAAAATTACATAGAGTTAATATTTTTTAAAGATATTTTGACAGCGAAGATAATTTTATAACTCTGAAACCAGCTTAGTCTCATTCACCGAATTGATCTAACTTATAAGCATTGTGTAGATGTGTAACCTGTGTTAATTTCATAATTTTTCACTCAGTCCCTTTTTGATATTCCCGTGTAAACCTCGCGAGTTTTTGCCATTTTTTAAAATTCATATAGAATAAAGGACTATGTTCTCAAGCAGAATTAGGGCGGAAAGGTTTGATTATTAATGCCAGAAAAAGCAAGATCCGACAGCCCGAACAAATCCACATTATGTGCAACGACGAGGAGCTTGAAGTGGTAAATGAGTTCTCCTACCTTAAAACTGTGATAAGCGGAAATGGAAAAATACAACCCGAAATATATTTATAATATAATATTTACTATTCCATTAGCAACATAGTAGTAGGAAAGAGAGAGGTTAAAAAAGATGTCAAGCTCCACATATTTAAGGCCGTATACATGCCTGTTCTACTATACGGAGCAGAGAGCTGGGTACTCCCGGGCAACAAATGGAGCCGTATGACAGCGGCAGAAATGAAATACCTGCGCAGAGTGGCTTCCAAAACCCGCAGAGATAGGATCAGGAATGAAACAATAAGGGAAGAATTAAACATTCCTGCAAAGAAGGAGACCCTGGAGAAGAGACAGTTGGGGTGGTACGGGCACGTATGTAGGATGAGCCAGGATTGTGACCCACGCAAATTTATGGAGGCAAAACCAGTTGACACCTGAAGGCCTAGGCTTAGCTACGATGGCTACATTACCAAGTTGGGGCAAGCGAGAGGCAAGACACTGCAGGAGATGAAGACTCTTGCAGGAGACAGAGAGAGATGGAGATCCTGGGTTGGACTATCTCCACGCTGAAAGGCACAAGGAGAGAGCTAAAGAAGAAGAAGTTCTCAAGATCGAAATTTTTACAGCAAGTAGGGCTGTGACTAAGCTATGTATGAAACAATTATCAAAGGTGAGTCTCATTTCTTTTATAGACTTTTAACTCAAAAGTCTCATTTTTCATTACTTTAGTGAGAATATTTTTAACCACATTCTTCACTTTTAAGGTAATGAGTTGTAAGGAAAAATATATAAAGCATATCCTTATATCATTCTTAATTTTGATTTTAACTCGATATCAGCAAAATTATCATAATTAGAGAGATTTTCCGAACACATGTTTTCAGTCGCGAAACTGACATGAGGTGGCTGCAACACTAAAAGTATTTACCAGACAAAAAAAATTACTCACATTTTTGTCGTTCTTGAAAGAATCAATCCATAATTATTCCCGATTAGCCCAAAAGTTGGCAGTTTTTAATTTTTGTCAAAAAAAAAAAAAAAAAAAAATCCTATTGAAAAACAAAATCAACATCCATCACTTAATTTTTTTTTTAATGAAATGCTTCTCCCAAAATTTAAGCGAATTTTAGAACATAGCTTTAGAGATCACTTAATTGCCAAAAAATGTTTTTAGAATTCCAAACATTGCGAGGACTTTTTCCCAAATAGCTGACATGGACTATTTAGTTCCAATCAGTCATATAGTTATCTTGGAGAATTGAAAAAAAAATATCTTAAATAATTCTCTGTGTATGAGATTAGCAGTTATTTTTTAATATTTTCATTTTAATTCCAATGAAAGTTATTATTTTTTTAATTGATAATTTAGGGGTCAATAAATTTGAAATCGCCCAATTTTAATTAATTTTTTACCCTCGACATTTTTAATGTGTATGTTTTTTTTTTTTTTATTCTTTTATAACTAAAAAAAAGTGGATAAAACATTTTTTAGGGAAATGCTTTTAGTTTTTCAACGATTTTAAGTTAGATTCGCTGGTGAAAACACGTGTTAGTAAAATCACTCTAACTCAGGTAATTTTGCAGACATTAAATCAAAATAATGAATTGATGAACGTTCTTTAAATCTTTTGTCTTCACTACACATCACATAAATAGTAAAGAAAGTTTAAAAAAAAAAGGTCTCGAACATTAGCAAATAACGAAACTTTTAGCGAGGTCAAAGTATTGACAGAAAAAGATACTTATGTATGTGACTTAGTCATCAGGCTCTTCGCTGTAAAAATTTCGGTCTTGAGAGCGTAGTCCTTTTTTATAAGATTTTTCAAGCACAACAAAAATCCATAGGGGAGCCCGTGGCTGAGTGGCTAGCGCGCTTCTGAGTTCAAATCCTGGTCTCGGCGGGGCTTTTATAAGGTGTAAAAAAATGGGGATTCACTCACAACCTCTCCCCTTCCCCCCCCACAACCTCTCTGTATGTGAGACCCAAAGGATGGGCCACTCACAAAATTAGTCGTAGAGAGTGATGACCCAACACTAAAAATTGTATCGTGAAACGTGAGTGCTAACTCGTAAGAGTTTACACAGCGAGGCCCAGGGCCTACACGGTCTGTCGCGCCACTGGAAGAAGAAGAAGAAGACAAAAATCCAATGTTTTCGATATTTAAAATGGTATATCTTAAAAGATAAGAACTATGAAAAAATTGAGCACTGTAAAAAGTGACATTTATTAGATGATTTAGACCTACAGGTATTTATTGTGTATGACCTATTATAATTTCTCACGTGAATCCTCAGCTGAAATAATTGTATTTTAATTTCTTTAAATCAATTAATATTTATTGAGATTTCGGTTGTTTTTTTTTGTCAAATGTTCACTCTGAAACTTGTTTGCTATTAGTCCTGGCTAAAAACCTTAAATTGTCTCTCAAAGTAGTAATGATAAACTTTTGTAATTGGTCAAAAAAAAAAAAAAAAAAATCTCCCTTTCAAAATTTGAGGGCTTACGTTTCAAGATGCGTAGAACCCGAATAACGAATAAAAACAATCCGTTTATCCTAATTATTAACAATAAATTTTCTACAAAATGAAAAAAAAAAATCATTGAAATTGGTTCTGAACTAGCAGAGATATAGCGTTTTGAAATTAGCAGTGGTGATAATTTGTTCCTTTTTATATTACTTAATTTCCCATCTACAACTTTATAAAAAATTATGCCCGAATATTGTTATTTGGAAATAATAAACCATTGTTTAATAATTTGCAGCGTTTTTGGATTGTAGCATGATATTAATATATGGGTATGAAAGGTGTTAAAGATAAAAGGTTTTATTGTTAAAAATGAATACTAGAAAATGCATTATATCTATTCAGATTTTCCTATAGCTTAGCAATACAGAATGGCGTAAATAATAAGAATGCAAATCGATTGTACAATAATATCAAATTTGCAAGAACTTAACAAAGATACACGTAAAAGGCTGGATTGATTATACGAGGTGTGTTCAAAAAATAAGGTGACTTCGTATTTTTAAGAAAAAATATTTATTTATTTATCAATATTTATTTGTCCCCTTCAAAGTAATCCCCCTCAGATACAATACACTTATGTCAACGGTTTTCCAAGCATTTCTCATAAGCACTTTTCGGTATAGCCTTGAACTCTTCCAGCGATGCAGTCTTTATTTCCTCAATCCTTGTAAATCTCTGTCCTTTCATAGGTCTCTTTAGTTTTGGGAACAAGAAAAAGTCACATGGGGCCAAATCCGGTGAATATGGTGGCTGAGGCGTGATTGAGGTGTTGTTTTTGGCCAAAAAATCTCTCACAAGCAAAGATGATTTTCATGGCAAATTCAAATTAAATCCAAATTTCATATTCAAATTTCTTGGCAGGAGCCAAGCGATATACCGACATCCTCAGTACTTCTCTGATAGTGATTCGACGATTTTCCAAAACAATTTTCGTCCACTGCTTGAACGTTTTCATCAGTTGTTGACGTGCTTGGGCGTCCAGAGCGAGGCTCGTCATCGGCATCTTCCCGGCCGAGGTGTTTGTACCACTTGTAAACATTTTTTTACTCAAAACAGTTTCACCGTATGCCACTGTCAACATTTCAAGTGTTTCGGAGAACTTTATTTTATTTTTTACACACAATTTGATGTACACACAAATCCTTTGATCCATATTTTTCGATAGCGAAAAATCGCCGAGCACGCAAAACACTAACAACCTTACGCCCCTCACAACAAAACAAAAAATACTATACACTTGAAACTTGGTACAGATGTTCGGGAAGGGTATACCAACATAACAAAACAAAAAAATCGATAATCGAAAGTACGTTACCAGCGAAAATTGAAAAGTCACCTTACTTTCTGAACACACTCGTATGTTCCAAACTATATTTTTATTCCTACCTGCGATGTAAGTTGTAACAATGTGCAGATAGGTGGTAAATAATACTTACCAGCAGTGTTTTTTTCTTACATGACTCGAATGTACTTACAAGTTTATGTCTGTTGAGTTTATGAAACAGCTCTTTAGTACCCATCTGGTAATCTCTTACTTCAGAGTCAGTTCATTTGTGACTTTCCTTGGGTTTTTGTTTATTTTTCATGAAGAAGTTTTTAGCTTTTATAATCTTGATTTTTGTATTTGGGCCAGGTTTCAAGTTCATAGTGGCATTAAATTCTATTTGGAATACGACATGACCGTATTCACTTGACTTGAAATAATTCTCGACCCTCTCTCTTACCCTAGAAGAGGTAGTTATCCTGTAGAAGAACCGGTGTCTCTTTTGGTATACCCGAAGTATCAAAGCACTTCTCGTTCACTACTATCTAATTCGAAGCATTCCTTTATTTCCTAACATCGAGTTTGAATCCTATATATATACATATATACAATGGACTAAGTGGAGACTTAAGACTCAAAGAAGAAGATATGCAGTAATGTGTGCTAGGTATAATGGGAGTTGCTGTAGCCGCTTGCGACTTGCTTCCTCTCACTTCAATCGCTTTCTAGACCTATATTCACATATGAAGATTATTGTTTGCTGTTAGGTCAATATACTGGTGATATATTTATTTTTTATTATGTCTTAGCAGGATTTCCTGGCTATGTTGACCCAGTATGATGTGCTTTAAGACGTAGTAGTTTGCAATAAGCATGATGTGGTGTAAATATACTGATGGTTCTGAGAATAGGTCAATTAAAGTTCATATAAGAATAAGTATAGCTTTTTAACAAATTTATGTATTTTTTGTGCTATTTTAATAGCAATATATCATGTGTAACACGAAACAATAGCAACATAATACATTTATATATACATTATAAATAGTATGCAATTACTGCAAATAAAAAAGGTTAGTCTATGAAATATTAACAAAAAAATCTGGTTCGAGCAACACACACTTTCACTTTCCTCCGTTTTATAAATCGATTAAAACATTTTCAAATACAGTTAGAGATAGAAATTATTAAAACTATTAAGGAATTAATTCAATGAAATTTATATAAAACCATGTGTTTTATTAAAAACTCTATTATATTATTATCTAAAATAATCAGTTAGTTTTATCGGCTTTTCATCACTCTTTATTAACTTTTACAAGCTCTTGTGTATTAGATGATATTTTTTTTTCTAAAATCTTTAGCTTTCCAACAGTATATCATGTTACTGCTCTTATGTTCAAAAACAAAACAAATGCATTGAAACATTTTTTTTTTCAGTTTTCTCCTTTAGTGGTTTTTAAATTGGCACAACTTATATACTTAGCTGTTATTTATCAATGCTAACAAGATAATTTGGTTATTTTTTTTTAAATATCGACATTTAAGCCCTCTCACACCCTCTTAATCAGAATGAAAACTACATGATATTAAAGCCTATTAAATTTTACATCGATATAGCGAGTTTAATCAAAATCGTCGGAACCGTTTTCGAGAAAATCGAAAAAAAGGCTACAGCATTAAAACTAAATATTTAGAAATGAAATTTGAATGTAAAAATAATATTCTACTCACAGCAAGTAAATAATAATTCAAAATGCATCCTTTTTTTTTTTTTTCCTGTGGCGCGACAGGTGTAGGTGTAGTAGTGACACGTGTAGGCCCTAGGCCTCGCGGTTTAATCTCCTGGGAGATTACACTCACATTTCTCGATGTAGTGTTGGGTCATTACTCCGTACGCCTAATTTTGTGAGAGACCACCATATGGCTGACGGGTCTCACATACCCGGGGGAGAGGCTGTGAGTGAATCCCTATTAATTAAATGATTGAAAAAAATCCCTCCGGGACTGGGATCCGAACTCACAATCTTCAGCATGAGAGACTACCGCGCTAGACACTCAGCCGAGGGCTCCCCGAGATTTATCTATGGGATAAAATATGTACTTAATCAAAGAGAAAAATTGTATATTCTTGTTTGTTTTTTTTGTTTTTTTTTATTCACAAAACGTCAATAAATTTATGCTACTGTGAATAATCGATGCTACTGTGGGAACCCTAAAATTTTCCTATGCAACTTTAATTGGGATGAGGATCTTTAATGAGTATTGGACATCGCACCGTTCAACCATTTTATGAACCCTCCAAACGACGGCATACCAAAGATTTTGTCTCGATTTAAAAAATAGTTAAAATCATCTGCCGGGGTTTATTTCGCGACCTTTGAAAGCATTTAAGGCTTTTGACGTAACTATTGACCAAACATTGAAGGCTGTTACGGTATCCACTGCATCAGAGGTCACCCTTTTTCGGAGTTATTTACTACCTTTTAGGCGTAGGGAGTGATGATCCTACCCTACAAATTGCATCGAGAAACGCGAGGCCCAGGGCCTGCACGGCGTGTCGCGCCACTGAAAAAAAAATACTACCTTACTACCAGACAACTGCACATGTTTGTGTGTCAGAACATATTGAGTAAATGAATAATAATAATACATTTATTTATTCGAATATATTACAGTTTGTCGCTATGGATAATAATAATATTGCTTCATGATAACATTCATACAATATTTACAATATAAACAAAAGAAAAGTCAAATTACATAAAATGAAACTAAAATTAATAAAGGTATATAATAACAAAATGTATACCAATATACAATATTTACAATTTGTTTGAGAACCACCGTCGGAGTCCGCCTCCTCTCCACTTGTGGAGGACAAGCAGAATCCGGAGGATCCCAGCGCCTCCCTCTCAGCCGCATCACTGGTCAGAGCCAGAGGAAGCTGAGTGAGGGCGCCATAACTACAAACACACCACACAGGAGAGGAGAATCTGACCAGTGTCAGAACTCCAGAAAAGATATTTACAATATGTCTCGGGGCCACTGCCGTTCTAGGAGGGTTTTATGGGTGAGTGGAGCTGGATAGGGATTGTGCCAGAGGATTAGGACGATGAATGAATGTTTTTTTTTTTTTTTTATATATATTGAGAAATATTTCAGTTTGTTACATAATGAACAGTAGTAATAGAGATGTAGTACACATTCATACAATATATACAGAATATTGATGATAAAGTCAAATTACATAAAATCGGAAATAAATAAATTCAAATATATACAAGAAAATAACAATTAATAAAAACAACAAACAAATCAAAACAACAACCTGTAGTAGAAATAAATACAAGTTGGGAAATAAATAAAAATCATACAAGCAAACTTAACTATATACAATATATACAATCTGCTAAAGGGACCCTAGACTCCGCTGCTCCCTCCACAAGTGGTGGGAGAAGCCGAATCCAAGAGATCCCAGCGCCTCTCACTTAGCGCTTCACTGGTGTAAGCCAGTGGAGTCCGAGCTAGGGAATAGCCACAAACATACAGTACATGAGTGGAGGATCTGACCAGTGTCAGAACTCCAGAATAAATGTTTACAAAACGTCGCGGGGCCACTGCCGTTTCAATCTTCGAGGAGGATTGTAGGGATGGTTGGAGCTGGAGAGCGATTGAGCAAGAGGATTAGGGTGATGAAGAAGGTTCTGATGGAATTTGGAGAATTTGGATGGTACCAAGTCTAAAATAAATGGAATATTAAGGTCGTGGTGTAGGGTACAGTTGGTAACGTAATAAGGAGCATTAACTATTGTTCGAAGGACTTTGGATTGGAAGGATTGGATACGTTTGATGTTAGAATGTTTAGTTGTCCCCCATAGTTCAAGTCCGTAGGTCCATATAGGTTTCAGTACTGTCTTATATATTAGTAATTTGTTGTCGACTGTAAGATGAGATTTTCTGTCTAGTAGTTTGTATAACCGGCCGAATCTGCTTGGAAGGAATCAAGTCTAAAATAAATGGAACATTAAGGTCGTGGTGTAAGGCATAGTTGGTGACATAATAAGGAGCATTTACTATTATTCGGAGGACTTTGGATTGAAAGGATTGAATGCGTTTGATGTTAAAACGTTTAGTTTAGTTCGTAGGTCCAGAAAGGCTTCAGTATCGTCTTGTAGATTAATAATTTGTTGTCAACTGTACGCTTAAATTTTCGGTTGAGTAGTCGGTATAACTGTCCGAGTCGTCGGTTGAGTTCTTGTCTTTTAAGTCTTGTATGTGGGTTCCACGTCAATCTTTAAATTAATAATAATAATAATAGGCTTAGCGAACCCGAAGGTTCGATGCCGATACCACCAAATTCCGCCTACACAGACTCGTCCAATGTTCACCATTCAAGCCCAAGCTCCCGAGATCAGCCTTAACGCAATCCACCCATCTCCGCTTCGGCCTACCTTTCGGACGCCTACCAGTCGGATCAGCAAATACCAACTTTCTCGGAATCCGCTCGTCATCGAGTCCAACAACTTTACTCGCCCATTTGAGTCTCCGCGATGCAATTAGTTCAATTAATTCACAGGATACAAGTTCCGCAATTCCGCGTTGTGCAACCTTCTGAACTCCCCAGTGGCCTCATCTATCTTCGGACCAAATATTTTACGCAATACCTTATTTTCGAAAACCTTAAGCCGTTGTTCATCCCTCAAAGTAAGCGGCCACGTTTCACATCCGTAAAGAACCGTTGGAAGAATAATAGTTTTATAAATTCTAATCTTTAAGTTTTTAGATAGAAGCCGCGAACTAAGTAACTTAGCAACTGAATAATAACACGCATTTCCCACCTTTAACCGGGACTTTATTTCTTCCTGGATTTCATTTTTTCTAGTTATAATTGAACCTAAATACTTGAATTTCTCTACGTGTTCAAATGTTTGCCCTGATACATCAATATCACCAAGATCGCCACCGTTTCTGCTACTAATCATATATTTCGTTTTATCGATATTTGATTCGAGTCCTATTTCTTTACCGGTTTTTATTAACACACTTGTATTTAGCTGTATGGTTTCCGTGTCTTTACCTAGCAGTACCAGATCATCGGCATATCCCAAAACCGGAATCTTGTCACCCATATTTAAGCCTTTCTCGGTACACATCACCTTTCCTACGACATATTCTAAAGCTATATTAAATAACACAGGTGAAAGGGATTAAATGAATAATAAAAATAAAAAATGATTAATTTTCTTTGTTTTTCCATTTTAGTATTTACTTGTACTTTACTTAATAATTTCGTTTTTTAAAGTACTACTTAAGTAACGTTACAAAACAGGTAAATAAAAATAACAAATATAAATCATTAATAGTAGAGTGAATAACTAAGGTGTGATCTCAAAAAAGGATTGGCACATGAATTCATTGTAACATTCGCATCTTTATTTCCTACTAGCTTCAGATAATGGATGTTTTTTTTAACATAAAATATATTGTATAGAAAAAAATAAATAAATCGGCTGCTAAAATTCAACTGTGGTTCAGAAATGTATATCTGAATACATAATTCGCCTAATATAAAGATACCAAAACATTTTGACAGTATCTCAATGGCAAATCGCACTCCTGACGCTAAGAGTCCAAGAGTAACATAAAAAAAAGGATTCCAATTGTTCTATGACTTTCCATTGCAATTTTAGGCTCTTTTAAAATGTAAACATATCAATCACTATCTTGTAGATCTTGCCAAAACCGCGTTAAACGTCAATAAAATGGTTGTAAAAATGGGAAAGCGTTCTATTATAAGAATACCTTTTACCCGTGGGCCTTTTAAAATGAGCGGTTAAAGGACTCCATTTAGCAGAATCCTTCCACTATCACCGGAAGATAAGGGCCATTCAGTTGAGGAATCTGGTGAAAGTAACAAACGGGCGTTCTGTCCATTCCAAAACGATCATCTGCCACTTCGTCCCCGATAGTAGATGGCTTTTATTGAGTTAACAGGAAATGCATCGCAATATTTGATTGAAGAAACTTACAGTTCTTTTCCTGTCAGATTTACTCTTCCTAATAAATTTATTTGTGATTGAATGTACGATAACGGTTAACATCTACTGACCGATTATCGCCATATATTTTGTTTAATCAAATTCGTTAAAGCTGTTTTTTTAGAAAATCGTAAATGCATAATGCATAATTTTATAAACAGGCCTCTTCTGGTTGTCCAATTTTGGTGAGAAAATGTTATATTTCAGGCATGAATACTTCTTAAGTATGAAATTCAATTTAATACAATATATCGTTTTAGAACTAGAATGGCATCCAGGACTGCTCTACAAACTCCGCAAATTCCTCTCTCCGATATATTTCCTAATAATCCGCTCCTACCTTACAGGTAGAACCTTTAAATTTAATCATAACCTCTCCTGCTCTTTAGTATTCAATCAGTCAGCCGGTGTACCTCAAGGTAATATCCTAGGTCCAATTCTCTACGCGGTGTATACAGCTGATATCCGTATCCATCCAAGCACTTTCTCCTCTACTTACGCTGATGACACATGTGTGCTATCCGTAAATAATGATCCTATTGTTGCTTCCCAAATCCTACAGAACCATTTATCCGCCATTGCAGAATGGTGTAACAATTGGAGAATCAAAATAAATCTCACCAAATCACCTTCACTCTACGCCGTAAACTTTTGAATTCCTGTCCACTCATCACTGTAGAACAAACACGATACCTTGGACTTCATCTTGACAAACTTCTTACATGGAATCCTCATACAAGACTTAAACGACAGGAAACTGCTCGTAGATATCGGCTATTAAAACACTTATTTGACAAACGATCTAAACTCCGTCTTTACATCAAAAAACTCATTTACACAACCATTATTAGACCTATCTGGACTTATGGTATAGAGCTATGGGGCTCCACTAAACCATCGAATTCCTTCCGCATCCAATCCTTGCAATCCAAAATCCTTTGTTAAATCCTAAACGCTCCTTACTTTGTCACCAACAAACTCATCCATAGAGACCTGAATATCACACTAGTTACAGAAATCGCTCAAAAAAGATACTCCTCCTTTCATTCCAAATTACCCGCCCATACAAACCCGCTTGACCGCATCCTCTCTTCGACATATATTCCCGATAATCCTCCGAGGCGTCTGCAAGGCCGGCGGCCTCGAGACCTGCTGAACAAATAAACATTGAAGTGCTACCGCTGGGTAGATTCTTCTCATGTCTTTTTCAAGCCAATTGTCTGTTTTTAGCACATTTACTTATTGTACTATGTAAATTGTACAGTTATAAATATCAATAAAAGAATTTAAAAAAAAAAAAAAAATAAAATAGCACACACACAGACACAGGTCGCGCACACTGATCTTTTGTGGGATTTAGTCAGACCTGCTTGACAATGATCACACATTATCAGCCACTTTTTCTGACGATACAGCTCTTTTTGGTCCCACCAAAACCCAGTTCGGGTATCTTTCATTACGTAAGACTACCAGGGCAATTATCGAGTGTGTTGTATGTTTTCACGCTCAAGGCGAATGTCCAACAGTGAATTTAGAGGTTATACCTATTATCACATCAGAAGAAGAACGCTCTTTGGGACTATACTTAAAAAGTTGGACAATAATGTAATATGTAACAATAACCAAATATTTAACCATATCAGTTACAAAGTTGGCTGACCGGAAGTACTGCTTTATCCCATAAATTTTGCACCTTTTTACGATTTACTCTAAAATTGCTAAAACGATTTAAATTAAACTTTCTATATCGATGTAAAACTTAATATGGAATATGTTCCATTCTGATTGAAATAGTATGACTTTGCTTTAATGGCGTTTTTTTGTATTTTATTCCTCTATTGTACCTTTAATTTTGTTTGTTCCAAAATATTAACCATATTATCTTATTTGCATTAATAAATAGATAAATAATATATACAAGTTATACAAATTTGATGACCAACTAAGGATAAAAGAGCAAACATATTTTTATAATGTAATTTTTGGATTTTTGATATTAAGAACACTATATATCATATATAAAAGGTTGTAAACATTAATGTAAAGAAAGTAATAGAGCATACAATTATTACTGTTTATCAAACGTAACAATTCAATATAGTTAATTTTAATTTTTTTTTTTTTTTTTTTTTTTTATTAGAAACAATTCTTTATGAACATATACAATCGTCCATTTAGGAAATTTTTTTTTTTTTTTTTTTTTTTTTTATCTAACATAGGTTCAACGAAAATGAAAATACTTTATATTTATTAATTTATTTAACGTCATTTTATGCTATTGTGTCTTACTATATTAAAAAACTCTAGAATCACCTGCGGGTTTGAACCCGTGACATTGGCATACAAGCCTGGCATGCTAGCCTCCAAGCTACAGGTGATCATTAAAAAAATCAATAAATAAATAAAAATAATAAAATAAAATATAACTTTTATTAACATCGTTAGTTTGTTTATTTAAGGTCACTTTATGCTACTGTGGCTAATCGGAAGATGCTACAGTGGGAGTCCTAAATTTTGCCCATCCAGAATTTATTAGGATAGGGATCTTTAACGAGTATCTGACGTCGCACAGGCTCGGAACCACATTTTAACGTTCCCTCTGAAGGACGGCATAACTAAGGGTTTTTTACTCCCATTAAAAAAATCCTAGGACCAGCTCTAAATTTGTTAATAAATTGTTTTTGTCTACTTTTTTAAATATTTTACTAAACCAACATACCTATAGATAATTTTTTTTTTCTGTAATACATAATTATGTACAAACATAATTAGTAAAAGTAACTAATTATAATAGCGTACCGTTTTCGAGAAAATCGAAAAAAAAGTGCAAAATGCATGGTGTAAAGTGGCTCTTCTGGTAAGCTCATTTTGATGAAAAAGGTTTTGTAACGTCTCGGGCGTATATTTGTCTTAAATATGAAATTTCAGTTTCATAGGACTTATAGTTTCCGCCCGGGAGTTACCACACACGCACACACACACACAGACCTTTTTGCGGGATTTGGTTATTTGGATTCAGGGACCCTAAAATGTGTATTTCCGTTGAAAACTGGAATTCGAAAATTTTCACGTTCGCAATACTTTCCCTCACTAGATATATATAGTAAGTGAAAGTAAAAATGTTTATTTAACAGTTCTTAAATTGACTTAATAGCCGAGGTAAGTAAAAATTGTGTATGCCAGCAAAAAAAAAAGTTGTTTCCTTTGATTAATTTATCGAGGTACATATTATTTAACTGCCTGTAAAAGATTATATAAATTGTTATACTCTAATATAATTATTTAGAAATAATGAACCATTTAGTAATAATCTGCAGCATTTTTTAAAAGTGGAAGTATATAATATTTAAAGGAAATATTTAAAGAAACAAAGATTTTACTTAATTAAATTAATTTTAACACAAAAACATATCATGTCAAACATTCTTATGTTCTATACAATGTTGTTTGGTTTTTTACCAATATCGATTATTCTGATGAAGAAATAATATATTTAAAAAAATCTATGGAAGCGACGATATTATTCTAAAATATTTTAACGTGGTGAGGCTTGGCGTGGGGGGCGCGGACCCCACCCTCCCTGACTCAGAGAGAAGTAATTAACCGAAGCTGCCCTAGGTAAATATATTCTCGGCGATGACCTGGCCTGGAACAGGTTGTCTTGTCCAGCCCAATTCCTCCAGGCCATCCTCTTTATCGCGTCCTATCCCTTCCGCCCATTGTCTAATCAATTCTAATATCTTTCAATATCTATATTCTTCTAACAGTGCACTTATCGATAGACGGTCTGGATAATTGGGATTAAGTGGGTATTTTTTTAAGGGATGTTGTTAACAAATGTCATACTGCAACTTAATCAATTAAAAATCAATACAGATCTTTATACCCAAAATATAACTTTACAAATAAAAAATCTGGTTCGCGACAAACGAATTTCACTTACCTCCGTTGTTAAAATCAATCTAACAATTTTTAAATACATTTAAAGATACAAATAAATTGTTAAAGAATCAATCATTTTGTATTTCAATGGAAACATGTGTTTTATTGAATAATCTATATTAAAATTATAAAGCTGAAGAGTTTGTTTGTTTGAACGCGCTAATCTCAGAAACTACTGGTTCAAATTGAAAAATTTGTGTTGGATAGTCCATTTATCGAGGAAGGTTATAGGTTATATAACATCACTCTGCGACCAATAGGACCGAAGAATCAGTGGAAAATCTGGGAAAATTGACCTCGCATCCCAACGATTCCAAATGATTTACCTTTAAATTTTAAAATAATCCAATGTCCCATTAAGTTAAATTTTTTCGTAACAATTAATAAATCACTAGGGCAAACATTTAAACACGTAGGAATCGATTTTATCCATTCTCATGGAATTAGCTATGTTTACATACTGAATTCGTCTTTATTGAGGATCAGTATTGTAGTTTATTGAAAACCAACATGAGTGACGGTTCGGTTCATTTTCGGCATATTATGCTGTTCTTTTTTTAAAAAGGAAAAAAAAGCATCCCAAACTGCAAGCAAGATTCGTACCGTGTATGGTAGCGATTCAATTGCTGATAGCACGGTTCAAAAGTGTTTTTCACGGTTTAGATGAGGAGATTTCAATTAGGAAGACCAACCCCGGGCTGGCCAGAGTTCAACTCTTCACATCGAGAATATAATGACGGTAATAAAAAACAATCCACGAATTACTGTTCGTGAAATAGCTGCGGAGTTAAGAGCCTGCAAATCGACCGTTTTGATCGTCTAAAGAAGGCCGGGTACGTCTGTCGTTACGACGTTTGGGTTCCCCGTGAGATTATTGGAAGGATTTCATGTAGTGAATTACTTCTGAAAAAAAATGTGGAGGATCCATTTTTGAATCAATTTGTTACTGGTGACGAAAAATGGATTCTCTACATCAACACCAGCCGAAAAAAATCTTGGTGGTTGCCTGGAACGACGCCGCTCGAAACACCAAAGGCATCCAAGAAAGGTGATGCTCAGGATTTGGCGGAATTGGAAGGAATCCATACATTATGAGCTCCTTCCACAATACCAAACTATAAATAAATTTCCATCTTTTTCGTTCCCTCGAAAATTTTCTACAAGGAAAATCCTACTAAGTAAGGATAGTGATTTTTGAAAAAAAGGGATAATGGACCTTTCAAGCCGTAAGGTGGAAACTATTTTGTAGATTAAATATATAAATTTTAAGCTGTTCATCAATTTTAATTGTTGTCCAAATTTCTCTGCGAACTTTCCGGACAAGCCAATATATTCTGTTAAAAACGTCTTAACAGCGAATATAATAACAGAAATTGACGCAGACGAAGTCGCAAGCAACAGCTAGTCTATAATATTTTATCTACAACAATTAATAGTTTTATCGGATTTTCCTCACTCTCCATTAACCTTTAAAATTCCGTGTATTAGATAATATTTTTTTCTAAAATCTTTAGCTATCCAGCGGTTTTCACGATCGCAATACTTTCCCTTACTGTATATTTCATATATAGGAAAGTGAAAGAAAAAATGAAAGTAATATGTTTTCAATCGATAATTAAAACGTAGTGGTTAGAGTAAGTAATATTGGTGGAATTAATACTTAATGATATAGATACAAAAAAATAAAGAAAAAAAGATTCATTATAAAATGGTTATAGACGCCTTAAGTAACTTAATAATTATAATGATAGGCTTACCGAACCCGAAGATTCGATGCCGATACCACCAAATTCCGCCTACACAGACTCGTCCAATGTTCACCGTTCAAGCCTAAGCCCCCGAGATCAACCTTAATGCAATCCTCCCATCCACGATTCGGCCTACCTTTCGCACACCTTGGTACAGTGAATGCCAACTTTCCCGAAATTCGTTCCTCACCGAGCCCAACAACTTTACGCGCCCATTTGAGTCTCCGTGATGTTATTAACTAAATTATATTCACAGGTTACAAACTCCACAATTCCGCGTTGTGCAACCTTCTAAACTCCCCATTGACCTCATCTCTCTTCGGACCTTAAGTAACCAGCTTTTGAAAAACGGAGTAACAAAGATTTAGAACGAGTAAGTAAAAGTAAAAACGGTAACAACTATTCAATTCATGCTTAACATACTAGAAGAGATTATAACAGAACCAAACTATAATGGCTAAGTGTAACATGGGGTTAGCATTACAGTCTATGCCAAAGGTTACAGGTTCAAACCGCATGTAGCCCTAAAATTTTTTAATGGGAGCGAAAAATCCTTAGTCTTGAAGTCCCTTCGGAGGGGACGTTAATAGGTAGTCCCGAGCCTGTGCGATGTCAGGTTCTCATTAAAGATCCCTATCTTAATCAAACTTGGATAACCAAAATTTAGGACTCCCACTGTAGCATCATCCGATCGGCCACAGGGGCGTTAAATAAACAAACAAACAGAACCGAATTATGGGTAGTTCATTACTTTTCAAGTGTTTCTTAAAAAGTATCTCTTATAGAAAAGGTTGAAATTAACTATACTTAGAGTTCCAGCAGGAATGCCTTAGTGTTGGCATATTAATCTGAATTACTATATATTTCGATTTTATTTTTCTCTATTTCGCACCGAAGATAAGTTTCATGTAAGAAATGAAAAATTAAATTGGCTTCACCTTGGACAAGTTTCTTGTTAATTTATTTATTTAACGTCCCTCATGGTTCTGTGGCTATTCTGATGATTGCTATTCTTTAACGATCCCCTGACATAATACAGATTCGAGACTATATTACGTCCTCTCCGAAGGACGGCATAGCCAGTAAACTATAACATCCTTTTAAAAATCCTAGGGCCATCGGACAGGTTTAAACCTGCGGCCTTAAGCAGAGAAGGTTTTAGTGACATGGCACTACAGGTGACTAAAGTCGATTTTCTCGGGTTTTTTTAAAAATGATATTTATTTATTGCATAAGTACTTCAGTGTCTGCTATGAGTTAAGAGATCTCGCGATCATACCCTTTTTATTCCCTTCAGTGTAGTCGATTGATAGAAATGACAGGTTGCGAAAAAATGGCTTATAATCTAATGCCAGTGATGCGGCTGAGATAAAGGCGTTGGGATCTCTTGGTTTCCGCTTTTTCCTCCACGAGTGGAGGAAAAAGCGCAGTCTGGGGTCCCTCTAGCAGTTGTATATATTGTATATAGTTATGATTGTTTGTATGATGTTTATTTATTTTCCAACTTTTTATTTATCTTATTACAGGCTGTTGTTTTGATTTTTTATTTATTATTATTTTATTGTATATATATATATATATATATATATATATATATATATATATATATGAATTTATTTATTTTCTATTTTATGTAATTTGAATATTATTATTATTTTCTGTATATATTGTATGAATGTGGTCTCATATCAATATTAATATTGTTCATTTTGTAACAAATTGTAATATATCTCAATAAATAAAAAAAATAAAATAATTTAATGAGGTAAATCTGTTTCGTACTAAGGCTCTGATTAGATATTTACGAAATATTTTATTGGTTATTAAATAACGGGCAAAAGGGATATGGGTTTCATAAATAAATAAATCAAAGGTGTTGGAGCTATTTAATGTAGGTGAACCTCAAAACTAAATCATAATGTTTGTCTTGAGATTTAGGCTTTAAGGAAGAAATCCGTGTTTGTATCTGCCTTCTCAAAGGTATACGACGGTCATCTAATACTGAAAAGGAAATAAATCCACATACAGAATTTTCCATATATACTACACATTATTTTCGACAAAGCGAGCGCAGACGTTTCACATTATGTAACCTCCTTGAGTTAATGAATCACACACAGTGAAGATATTAAAATACTGTTTTTTATTATAGGAACATAATACACATTCTGAATACAATACAATGTGCTGAGGAGTGTGGGGGACTACAAGTGTACATTCCGAGGTCTTCTTCTATGAGTGTGACACAAGTAATGTTACAAACAGAGTGATGAGTCTTAAGGATCCTAGGGTATATATAGCCAGGGATTGTAGGGGCATGAGCACCACAAAACAAGGGCTTCCAGGTGTTGGGTACTGTGTCCTAAGTACAGGTATGTGTTCTTTGTCGGTACTTGGTCAGTCCTTTCTAGGTAGCTGGTTTATGGGTCTTAGGCATAGAAAAGGAAGTTATTAATTATTAGTTAAGTCTCATTCTATAACTCTTGGAATAGGTTCTGATTTGGTTAACTTAAAAGAAAGTTTAAAGATTTGTATAGGTATCTTTGAGAACCCAACTATCCAGTTCAAAAAGTTTGAAAAGACGACGTTAGTCACAAGCTAGACGAAAGTTGGCAATTATTATGCTATGTTTATTAACTTTTGGTATTTGTTATTAGGTATCTCTGACTTAAAGCCATTGGCGTTGGGTTAAGGGTTGATAGTCACTTTAAAGGAATGCTATACAAGCTTTAACTGAAGACAATGTTAGCACAAAGCTCTTGGATGACTTAAATCCGGAGCTGAAGATTGGCCGGTGGACGAAGAGAAGAGAGGACGGAACTGCTATGGACCGAAGAGGAAAGGGGTCAGCTGGAGTGGGGCAGTCGCCTCTCCTCTATGCAAGGAATTCCAGCTGCGGATTCTTCCCACCATTCTCTTTTATTTATCCACACACTTCATCCACATTAAAAAAAAAAAAAAAGACTATTATATACTTTGTACAATAATACCTCGTACTGCAGAGAAACTATTTTACGTTCCTAGATGGAGGATCAAGAAATAATGAAAAATATTTAAACGGAAATGTTACACAGCGTTAAAAAAAATTATAGAGGGGTGAATAATATGCGATCCGTGTAACGTATATATATATATATATATATATATATATATATATATATATATATATATATATATATATATATATCAAACAGTTCTAATTGGCTAATAACAGAGCACTTCCACAACTATTCAACGATAGTTAGCAATCACAGAAACCCGTCGAAAACTAATACATTTTGTTCAAAACATTATAGTAAATACTAAATGAGTAATTTATCTAAGTAATCTCTGGTAGTACAATCTTTAAATAATTTAAGGTTTCAGAATTTGGTTTAATGGTGCTTTTTCATGTATTTCCCTTTGTTGGTTTTCCATTTTTATTTCCTGTTGCAAGTGGTTCTTTAATGCATAAATGTATTATTTATCTCTCTCTCTCTTCTTCCTCTCTCTTTTATCTCTCTCTCTCTCTCTCTCTCTCTCTCTCTCTCTCTTTATCTCTCTCTCTCTCTCTCTCTCTCTCTCTCTCTATATATATATATATATATATATATATATATATATATATATATATATATATATATATGTGAAACAAAATTTTATCCGATATTTACCTTATTTTTCTACACATTTTTCCCAACGTGACACGATCTTTTTTAACCCCGAACTGAAAAATTCTAAGCTTGAAGTGAAACAAAATCTGAAAACGCACTATTCACTTGATCATCATTTTCAAAAAGTTTTCCTTTGACGAAGTTGTCTAAATTCCTGAACAGGTGGTTATCTGTTGGAGACAAGTCGGGATAATATGGTGGGTGCGTAAGAACTTCGTAGCCCTGTTCTTTCAATTTTTGCACGGTATGTTATGAAACATGGGATCTTGCTGCCGCTCAGTGAGATCATGAGGTACCCATGTATCGAGCTTTTTTACTTTCCCAATACACTTTAAATGTCTGGAACGGTAGATGCATTTGCATTTAGTTGTGCTGAGAATATTTCTACTGTATGTTTGAGGACATCGTTGTCTATTACGGACGGAGGTCTTCCTCGGGGCATGTTTTCCAAGTCGGTATCTCCAGCTAAAAATTTAACAAACCAACAGCGAATGGTCCGTTCATTAACACTCCCTTTCCCAAATGCCTTGCAGATATTTCTAGCGGCCTCAGCTGCTGAATGGCCGAGTTTAAAATCGTACATAAATATTACTCGAAATTTGCGTGTTTCCATGTTCATATTTGGAGGTATTCTAAAAATTGGGTAATTGATTGGGAAGCTAATGTTTATAATACAAAGGTAGAGGATTAGTAACTGTTTACTTTAAACATGTAAATATTCGGAAGAAAACAACAGAGACCTGCAAAATCCTTTATGTATTTCAGAAACTATAATAACGGACATTTCATGTGAAACAACCCAATATATATATATATAGTTTAACTCCTAATTCATTTAAATTAGAATAAGAATTACCAATTGTTTAACAGTCCTTTGATCAATACTAAATTTAAATAATTAATCAAAATCATATTAAGTTATAAAGGCCTTAAACACCCGCATAAATGCAACATACTTAAAACGAAGTGAAGTACATTCCGCGATACAATTAACACAGATAAATCGACGCTTACAAATGGGCAGGCTAGGCAGTACCTCGTTGATTATAAATAATTACCCTTCAATTAAGGATACAAATCAATTAGCATTTGTCATAGGGGCAGAATTGATTTCCCTTTGTATTCCGCCCTCAAATCCTCTTTTTCTTGTTGGTTTTATTCGGTGATTAAATTAAACTGGTAATTACAATATGACACCTTTCTGATTTATTCTGCATTGTCATGGTGTATTTTATGTTTCCAATGCCTTCTCTTCATTCCAACTAAAATATATATATATATATATATATATATATATATATATATATATATATATATATATATATTTGGTTGTTTTACATGAAATGTCAGTTTTTATAGTTTCTGAAATACATAAATGATTTTGCAGGTCTCTGTTGTTTTCTTCCGAATGTTTACATACTTAAAGTAATCAGTTACTAATCCTCTACCTTTGTATTATAAACATTAGCTTCCGAATCAATTACCCGATTTTTAGTATACCTCCAAATATGAACATGGAAACACGCGATTTTCGAGTAATATTTTTGTACGAGTTTAAAATCGGCCATTCAGCAGCTGAGGCCGCTAGAAATATATGCAAGGCGTTTGGGAAAGGGAGTGTTAATGAACGGACCATTCGCTGTTGGTTTGCTAAGTTTTCAGCTGGGGATACCGACTTGGAAAACTTGCCCTGTGAAAGACCTCCGTCCGTAACAGACAACGATGACCCCAAACATACAGTAGAAGGAAACCCTACCAAACAGTTAAAGGACTCTCAGCACAACTAAATGCAAGTGCATCTACCGTTTCCAGACATTTAAAGTGTATTGAGAAAGTAAAAAAGCTTGATACATGGGTACCTCATGATCTCACTGAGAGGCAGTAAGACCCCATGTTTCAAAACATACCGTGCAAAAATTAAAAGAACTGGGCTACGAAGTTCTTCCGCACCCACCATATTCTCCCGACTTGTCTCCAACAGATTACCACCTGTTCAGGAATTCGAATAAAATTTTCTTGTTGTACATAATATATATATATATATGTATATATATATATATACATATATATATTATATAGGTTTTATTATATAAGTCTGACCCCTGTCAGACTTAAATGCCGAATTTTCAAAATGTTTTCCTCTGAAGTACCTTTAATTTTGTAGCTTTTATAAAACATCATCTTAATAACATTGATAAACTAAAGGAAAAAAGTGAAAACATATTTTTTTATGCAACTTTTGTTTTTTTGAACACAAGAACAGTAATATATATGATGTATAATATACCGATGGAAAGAGAAAGATTTCCTCTCTTGATTTTATCACTCGAAATGATTTTAGTCAGAATTTTTTTTTTTTTTTATGATGTTTAATGAATATCAGAAATCATTTGTTAACTAAATAATACCTTATATCACATGAATGTGTTAGTATATATCTTTCAGTTGTATACCATAATCAATAATTAACCAGCAGTAACAATTTTCATTGTAAAATTGTATAAATTTTTTAGTTTGTAATTATTTTTAGTATTCAGATTTTTTCTTTTTTGTATATACATACTAGCTGTAACCCGCGGCTTTGCTCGCGAATATTTTATTTTGTCTTTGTTTAAATTTGCATAAATGCGTTTATGAGTAGTCACTATGAAACGCATATGATGGAGCAGTTGTTAGGGGATGTGCTAACAAAGGAACTACCTATAAAACTAACTTATTTTATTATTTTCTTACTGTTGTATTTTTTTGGTGGCTACACCCTCAACCAACATCTTTACCATATAGTCAAAACGGTCAACAACTACTCTATCATCATAAGACGTATACATTTTTAAGAAATATAAATATTATATTTTTAACAATTAAATTTATCAAAGTTATTTTCAAGTAAAAATATTTCCACTCGTTGGATCAATGTATATCAATCACATTTATGTTGCAAACGTGACTATATACCAGGATTACGTTACAGCAAAAATATATTGAGTAATTTTGGCTATTACTACTTCTACCGGATCGCTATTGTATATTTAACAGAATAAAATGGTAACTTATTAGGCTAAAGTTAAAATTAGGGTTGATGAGGAAAGTGATTGAATAACAACTTAACCTATTACTAAAATTAATCTAATGTAAGTATATAAATCTTGTTTCTAATATCGAGACACATTGAAAAAATAGAACAAAATCTACACTTCTTTTTTGCAGTTTGGTGAATTCAATTTGATAAATAAAATAATTTAAATTAAAATTGCTACAAATTACGAAAGAAGTTGATAGTGACTATGTTGAATGAGGTTATATAAAATAAATACAGATGAATAGCAATGAGCTACTCTGTTTATGATAAATAAAAGATTATTATTTCATGTCAGATATCAATTTTATTTACTCAGTGTTACAATTACATACCAGTACCAAGTAGCCACATCGAAATTATTCAATAACATCGTTTTATCTTTTAAACATAACCGTTGTATACCAAGTCATTCAAAAAAATACTTATAATTTCTCTGGAAACGTCTTGTAATATGTATTTTACTATAACTGGAAATGATAATGTGAATGTATATTTTATAAATAAAAACGCATAGAAACCATCAACACACACTTATACTTTTAATTAATAATCACATATGTGAAGATATGGGAAGGTTACTTGGGAACCAGTGTTGCCACAAAAAATTTTGTTTTACGTTTCAGAAAAATATATTTTTAACCATTTAGAATAGTAATAAAAACTATCCTATCATTTAAGTTGGACCAAATAACAGATATTTACGAAGTTTGATCAAAGTCGGTTCAGTAATTTCCGAGTTTATCGCGAACAAACATTGTGACACGAGATTTATATATATATATATATATATATAAGTTACGTAAATTGACTTAAATAAAGTATAAAGAGTAAATAATAAAAGTAAAAGGACGCACAAACAATACGCACGATAACTTGAACAACACTGCCTTTATTTCCTTGTTTAGCCTTAGATATATACAATAGAATGTTTACAAGGTACAGGCGGGATTAAGCCCGATACCGGCTGGCCGTGGTCTCTAACTCCCCCCCGCCAGTTTACGAACATTTTCCGTAAACTACACTGAGCGGGTTAGGCGCAACATTAACCTTCATAATGGAGAGAAAGAACCAAAGCGATCGGTCATCGGGCTCTAATATGAACCAAACAACGAAACGTTAAACAATTCACACATTGCAAAAATTAACAGAGAAATGTGGAAATAAAATAAACAAACAAGTAAATACGAAATTCAATAAATACAAAAAAACAACAACACTAAGCAGACAAAAAACAACATCAACAATAGAATAAAATGAAATCAACTATAATAACTAGCAGCATGACGGGGCACTCCAGCTCACTGTGATAGTGTTAACTTGGCCAATGGGAGCCTCAATTGTTCGATATGGACCGTCCTTCGCTTTTTAGGGTCTTTGACGCTCTGGATAGTGACCACGTTATGTTCCCGGATAGTGATCACCCGGAAGGGCCCCTCGTACCGCTCCAGCTCCTTTCCCCTGTTCGATACTTTCCTCCTGTATACGATCAGTCCTATTTTAATATCGCCGCTAATATCCCTTACTCCCAGATTATGCTTCGCAACCCTGCGACTTTTCTCCGACTCGATCCTCCGCCTGACTTTGTCCCACCGTTTCACCAGTGATATGCGGTTGGCTACCGCTCGATCCAAATGTTCTCTGTTCGCCACAGTCCCCGACCAATCCCTAGGGCGGTCCCGAAGACCGAAGAGGATTTCGAATGGCGCGAATCCCGTGACAGAGTGGATGGAATGATTATACGCCGCGACCGCCTTTTTCATTGCCAAGTCCGGCTCTAGGCCCTTGTCCATTTGATAAACACGCAAATGGTCGCTCAACGTACTATGGAGCCGTTCAATACCTCCTCTGCTCTTTGCGTGCCCCGGAGTATTGAGATGCCAAGCTATGTCAAGGGTCTTAGTTTCCGCGTGTATGAGGGCATTGTCGAATTCCTTACCTCCATCGGATGCTATTCGTTGTGGGATCCCATAAAATTGGAACCACGTCCGTATGGCCTCTAAAACCGCTTCCGATGACCGCTGTTCGACAAGATACGCCATGGCGACCTTACTAAACGTATCTAGTATCGTCACCCATTTGTAACTCCTCCAGGTGAAAGTATCGACCTGCAAATCTGTCAGAGGTTCCTCCGAGGTAGGCGTCTCTTCTTGTACCGCTTGAGGAGGGTTCCGATCATACTTCGTGGTGAGGCAGATATCACAGTTACCAATGACTTCTTGAATGGTTTTCCTCATACCCCACCAGAAATATCTCCGCTTGAGTGCCTGGAAGGTTTCATTGATTCCTCGATGGTTGGTTTTGCCCTGATGATACGCCAGTGTCACTTCGCGCTGGCGCTCAACATCCTTCAATACTTCGACCATCAGGGTACAGCGGACGAACGATCTGTCCACTCCTATTTTTTCTTCTCGCCATAGTCTTTTAATTTTCTCCCATACTGTCTCATTGCCGACATACAGGTGATGAATTTTCCCTGGCTTGGAAACTTCTCTAAGTGTGCGGCAAATCAAATCCTCCCCGATCCCCGGTTGCGACCAGAGCGTGGTGATGTTACTTTTTCCAAACACGCTGTTCTCGAATTTAATCGGTCCCGCCATTCGGGTCTTCCAGATGATCTGCCGGCGTTTATCATTAATTATTTCCTCTAGCTCCTCCATATGGGTCGCCCTTTCGTCCGCTGAGCTGTCCTCTTCCGTGGCTTCTTCCTCTAGCACCACTTGATCGCCTTCTCCCTGTGGCGTCCAATCTCTGATAAATTGTGAGGGGTCCCTAGATGGCTCTCCGTTTCTTCCTCCAATGCGTTGATGATGAGAGCACGGGACAGCCAGTCCGCAACCACATTTTCTTTCCCCGGCTTGTACGCTATGTCAAAGTTATATTGGCTGAGGAACTCTTTCCACCTAGTAACTCTTGCTGAAGACTCCTTTAGGGTGCCCACCCACTGTAAGGGTCTATGGTCTGTGTGGACTGTAAATTTTCTGCCAAACACGTACGGCCTAAAGTGGTCGATGGCCCACACTATCCCTAACAATTCCCGTTCCAAAGCACTATAGCGAGTTTCGGTATTTGTGAGGCGTCTGCTAGCATAAGCGATCGGGCGTTCTCCATCGGCTTGATCTTGTGACAACACTGCCCCCAACGCGTACTCGCTTGCATCAGTCGTGATAGTGAATCCCTTGGAAAAATCCGGGAACGCCAGCACTGGCTCTTCTTGCAAACTTCTCATGCAGCGCTCGATATTGAACTCTATTTCTGGCGTTACCACCACCTTCTTCCCTTTTTTGAGTAAGTCGTTAAGGGGTACAAGGCACTCGGCCATTTCTGGGACAAATCTCCTATAATAATTTAGGGTACCGAGCAATCGCCGGATTCCCTTCACGTCGCGCGGGACCGCCATCCGCTGTATTGCCTCCACCTTGGACTTATCGGGCCGCACCCCTTCCCTAGAAATCGTGTGCCCTAGAAAATTTATCCGCTCCTGACCTAACAGAGACTTGTCGCTGGACAATTTTAGACCGAACTCCCTCACTCTATCAAAAACTTTCCTTAGGTGCGCTACATGCTGCTCCTCGGTTTTGCTGAACACCAGCAGATCGTCCATATAAATTTGGCAGACTGACTCATCAATTCCTCTCAAGAACTCGTCCATGAGCCTTTGGAACGTAATTGGCGCGTTTTTTAAGCCAAAGGGCATCCTTCTAAATTCGTAATGCCCCCTTTCAAATGAAAAGGCTGTCTTATGGCTATCTTTAGGGTGCATTCTGATTTGGTGGTAACCCGCTTTTAAATCGAGTGTGCTGAATATGGTTGCACCGCTTAGTCGGTCTAAGATATCTTCAAATCTGGGTATAGGGTACTTCTCATCTATCGTGTTTTCATTCAGTTTCCTGAAATCGATCACTAGCCTATATTTTTCCTGACTTTCTCCCGGCACGCTTTTCTTCTTTACTATCCAAAGGGGACTATTATATGGCGACGTACTGTCCACGATAATACCCTGATTTTTCAGGTTCTGTATTTCATCCCTGATGTGTTGTTTTAATGCTTGAGGGTATCGCCTTTCCTTAACGTACGTGACCCTTTCTTGCTTTAGGGGAATTTCGTGAACTGTTTTCCCAGTTGCCCCTAACAGGTCGTCCTCCTTAAAGAAAATGTCACCAAATTCTTCCCTTAATGCAGACCTCCATTCCTTGACCCTACTAACCGCCCCTACTCTACCTTCCCTATTAAGTAATCGGCACTTATAAGTTTTTCCTCCGATCTTGACCGACCAACATCCCTCCTTGCTCTTAATTCGCGCTCCTACCTTTCCCAATAGGTCGCAACCAATGATTCCCTCATATTCGCGGGGCATGCTTGCTACTACATGTACCATCACCTGGCCCCCAGGTATTGCCCACTTCTCGAGACCTAAGCGTACCTCTCCCTCTACTTCACACGGCCCACCGAGAGTGATCAGTTTACATGTACATACCTTTATCTGGAGTGCCCCTCCGCTACAACACATCTTCTCCGCCGCTCGCCGACTTACGATTGTGCTGGAGCTCCCGGTATCCACTAAACACTTCACTCCTTTCATCACTTTAATTATAGGCAGACCGCCGTATTTGCTCCTTATGTTATAATTCACGATTGTGCGGTCGCCTCTCTGCTGCCACTCTCTTCAGGTCTCAGCTCGCACTCTCCTTTCTGCTCCTGCCAGCCGCTTTTCGCCTCCTCGCCTTCCTTCACGTCTTTCACCTCTCCTGCTTTCGGGTTCTAAATTTTCTTCCTCCGTCTCGGATGTCTCCGAACTCTCCGTGGACACAGCCGAAGATCTTCTCCTTCTCCACACATTCTGAGCATTTATCTCCATCGGCTCGCCTCGAGGTGGTTCCCTTTGGCGAAACATGTACGGGCACTGTTTCGCAATATGCCCCTCTGTCCCACATTCAAAGCATTTTGTTCGGGGACACTGCGCCACTAGGTGGCCCGGTTTTCCGCATCCATGACACCTTCTCTCTTCTCTTGAATATTGTTTCGACTTATGATTTACTCTTCTACCATCGTTAGCCGATCTGTATTTCCTATCATACTCCGGCTCTCTTTTCTTCCAAATTGGAGGTTTGGTTCTGGATCTTCTATAAGGTACCCGAGTCCACCCAGTTTCTTCTACCTCCATCCTCGATTCTTCGTCACGCGCACTAATGTCCATCATTTCCTGGGCGCACTCCACGAAAGGACGGTCTTTGGGGAATGGTTCCTTTCTGCCCGTCTCTCTAGCCAGCTGTACTAACAGAATGGTCGACAGGAACACCATTCTTGGTTCCACTTCAGAAGCACTCATGATTTCTCTCATCTTTTCCGTGATATTGTTAAATCTCGTCAGCAACACTCCCGCGTACTGTCCGCTTGACTGGCGAGGGTGCTTAACTTCCCTGAACATCTGGAAGATATCTTCCTCAGGGGTCCACCTCCCTCCTCCGTAAGCTTTCTTAAGTCGGTCTTTCACTACTGCCCAGGGGGTCTCCTCGTCGGCCTGAATGAAATTAAGTATATTTCTCTTTACCCGACAAACTAGATCAGCCTTGAGCGAATCCGCGTCATCTCTGTGTAGAAGACCCTCCGCCGTCTTCACCTCGATCCGTGTTATTATACGGTCGCCATTTTTTATGAAATGGTTCAGTTCACCAGTCTCTCCCGTAAACTTTTCTATATCCGACACAGCTTTTCTTAGATCTTGCGCGGTCGCTGCTTTTACCTTCAGCCATGCTAATGTATTCGCATGAGCTTCTGCAAGAGTATCACGTGGTAGGGGTGGCATCTCCGGTTCCGCCGGCACTTGGAGTACAGCAGGTCGTAATACACCTTCTGCCATATTTTTTTTTTTTTTTTAATTTTATTATTATTCTATCTTGTTTTAATTAGAAAGAATTAAAAAAAAATAAAACAATTTTTTTTTTTTATAAATTAAAACTTTTTTTTTTTTTAAATAAATAAATAATTGAGAGAGCGAAAGATACGGGAAAAAAGAAATAAATAATAATAGTTGCAGGCTCTCAACAAATTACTCCCGGGTTTCGGCACCAGTTACGTAAATTGACTTAAATAAAGTATAAAGAGTAAATAATAAAAGTAAAAGGACGCACAAACAATACGCACGATAACTTGAACAACACTGCCTTTATTTCCTTGTTTAGCCTTAGATATATACAATAGAATGTTTACAAGGTACAGGCGGGATTAAGCCCGATACCGGCTGGCCGTGGTCTCTAACTTATATATATATATATATATATATATATATAATATATATATATATATATATATATATATATATATATATATATATATATATATGTTGTACTTTTAGTAATTGAAGTGTTAGTAGGCCAACTCCCTCTGTATGTCAACTTGACTAAAACCGATGTACAATAAATAAAAATAAAAAAATAATATTTTTTAGGAACAACCTTTAAAATAAAGCACCATGATGTCTTGCGTAATTCTCGTAGAATGAAAATGAACATTTTTTTTTCTTTATGATGCCGAAAGCTTGTATAATTATGTACAGGCGCAATCAAAGAACTGTACAAATAAATATATACTAAGCCAACAAGGTCCATAACTTTTTTCTACCTAGTTAGAAAAGACAAGGTTCCATGCGATGTCATAAATTCCGATCCCTTCGAGGTTTCAGACACGTTCGGGATTACATAGAGCATCACGGGCCATTGCCATAAATCCCATCAATTTTCCGGAGCGATCCGTTGGGGGAATTTAATTACGTCACGCAAGCTCGTAGGGTGGAGGGGGTCCGAAACTGAAGGAGGCTGTGAGCAAACGTTGATTTAGGATAAGGGAGGATGCCAAGGGCGATCCTCACGATGAGAGGTAGGGATAGGAAACCGCCGTGCTCTATATTACCTAAGAAGGGATTAATAAGGAAGTTTAATAGCAGTACCCTCTGGAGGGTCACGATGTGGTGGCCATCGCCGCCATCATGGTGGTCTTCTTGTAGATAGCTGCCGCGGGGAATAAGAGAATAAGAGTATTGAAGACATCCTTCCTCCACTAGGGTACGGTTCGCTAGAACTGATTCTAACTTCAACAATATAAACGGTCTACATAAATTGTCTTCATTTTCTATCCACAAATCGTTAACGACCTATATTTAATTTGTATTTGTATATACACTTGTGAATTTTAATATAAAATAATTTTTAAAAATTTGGCGTGCTTATCAAACGACTTTTACTTCGAAATGTTAGACAAAGTTTTTTTAAAGAAATTTACAACTGTATTATACAATAAAATACATTAAGTAAATGTGCTAATAGATCAAGTGGGCGAAATACAGGCATGTGAAGAAACTACCCAGTGGTAGTACTTCAAAGTTTGTTCAGCTAAGTAGGTCTCGAGGCCATCTTCTTTTCAGCCGCCTAGGAAGATGATCAGGAATAGGAGATAAGTCTTCGGACGAGTGGGTTGGAGTGGTCGGGTAATTTGGAATAGAAGGAGGAATATCTAGATCTGCGACTAATGGGATATTTAGGTCTTTATGAATTATTTTATTGGTGACAAAATAAGGGGCGTTTAGGATCTTTCGGAGGATTTTGGATTGCAAGGATTGAATGCGGGAAGAATTGGAAGGTTTGGTGGATCCCCATAACTCAATCCCATTTGTCCAAATAGGCCTAATGATGGTTATATAAATTAATTTTTTGTACTATGTGGAAAGTTTTGATCGTTTGTCCAGTAAGTGTTGTAGTAAGCGGTATCTACGAGCTGTTTCTTGTCGTTTCAGTCTAGTGTGAGGATTCCAAGTTGTCTAGATGGAGTCCTAGGTACCGGATCTGTTCCGACGATTTTGATTAAACTGGCTATATTGATGTAAAATTAATTGGGCTTCAATATAATGTAGGTTTCATTCGGATTAAAATGGTCTGACAGGGCTTAAATGCCGATATTTTAAATTTTCTTTCTCTAAAGTACCTTTAATTTTGTTAATTATATAAAAATAACTATATCATCTTGTTACCACTGATGAAAAACAGGTAAATATATAAATTGAATGAATTCGATACCAAACTGAAGAAGAAAACAGAAAAAATATTTTTTAATGCAATTTTTCGTTTTTTAATATAAGAACAGTAATATACATGTACGTTGGAAAGCTAAAGATTTCAGAAAAAATATTATCTTATACTCAATCTTTTAAAAGTTAATAGAGAGTGATGAAATGAACATAAAAATAACTGATTGATTCAGATAATAATATAATCGATTTTTTAATAAAACACATGCTTCTCTAGATTAATTCTTTATTAGCTTTACTCATTTTTATCTATAACTGTATTTAAAATTCTTAAACTAATTTGTATAACGGCGGCAAGTGAAAATCGTGTGTTGCCCGCACCAGATATTATACTTTTTCTTAAAAACGGCTATTATGATTTTGATTTAATTCGCTTTATCTATATAAATTATTTTCGGGTTTAATATAGTGTAGGTTTCATTCTGATTGGAATAGAATTTTTTTATTTTCTTTCCCTAAATTTCTAAAATACCTTTATAATCGAAAAACTTAATCCTATCATCTTAATAGGATTGATAAAAAAACAACTAACGAATTTGATAACTAACTAAAGCAGAAAAGTGCAAATAGAATATATTTTTTTATTTAATTTATTTTTAAACATACATATGTATAATATACCGTTGGAAAGCTGAAGATCTTAGAACAAATATTATTCTATTTTACACAGAGCTGTAAAAAGTAATATAAAGTGATGAGTAGGACAAACAATTATTTCTGATTATGACTTATAAGAATTTTATATTGTTATTTTCTTTAATATGAATCGTATGTTTCCAATGACACCGAACACATTTTTTTCACCTTAAAATTATTTAATAGTTCTTATATTTTTTTGAATTTATTTATTGAGATATATTACAATTTTTTACAATATTTTATGAGTCCACATTCATACAATATATACAGAAAATAATAATAATAGTCAAATTACATAAAACAGAAAATAAATAAATTCATATATATACAATAAAATAATAATAAATAAAAAAAAAAACAATAACCTATAATTAATATAAATAAAAAGTGGGCAAATAAATAAACATCATACAAACAATCATAACTATATACAATATATACAACTGCTGAAGGGACCCTAGACGGCGCTCTTCTCTCCACTTGTGGAGGAGCGGAATCCAAGTGATCCCAACGCCTCTATCTCAGCCGTATCACTGGTGTGAGCCAGTGGGGGCCGAGTTAATAATTCTTATATTAATTTTAATAGCCAATTCCAGTGAAAGTTGTGTGTTGCCAGCACCAGATTTTTTTGACTACATGTAAAATACCTTATAGAAGAAACTGATCCATAGGCTCGTCTCTCTTGAGCTGAGGATTTGCGTAGACAAGAAGGGAAAGAGGTCCTTGTTAAGGATCTGGAAGGCACGGTAGTGACACACGGCGGAGTACAAATTATAAGAGGAGCAAGGATCGATTAATCAGAAGCTAGTGACAGTGACAAATGCCCGGGTCTAAAACAATCAGGCGGCTACTCATTGATGGCCCCTAACGGTCTGTCCCCGCCATTGTTAGTGCCGTCAACACCCACCTTCCCGAGAGATCCCGCCATAAAGGACCGTTCCGAAGGGCCCTTCATATCTTAAGGGATTTGCATCTTTATTGATTGCATCTAGCCATTGTTGTCCCGTTCCAGTTCACATTCGATCCCAATTGCTATCTTACAGCCCGCCTTGTATGTTAATTAGCGGATTTCTCTCAGCACATTCGAATCCGGCTGTTTGATGGCCCGCTTAAATTGTAGCCGAAACAAGCCGTCATTAACACGAAGGATCATGTTTTATTTCAAGGGTTAACTTCCCGCGGAACCAATCTAATCCATCCAAATTAATTCAACAGTTCATTAATTAGTATGTATAGGAGGTGTTCGATTGTCTGAGTAAACATCGCCGTGAAAAATTAAAAGAGATAAAGTGCTGAACAATGGCTCTTTGTAAACCTGGAGAATCATCAGAAACCAGTTTTAAACTAACACCATTATATATATATATATATATATATATATATATATATATATATATATATATAATAAGCTGTTACCCGCGACTTCGTTTGCATACATTTCGGCTATTATGATCGCTATTAAGAAGTTTTTAACAGAATATATTTGAAAGTAATTTTGCGTAAATGATATTTTTAGTTTTATTTTCTTTTGGCAGAAGAACATATTGATTTTCTCCACAATGAGACTTATAGTTAACCATGTGAAAAGCAGTCTTGACTTGAGTCGATTCTTATGTGTTTAAATGTGATTTGTTAATTTTACGGTAAAAGATAACTTAAGAGGAAATTGAATTATTTTAAAATTAAAAGGTAAATCAGTCCTACCTCACTGGCAGGTCCTTCAAAATCAATCATAATAATTCATATTCATCCATTTTTAGTCAGTCTGCTGGTGTCCCTCAAGGTAGTATCCTAGGACCTATCCTCTACACAGTTTATACAGCTGATATCCCAACCCATCCTAACACCTTCCTTTCTACCTATGCTGATGACACTTGTGTGTTATCAGTCAATACTGATCCAACTATTGCCTCTCAAACTCTCCAATCCCACCTCAGAGACCTTGAAGCATGGTGTCAGAACTGGAGAATTAAAATAAATTCCAACAAATCCAACTAAATTACCTTTACTCTTCGTCGTAAACCTATGACATCCTGTCTTACTGTCTCCTTCAATAATACTCCTCTTGTCCCGGTTGAACAGATCCGATATCTAGGACTGCACCTTGACAAACGCCTTACTTGGAACCCTCATACAAGAGTGAAACGACAAGAAGCAGTACGACGTTTTCGACTACTTCACTAGACAAACGTTCTAATCTGCCACTTAACTACAAAAGACTCATCTACATGACCATCATAAGACCGATATGGACTTAAGGAGTTGAGCTCTAGGGCTCTACTAAACCATCGAATTCTTCTCGTATCCAATCCCTACAGTCCAAAATCCTTCGTAAAATCCTCAATGCTCCTTACTTTGTCACCAACAAACTCAACCATAAAGACCTTAATGTCCCATATGTTTCTGATTTGACTCGTACGAGGTATCAATCATTCCATGACAAACTCCATTCCGACCCTAATCCTTTCGTTTCAATCCTTTCTTCCATTTCAATTCCTGACAATTCTCCGAGGCGTCTGAAAAGGAGATGGCCCCGGGACCTTCTAGTTTTGAATATTTTTAGAGTGCTTCCATTGGGAAGCTTCTCTACATGTGTTTCATGCCTTTTTATATTTCATTCAAATTTACTTGTTGTATTACTTGTTATACAGTTGTAAATTCTAATAAATAAATAGAAAAAAAAAAGAAAAAAAAAAGGTAAATCATTTGGAATCTTTGGGATGCGAGGTTAATTTTCTGCGTTTTTTCCAGATTTAGCACTGATTCTTCACTCCTATTGATCGCTGCTTGAAGTTTTATAGCCTAAAGCCTTCCTCGATAAATGGACTATCCAACGCAAAAAGTGTAATTTAGTCGAACCAGTAGTTTCTGAGATTAGCCCGTTCAAACAAATAAAATCTTCATTTTTATAATATTAGTATAGATATAATAGCATTTCCAAGTCAATTGTAACCTTTTCCAAGTCAAATGTAACTTTTTCCAAGTCAAATGTAACCTTTTCCAAGTCAAATGTAACCCTTTCCATTTCAAATGTAACCCTTTCCAAGTCAAATATAGCCTTTTCCATTTCAAATGTTACCTTTTCCAAGTCAAATGTTACCTTTTTCTTCACTTCTAGCCTTAAATATTTCGTTTTATTTATTGAAAAATAATTAGTTTAATTAAAACTATGACTTTTTTAATAATTTTGGCATATCATATCACTGTTTTTTTTAGATATTTGATATTAAGTTCTGTTTTTTACGAACTAATATTTAAAAAAATATTTAGTTTTAAATAGTTGTTGATTTTGAATATTTAGAGGGGAGGGATGGTTTTTGAGAATAATTAATGTGTTTTCGGGTATTATAATTACGTTTTTCGAGATGTATATTTTATCGCTAGCGTGCATATTAACTCGCATTTTTTTTTAATGATTTTTATTGATATAGGGATTAATTAATGAGCTTTCGGGTGGTTATGGTTACGTTTTTCGAGCTGTATTTTTTATCGCTCATGGGTATTTCAACTTGTATTTACTTTTTATGTTTTTTATTGATATAGGGATTATTTACTGGGCTTTCGGGTGGTTATGATTAAGTTTTTGATTGATATTGGGATTGATTATTTTGTTTTTAGTTCTCATTATAACTTTGCTGGAATATACATCATTTAGATTTTTTTTATTTATTTATTTTTATTATTTTTTTTTTTTTTATAAAAGGATTAGTTATAGTTCCTTTTATAGCGTCCTGAAATACGAATTTCCTAAAATATCTCATGAAAATACGTGCTAAAACAGTTTCGGTATGATGAGGTAGAGAAAACATCGGCTAGAGAGTTACAATGTTGTTGAGCGAAGAGACAAGGGTAAATTTTTATTAATCACCGAGCGGTGACTTTGACAAATGACCGCGGCTAAAACAATCAAGAGAAATCCATTGACTGGGACGGGTCGCTATACTCTTCCGATGTTTACTCTTGTATTATCTGTGAGTTCCTATATTTTTAAAATTCTTGTGATTCAACGTTTCGGAAAGAGAGAAACTCTTCTGGATCTGCATTCGCATGAACTCAGTATATGTTTCCAAAGAGGTTCACCTCTTATCGATTATTATTTATTTAAAACTTGCTTATGGGGTAGTAGGTTATTATATAAAAAATCTGGTGCAATACACGACTTTCACTTACCTCCATTTTTAAAATCAATGAAAGAATTTTCAAAAACAGTTAGAGATAAAATTACGTGAAACTATTAAGGAATTAATTAAATTGAAGTTATATAAAAACATGTGTTTTATTAAAAAATCTATTATATTATTATCTAAAATAATCAGTTAGTTTTATGTTCATTTCATCACTCTCAATTAACGTTTAAAAGCTTGTGTATGAGATAATATTTTTTCTAAAATCTTTAGCTTTCCAAAGGTATATGATACATGTATATTACTGCTCTTATGTTCAAAAACGAAAAATTGCATTAAAAAAATATTTTTTCTGTTTTCTCCTTTAGTTGGGTATCGAATTTAGTCAATTTATATATTTACCTGTTTTTCATCAGCGTTACAAGATAATATAGTTATTTTTATTGAATCTACAAAATTAAAGGTACTTTAGGGGAAGAAAATGTTACATGGATATAGCGAGTTTAATCAAAATCGTCGGAACCGTTTTCGAGAAAATCGAAAAAAGGTGCCAAATGCATCGTGTAAAGTGGCTCTTCTGGTAAGCTCATTTTGATGAAAAAAGTTTTGTAACGTCTCGGAGGTATATTTGTCTTAAATATAAAATTTCAGTTTCATAACACTCTTCGTTTCCGCCCGGGAGTTACCACACACACAAAGACCTTTTTGCGGGACTTGGTTATTTGGACTCAGGGGACCCTAAAACGTGTATTTCCGTTGAAAACTGGAATTGGAAAATTTTCACGATCCCAATACTTCCCCTTACTATATATAGTAAGTGTAAGTAAAAAGCATACAAAATGGTATATTAAAATAATCCTTTTTATTTGGTGGGGATAAATTAAAAATATCATTTTAGCACTTTTTAACATCCACTTAACTGTATTGAAAAAGTATCGGGAACATAAGCGAAATAATTTTTGGGAGCATGGTTTCTTCTAGCCTTTTATATCTAACTAAGACAACTATTTCATGCTAATTATAATTAATTCATTATTTACATGTTTACAATTTTAATTTTTTTTTTATTTCATTGTAATATGACAAAAATATTTAAAAACCAGGTATTAGGCGTGATGGGTGTGTGGCCAGCGTGGTAGTTTACTATAATATTATAGTATTATAATTTTCTTGGGAATGTTTTTTTGTGTCGCTGAACACGAATTTGATGTTTTCGGGCAAAACTGTTGCCCCTGTGTAATTCTGGGTTTTATCACACTTTTTGCCAAAATATTGGCACATTTTCTGGATTTTTTTTACTATACCCTGAAATTAAGGGTTTTAGGATTTTGTACACACACACCAAACACATCTCTCTCTCTCTCTCTCTTATATATATATATATATATATAATATATATATATCTGTTTGAATGTAATCTCAGATATTATATTCTCCTTATTTAGACAAATTATTGAATAATAATTAGTTATTTAACGACATAAAAAAAATTATATATATATATATATATATATATATATATATATATATATATATATATATATATATATATATATATTATATATATACTTTGATCGGAAGGTTTGGGGATCGAGCATCAAATATTATTAATAGGAATTTTGTTATGTTTTTTCGGTCGTTTTTTAGTAAAAGCTATGGAATAAATTAAAATTTATTGCTTATAATACTGAACTGTAATTTTCAATCGTTAATCAAAATTAGCGTTAACAGCTTAGACTGTTAATTAGATTAACAGTTGAGTCGAACCCTCACGGCTAACGCGCCTTAAAGCCTAGAAATTCTAGACCAAACGCCAGGGCAGGCATTAAAAAAAGATAATGAAAAAAGTGCCTGGAGGAGGTTTGAAAATTAAAGCGATAATTAGGAGTTGGAGATGTGGAATTGACAGATTTGCCGAAAGAGGTGGATGGCCTTAAAGAGATCATTACTGGAGGAGGTAACCAGCGCCGCTAATGGGCGGCTGCTAAGGCTAATTTGATTTGCTGTCTCTGTCCGCGATGTTCTATTATCACGTACCTTGTTGTACTTTCGCAACGCGGTCTTCTGTCTTTTGTCAATAACCGATGTTTTGAGTATTTATGACAATCTTCCATTGGAATTTTGAACTATTTGACCCGACGAGTAAAGGTTTGGCAAGTTCACTAAGAAGTATAAAAAAAATCAGGCGCGCGCATAACAGAACATTTACTTACTTTCCTTAGTAAAAGTTTCCATGGAAATTCTATTTGGTCCCCATCGAAAAAATAAAATCTATCTATAAGTATAAATTAGTAATTTATGCACCTGATTTTTACTTTCACATGAAATATATAGCAAAAGAAAGTATTGCGATCATGAACATTTGAAATTGGGTTCATTGGAAAATTTTGATTCATTTTGGATTTTATGTTATGGGAGCGGCGTGGTCTAGTGGGTAGAGCGCTAGTCTACTGTGCTCCGGGTCCTGGGTTCGAATCCCGGCTGTGGCGGAATATTATTTATTCTGTTATTTCAGCCGGGGGGGGGGCGATCCTGGGGCATGGAGACCCTCCTGGGGCTCACCTAGCCTCGATAAAGTGGGTACCCAAAAAAGGAGAAAAACCCTGGCGGCTGAGCGTGATCTTGGCCGAATCACATCATTGCACGGCCGTTGGCCTAGAAACAGCACGAATGTCTACATGTACTGAACCAGAAACCCTTCATCGGTTGTAGTGGTAGAGGTTGTTTTTTTTTTGTTTTTTTATACTTAGATGTTTTTTCGATCGCCGCACAAGAATCAGAATTTTTCGGACGAATTTTTTTTTTTTTTTTCTGAGTGCCCAGGTTTTTCACACCTATTGCCAAAATGTTGGAACATATTCTGGTTCCTGGACTATATCTCGAAAACTAAGGTTTTGACAAAACTTACTCTCTATACAATTAAAGGAAACAAAATTAACTATATTTTTATGCAAAAAGTTTTTTTGTGGGAACAACTGTTTCACCGCTAAAGAAATGGGTAAAAATGTCGAAGAAAAATGACAGTGGAAAAACACGATTTTCGCGAAAACGGCCTGTGTTTCAACATCGTTGGCCTTCAATGATATTTGAAAAATACATGTGTATGTAAATGGTAAAAGAGTTATGTAAAAATTATATTCTAGAAAGTTAATTTAAGAGTTAAACAAACTCTTCTATGCTAATGTAAATTGTATTTTTTGATATAACAAATGTAGCCAATTTCGTTTACTTTAATTGCGTGTGTAGCAAGTTTTAACCCCGAGCATTACAACTTAATAATCATACCAATTACAAAAGAAATATACTACATATAAATGGGATGTATAAGTTGATGAGAGGTACTCTTCAGCTATCAAGCATAAAATATACTCAAGACACAGGTTGTCCAGGAATTTTCCAGCTCGTTTATTTCTTTGAGGAATTATACTTATAAGGAGTCCTAAATACGCGGGTTAAGGATAAGGATTTGAATTTTACCAGAGCGATTGTCACACCAAGAACATTCCAAAGATTGACTGTAGGAATAGATGTTATTCTGTATAGAATTATTGGCTATTGCAACTGATAACTGCTAAGGTAATCTCAACTTCTGTTCTATTAAAAAAAAAAAACCCCAAAAAAAAACCTGCAACTAGGGGAAACGGATTTTTTTCGTTCTTTGGATTATACGCACCTCGGAACGTAAGCTCTCAAATTTTAAGGAGGAGGGGTTAATAATTTTTTACTTTCCTTTTCTTTCGATTTTCATTCAAATAATCCAAATACATTTCCTGATTTCAGAACACCTTATATTTTATCATTATCACCAATAATAACCGAGTTACCAGAGAATCACATCTCTTATAAGTTGTGACATGATGGTTTTTTATTTATTTTAATTTTATTTTGCCCTTTCTTCATCGCGTTGTCTTGATCTCTAAAATCTTTTTGGTTTTCTCTATCTTTAATAATAACCGAATTTTTGGTGGAAGTACATCTATTATGATATGTGATACTTGAATATACATATGGATTTTTTTTTTTTTTTTTTTTTTATTATTTATCGCGCTTTACTGATTCTAAAACACTATACATAGTTTTCTCCATCTTAAAAAATAACTGAGGTATGAGCGTATTTATGTGTAAATTTTTTTTTTCCTTTCTTTTTCTTTTTTATATAATTATTCGAGATTTTTCGGTTATAAACACTGATACATTTTTTTCCTTTGTAAAAAAATAACTGAGTTATTGGACTTAAATCACTTTTAGCCGGCCACCATTAAAAACTAACCAGCTGATGTTGTTTTTTTTATTTTTTATTTATTTAACGTCACTTTATGATACCATGGCTAATCGGACGATGCTACAGTGGGTTTCCTAAATTTTGCCTATCCAGGTTTTATTAGGATAGGGATCTTTAGCGAGTACTTGACATAGCACAGGCTTTTAACGTCCCCTCCGAAGGACGGCACAACTAAGGATTTTTTAACTCCCATTAAAAAAGGAGTTTAACCCGTGACGTTTAGCATAGGAGGCTGTGATGCTAGCCATCCAGCTACAAGTGATCCCAATTTTTTTTTTTTTATTCGTTATTCATATCTTGAAACGTAAGCTCTCTAATTTCGAGGGGGTGTATTTATTTATTTTTTTGGTCAATTATGAAGGTTCATTCTTCTTCTTCATCTTTCCTCTCTACTACTACAGGAGTGTGAGGGGGTCGCTTGTAGAGGCTGATCCAACTTCTTCCTATTCTCCAATCTATTTCTCTTTTTCTGCAGGCCTTCCTGATCCCATCCTTTCCTAGGTCTTCCTCTGGGTCTCCTTCCCTCTACTTTCAGCTCATACGTTGCTTTTGCCACGCGATCCGCCGACATTCATGAGACATGGCCGTACCCTCTTAGCTGAATTTTTTCAACAATATTCTCGGCCGATCTGACATCAAGGTTGGCTCTTATTATGGTATTTCTTATTTTATCTCTCCTCGTCTTACCCTCAACTTTCCTAAAGTAGCGCATATCCATAGCCTGGCTTTTATGTTTAAGGGCTTTATAGGCAAAAGAGAGGTCTCCAAACATACAAAAATAGTAGTATACAAAATAACCATCTTACCTATATTGACGTATGCCAGCGAATCCTGGGCCCTCACCACTAAACAAAAGGTTCATACATGAAAATGATAAAGCAACATGTAATAATCAGTAAGATTTATATTTATGATAACCAGTTCCTTGTCAAATACTATAATTTTCAGGATTCGAATCTGGTTTTGAGTTTAATCGAATGGGATGTTATTGCAACTAGATGTCCATGTATCATTATCAGAACATGATTTGATGAGAATGAAAAAATTACCTTCACACAAAAAGCAGACAAGTCTCTGACTTGTAGGACGATTCATCTTCATCCTGGGAGAAAATTGCCACCATTCACACATCAAAGTTAGTAGGGTGGGAACGTATTCAAATGAAATACAGGGAATTTCTGCGGCAACAATGGCAGAAGAAAAGACATATTTATTTATACTCGATCAAGGAGTTTAATAGATAAATAATTCATGATTGAGCCAGCATAGGCGGTATTTACAAAGCTAATTCTATTCAAGCGTGCCTCCAGTCAACCCGTTCCCTTCCTTCTCTTCACCCTGCGGATTCCAGTAAACGCATTTCATTCCAGGATTCGCATGTATATCGAAGATCCGCGGCTAAGGAGGTGAGAAGGTGTTGACATGCCAGTCGCTTCAAGTTTATTTGATATCGATATTGATATAGTTTGTGCTATAAACTTAAAGAGGAAACAATGCAAACATCTTAAATAGACGATTCATGAAAACAAATCGTTTTAATAACGGGAGAGAACTTACAACAAAGAACAGTTCAGAGAGGATTCGAAAGACTACCAAACGATTAAAGTAGCTCCCGAAACAAACGCATGTTATTCAAACATCTAAAACCATAATAAAATAAAAAAAAAAATATTTTAACAACAATTTTTTATTGAGTAAAATTACAATCGGTCTCAATTCCTTAACAGGTGGTAATCTGTTGGAGACAAGTCGGGAGGATATGGTGGGTGTGGAATAACTTCGTAGCCCAGTTCTTTCAATTTTTACACGGTATGTTTTGAAACATGCCGCTCAGTAAGATAATGAGATACCCATGTATCGATCTTTTTTACTTTCCCAATACACTTTAAATGTCTGGCAACGGTAGATGCACTTGTTTTTAGTTGTGCTGAGAGTCCTTTAACTGTTTGGTAGGGGTTTCCTTCTACTGTATGTTTGAGGACATCGTTGTCTATTACGGACGGAGGTCTTCCTCGGGGAATGTTTTCCAAGTCGGTATCCCCAGCTGAAATCATAGCAAACCAACGGCAAATGGTCCGTTCATTAACACTTTCTTTCCCAAACGCCTTGCAAATATTTCTAGCGGCCTCAGCTGCTGAATGGCAGAGTTTAAACTCGTATAAAAATATTACTCGAAAATCGAGTGTTTCCATGTTCATATTTTGAGGTATACTAAAAAGTGTTTAATAGATTGGGAAGCTATTGTTTATAATACAAAGGTAGAGGATTAGTAACTGTTTACTTTAAATATGTAAACATTCGGAAGAAAACAATAGAGGCCTGCAAAATCCTTTATGTATTTCAAAAACTATAAAAACGGGCATTTCATGTGAAACAACCCAATATATCTAGAAGCTAACAGTGAGAGATCACATGAAACCTACCCAATGTTTAAAAACACATGTGATCTACTTTGTCACAAAACACTATCTACTAGTAAATTAATTATGATTATAATTTACTCACACACACAAACACACACACACACACACACACACACACACACACACATATATATATATATATATATATATATATATATATATATATATATATATATATATATATATATATATATATATATAGTAAACTAAAACGTGCCAAATATTTTTGAATATTAATTGAAAATAGAACAAGTAAACAAACTTTAAGATGAAATATATTTTTTTAAAACATGTAGAGAATCTGCCTATTGATTGCATTCAAAAAGGTAATCTAAACCAGAAGGTCTTAATGCTTTAGTGAGGTTAGGGTAGGAATGAAGTTTGTCGTGGAAGGAGTGATATGTAACCGGTTAGCGCCAAATCACCTTAATATGGATTCGATATTAAGGTCTATATGGATAAGTTTATTAGTGACAAATTTAGGAGCATTGAGGATTTTACGAAGGTTTTGAATAGTAAGGAGTAGATAGTGGAAGAATTCGATATTTTAGTAGAGGCCCAAAGCTTAACTCTTTAAGTCAATATTGACCTTAATGTTGATGAGCCTTCTGTCGTTAAGTGGAAGGTTAGAGCGTCTGCCCAGTAAGTTTTGAATTAACAGAATGAACAGTTGTCGTTTCAGTGTTGTGTGTGGATTCCATGTAAGACGTTTGTCAAGTAGGTTCTGTTAAACTGAGGTAAACATTTAAATATTGGCGCAAACCTATCACATCCTATGTCCTATAGGATTATTTGGTGGTATTTGTTGAAATTCTTTTTAATTTTCCAATTCTGACACCATACGTCAAGGTCTCTGATGTTTGAAAGACAATAGATTGAAAGACAATATTTTTGATTAAAAAAATCTGGTGCGGGCAACACACGACTTTCACTTAATTCCGTTGTTAAAATCGATTACAGACTTTCAAATAAAATGAAAATGAGTGATATTAATAAAACATTAATTAAATTTTATTTCCGTAGAAATGTGGATTTTATTAAAAAATCTATTATACTATTATCGAAAACAATCAGTTAGTTTTATCGGATTTTCATCACTTTCCCTGAACTTTTACAATGTCACATATAAGATCTTATATATCTAATATCTGAAATATCTTTCCAATGGTATATTATACATCTATATTACTGTTCTTATGTTCAAAACCTGAAAATTGCATTATTTTATTTATTTATTCAAAGAAATTTACAACTGTATTGATTAAATACAACAAGTAAATGGGATAGATTTGAGGTTAAGACACATGATTGTCCTGTGAAGAAACTACCCATTGGTAGAACTCCAATGACTAATTTATAGTAAGAGATCCCTTGGCCATCTTCTTTTAAATCGCCTCGGTGGATTGTTAGGAATAGATGTTGAGGAAAGGTCACGGATAAGCGGGTTTGAATGGGCAGGAAGTTTGGAATGGAAGGATGTATATCTGGATCAGGCCAAGTCTTCAACTATTGGGATATTTAAGTCTTTATGGATGATTTTAAATTGCATTAAAAAAAAATAAATAAAAAAGTTTGCAGTGTTCTTTTGTTGTATATCGAATTCGTTCAACTTATATATTTACCTGTTTTTTATCAATCATAACAAGATGATATGGTTATTTTTATATTATCTACAAAATTAAAGGTACTTTAGAGAAAGAAAATTTAAAATTTCGGCATTTAAGCCCTGTCAGACTATTTCTATACGAATGAAACCTACACCTTATTAGAACCCATTTAATTTTACATCGATATAGCGAGTTTAATCAAAATCGCTAGAGCCATTTTTGAGAAAATCATGGTTAATAATGCAAGGTATAAAAGGGCGTTTCTGCATGATAGAAAAGTTCCTGTAACATCTCAGGATTAGACGCTCTTGAAATATGAAAGTTTAGTTTTATACTAATTATCTTTTTACTTTCACTTACTATATATAGTAAGGGGAAGTATTGCGATCGTGAAAATTTTCGAATTCCAGTTTTTAACGGAAACGTTTTAGGGTCCCCTGAGTCCAAATAACCAAGTCCCGCAAAAAGGTCTGTGTGAGTGTGTGGTAACTCCCGGGCGGAAACGGTAAATCCAATGAAACTGAAATTTCATATTTAAGACAACTATACGCCCGAGACGGGACAAAACTTTTTTCATCAAAATGAACTTACCAGAAGACGTACTTTATACCATGCATTTTGCACCTTTTTTCGATTTTCTCGAAAACGGTTCCGACGATTTTGATTAAACTCGCTATATCGATGTAAAATTTAATGAGCTTTAATATCATGTAGGTTTTATTCTGGTTAAAATGATCTGACAGGGCTTAAATGCCGATATTTTAAATTTTCTTTCTCTAAAGTACCTTTAATTTTGTAGATTCAATAATAATAACTAGATTATCTTGTTAACGCTGATGAAAAACAGGTAACTATATAAACTGAATAAATTCGATACCCAACTAAAGGAGAAAATAGAAAAAATATTTTTTTAATGCAATTTTTCGTTTTTGAACATAAGATCAGTAATATACATGTATGATATACCGTTGGTAAGCTATTTTAGAATTAGATTTTAGATAAATGATATAGATTTTAGAAAAAATATCATCTCATACACAAGCTTTTAAAAGTTAATAGAGAGTGATGAGAAAAAGATAAAACTAACTGATTATTTTAGATATTAATATAATAGATTTTTTAATAAAACACATGTTTCTATATAAATTAAATTTGATTAATTCCTTAATAGTTTCACGTATTTTTATCTCTAACTGTATTTGAAAATTCTTTCATTGATTTTAAAAATCGAGGTAAGTGAAAGTCGTGTGTTGCTCTCACCAGATTTTTTTGCCAGGCTTACCCCATACGGACTCATAGACACACAGACCTTTTTGCGGAACTTGGTTATTTAGGCTCAGGATACCCTAAGAAAACCTAAATAAAATAAATAAACAACACACGCCTAAAATTTGAATTGTTATATAATTATTTATTATCACTAAAAAACTTTTTGTAAATAGCTTAAAAGATTAGTCGAAGCCAAGCCATTAAAGTGTCCCCATCTAGAGGAAGACTTGGGGAGTAGAGCGCAAAGAAGAGAAGGCGGGACGAGATTCCCTTCTCATGGTCCAAGGAAGGGAATGGTACCCGGGAGGACGGCAGGGAATAAGAAGAAAAAAGGGAGAGAAATATAAAAAAAAAGGTAATGTTTGGAGCCGACTGGCGTGCCGTATTTGCAAAAGCTGCCCCTAGCGGTGACCAGAATCCCGGCGTCGGAATCTAAAAACTGCGGCAATAGGGTCCGGTTCCCTGCCTCCCTTAGCGCTCCTCGCTTTTCTTCTAATTACTCAAAGTTACTAGCCTATTTTCTTTAGCTTTTTCTCTCTTTCTTATCCCTCTTCGCTAAGGTTAAGAACAGTCTGGAATCTTTATGATCGCCTTGGGCCTAGTCAGTCTGCTGAGGGTTCAGTCTACACTAAAGGAATTAGATTAGGAACACGAATTTTTATTTATGAAAGAGTCATGTCATAACAACATAATCCATATTTAACCATGCGGAACCGATTACTACAACACTTACTCGACAAACGTTCAAAACTTCCAATTCGTTACAAAAACCTCATTTATGTTACTGTCATCAGGAAGTATGGAATCGAGCTTTGGGGCTCTACTAAGCATCCCGTATCTAATCCTTACAATCCAAAATCCTTCGCCAAATGCTCATTATTTCGTCACAAATAAAATCATCCATAACGGACGGTGTGTGGTAGCTCCCGGGCGGAAACGGTAAGTCCTATGAAACTGAAATTTCATATTTAAGACAAATATACGCTCGAGACGTTACAAAACCTTTTTCATCAAAATGAGCTTACCAGAAGGGCCACTTTATACCATGAATTTTGCACCTTTTTTCGATTTCCTCGAAAACATTTCCAACGATTTTAATTAACTCGCTATATCGATGTAAAATTTAATGGTCTTTAATATCATGTAGTTTTTATTCTGATTAAAATAGTCTGGCAGGGCTTAAATGCCGATATTTTAATTTTTTCCCCTAAAGTACCTTTAGTTTTGTTGGTTCTATAAAAATAACTATATTATCTTGTTACCACTGATGAAAAACAGGTAAATATATAAATTAAATGAATTCGGTACACAACTAAAGGAAAAAACTGAAATAATATTTTTTTAATGCAATTTTTTGTTTTTGAACATAAGAACAGTAATATACATGTGTAATAAACCGTTGGAAAGCTAAAAAAATTAGAAAAAAATATTATTTTATGCAGAAAGTTGTAAAATGTAATGGAGAGTGATGAGAAGCGGATAAAACTAACTGATTATTTTAGATAATAATATAAAAGATTTTTTAATAAAACACATGTTTTTATCTAAATTCAATTTAATTAAGTCTTAAATAGTTTCACTAATTTTTATCTCTAACTGTATTTGAAGATTCTTTCATTGATTTTAAAAATGGAGGTAAGTAAAAGTCGTGTGTTGCCCGCACCAGATTTTTAATTTAAAAACCATTGTACTTATCTAAAAGTAGATTCGATATAAACATATATATATCCTAGTCTTATCTGAAAGCTAAAAAATAACTTAAAGGATGTGCCCCTTGAATATATTAGAGAAATTTGAAAATACTATCTTGTAAATGTTCTCACCCTTGTCGTTGGAAATGTCATAAATTAATACTTTATTATTATTACATCATACATTATTCAAATAATGATTATCATAAACCAACTTCTTGTCCACCGGGGAATATTCTCCTAACACGCGATAGTGTTGATGTAAATGAAAACTATAAAATGTCAGGCGACTAGAGCATAAAGTTAAGGGTTAATACGAAATTCGTAGCTCAGTAAGAGCCAATCCACGTCGTACTCGGCTTCTATGACGTATTAACACACAAAAACGAATTATAAATTATATTACCATGTTTTTTTTTTTAAAACTATTTTATCATTACATACTAATGGGTTAAATTGCAGTTAATGTTTAATGGCTAATATTAATAAATCATAAGATTTTATAAGGAATACGCATTAATTAGTTATTATTTTTCAGGACTCATAAACTTCATCTATCATGCTGAATAGCTATAAAACAACTTTTTTTTTTTGTTATTCATGATGAGCTGATTATTTGCATAATATTAATTTATTTTTTTCTCTTAGTACTTAATTTAGTTTTTTAATTTTAAAATGATTGGTATTTTTCAGCCTCAATACTCAGTACTCCTGTTCGTATATATTTTTACAGTAAACCTTCGTTATAATGAACTCCAAGGGACCAAAAAGTTTTCTGTTCGTTATAATAGAATTCGTTATATCCAAAAAATATGTTGTATGTACATATATTTCATAGTGTAAATTCAGGTGGTTAAAAAGAGCAATATAGCATTCGCTTTCAGGCACAGGTTTATTTAGAAACTTCAAAATCATTTAAAACTATACAGAAGCTTCGTCCGTATTAAAAACATTTCTTGCATGATATTTTGTGTACTCTTGCAAAAACATTTCCAGCTAACTATCGACGTCGCTTTGGTTTACTTTATTTTCTTCACCGCTTACTGCCAGTGATGCAATTCCATGACGTTTATTTCTCGACACCACTGGAGAAAATGGCGATTATCCTCTATTTTTTTCCACATCGCGATAAAGACGCATGGTGACATAGATTTTATCATTATTGGTGATGATCGTTGAACGCTGATATATTAAATTTTAATATCCCGTATTCTTCCGCAATCCACTTCTTGAAGAATCGCCAACTTTATTTTTAAATCAATTGATTTTTTCTTTGACATAGTTAACGGAGGGGAAGTGCACATCGAAGGAAAAGCGAGAAAGACTAACCTCGAAGGAACCTCGAATAAACGCAAGTAATAAAAGCAATAACAACAGAATAACAAGCTGAAACTCAAGAAGTCATTCAGCAGCTGAGGCCGCTAGAAATATTTGCAAGGCGTTTGGAGAAGGGAGTGTTAATGAACGGACCATTCGCCGTTGGTTTGTTAAGTTTTCAGCTGGGGATACCGACTTGATAAACTTGCCCCGAGGAAGACCTCCGTCCGTAATAGACAACGATGTCCTCAAACATACAGTAGAAGGAAACCCCTACCAAACAGTTAAAGGACTCTCAGCACAACTAAATGCTAGTACATCTACCGTTTCCAGACATTTAAAGTGTATTGGGAAAGTAAAAAATCTCTATACATGGGTATCTCATGATCTCACTAAGCGGCATGTTTCAAAACATACCGTGCAAATATTGAAAGAACTGGGCTACGAAATTCTTCCGCACCCACTATATTCTCTCCATAGTTTTTCAGTTCGGAGATAAAAAAGTTGGTGTCACGTTGGGAAAAATGTTTAGAAAAAGAAGGTAAATACTTCGAATAAAATTATCTTGTTTTCATATCGTATTTTTAATAAAAATCCTTTACCTTGAAAACGGACATTTCATGTGACACAACCCAATAGAGTTAAATAGTTGAAAGATTAAATATAAATTAAACGTGTTTATAGGGGTCTAAAAACTCTTTCATTTTGATATTGTTAAATTTATGTATTAGCGAAATAATATTTTTTTAACAGAGCTTCATATTCATATCAGATTTTCTAAACTAAACTGAGTTGCTTTCTACTTCAATGGAATTCGACTTTATCATTGTTTGTTGTAAATACTGTATGAATGTGGTCTCATCACTATTACTACTGTTCATTTTGAAACAAATTGTAATATATCTCAATAAAAGAAAAAAAAAACAACCAAAAAAACTGAGTTGAAAATAACAATTTAATTATTCACTTTACAATCAATGGAGGTCCTTTAAATACTAGGGGTATTTTAACTCTGCATTTAAAGGGCAATGTAACATTAAAAACATGATTTTTTTCCGAGAAATATCTCAGGACTAATTTCAGAATTCGAAATGAGGGACACGAATACATAAATTCACTAATTTTTATAACTTGTACATAACTTTCCAGATAAAGATATGTTTGTTTACTCATTTAACGTCCCTTTTATGCTACTGTGGTTGATCGGGAGAGGTGACACAGGCTCAGGATCGCCATTCAACGTCCCTTTTATGCTACTGTGGTTGATCGGGAGAGGTGACACAGGCTCAGGATCGCCATTTCACGGTCCTTTCCCAAGGACGAAGGATATTTTACTCTATTTAAAAATTCTTGGGGCCATCTGCCATGTTTGAACAGCCAAAATTGGGTATAGAAGGCTATTATGCTAACCACAATATAACAGGTGACCCCCGGTAATGATATGATATGAATCCAGAAATGAGAAATCATTTCCCCGACTTATTTTCAAAAACCGTCTCTAACCTAATAAGAAATAGAACCAATGAATATTTGACTTAACCAGAGATTTCTATAAGGTATGATGCATAGCAGAGGCTCTTTAATTTATTAATACTGTAGATAGTGGCCTAACGGTCTATAATTATAAAGTATCATCTAAAATGGTTGTAAAACAAATATTCTCTGATCAGCCGTGGTGGAACGTTTTTCTTGTCTCCTGTAAAATATACACAGTCTGCGATGTACGAACATAAGATTCCACATTTGTACGTTGTAAAATCCTTGCGTGCTGTAGAGGATTGTAGTCAGACTTCTTTTTTTCTTTGTTTTGCGAATGCTAAAGGATTTGAGATGGTTAAAGTTTCTCTATTAAACTACTTCTCAAGTTTTTATAATTTAACTTTAATTGAACTTTGAGGAAAATTTACGAGAACTATTGGGTTGTTTCAGATGAAATGTCCGTTTTTATAGTTTCTCAAATACATAAAGGATTTTGCAGGTCTTTGTTGTTTTCTTCCGAATGTTTACACATTTAAAGTAAATAGTTACTAAACCTCTACCTTTGTATTATAAACATAATCTTCCCAATCAATTACCCACTTTTAAGTATACCTCCAAATATGAACATGGATAAACGTGAATTCGAGTAATATTGTTGTACGAGTTTAAACTCGGCCATTCAGCAGCTGAGGCCGTTAGAAATATTTGCATGGCGTTTGGGGAAGGGAGTGTTAATGAACTGACCATTCGCCGTTGGTTTGCTAAGGTTTCAGCTGGGGATACCGACTTGATAAACTTGCCCCGAGGAAGACCTCCGTCCGTAATAGACAACGATGTCCTCAAAAATACAGTAGTAGTGAATACATTAAAATAAGCTCTTATAATTTTTTTTGGAAACATATAGTAATATGTATTTTATTATAACTGGAAACTATAATGTGAGTGTATATTTTATAAATAACAATGCATAGAAACAATCAACACACTTATATTTGAATTGATAATCACATATGTGAATATATGGGAAGGTTACTTACTGGGAACCAGTGTTGCCACAGTTAAACAAATTTTATTTTACGTTTTAGAAAAATATATTTTTCAACCATTTATAATAGTAATAAAAACTATCCTATCATTTAAGTTGGACCGAAAACAGATACTTACGAAGTTTGATCAAAGTCGGTTCAGTAATTTCAGAATTTATCGCGAACAAACATTGTGACACGAGATTTATATATATATATATATATATATATATATATATATATATATATATATATATATTATATATATATATATATATATATAGATATATAGATATCCTCTGTATCTATAATCTCTCGGGTAACCTTTACCTTCGTTCTGGCGAAACACATGAGGAATTCTTTCGGTCATTTGTCTTCATCCAATGCCATGTCATTGTCATTCCTCTAGGTCCGATTCGTTTTTAGGTTACGGAGAACTGATCCTGATCCGACCTTCGATAAGCCCTCTACCCGTGTTTCTTCTGGAATAAGAAACCACCTTTGATGTTTGTTTATCTATTGATCATCTGGATGTGTTTCAAATAGTATATATCAAAACATCGACTTCTATTCCTAATCGTATTATCTTATTGAATGATATCAGCATATACATCTAACTACATCCTTTTTATCTCTTATTCTATAATCGCATAATCCACCTTTTAAAACCATATCGAATTCATAATCATACCAAATACAGTAAACCCTCTTTTTAACGAACACGGTTATAACAGTTAATGAATCACACACAGTGAAGATATTAAAATACTGTTTTTTATTATAAGAACATAATACATATTCTGACTACAATACACAGTGCTGAGGAGTTTGGGTGACTACAAGTGTACATTCCGAGGTCTCCTTCTATGAGTGTGACACAAGTAAATGATACATCTAGAGTCATGAGTTTTGAGGATGAAAGGGTATATATAGCAAGGGGTTGTAGAGGTTATGAGAGGGCGGCATGGGTACCACAAAGCAAGTGCTTGCAGGTGTTGGGTACTGTGTCCTAAGTACATGTATGTGTTCTTTGTCGGTACTTGGTCCAGTCCTTTCTAGGTAGCTGGTTTATGGGTCTTAGGTATAGAAAAGGAAGTTATTAATTATTAGTTAAGTCTCATTCTATAACTTAACGAACACCCGTTTATAACGAACTATAGTTGCGGTCCCTTGAAAAATTAATAGAAAACCGTGTTTTTTCTTTTCGTTTATAACGAAATATTCTCCTATAACGAACTAACGGACTACTTTTGTGGACCTTGGAATTGAATTTGTTCGGTTATAACGAAAAAAGAAGAAGAAAAAAAATAGGATACGTCTTAATTCCCGATAAAGTGTATGTAAAGCCTATTTGCTATTTATATTAATGACCTGCCTCTCCATATTAATCACGCTAAATACCACCTCTATGCAGACGATTTTCAAATTTACCTTTCCTTCCCACCTCCCGACCTATTACCAGCAACAAAAAGACTACAAGAGGACTTAGATCGAATAAGTCACTGGGCTGTAGTCAACAAACTAAAACTAAATATTGAAAAAACAAAGGCCATTGTAATAGGATCCCATCACTTCTTGAAAACTGTTCCACATATCCCAACCCTCTTCCTAAATGGTAACCCTATAAAGTTTTATCCGACCGTCAGGAATCTGGGAGTAACCTTTGATCAAACCCTCTCTTTCAAGAACCATATTTCCGAAATTTCCCGCCGCACCTTTTATACCTTAAAGCGACTGAATTCCCTTCGTCACCTATTCCCGTACGAAACCCGGAAGCTCCTCGTTACCTCTCTAATATTCCCCCACTTCGACTACTGCTGTACCGTATACGGTTGTGTTTCTGGGGATCTCGAAGTAAAAATAAAACGCCTCATTAATTGCTTTGTTCGATTTATCTTCGGGGTCCCGAGATACACCTCCGTCTCCGAATTTTATAGCGAGTTGAAGTGGCTTTATCCTTCCAATCGTCGGAAGTATTTCCTTGCATATCGGAAGGATTGCGGTCGGAAGTATTCCTATACCAAGTTATTCAATCCCGGCGTCCATCATACATTTTCAACCTTTTACAATTCAAATCCTCTGTCCATTCCCGCTGTACACGCTCTAGGCCTTCAGATTTATACACAACGGCCCACCAATCTGCACATTTTGACAGATCGTTCCTTATCCGATCCTCAATCCTATGGAATTCTATTCCTCTTTCTATCCGTCACTCCAACTCTCTTCCTGTATTCAAATCCCGCTTATTCATTCATCTCATGACCATCCAGTCAGAATAAAATTGTAATTGACTCTATTTTATTCTATTTTCAACATATTTGCATATGTCTGTTTTCTGTTAGTTCTAGTCAAATTGTTTATAAATAATTAATTTCTCTAAGACTCTTAAGTCCAATTTACATGTTATGTAGATGTTATTCTAAAGGGACTTGTCCCAGAATAATAAAGAATTTATTTATTTATTTATTTAAAGTTACCTTTCTGTCCAAATCCTCCTTACTTCGCCTCTCTATTCAGCTGAATTCTGTGATTCAGTCTGTGACAGCTTCTGGCTTCTAGAGTTTCAGCATGTTATTGTTTTTATTACTTGCTTTTATTCGAGTTTCCTTCGAGGTCAATCCTGTCTCGCTTTTCGTTTTAATTGCGCTTCCCCTCCGCACAATATGTCAAAGAGAAAATCCATTGATTTAAAGATAAGGTTGGCGACTATCCAAGAAGTGGATACAAAAATTGAGTCAAAATCAAAAATTGCGGAAAAATAGGAGATGTCAAAATCGACTCTATCAATAATTATCGCTAATAAAAATAAAATCCATGCCTCGAGTAATTATTTTATAACATAACAATAATAATAGGCTTACCGAACCCGAAGGTTCGATGCCGATACCACTAAATTCGCCTGCACAGACTCGTCCAATGTTCACCGGTCAAGCCCAAGCCCCCGAGATCAGCCTTAATGCAATCCCCCCATCGACGCTTTGGCCTACCTTTCGGACGCCTGCCAGTCGGTTCAGTGAATAGCAACTTTCTTGGAATCCGTTACTCTCCGAGCCCAACAACTTTACGCGCCCATTTGAGTCTCCGCGATGCTATCAACTCAATTATATTCACAGGGTACAAACTCCGCAACTCCGCGTTGTGCAACCTTCTAAACTCCCCAGTATACGTAGTACCTTATTTTCGAAAACCTTAAGCCGTTGTTCATCCTTCAAAGTAAGCGGCCAGGTTTCACATCCGTAAAGAACCGTCGGAAGAATAATAGTTTTATAAATTTTAACCTTTAAGTTTTTAGACAGAAGCCGCGAGCTAAGTAGTAATCCTTTAGTAACTCTAGTCCATATTTAGCCAGAATGATACTTTTTACTTGCATATGCACTTTTGCAATCAATCCCTGATGAACTAGGAGTAGTATTAGCTACAATTTATATCAATTTTAATCATTCTCGTACCAATAATTATTAATATGTCGTGGAAAAAAAAGCTGGTGCGGGCAACACACGACTTTCACTTACCTCCGTTTTTAAAATCGATTAATGAATTTCCAAATACAGTTAGAGATAAAAATGAGTGAAACCATTAAAGAATTAATGAAATTGAATCAATATAGAAACATTTGTTTTATTAAAAACTCTATTATATTATTATCTAAAATAATCAGTTAGTTTTATCGGCTTTTTTGCTCTTTATTCAATTTTACAAGCTTGTGTATAAGATAATATATTTTCCAAAGTCTTTCAATATATTTTCAAACGGTATATTATACGTCTATATTACTGTTCTTATGTTCAAAAACAAAATTGGCGCGCTGTGCTTCATTGACAAGCAGCCAGGTCGCAGCACTGTGAACATGAATTTTCTTTTTCGGAAACCCTTAAAACAGATAGTTTTATCGATTTTTCATCTCTCTCCATTACCCTTTACAATTCCGTGAATCAGATAATATTTTTTCTAAAATTTTTTAGCTATCCAACGGTTATACATCTTATATATCTTATACGGTTATACATCATATTATACATCTATATTACTATTGTTGTGTTCTAAAACACAAAAAATGCATTAAAAATATTTTTTCAGTTAGTTGTTTATCCAATTCGCTCAACGTGCATATATTTATCTGTTAATTATCAATGGAAACAAGATAATTTAGTTATTTTTATAGAATCTAAAAAATTAAAGGTACTTTAGAGGAAGAAAATTCGTCCAACTTGTATATATAGCCGTCCGTTATCAATGTCATTAAGATGATATGGCTATGTTTAAAGAACGTACAAAATTAAAGGTACTTTAGAGGAAAAAATTTAAAATACCGGCATTTAGGCGGCAGAATTTTATGTGAAGGGTATTCAAAAACTGGTGCCGCGTTATGACAAGTACCTCAAAATTCATGGAAATTATGTAGAAATGTAGATTAAGATACAGGCTTTCATGTAAAAACAAAATTATTGCGATATCTTTGCACGTCTTTTTTTATCCAATATACCGATTGCTCAGCAGTTACAACCTACATAAGCCAAAAGAGTACCTAACATATAGGCTAAATTTTAGAAAATAAGATGTATCAGCCGACCAAGGGTAGGAAACCCAGAGAGCATCAAACTCCATCATGGAAACAAAACAATTATTATTAAGGCAAATGAACTTTGTATATTTTGCAATGATTATTTCAACAATAGTTTGTACCATATCCTCCTACATTGCCCAACCTTTAAAGACAATAGACAATATATCATAAAACCATCTGAATCCGTGTCCTGTGACCTACAAAAAATTGAAAATATCTTGAACATTAATAGTGAAGCCAGACTGAACAGTCTTTATATTTATATCTTAAACATATGTAATAGATATGATTCTATTAGTTCCATATAAACAATATTATGTAAATAGTTTTTGAAACCATTTAATCACTGTACTTTTACTACGTTTCCGTTTATTTTAAATGTCTCACTATTTTAAGTTTAATATTGTGTAGTAATCAATATTATGTTAAAAAATTTGTATTATCCAGTTCGTTTTATTTTTGTTTACCATTTTCTCAAGGAGTACATGTTTTATCTTTTGTTTAATGTTTTGGGTAAAGAGCACTAGACTCAGGTTATATTTCTTTTGTAATTGTATTTTATGTTGTAAATTTGTACAAGACTTTGTCATTCACAAATAAAATATATTCTATTCTATTCCAAGACGGTTCTTACTTAAAAAACATGCCTCGTATATTCTCTATACATATTATCAACCATTTTACTTTATTTATTCACTAATACATTTGTAAATTTCAATAAATTAATAAATAAAATAAAAATATATTTCTAAACAAATACATTGTACATATAATTTACTCATTCCATTGGATCCATAGACAAAAGCATAAAACAGCTCGTTAAATTCTGTTTTGAGCACTTGATCAGTTTTACCAAACAAGTTTGTCCCGACTGAAATATACATTAAAATATTTTGGTTCTATAAAACCTATTTTTTTTCTTGTAGCCTTGGAACAAAACATACCGCAAAGTTTTCGCACCCTATCAAGATCTCGTGTCGGAAATTTAATGATTTTTTTGTAAATGGTAGTTTAGGATACTTGACAGGACTAACACGGTTGTAGAATTCGCCCGGGGTATAGAAATTACTTCTAGTTTATAGTCGGTTAGTGGCTGATACAAACGCCCCTTTAAAATATTCCGACTTCGGTGGCGCGCAACTGGTCCATGGACCCTGTAATCCTTTCAATAATTATAGCTGATCGGTCCCCAATGATGGTCCTCTATCCTTGCTCCGATATCTCCAACCAGTGGATTGGAAATATTTGTTTATATCCATAATTGCAATGCGCATCGCCCGTCGAAAGCCGTTTTCCATTCAATTTTCAAAAAAAAAAAAAAAAAAAAAAAAACCTGTACCACTACAACCCATGAAGGGTCTTGGGCTCAGTACATATAGAGATTCCTACTGTTTCTAGGCCAACGGCAGTGCAATGAGGTGATTAGGCCTTAATCACGCTCAGCCGCCAGGTTTTTCCCCAATTAATTTGGGTACCCACTTTATAGAGGCTGGGTCTGCCCTAGGAGGGTCTCCATACCCTAGGGTCGCCCCCCGACTGAATTAACAGAATAAATAATATTTCTGCCACAGCCGGGATTCGAACCCAGGACCCGGAGCACAGCAGACTAGTGCATTCAATTTTCAACATGTTCTTAATGTAAAGTATCATAAATGTATGGTCATCTGATTCCAAGAACGTTAGTAATGAGTCTATTCAATCTAATAAGAATAAGAAGAATGCAGAAACATTATTTTTTTAAATGCAGTAAAAAATCTGTTGTTTCCACTTACCTCACTTTTTGGAATCACGTTTTAAAGCGATTTAAAATTGAAATAAGATTTATATTGTTTCGTTATATTGAGGGTGTATAGTCGACTGTAGAAATTATTATAGGTGGAATAGTCAGGAATCAGTCATTTTTGAAATGTTTTTAATTTTGCCAACGTTTCGGCTCAAGCTTGTGAGCCATCATCAGGGCATTACTGAGCCATGTCCAAGCATAAAACTGTTTATGCTGTGTGAGTTTATGCTTGGACATGGCTCAGTAATGCCCTGATGATGGCTCACAAGCTTGAGCCGAAACGTTGGCAAAATTAAAAACTTTTCAAAAATGACTGATTCCTGACTATTCCACCTATAATATTATTGTTTCGTTAGATTTATTTTAATTGTTATTTTAATATCTTAAATTAAATTTTTACAACTTTATGTTGGATAATGTTAGATAACTATATTCTAAAATATTTTACTTCCCAACGGAATATTATTCATTACATTTGTATTACTATTCTGTTAGTTTGTTGACTCATTTATTGTCAATTTAAGCAACTGGGACTATTTGAACGATGGTACATTGAGAGTCCTAAACTTTTTACAATCCAGTTTAACTAGGGTAAGAATCTTTAACAAGTGCCTGACATTTTGGTCCTGCCATTTTTTCGTCACTTTCGGACGGTATAATAAAAGAGTTTTACTCCTAGTAAAAAAAATTATTCTTATTAGCTGTAAAACTCCGACACAGTCCGGTATCTTGGCTTCCTTCTGGACAAAAGACTAACTTGGAACCCGCATACTAGACTTAAACAACAAGAACTTAATCGACGATTTGGACAATTATACAGACTACTGAACAGAAATTCTAAATTATCTATCGAGAACAAACTGCTAATATACAAGACAGTACTGAAACCTATCTGGACCTACGGACTTGAACTGTGGGGGACAGCTAAATTTTCTAACATCAAACCCATTCAATCCTTCCAATCAAAACAATAGTTAATGCTCCTTATTATGTATCCAACCATACCTTACACCGCGACCTAAATATTCCATTTATTTTAGACCTTATACCATTAAAATTCTCTAAATTCCATCAGAACCTTATCCATCACCCTAATCCCCTAGCTCAATCCTTACCATCCTCCTAGAAGGTTGAAACGGCAGTGGCCTCGAGACCTCTTGTAAAATGTATATTGGAGTTCTAGCATTGGCTAGATTCTCCACTCACGTGCTGTATGCTTGTGAATTGTATATAGGTATGAGTGACTTTTGTATATATTTTTATTGATTTTGTTTTGTATTTATTTATATTGTATTATTATTATATAAATTTATTGTTTTGTATATATCGTGTGAATGCAGTATGAATGTTGTACTTTATCCCTATTAAAAATGTCCTAAATTGGACAGATTGTAATATTGTTCAATAAAGAATTGTTTCTAAAAAAAAAAAAAAAATTAGCTGTAAAAAAAAAAAAAATTAACATAAAAATATTTCTACGTTTTTTACGTTCAATTTTTTTCATATTCGTCAAATTGTTTATTTATTTAACTACCGTGGCCAATCGGAGTCCAATATTTTTCCTATCCAAATAAGGATATCTTTTAAAAATAAAAAATTAAAAAAAAAATGGAAAACCAAACCATTACAAGTTCGAGCCTCGGTACTGGGGACACTTTTTATCTCAGCATTTATATCCCGCCGTCACTCTCTAAGAAACCCCCCTCATATAAATGTCAATCCTGCCTGTATATAAATCCCATATTGTCAAAATGTATACTTTACCTAATATGCATATAAGTTTAATTGTAATGAATTTATAGGTCATTTAATGGAATTGTGAAAGCAGGGTTTACGTTTAATATATGTATATATAGTTTTATTAGTAATTTTTCGTAACGCATGAAATCTGAAAGATGTAATTTTTTTTTTTTTATATATTAAGAACAGTAATATAGACGTATAATATACCGTTGGAAAGAGAAATGTTTAAAAAAAATATATTATCTGATGCTCAGAGTTGTAAAAGGTAATATAAAGTGACGAATAGGAAATAAAATTATTACTGAGTGATATTATTTAATCTAAATCATATGTTTCCAACGGAAATATATAAACGTTTTATTAAAATCAACTTATAGTATTTTTCAATTTTTTTTTCCTCTGGCGCGACAGGCCGTGTAGGCCCTTGGCCACGTGGTATAGACTCCTGGGAGAACATACTCACGTTTCTCAATGAAATGTTTAGGGTAGGGTCATCACTCCTTGCGCCTATTTTTGCGAGTTGCCACCAGTAGGCTGACGAGTCTCACTACGCGGGAGAGAGGCTGTGAGTGAGTCCCCATTTAATTATATTCTTATAGAAGTCCCGCTAGGACTGGGACTAATTAGATAGATCACTCTAAGTTCGTTGCTGACTGAAAATTGCCGCCTCATATAAATGTCAATCCTGCCTGTATGTAAATCCCATATTGTATACTTTACCTAATATGCATATAAATTTAATTGTAATGAATTTATAGGTCATTTAATGGAATTGAGAAAGCAAGGTTTACGTTTAATATATGTATATATAGTTTTATTAGTAATTTTTCGTAACGCACGAAATCTGAAAGACGAAAATGTGATCCTTAAGTTGAAATGTAAAGACTGTTAGTAAGGGACTTTATACTCTGCCTAAACGATTGTAAATAAACAATAATTCAAATAAATATATATGAGGAGAGGCTAACGCTTGAGAAACCCATTAAGGTGATATTTATAGGTCATAAAACCGAGACATTATTATTTAATTGTTAGCGTTCTGACCTCTTGTTATTACCTTTGTGGTCTTTATGAGCTCTTATCAACACAGTAATTTAGTATGCCTACATATCATCGCATTATAATAACATGAACATAACAAACAAAAATAGTACTAATTTAGTTCTATATAAGTTACTAAAGGAATACGATTTGCCTCATTTTTAGTAATTAATTAATTAATGGGTTGTTTCACATGAAATGTCCGTTTTCAAGGTATAGGATTTCTATTAAAAATACGATATGAAAAAAAGATAATTTTATTCGAAGTATTAACCTTCTTTTTCCACACATGTTTCCCAACGCGACAACTTTTTTATCCCCGAACTGAAAAACTCTGAGCTTTGAAGTGAAACAAGATCTGAAAACGCACTTTTCACTTGATCAACATTTTAAAAAGTATTTGTTTGACGAAGTTGTCTAAATTCCTGAACAGGCGGTAACCTGTTGGAGACAAGTCGGGAGAATATGGTGGGTGCGGAAGATCTTCGTAGTCCAGTTCTTTCAATTTTTGCAACATGGGGTCTTGCTGCCACTCAGTGAGATCATGAGGTACCCGTATATCGAGCTTTTTTACTTTCCCAATACACTTTAAATATCTGGAAACGGTAGATGCACTTTCATTTCGTTGTGCTGAGAGTCCTTTAACTGTTTAGTAGAGATTTCCTTCTACTGTATGTTTGAGGACATCATTGTCTATCGAATGGTCCGTTCAGTAACACTCCCTTCGCCAAACGCCATGCAAATATTTCTGGCGGCCTCAGCTGCTGAATGGCCGAGTTTAAACTCGTACAAAAATATTACTCGAAAATCGCGTGTTTCCATGTTCATATTTAGAGGTATACTAAAAAGTGGGTAATTGATTGGGAAGCTAATGTTTATAATACAAAGGTAGAGGATTAGTAACTGTTTACTTTAAATATGTAAACATTCGGAAGAAAACAACAGAGACCTGCAAAATCCTTTATGTATTTCAGAAACTATAAAAACAGACATTTCATGTGAAACAACCCACAATACAATATTTACTATTGTGTACAGTTGATTTTTACTTTCACTCACTATATATAGCAAGGGAAAGTATTGCGATAGTGAAAATTTTCGAATTCCACTTTTCAACGTAAATACAAGTGTTAGGATTCCCTGAGTCCAAATGATCAAGTCCCGCAAAAAGGTCTTTGTGTGTGTATCTCAAAAACCATAAGTTCAATAAAACTGAAATTTCTTATGAAAGAAGCGTAAATGCCAAAGATATTACAGCAACGTTTTAATCAAAATAGACTAACCAGAAGAGCCACTTTATACCATGCTTTTGACACATTTTTACGGTTATCTCAAAAATGGCTTAAATGATTTTAATTAAACTGGCTTTATCAGTGTAAAATTTAATGGAATTTAATATCATGTAGGTTCCATTCCGATTGAAATATTATGAAAGGGCTTAAATACCGGTTTATAAATTTTTTTTTCTCTATAGTACCTTCAATTTTGTACATTCTTTAAAAATAGCCATATCATCTTTATGACATTGATAAAGGACGGCTAAATATACAAGTTGGACGAATTTGATGACCAAATAATGGATAAATGAAAAAAATATTTTTTATGTAATTTTTTTATTTGTTTTTTGTTTTTTTGATATTAAGAACATTAATATAGACGTATAATATGCCGTTAGAAAGAGAAATATTTTAAAAAAACTATTATCTGATGCTCAGATTTGTAAAAGGTAATATAAAGTGGCTAATAGGGAATAGAATTCTTCCAGTGGCACGACAGGCCGTGTAGGTCCTGGGCCTCGCGGTGTAAACTCCTGCAAGTTTACACTCACGCTTCATGATGCAATTTTTAGTGTAGGGTCATCACTCCCTACGACTAATTTTGTGAGTGGCCACCCTTTGGCTGACGGGTCTCACATACCCGGGGGAGTGGTTGTGAGTGAATCCACATTTTTTTTATCCTTATAAAAGCCCCGCCGGGAATGGGATTCGAACTCAGAACCTGTAGCATGAGTGACTAGCGCGCTAGCCACTCAGCCACGGGCTCCCCAAGTGAATAGAATTATTACTTATTAAAAATTTAATGTAGTTATATTATTTAATCTAAATCATATGTTTCCAACGAAAATAAATACACGTTTTATTAAAATCAACTTGTAGTATTTTTCAAATATATAAGTATATTAAATTGATTTCAACTGTCGAGACAAGTTGCCCGCACCAGATTTTTTTTTATATACATATATTATTTGTGAGTGCTGTATTCCTTGTGGCGACATAAGAACCGACTAAAAAATACGATATATTTCACCTTTTAGCTCATACTAGGGGTGAGCATAATCGAATGACGATTATCGGATCATTCGATTATTTCAATCATTCGAATTAATCGATTACCGGATTAATCGGTTCGGAGAAACGAATGATCATTGGAACTGAATTCTTTAACACGATAATCGAGTGATTATAAAGAGATGACAACCGAAAGACTTTTTTTTTTTTTTTTGCTCATTACATAAATTATATGCATATTTCCACCTAGGCTTACCAGCTCTTTATATAATCGTTGTATATATTAAACTTGCTATTTCCCGCTACTTCGTCTGTGTCAATGTCTGTTATTATGACCGCTATTAACAAGTTTTTAAAAGAATATATTTTAAAGTACTTCGGTGTTAATGACATTTTTAGTTTTATTTTCTTGTGGTAAAAGAACATAGTGATTTTCTAGACGTAAATCGATTACTACGTGTTTAAATGTTTGCCCCTGTGATTTATTACGTGTTACGGAAAATGATAAATTAACGGGAAATTGAATTATTTTTAAATTAAAAGGTAAATCATTTGGAATCATTAGGATGCGAGGTTAATTTTCCCCGTTTTTTCCAGATATTCTTCTTTTCTTCACTCATATTGGTCGCAGCGCGATGTTATATAGTCCAAAGCCTTCCTCGATAAATGAACTATCTAACACAAAATATTTCTTTAATTCGAGTTTCTGAGATTAGCGTGTTCAAACAAACAAACTCTTCAGCTTTATAATATTACTACAGATAGGAGATAACATTTATCGTATTGTCGAATTTATTCAATTTATATATTTACCTGTTTTTCATCAGCGTTAAGAAGATAATATAGTTATTTTTATTGAATCTACAAAATTAAAGGTACTTTAGAGGAAGAAAATTTATAATATCGGCACTTAAGCCCTGATCATTTTAATCAGAATAAAAACTTACATGATATTGATTCCCAATAAAGTTCACATCGATATAGCGAGTTTAATCAAAATCGTCGGAACCGTTTTCGAGAAAATCGAAAAAAGGTGCCAAAATGCATGGTATAAAGTGCCTCTTCTGGTAAGTTCATTTTGATGAAAAAGGTTTTGTCACGTCTCAAGCGTATAGTTGTCTTAAATATGCAATTTCAGTTTCATAGGACTTACCGCTTCCGCCCGGGTGCAAACCGCTTAAAGAGGTATTTTTCTCATCTCCTTTATTCATAATAAACAAACACATCACAAGTGTCTGAATGCCGTATCTCGGTTTTTTTTTGTTATTAATTTATTTATTCCCTTCAATGCCGCAAAACTTTTTTTTTTTTCTTTTTCTTATCTCCTTCATTTGACATAAAACAACATGATATAACAATAGCAAAAACAAATAATCCAACAGCCACAGGCCTTACAGAACACTACCTAATGAATTTTATCGCCGGGTATTGTGGTAGAGCATTAGGCTGTAGTAACACGACATTTTTTTTTTTTTTTTTTTTTTTTTTTTTTTTTCTAAGCCCCATGGGAGTTGGGGGTTGAAAATCAGAAATAGAGGAAGGAATATGGGATCTATTTTTCTGCATTACATGCATTATAAGAGGGGAGAGAGGATACAAAATTTTCGGTATATGGGAGTGAATGGGAGTCACGTCTAGGGATGGGGCTCACTAGTCTTTCTGAGTCAGTTAGTCAAGTTATGGTTTCTCAGTCTAGTCTGAGGGTCTGTACATAGTCTTGCCAGCGCTGTGGCCGTCCTGTCGGAGTCAGTGTGTTAAACAGTGGGTTCGTGCAGTACCGGAGACTATCAAAGAATTTGATATGTCTCCGGGAGATGAACTCTGTCACGGTCGGAAGTTCGAAGGTGTCGTGTATTTGGTCTGTCTTCGTCCTCTGTAGAGAAGTATGCCTCACTATTCGTCTCAGCACTCCATTTTGAAACTGCTGGAGCTTTTTTGCTATAGTTGGCGATATATTAGTTAACATCGGTGCTCCGTATAGGAGGGCCGGTCTAATTAATGATTTATATATTAATATTTTCAGGCGGAGGGATAGATTCGGTGATGTTAGTAAATGATTTAGTCGATAGGACTTGGTCCTAGCCGAGCTAATCTTTTTTAGGCAGTGATTAGACAATTTGAGGTGCCTGTCAAGGGTGATGCCCAGGTAAACGATCCTATTGGCCGGCTTGTTTTTGATTCCCGCTACCTCGTAGGTCTTCGGTAGACGGCGCTTATTCTTCTGGAAAGAAAAAATAATACAGTCGGTCTTCTTGGGATTAACTGTAATATTTAATCTCTCCAGCTTTTTTGTTATCTCATTACAAGCCAACTCCGCCTGATGTAGAGCTGTCTCTGCGTTCATCGAGCTACTGTAAATCGCAATGTCATCGGCATAGGCCGCTACAGTAGCTGTTTTGTATGTTGCTCCAACAGTTTCAGCTGTGTATATAGAGAATAGTATTGGTGATAGCACAGACCCTTGAGGAACTCCGCAGGTGAGGTCGATTTCCTCGGAGAAGGCTCCGCCAACCATCACTTCTATCTTACGCTTCTGGAGAAATGAACGCAAGAGGGTGTAGAGCTGTTCCGGAAACTCATTGTCTTGCAGTGTCTTACATAGTAGACTATGGGACACTGAGTCGAACGCCTCCGTGCAGTCTATTGATATCATTGCAGTGGCGTCATTTTTGAAGGAGCTCTTGCTCACTTCCGCTTGTAGCTTCGCCAGATGGTGATCCGGGCAGAGTCCGGCCTGAAAGCCGGTCTGTTCCGGTGGGATTAGGGCTACCTCTGAGCAATACGTCTTGAGATAATTAAGGATAATTTTCTCAAAAATTTTGCCCAGGTGTGGAAGCAAGCTGATCGGCCTGTAATCGGCTGGCTGGGCTCCATTCTTCGCGGGTTTCAATAGCGGGAAAAGGATAGCTCTTTTCCATGCCTCGGGGAAGTATCTCAGCCTGAGACAGGAGTTGTAGAGGTTAGTCAAATGAGCTAAGCCCCTCCTTGGTAGTTGTTTTAACAATACAGTCTGTATCCCGTCATGGCCTGGGGCTCTATTCCCCCTCGAACGACGGAGAATTGCCTTAAGCTGTTTCGGGGACACATACATGTAATTGTTTCCTATTTCTTCAATTGGAATTTCAGTGGGGGTCCCTGTTCGTTGTTTTATTTTTCCACAGTAGTGATCCGCAAACTTCTTTGCCTGCTCTTCGTCTGTCAACAATCTGTCTCCATCATGAAGGACTGTAGAGCTTCGTTTTCTTGTGCTTGACTTTAGTAGCTTCCAGAACTTTTTGTGGTCGCCGTGCGTAGCCCGTAGCTTCTCATGCCACTGTGCAGTCCGCCATTGTTTCATAAGGTTTCGGATCTGAGTGGTAAGTGAATTTACCACTGTCTTCACCTCATGATCTCTGGTCCTGTACCACTTATTCTTCCACTTATTGCGCAAGGCGATAAGTTTCAGAATATGATCTGGCGGAGGGCGCAGAGCTGGCGGAAGTGGCGTGAACTTCGGGATGGCTACGTCGGCGGCATTTTTGATAATTTCAGTGAAGGAAGTAATATAATCGTCTATTTCTATCTTTGTCCTTAGGGGAGAGACTGTTGACAGTTTGCGATGGACCTGCGCTTTATAGGCCTCCCAGTCTGCCTCTGAGTACTTGTATTTCGATGGTGGAGGGGCTGGTGCCTCGCCGTCAACCAAGTAAAGCACAGGCCTATGGTCGGATATCTCGTTGTCCAGCGCTAAGCAGTCAAGAAAGCGATGTGGCTGCCTCGTTAGCAGGAGATCAACTGTGGATTTCCGCGTCCGGTCAGTCTTATGTCTGAGGGTATGGGTAGGTGGGTGCACCACAGTAAACGAAGTTTTTAAGATCATTCTCCCAGCTTTATTGCTGGAATTGTTGTTCCAGACGGTATTCCGAGCGTTGAGATCACCAATCACCCAATGATTAGTTTTCTTAGCACACTCGTTCAGTAGATGAGAGAACTCTACTGGTGAAGTACGGGGTCTCCTGTATAATCCAGTGATAATGGTAGGCTTATTATCCAGGAGTACCTGCACCGTTTTGTGATGTATTCTACGGTCTCTGATAGCCACTGGTGGTGGGAGCTCCCTCCATCTCGTTCCTTGGCGAATGGCTATCAGGACCCCTCCTGCTTTGTCCGTTGATTGATCGCCTGTTAGTTCATAGCCTGGCAGGCGCAAGCGCTGAGGATTCACTCTAGAGTCGGTGAGGATCACTACAGTGGGATGGGTCTGTGCTATTAAGGCATAAATCTCTGTAATTTTAGGCATAAGTCCGTCCGTATTGAAATTAAGTATAGTAAGTTGTCCATTCATGTCTGTATTTTTTTTTTTTTCTTACCCTCTGGTTTTATTTTCGAACAAAATACAAATACAAATATAATATGTATAGCTGTCAGATTTGTCCTTCTGTTACCCGGAGGTATTCTAAAGAGGATTGCTATATGCGCTGGATGCACTAGTAATCTTTCAAGGGCTTCTTCTAAGCCTTTATTTATCCATTGCAAAATGGGAGGGACCATTCTTCAGGGTTTTGGCAATAAATTGAGTTCAGACATAGTCCGATCTCCTTCCCTCGGCGACAACGTCAACGAGAGGTAGTGATCCTTGCCACCTCCCAGGCTTGGGTAACACGACATATCTCAGACTTTTATATATCATAACAAGAGACAAACAATGTTTTACGAGAAGGAGGTGATTTTTTAGGGCATCACAAAATATTACCGAAATGGTGTAATTAAAAAAATTCAATTTTCAAACGTGTGCTCCTCCTCTATTGAAAAAAAAAATGATTTATGCATTTTGAATTTAATGAGATATTCTATAAACCTATCAGACTAACGATTAAAATGTGTTAAAAACGTTAAGTCATAAAATTCTCTTTACCGCCGATTTTTTTTCTCTCTCTCTCATCTTTTATACATCATTAAACTAAAGATTGCTTTTCGGAGAACTTAATTAAAGAAAACAAAAAAATATTTTCATTCCTCCGTCCGATATTTTTAAAACTGTGTATTATTTTATTAACATTACCTCTTTTCTTAGCTTTCACTGGTATTACCACCTACCTGGACCAGAGTCAAGTTAATCTTTGATATTCATCACTTTTCGAACTATGCTCGCAGTACTGAGTAACAAAGATTTTTATATTTCTTCTAAAATGTCTAAGGAGAGATCCAGTTACATTATTAAATATATAGTCATGTTTAGGATCAAGCCATTTGCCGAGATGATCAACCGCACCACTCTCATTCTCTCAAGTTTATATTATATTATATCTTACTTAAATTCTTCACCCCGATCTTGATATTTCAGACTATACCTTGAGAAGATTCTCATCCGATGACATCTCTATTTTAATCGGGTCATCTCGCAATATATTATTTTATTATTATTATTTTTTATTTGTTCTCAGCTTTCGCTAGCATTAGAGCCTACCCGGACCTAAGTCAAGGGTGAGGCTAGTAAACCTTAATCCTTTATGTTCATTACTTTTCGAACAATACTCGCAGTACCGAGTAACACAGCTTTCTGCATCTCATCCAGAATGTTGAGGGGAAGATCCAGCTCCTTTATTGAACTAACAGTCATCTCTGGGATGAAGCCATTAGTTGAGATGATCAACGGCAGCACTCTCGATTGTACAGTTGCTTCAATTCTTCCCCCAAATCCTGACATTTTCTGCAACTACCTTGTGCAGGTTATCATCTGATGGCACCCCTATCTCGATGATCATTGCACATTTTTCTACCTTTAACATCAGTAAAATATCTGGCTTGTTATACGGAATTGTATGGTCAGTTATGATGGCCAGGTCCTAATACAGCTTGACGTGCTGTCTATTAATGACTGGTTCTGGGATTTATTTATAATACGGACAAGTTTCCTTCAGCATATGATATTTCTTGGCCAACACTTGGTGAACAATTTTAGCCACGTTATTGTTCCTCAGCAAGTATTCCTTTCCAGCGAGCACTTGACAGCCTGACGTGATATTATTATTATTTTTTTTTTTTTTATTTATAGTATTTTTTATTATTATTATTTTATTTTGCCTCCCAGAACGGGCAGAATTATGACAGCGTAACTTTCTTCTATTAATTTATAAAAGTAGTTGTTCATATATACTCTGGTTTTTACCCTCCATAAATAAGATTTGTTAGTTTAAGTTCATCTAAGTACCTGATATACAAAAAATGACCGATCAATCCTTAAGAAGGTGCAATCCTAAAGAAATCTCACTAATAATTCAATTTATTTTATCTATTTGGCGACTACGTTGTGGGCCTCATCAGGACTGAGAAAAACAAGGTAACAACTAATGCAATAAGAAGATAACAATAATAAGATATGGAAACAAACAATAATGTAATATGATAATCTTGGTATGAAAATATGTGAAGATTATTATCAGAAACTAAGCAACAAATTAAAACTTAGGCTAATCAAGAAAATAATAGGGTAGAGGTAAAGATATGTACCTGGAACGGAGAAGTATGATAATAGAAAAAGTGGTGATAAGAGAAGTGTGAAAAGAAATCTTAAAAATCTGGTGCGGGTAACACACGACTTTCACTTACCTCCATTTTTAAAATCAATGAAAGAATTTTCAAAAACAGTTAGAGATAAAAATACGTAAATTTTTATCTCTAACTGTTAAGGAATTAATTAAATTGAATTTATATAGAAACATGTGTTTCTATAAAATCTATTATATTATTATCTAAAATAATCAGTTAGTTTTATGTTCATTTCATCACTCTCTATTAACTGTTAAAAGCTTGTGTATGAGACAGTATTTTTTCTAAAATCTTTAGCTTTCCAACAGTATATCATACATGTATATTACTGTTTTTATGTTCAAAAACGAAAAATTGCATTAACAAAATATTTTTTCTGTTTTCTCCTTTAGTTGGGTATCGAATTTATTCAATTTATATATTTACCTGTTTTTCATCAGCGTTAACAAGATAATCTAGTTATTTTTATAGAATCAACAAAATTAAAGGTACTTTAGAGGAAGAAAATTTAAAATATCGGAATTTAAGCCCTATCAGACCATTTTTATCCAAATAAAACCTATATGATATTAAAGCCCATTAAATTTTACATCGATATAGCGAGTTTAATCAAAATCCGCCCGAGAGTTACCACAGACACACACACACACAGACCTTTTTGCGAGACTTGGTTATTTGGACTCAGGGGACCCTAATACGTGTATTTCCGTTAAAAACTGGAATAGAAAAATTTTCACGACCGCAATACTTCCCCTTACTATATATAGTAAGTGAAAGTAAAAAATAATCCATATAATACATTTTTTTTTTTTTTTTTTTTTTTTTTTTTAACTTAATATTTTTATTTGCACCTGTATATGTTACAATCAGCAAATGAGTTATATATGATAAACATAGCATGTGTTGGCATGAGGGAGATAGTACCCAGTGGTGCGTACTCCTGACATTCAAAAACAAACTATTTTTTCAGGCTAGGAGGTCCCTCATCCAACTCCTTTTCAGCCTACGCCGAGTTATGTATGGTATGTCAGTTGTAGCCATGTTTTGTAGAAGTTTGTTTCTATGTCCATTTAGTTTGTCGTGAAATCGTTTGTAAGTCAGTCGAATGTGGTTTATTGTAGTTGAAATACGTAAGTCAGTGTGTAGGGTATCGTTTGATACATATGGTGGTGAGTTCATTGCTAGTCTTAAAAATTGCGATTGAAAGGTTTGTATTTTTCGTATGTGTGTCTTTTTAGCGGGTCCGTATATTTGGCAAGCGTAAGTCCATATTGGTTTTAATAAATAAGTGTAAACATTTAGTTTCTGTCTGGTGGATAATTTAGAACGTATATGTAATATTGAATACAATAGTCTAAGTCGAAAGTTTAGCATTTTACGTTTTGTCTTGACGTGTGGGCCCCATGTCAATCTTTTGTCAAATATTAGTCCTAAGTACGTTACTGTATTTGTTTGCGGTAAAGGGTGATTGTCTATGTAAACTGAAGGGCAGATTCCGCGTCTAAGTGTAAATGTAATATGTAGTGACTTGTCATGGTTAATTTTTAACTTCCATTTCTTACACCAGTTTTGTACGTTGTCCAAATGGTGTTGTAATATCATACTGGTTTGTATAGGGTCTGTGTTTCTCGTAATAATTGCAGTGTCGTCGGCATATGTCGCAGTTAAGATGTTTTGGTCTGTTGGTAAGTCATATGTGTATATTAAGTAGAGAAGAGGGGCCAGGATAGAACCTCGGGGTACACCTGCAGAGATTGGTTTTATTGATGAGGTCTCAGAACCCTGTCGGACAGAGAAGAAACGGTCATAGAGAAAAGATTGTAAAACTAAGTAATATGTGCTTGGAAGTATAGGTTTTAGTTTAAAAAGAAGACCCTGGTGCCATACTCTATCAAAAGCCTGAGTAACATCCAAAAAAGCCCCAGATGCGTACTGTTTTAGTTCTAGTGCAGTAGTAATGTAGTCGGTAACTCTGTGTAGCTGTTGTGTTGTGGAATGAAAAGAGCGAAATCCGAATTGGTGATCTGGTAATATGTCGTGGACTGTCAGTATGTTAATAATCCGTTCGTACAACAGTTTTTCAAATATTTTCGAACATACCGGAAGAAGGCTAATAGGTCTATAAGAGTCAGGTCTATGTTTGTCTTTGTTAGGTTTATGTACCATTGAAATTGAAGAATATTTCCATTGGATAGGGAATTTAGTTGTCCTAAGTATAGCATTGTACAGTGTTGTAAGGAAGACTAAAGCTTTTCTGGGGATTTTTTGTAGTATCTCAGCAGTGATAAGGTCATAACCAGGAGTCTTCTTTTTTGGCATTTTCATAATCTGTCTTGATACTTCAGAAGGAGTAAAGGTTTTTGGCGGAAAGGACATAGGAAGAGGTGAGTCTAAGACTTTCTGCACATAATTTTCGTGTTGTATGTCTGTTAAGTCTGTGTGAGTTTTAAAAACAGTTAAAAGATAGTCAGCAAAAATTACAGATTTCTCTTTGTCTGACACAGCCCAAGAACCATCATCTTTTCTCAATGGGACGGACACTTCGCGATGTTTTAGGAGGCGCTTGGTATGTCACCAAAGACTGCTGTCGTCCGTTGTCAAGTTTTCCAGATATTTGTCAAAGTTAGTTTGTTTAAATTTTCGTATTTCTCGCTTCAGTTCATTATTAAGTTTGTTGAAGGTTCGTCTGTCTGAAGGAAGTCTGTTAGTTTGCCATTGTTTTCGTGATCGTCTCTTGGCTCTTATTAGGTCCCTGATGTATTGAGCGTAGGACGGTAAACTTACTCCTTGCCTTCTTTTTATTTCTTGTGAGGACCAGGCAGCTTCTTGGATGGTTGAGGTGAAAAGTTCAACCGCTTCTTCTAAATCCTTTTCGGTTTTTAATGCTTTAGGCACGGTAAGCTGGTCATTGATACATTCATTAAAGATGTCCCAATTCATGACGCCGTAAGTGAGTGAGTCTCCTTTCTGCAAAGAATTTTTCTACCCCCAACATCAGGGTTACCGGTAAATGGTCCGAGCCAAGATCTGTTTCGGTAATAATGGTAATTGGTAGAGTTGTCAAATCTTTGGCTAAAAATATGTCAAGTACGTCAGGTTTTTTGTACTGAGAATTTGGTAAGTAAGTTGGTTTGTCGGGGGCAAATACATTTAATGACAACTTGGTAACAGCAGACTTGAGTCTCCTGCCTCTCGGTGTGCATAAACGTGAACCCCAGTGTTGATGTTACGCATTGAAGTCGCCTCCAGCAAGGAATGTTCTACCAAATGATTGAAAGAGTTCTACGAACATTTGCTCTGTTAAAATATATTTAGGGGGACAGTAGATAGAAGCAATTGTTATGTTTCTGTGGTTGGTCTGTAGCTGTATTCCTGTTATTTGTATTTGAGCCGTCGAGTTTACGTGTATTGGATAATGTTTAAGGTTAGATTTAATTAGTATGGCTGTCCCTCCGTGGGCAGTATTGTCTGGATGGTCTGTTCTTTACAAAGTATAATTTGGTATGTAAAGTTTGTTACGTGAAGTTAGATGTGTTTCCGTCAGAAGTACAATGTCAATACGTTTTTGTTGCATATAAATTTCCAGTTCAGTTTTATGTCGAAGTATTCCGTTTGTGTTCCAAAGAAGGATTGACAGGGAGCCAACAGTCAGAGAACTAATGTCCATAAGTAGCAGTTAGGGCTTGTGTTAGTTGTGATATTTGATTCATTAGGGTCAAAAGGAGCTGGATGAGGGCACTTAAATTATTTAATAAATTTGTTTGTTGGGAAGGTAAAGACCCAGCTGGTTGCACCAGCTGACAACTATCTTCCCTCATACCTGATCTTGCATATGGCTTAGGCTGATGAGTCTCTAAGTTCGGTCGAGGACAGTTCGGAAGTATAGTGAAAGGTTCCGAAGGCTGCTGTTGATAAGGGCTGTTTGGTAGAGGTGGGTACTGCTCTAAGTCTGGTGGAGGTTCAACAGTCACCGGCGGAGGACGGTACTTCTGGGTTCGCTGTGCTCTCAGGTTCTTGAGGGTCTGGCATCCCCGGTAATTGGCTGGGTGTGCCCCTTCACAGTTGGCACATTTGGCAGGAGTATTTCTAGTTTTGAGGCATGCCGATGTTTCGTGGGCCTCTCCGCATCGTACACAACGTGGCTGGTGGTAGCAGTAAGATTTGGTGTGGGCAAAGCCCTGGCACCGAAAGCATTGTGGAATTTCTCTCTTTTTCGGACCTCTTCAATTTTTATTTTGGTATAATAAATATAATTTAAGTCGAATATTTTTTCATTATACGTATTTTTGGTTATATCAACAAAAAACATATTTAGTGGCAATTTAGTTCGGGCTGATATGGAATTGGAAACGTCATACCCCAATGTTTTTAATTCCTCTTTGATAATCGATTCTGGAGTAGATGCATGGAGACCCTTAATAACCACTCTCGGGTTCTTATCTTCTGACAACTGATAAGTGTGAAAATCGGCGTTCACTTTTTTTAAACTGCGTACGGCCGATCTGTATGATTCCGGCGAGGCTGGGTAAAGTATCACATGCCTAACTGTTGATTTAATATTAAAGTGATTTTGGCCTATTTCTTTCTTTAAAAATGAAATTAAGGCTTCTATATTTTGAATTCCATTTAAAAATATAGGAGGCGGTTTTACTTGTTTACTGTCTGTTTCATTTGGTTGGTTGTAGGCTTCTGTATTATTGATTTTTAAAAGTGGGTCATACCTGTTTGTAGTTTCTATGTTGTTAATTTTTTTGGTGATTTTTCTTAGCTCTCCTGAAGAACAAGGCCGTTTTCTTCCCGTTACCACTTCCCATTCGTTGTTCTCCTCAGTAGAGGCAGAAGGACCTGCCTCTTGTAGCAGTTCCATACTTCTGTCCTCTTCGGGCATCATAGCCCCACACTACTTATATCCACTAGTATAAATGTTCACTATTAGTAATTATTCACTTACAATCACTGATCCTATTTATAAACAAAAGTACCGTGCACTGTTTTGAACAACCGAACATAAAAGAAATGGTTCTTAATTATTTATCCAATTTAACAAAACACTGTATGGGTTGCAGCACTATAACCTTCCACCACTTCACATTTTTTGCACTTTTTTAATTGTTACTTACATATAAATCCTATAACTTTTATAACTTTCTGAACTAGGTCAATAACTGGTCCTTTAGAGATAAGAATCACACATAAATATCATTTATAAAAAAGAATAAATCATATTTCGAACAGACACATTCAGAGCACGTGCTTATTACTACACTGTCATCACCTGTTTCCCATATAATACATAAAGCATATATGTCGATTCTTAAGCATTGACCAGTTAATTGTTGTCACTAATAATTACGATTGTTTGCTGATGAATTTCGCCGGTTCTTCCTCATTGTGAGATGACAATGTGTTTGGAGCTAAACCAAACAAAATAAGGCTGGGGGCAGCCGAGACTATATAATGCCCTATTGAAAATTAGCCAGCGTGAAATGACGCGGCCTATAGCGCGGGACATCAATAACGCTTCCTCCTGTCATCCTACGGGACGCTGGGCCCATCCTCGCCTTCCCGGAACCGACTTCTAATCTCTCTATCCTAACACCCTTGCGAAGTGGAACAGATACAAAAGGTACTATTTGCTCCCAGAACAAACAAGCGGGGAGTTCACGCTTCAGATGAATCCATTGAGATTACTAGTGGAAGTGGATTTGACGTAGCGAGGCAAGTAAGCCACTAGGCCGTTATTTATTTACTTTCAAGGTATCCGAAATAATTATTTTTATTCACAATGCTTATGACTTCGACTCAGTAAAACACACGAATATAAAATAAGACTGAAATATGAGAAATCATTATATTGGGTTGTTTCACATGAAATGTCCGTTTTTATAGTTTCTGAAATACATAAAGGATTTTGCAGGTCTCTGTTGTTTTCTTCCGAATGTTTACATATTTAAAGTAAACAGTTACTAATCCTCTACCTTTGTATTATAATCATCAGCTTCCCAATCGACTACCCACTTTTTAGTATACCTCGAAATATAAACTCGGCCATTCAGCAGCTGAGACCGCTAGAAATATCTGCAAGGCGTTTGGGGAAGGGAGTGTTAATGAACGGACCATTCGCCGTTGGTTTGCTCCCGACTTGAAAAACTTGCCCCGAGGAAGACCTCCGTCCCGAGGAAGACAACGATTTCCTCAAACATACAGTAGAAGGAAGCCCCTACCAAACAGTTAAAGGACTCTCAGCACAACTAAATGCAAGTGCATCTACCGTTTCCAGACATTTAATGTGTATTGAGAAAGTAAAAAAGCTCGATACATGGATACCTCATGATCCCACTGAGCGGCAGTAAGACCCCATGTTTCAAAACATACCGTGCAAAAATTGAAAGAACTAGCCTACGAAGTTCTTCCGCACCCACCTGTTCAGGAATTTAGACAACTTCGTCAAAGGAAAACTTTTTGAAAATGATGATCAAGTGAAAAGTGCGTTTTCAGATTTTGTTTCACTTCAAAGCTCAGAGTTTTTCAGTTCGGAGATAAAAAGGTTGGTGTCACGTTGGGAAAAATGTGTAGAAAAAGAAGGTAAATACTTCGAATAAAATTATCTTGTTTTCATATCGTATTTTTAATAAAAATCCTTTACATTTAAAACGGACATTTCATGTGACACAACCCAATATTAATTAAAAAAATATAACATACTATCATTACTTTCATAACCTGTAACGGGTTTGGTAGGGTCTACCTCAGGTTGAGGCATAATCGATTAACAGATCATTGGAATTAATTGATTATGGTATGGAGAAACGAATGGTCATTCAAACTAAATTTTCAAACAATATATATTCAAAGATACATAAAAATATTAGGGGTGGGCATAATTGAAATATCGTATATTTTTCATTTCGTTTAAATTTCGCAAAGGCAATTAAAAGGGAATGTTTTTTTGTTTTTTTTTATTTATTATGCATATTTGCACCTAAGTTTAGAAATCATAGAGGGGGGAATCGTACCATTTTTTCTTTCGGAATACATGAATCATTCGATTTTTGAAATCATCGAAGTCGGATCATTCGATTATGATCTCGTAAAAGTCCTATTCTTCCGATTTGATCGGCTTGTGAAAACTTGACAATTCCTGTATCGACCTGATTGTAATAAAGCATTCTTTTTTAGTCAGTTTTTATTCGGCTAGGACAGTGTTATTGGGTACGAACAGACTCCACCTCATCATCAGTGTTCGGATTTATTGAAAGTGTGTTTTTTAATTTGTTAAAAGAAATGTCTCGTGATTGTAATATTACATGAACCTTTTTAATTGTATTAAGAAGCTGGGATTAAAGGATCACATGACCAGGCGGTCAGAAAATCCCTGGGCTTCGGTTAAAGGTCTATCATTATTAGGGGGGAAAAAACAAAAGAATCCAACACCTATATTCACGAGACCCCTCCGAAGAAGGAGATGCATTTTTTTCCAAGAAACAAAAATAGGAAGTCATCTATAGTTAGTATTAAATGTGAACAAAATATTTGTGGGCAATGTTCGGTTTCCTTTTGGAAAAACTGAGTCTAATTTTAGCTGTGCATACTTTCTTTACAATATAAAAGTTTCATTTTTTTAATCATTTTCCATTCTTTAAATATAATAAACTTTAAGATAAGGACTTGTTTATATGTTTTCATGGCTTAGAATATAACATTAAAAAAAAAAAAAAAAGTAATACAATGTATTTAATAATATCAGGCATTTATTAAATTTTATAAGCATCCTTTCGTATGCTACCTGATGAAAATAGGTTGAATTAACGTATTTTACAAGAATAAACAATTCTAGATGTTTCAGGATATTAAAAAAAAAAAAAAAAAAAAAAAAAAAATTAGGTCTGGGTATGGGAGACTCCACCTCACCAAATTTGACTATTAATTTCACCACACCAGTTATAGGTTAAATCGACTGTTAAATGTCAGTTTTTTATTTTCTGAAAATTCTAGAAACATGAAAATCCAAATTACGGCACCAAACGTTGTCATTTAAAAAAAAAATCAGATGAAATGATTTTAACAGCAATTTATATTAGAAAGTATGAGAAGTTAGTCTTATAATTTTTAATTTTGCCAACATTTCAGGCGTTTGAATAACGTTAGTTTTAGATAGGTGCTCACATATCCTGATGATAGCTCACAAGTTTGGGCCAAAACTATGAAAACAGTGAAAGTAAATTTGTTTTCCTATCATTATATCAACACTCGACCATTCTCTCTCAAGCGTTTATATTGTGTGACAAGTTTCATTTATCGAACCCTTCCTCGATATTGTGGCAACTTATAATAAAAATCTAATAAATTTCTAATGACATCTGACATCTGCTGGATCAACAACTTCACTGACCTCTTCTCAGAGGGAAATTGCATATTTTCATTTAAGGGTAATGTAAATTGCAGGGATGGGAAAATAAATTAAATCAACGAACTGAAGTAATATTCTTCCAACTCCAGAGAGAAATTAAAGTAATTAATAGTAAACCCCACTTAAGTCTGAGTGTTTCTGAAATGGTTGGCTTTTATGAGCACTAATTGGTAGTTTAATTTTCACATTTTAGGAGTTATTTGCGCTCCTCTCTTTTAACCATTACCACAACTATTTAAGGCCAGTTAGGTTGTAGATGTCATTTAATTTCTCGCATTTATTAATAATAAATCGAATGTAGCTATAAACATGTAAACATTCACAGGTTTATATGTTAATTTTTATTTATTTAAATTTTTTAGTTGTTTTAGATTTACTTACGAGTACAAGGAATATTATAGAAAAGAGAATTTTTAAGGAAAATTTCCTGTTTTTTTTTTAGTGTTATATATAATATATATATATATATATATATATATATATATATATATAAATAATACGATTAGTCAAGCATGAAACCGGCAAGTCATATGTAACAAACATTTCATGTTATTTCATATATGCAACATATATGTTACAGCACCTCTTTTAGCGAAATTGACGGTATATCAGAAACGTAAATACACATTTTTCTTAAAACAGCACAAATGAATCTGATAATAATAATAATAGGCTTACCGAACCGAAGGTTCGATGCCGATACCACCAAACTTCATCATCAATCAATCAACCATCGCCTGCACATACTCGTCCAATGTTCACCGGTCAAGCCCAAGCCCCCGAGATCAGCCTTAATGCAATCCTCCCATCGACGCTTCGGCCTACCTTTCGGACGCCTGCCAGTCGGTTCAGCGAATAGCAACTTTCTTGGAATCCGTTGCTCACCGAGCCCAACAACTTTACGCGCCCATTTGTGTCTCCGCGATGCTATCAACTCAATTATATTCACAGGGTACAAACTCCGCCACTCCGCGTTGTGCAACCTTCTAAACTCCCCAGTGGCCTCATCTCTCTTCGGACCAAATATTTTACGCAGTATCTTATTTTCGAAAACCTTAAGCCGTTGTTCATCCTTCTAAGTAAGCGGCCACGTTTCACATCCGTAAAGAACCGTCGGAAGAATAATAGTTTTATAAATTCTAACCTTTAAGTTTTTAGACAGAAGCCGCAAGCTAAGTAATTTAGTAACTTTATTTCTTCCTGGATTTCATTTTTTCTTGTTATCTTTGAACCTAAATACTTGAATTTCTCTACGTGTTCAAAAGTATGCTCTGTAATAAATATTAAGTCAGTACTTATTAAATCTACAGGTTAAATTTTCACTTCATCTAAATTTAAGTTAATCGTTATTTATTTCTTTATTAGGATTGTGCAGTTCTCGCGTTACGACATACCGTTGGTAATTTCAATTTAAATACTGTATCTTAAGCAACGAGTTAGATGAACTTCCAATGCATTTTAAATCTAATAAAAAAGTTGGTTTGTGCTTGTTTTGAGTTTTTTATTGCACGTCTATCCGGTCTCTGGTGATGCGTCTTCATTAGCGAAGCATCCAAGAAAAGCTTATGAAGTTCCAAGTACCAAAATCCGAAGAAATACGATGCGAAGGTTTGGCATTTATTGTAGAATGACACTAATCTATTTAAGCTAAGTCCGGAACTTAATGGATATTAAGAGCTTTGCCGATAATTTTATATTGGATGAAATATTGAGTATTGGGAATGAAAGAATTTGGATTGTGAGGATTGGATAAAGTTGGAATGTGATGGTTTCGTTGAACCCAATGCCATATGTCCGAATATGCAAGGTTATAGTCGTTTTGAACTGTCCGAATTAAATTTCTTTAAACTAAATTGGCATTTCAGAGCATTTTCATAGTTAATTAACCTAAATTTTATCTGCTAGGTACTTCATTAATTGACATGATAAATCTTTAGTAGGTACAAAAGAGGACATATCTCAGATTCCTCACGCATCAAACCTTAAAAACGTGTTCCATATAATAAGTTTATTCAGTTGAATGACGATTATCAGATCATTCGATTATTTCAATCATTCGAATTAATCGATTAGCAAAATAATCGGTTTGGAGAAAGAAATGATCATTCTAACTTAATTTTTTTAACTGGAATCGAGGGAACAGGAATCTTTCGATTATTTAAATCATCGAAGTCCGATTATTCGATTATGCCCACCCCAAGTAACCAGTACATTGTTTAATAAGACCATTATTATTATATTTTAACTAACAATAGTATATTTTGGGAGAGATAGATTATGATTAAGAATAGCCGAACTTCGCAGACAAAATCACTTTAATTAGATATAATAGAATGGTAAAATTCTCGTTTTGAAACATTTTTAATTTAATATATCTTTTTTATTCCTGATCCCCATTAGGTATAATTCTTGATTTTTATTTCTGGTATAAAATAATATATATATATATATATATATATATATATATATATATATATAATATATATATATATATATATATATTTTAAATTTATTTATTTTTATTATTTTTTTTTGTCTGTACCCTCAGTTAATTTTAAAAAATTGTGGAGGAGCTCTTAAACTTTTTAAAATGATTCTTGAAATGATATAACAAATTACGACTTAAACCTCTTTTTGTCCACTTATTATCTAATCAGATGCAACAGTGGAAATATTAAGCAAAAACCAGCGGATCGGCAACTATGTTTATAAAAAAAATCTGGTGAGGTCACAACACACAATTTTCGTTTACCTCTGTTGTTAAAATCGATCAAAGAATTTTCAATAACAGATAAAAGTGAGTTAAATTAATAAAGAGTTAATTTCATTGAATTTCTAATGAAACATGTGTTTTATTAAAAATCAAGTATTGCTAGGTTTTTTTTTTTAATTAAAGTGATCCATTTTTATTCAACATATATTTTTTTTTTTTCCTATTCCCTACGTTTCGGCTTTTTGCCATTTTCAAGGGATCTTTAATATTCTTTCATAATGCACTTATATAAATATACATTTTGTCACATTTTTTAAAACAACTATTACAGGCTGACCCTGTCATGCTTGTTATCACAGGGCTGGTCAGCCTGTAATAGTTTTTTTTCAAAAAAATGCGACAAAATGTATATTTATATAAGTGCATTATGAAGGAATATTAACGATCCCTTGAAAATGGCAAAAAGCCGAAACTTAGGGAGAAGGAAAAATAAATAAAATATGCTGAATGAAAATGGATCACTTTAATTAAAAAAAGAACCTAACAATACATTTATTCATTTAAACAACTTTTAATTGTAATAAAAATTAATATCTACTATTTATTATCTAAAACAGAAGGTTAGTTTAATCGCCTTTTCACTACTTCTTATTCACTTTTACAATTTCGTATATAAGATAATAATGTTTAGGGATATAAGATAAAATCTTTAGCTTTCCTATGGCATATTATATATGTATATTATTGTTCTTAAGTTCAGAAAAAAACAAAACAAAATCAGACAAATCCCACCAAATTACCTTTACCCTCCGTCGTAAACCAATGATATCCTGTCCTACAGTATCCTTTAATAATATTCAACTTGTCCCGGTCGAACAGATTTGCTACCTAGGTCTCCGCCTAGGCAAACGTCCCACGTGGAATCCACACACAAGACTGAAACGACAAGAAACTGCTCACCGATTTCGATTACTTCAACACTTACTTGACAAACGCTCTAACCTCCCACTCAATCCTCTACATGACTATCAAAAGGCCTATATGGACTTATGGAGTTGAGCTTTGGGGCTCGACTAAGCCATCAAATTCTTCCAGTATCCAATCCTTACAATCCAAAATCCTTCGTAAAATCTTCAACGCTCCTTACTTTATCACAAATAAACTCATCCATAAACACCTAAATGTCCCATTTGTAACTGATCTGGCTCGAACCAGATATCACTCCTTCCATGAAAAACTCCACTCCCACTCTAACCCACTAGTTTCAATCCTAGCTTCCTCTTCCATTCCTGACAATCCTCCGAGATGTCTGAAAAGAAGATGGCCTCGAGACCTTCTAGTTCAAAATAGTTAGAGGAGTGCTACCATTGGGTAGTTCTTCTGCAAGTCTTTTTCATGTCATTTTTCCTTTATTATATTTACTTGTTGTATTATTCAGTACAGTTGTAAATTTCAATAAATTATGTTTTAAAAAAAAAAGTTCAAAAACAAAAAATTCCATAAAAAAATATTTTTCCTTCTCTCCTTTATTTGTAAATCGAATTCGTTCAACTTTTATTTTTAACCATTTTTCATCAACGCTAAAAAGATGATATGGTATTTTTTTCAGAATCTACAAATTTAAAGATACTTTATAGAAAAACAATTTAAAATATCGGCATTTAAGCTCTGTCAGACTATTTCGACCAGAATGAAACCTACACCATATTAAAGCCCATTGAAATTTACATCGATTTGTCGTGTTTTATCAAAATGGTTACTGCCGTTTTTGAAAAATCGTAAAAATGTGTAAATAAATATGCAATAAAGTAGCTCTTCTGGTAACCTGATTTTGATTTTAAAAAAAGTTGCTGTAACATTTCGAGCATAAATATGAAATTTCGGTTTTATACTTCCTACACACACACACTAAAATTGTTTCACTATATGTTTCATATATAAAAAAAACCTGTACCACTACAACCCATGAAGGGTCTTGGGCTCAGTACATACCTGGTTACAATAAATGTCAATTGTTACGAATCCTTTCAACGAGAATCGCGACTTTAACTTAGTATGAAAAAAAAAAAAAAAAAAAATTAAAACAGTCCTTAAAATATGAAAATCGGGCATATCCTTTGAAATAGTAAATTAGTCCTTTTCGGGCGTAACCCACCTCACCCACCCTAATATAGACAGTTAGACTTAAGTTATTTCGGACAGCTTCTTGCATCGGGAAGAGAGTTTCTATATTAAAAAGTGTCCTTTTTAGTATGGTAATCCTAGTTACCATTGATTTATTTCGATTCGTATCCTTTTAAAAGGAGAATCGAGTCAAAAATGGTGGTTCTCTTCCATTTTGAACCGTATCCTGGTTACAATAAATGTCAATTGTTACGAATCCTTTCAACGAGAATGGCGACTTTAACTTAGTATGAAAAAAAAAAAAAAAAATTAAAAGAGTCCTTAAAATATGAAAATCGGGCATATCCTTTGAAATAGTAAATTAGTCCTTTTCGGGCGTTCGTATTGTTTCTAGGCCAACGGCAGTGCAATGAGGTGATTAGGCCTTTATCGCGCTCAGCCGTCAGGTTTTTCCCCAATTAATTTGGGTATCCACTTTATAGAGGCTGGGTCTGCCCCAGGAGGGTCTCCATATCCTAGGGTCGCCCCCCGACTGAATTAACAGAATAAATAATATTCTGCCAGAGCCGGGATTCGAACCCAGGACCCGGAGCACAGCAGACTAGTGCTCTATCTACTAGACCACGCCGCTCCCTTATGTTTCATATATAGGTAATTGAAAATGAAATTACTTTGATAAATATTTATTTTATGACTTAAAAAAAAAATGTTATAATACTGAGTAGGGATCAACTTAGACACGTAGGTAACGAACAAGCAAATATATACAAATTATGTATATTTTTATTTTGCAAAGACGGAAAAAAAAAACAAATTAGAATTTTAGTTGGAAAAATTATTCACCCTTTAGTTAGAATAGAATAGAATAGAAATTTTGTTTATTATTCTGGAACAGGGTCCCTTAAGAACAATTGATATGTACAATTAAGATATACGATATGTCTGGCCAAAAGACCAAAGGATTATAATTAATTTTTATTTACAATGATATCAGAAAAAAAAATGGATTAAAGTACATAAAAGAGTAATATACGTAACATCTTATAGATTAAAGTGTTGAATAAAATAAAACATTAAAACTGGTTCATAATAACATATTCATTAACTGAGTTTAATATAAACAATAAATAAAAAATTTTCTTTATGAATTGAAATTTTTTTTGAAATATCAGGCTTGTTGTTGAGCGTCTGTTTGGGATGACAGTACTGGAACAGCTGAGATTTGAATGATGGTAGGGATGAAGCATGGCGGATATGAGTAGGTAAGGAATTCCATAGAGTAGTAGAGTGGACAAGAAAGGAATGATCAAAAGTTTTTGTTCTATGGATAGGAATATAAAGGTAGTTACGTTTATTCTTCCGATTTATTATATATTGATTTATTTTATTATTCCTACGATAATAAGCAATAAAATTAAGTACGATGGTGGGTTATTTACTATGTTCTGTAACTTTTATTATCTTCCCAAGCGATTTCCTCTGACCAAGAACCTGCGTAGACTTGCTCTCAGACGCTGCGGTTATCAACCACCCTACTAAACTTTCACGTAGACCCAAGAGCGACGAGAGCGCGATTCTCTTAAAGATAAGGGGTAAGACCCGTTCTCGATTTCGCGGTTGACACACCACCCGTTAATTTTATGGCCCGAGATAACTCAAGTTCCGCGGCTGCACTTAGTTAAGTAACCCATCACACCGGGGGAGGTCAGGGGCCCCAAACCTTTGGGATAAACCTTATCCAGATCCTTCCTTACCTGATTAATGCTCGGGAAACCTCTCTTCTCCGATTCTCATGATTTGGCAATACTGTACAATCAATCGACCAATCAAAACAGTCATTAACAATATAATTCATCATATATAGATGGTTAACAACGTGGTAATTAAAGAGAATTGTCCGAGAGTTAACCAGAAAATTAATTAAATTAATATTAACTATTAATTACTATTAATATCGGGTAGCGCGGACAATAATGCAGGTTTTTAAAATTACGTTGAAATACCCCTTAATATTGAATTGAACAGTGTGGGGAGAAGTTAATTCTGGGTGCAGTCATAGAAACACGTTTATTAGTGCCAACGTTTCGGCCTAAATTTCAGAGCTTTAGCTGGATAATTTAAGAAGAGAGATCACAACCATTCTCAAATCATTAAAAATGTTTACATTTATTGGATTATTCATTTTTATGAAGGCCATTACTTATTAACTTTCATTCAAACCGATATAGCTTTTAAACGGTAGGTCCTAGCGTCAAATTTCGTTTAACAAAAAATATTCTATATCAAATTTATGATTAGACAACCAATCAGCTGAATTTCGTTCCAAGGAACCAGCAGAGCTAGTAGACCGTGAGCCAGCAACGAAAAATGCAACCCATTTTAGCAACATTTGTATGCAAATGTTTTATGCAAAGCAAAAATTTCACGTCTGCCGACTGAAAACGGGTGGATAGCAAATGGCGACCATTCAAAAATGGACCAAACAGACGGAATTCTGTCTCATTTGACCTCGATTTTTCTTTTGATCTCATAATACTAAGCGATAAATATGAATCAGAAGACCCTGGTCTACCATCTACGAGCAGCGGCAGACAGAAATTCTTTTTCCTAAAGATTTCTAAGAGACAGAAATTCTGTACCATGTAATCATCGCACTGACATTATGTCGGTGGGTATTAGACCTACGGATTTCTATTACCACTGACATTAAAGCTAATTTTATGCCTCGTAAAGTATTTTATAACCATAATATTGTTAGGATCAGCCGTTTCTACGATATCAACCAAATTAATGACAAAAATAAGAAGTTTTCTCGGTTTCCAGTTTTTTTTTTTTTTTTTTTTTTTGTTTTTTAGAACAGAACGTGTTTTACAACTCAGATTAAAGGAGATTTAATTTTCTTTATTAATTGTTATAATAATTACCCTCATAGAATGAGTCGTTTCCATAATGGTAACATAATAGATTTGTTTGTAATACCTCTATATCGTTGAATATTGAACATAAAAATGAAAGCTTATTAAATGCTTGATGATTTACTTTTTAACAATTATCCTCATAGGATAATCCGTTTCCATAATAGTACGAGTAATGTCTCGTTTTCCGAAAAAACTTATTTATTTTTTTGTAATACCTTTATATCGTTGAATACAATAGACAACGATGTCCTCAAAAATAAAGTAGAAGGAAACCCCTGCCAAACAGTTAAAGGACTCAGAACAGCTAAATGCAAGTGCATCTACCGTTTCCAGACATTTAAAGTGTATTGGGAAAGTAAAAAAGCCCGATACATGTGTACCTCATGATCTTACTGAGCGGCAGCAAAACCCCATGTTTCAAAACATACCGTGCAAAAATTGAAAGAACTGGGCTACGAAGTTCTTCCGCACCCACCATATTATCCCGACGTGTCTCCAACAGATCACCACCTGTTCAGGAATTTAGACAACTTCGTCAAAGGAAAACTGAAAATTGCGTTTTCAGATTTTGTTTCACTTCAAAGCTCAGAGTTTTTCAGTTCGGGGAAAAAAAAGTTGGTGTCACGTTGGGAAAAATGTGCAGAAAAATAAGGTAAATACTTCGAATAAAATTATCTTGTTTTCATGTCGTATTTTTAATAAAAATACTTTACCTTGAAAACGAACATTTCATGTGACACAACCCAAAATATATATATATATATATATATTAACGTATTGCCAAATGGGAAGACGAGTTTTGTCATGCGTGCCGAACCAAAAGAAAAATTACCAGACTCCTTAAAATTCCACGAGCTAGGCGAGGGTAAGGCCCCCGGGTCCGAAGATATTAAAAATGAGTCGGACTGACCGGAGATGGATGTTGGGAAGAGGGAACGAAATAAATCTCTTCTATGGTGTCTATTCGGTGAAGATGAACGAGTCATTGAGGGAACGGTCCGTGTAAAATTCCCATGACCTGATCCTCCGCTTGTTGGTTGATCCTCCGAAATATTAGTCTCGAGGGTGGTCCTTACCGGGAGGGTCGGAGGCGTAATCTTCCACACTTTTTATGCCACTTTAAATAACAAGGATCACGAAAGGCTCTGGGTCAAAGGGCAATATTGCCTGACCATTGAGATTGAAATGGGCATCATGCCATCCATATCTACCGTCGCAACGAGTATGATATAGCGTGTACTGTACCAATTTACATAAGTTATTTATTTTATAAAATAACATCTTAAATCTAAATAAAATATCTTAGTGAAATTTCCAAGGTATCTTCCTGTTTGGTGTCCAGATAGATTGTCTTAATTTAGTTCTATCATTCCCATCCACTACTTTCGGAAAATATAAATTTATTGAAAAGCCTCTAATTCGAAAAGGGCTTCTAATTCTATGCTCATTTCAAGATTCGTTTTAAAATTATCTTAAATAAATTTTACAAAATTATTATTACTAATTTCTCTCAAGCATATTTTCATTGGTGGTCCAATTTGAAATAAATATTTTTATGGCCCAAATAATCAAACTAATATCATGAGCATATAGCGTGTACTGTACCAATTTACATAAGTTATTAAATAACATTTTAAATCTAAATAAAATATCTTAGTGAAATTTCAATGTATCTTGCTGTTTGGTGTCCAGATAGATTGTCTTAATTTAGTTACATCATTACCATCCACTACTTTCGAAAAATATAAATTTGTTGACAAGCCTCTATTTCGAAAATGGCTTCTAATTCGGTACTCGTTTCAAGATTCGTTTTAAAATTATCTTAAATAAATTTTACAAAATTATTATTACTAATTTCTCTCAAGCATATTTTCATTGGTGGTCCGATTTGAAATAAATATTTTTATGGCCCAAATAATCAAACTAATATCATGAGCATTTAGGACTATCTAACGTATGAATGTTCATGCCCAAGTTGAAGATTCAATCGAATCCACAATTCCTCCGTGTTCCTCACCATGAACATAATCCTGATAGAAATATTGTAGTATCACCCTCAGCTTAACTAGATCTTTTGTATAATTATTGGTAAATTATTTTAACTCAAAAATTTAGGCTTGCCTTTCAACTACGTAGAACCCAAGTTAAAAATAAAAAAGAATCGGTCTACCAAAGTTAATATTTACGCCCAAAACTCAGTTATTTTCGAAGATAGAGACAAAGATGTATAGAGTTTTAGAATTATTACACAGTAATTAAATATTTTAAAAAAATATATATTAATATTTTTAAGATTTGTCTTCAGTACTCCGAAGAGGTCTCATGTGACCCATTTTTACGGTGAGTTAAAGTGGCTCCTCCCCCCAATCCGCAGACAATATTTCCTAGGATCATACGTTTACCAAATCATTAACTTTCAACAACCTCCATACATCCACAGTCTCCTACAATTTAAATCCTCAGTCCACTCACTTGAAACAAGATCGCGCCATTCCGACCTTTATTTGCCTATCCATAGGACTAAAACATATGATCGTTCCTTCCTTGTCCGCTCCTCTACTTTCTGGAATTCTCTACCTACTCATATCCGCCATGCTGCTTCCCTCTCCTTATTCAAATCCTAACTTTTCCAATACCTTTTATTATCCCAAAAAGACGCTCAGAAACTATAACATTTATATTTCTGACATCACACTTTGAATGAAGAATAATTTTGTTCATTGTCAATATTTAAATGCTGTTATTTATTAATTAATTTTTAATTCCGTTCAACAAAATACTTTCTAAGAATTGTTTTTATTTTAATATTATCATTGTATTTATTTTTTTTTGGATATATGTGTGTATATGCGTTTATGATATGCACACATATATTAACCCATAATTGTAATTATTTATTGATTATGTTCCTTCTGTCTGTTGTCCAGACATGTATATTTCCATATACTGTACAAACCTGTTATTCTTAGGGGACCTAGTCCCAGAATAAAATTGTTTTTCTATTCTATTCTATTCTATATTTCTATGGTAGATGAAGCAGATGTTATGCGCCTGTAACTAACAAATGCTATTGGAGATATAGTGAAAACAAAAAGGTTATCGGGATCAATACACCGCGATTAACATAAAAACATGTATAATAACCATATATGTTTATGTTACAACTTAATCCGTAATCCCGTCACAACTCGTTGATTGATAAATATAGAGAAAAAATTAATAGTTTTCAGGAATTTTTATTTAAATCAATTCAAAGATAGTAAAAATAAATAATAATAATAATAATAGGCTTAGCGAACCCGAAGGTTCGATGCCGATACCACCAAATTCAGCCTACACAGACTCGTCCAAGGTTCACCATTCAAGCCCAAGCTCCCGAGATCAGCCTTAACGCAATCCTCCCATCTACGCTTCGGCCTACCTTTCGGACGCCTACCAGTCGGATCAGCAAATACCAATGTAAAAATAAAAAAGTGAAGATGTATAAATGATTTTGGTTCATTATTTTTAATTATGAGCCATTGTAATCGACCTGGGAAAAGAAACATTGAGGACTTCGTTTCAAGTAGTTCTTAGAGACGGTGTTAGGTCTTTTTCATAAACATAACTTGAATTGCTAGTTTGGCTTTTTGATTTGTTTATTTATATACATATAAGTTAATTTCATACACCTATTCAAATTTTAATACCATAATTTATTATTCTGAAGTAATAAACCATTTCGTAATAACCGAGCGAGATTCTTCATATAAATTTCGATAAAGTTCTTTAATATTGATAATAATTCATTAGGAAACAAGGACGCGTGAGGCGTGAGCTGTAGAAGTATGCAACTGTAGATTTGCAGATAGTAGAGGAAGGAGGTGCTGTCCCCTGATCACTATCCAACTGTACACCTGATTTAGGGTTTGGGCGTCCAAGGCTTGGTCTGTATCTATCAGATGCTCCTAGTTACCTCTAGTGTCTTTGAGTGGGTGCAAGTATGCGATTGTAAACGATTGTTTTATGATTTTGTCGATTTAAAACATCCTAATCCCATCCGTTTTGTTTTCTGATCTATAAGTGATTATCATTCATATTTAAGGAACTTTGAAGCAAGACATTTTTCTCAATTACCCTAAATTTAGGTATGGAAACGGAACTTTTAAGTTTTTACATGCAAAATAAAATTTATCTATTGGTTCAATTAAAGAAATTGTGATACAACTCAAACAAAGACAAATAGGAAGGAGCTCGCAATAATTCGCTTGTCTAAGGTTTAGCTGACCTGAGCTCACAGCACACAAATTATATGTGTAACAAAACCAACATAGCTCTATGTACTATATATCCATATTTTAGCAGACACTCAAAATTAAATGTATCAAATTTAGCTACATATATAAGTCAAACAACAAAAAATTACAAACGCATCAAAATAAATGTGTACGATTCTGTATAAATTGAAAATGCAATAAAAGAATCAAAACCATGCATTCAGAATTGAGATTATCTCTTATTAAAAATAACATAAACAAGCTTATTAAACATTTTTTTCCTAATGTTTAATTAATTAAAATTTTCTTATAAGAAATATTGGAAACTATACCAAAAATAATACAAAGCGGTATATACACAAACGAACTAAACATATATTACTGTAAGATATATTTGATGTCATTTTTTTTTTTTTAAATTGTAGAAGTTTTTTATGTTTAGGAGTTCACCTGCGGCAATTCAATAAAATTTCAATAACAAACAGTAACAGTACACAGTATGCATAAGGAATATAAAATACAATTATAAAGAAACAGTTACACACTGCACAGCAAAAACAATATAATACATAAGGAATATAAAATACAATTATAAAGAAAGTAACACAGTATGAAGCAGTAATTGACTAAGCTTAAAAGCTGTAAGGAATACATATACATATATACAAGGTATAACATAAAGGCATGCAAATATAAAATTGAATTACATAATACCTAATTAATACAAAAAACAATTATAAGAAACAGTTAAACAGTACATAGAAATAAACTGTAATTGACTAAACCAAAAGCAATAAAGAATACAAATTCATATATACAAGATATAAAATTAAGTCAAGTAACTACAAGATTGAATTGAATTAAATAATAATCGATATAAAGAAACATAACATAGTACACAGTAAGAAATTGACAAAATCAAAAGTCAATAAAGAATACATATACTTGTATACAGAATAAATATCAGAATGAGTGACGCAGGCTGAGGGATTTCGCCCATATTTTAACATTGTAGTAATAATTTGAATACTTTGGAGGATATGTGTGAGAAAATTGAAAATTCGGAGGAATATTGTTGTATACAGTAGCAATGGAACAACAAGTGGTGTGTCGTCCAGGTATGTTTTGGTCTTGGCACAACTAAGCTAAAGTAATTTTTCAGTCTTGTAGAAAAACGGTGGTCAATCTTCCCGATTGTTATTTTACTATACAACATACTGACAACTGCAAAACTTTTGGACTTCCTACGACAGACAGACTTGTACAAAAGACTATAATTTATCATAATAATTTAGGGCGAAAGTAACCTAAGTGGTTTACGCCTACGAAAAAAAAAAAAAAGGAAAAAAAAAAAAAAAAAAAAAAAAAAAAAAAAAAAAGAACCCATGTATAGGTTATGCAGACTAGGAGGCGGGATGGCCGAGCGTGTTAGCGCGCGTTGCCTAGCAACAGATAACCGTAAAGTTAAAACCAAATAATTACGAGTTCGACTCTCGTGATGGGGGGGATTTTATCTCGGTATATATCCCCCGCCCTCACCCCCTGGCCCGAGAGAACCCCCGTAAAGCCTTCAAAGGCGAGGTAGGGGTGGATAAAAAAAACAAAAAAAACATCTTTTGATATAATCTGTTGTTGCAATTTCTATTCCAGACTCAGGTTTGGCCTATTTGGAACTGACCGATTGGAGGGACTTGTGAAAAACGTAGCTGTAAGTTTGACATTAAATTATTTCAGCTAGATCTATTACAAATGGGATTTTATAAGGCATTTGTTAGTGATTAAATATTTGTAAGGGTTAGATGCGGGAGAAATGATGTCTTCAAGGGGAACAGGATTCCAAAATAGGAGACGGTGATTTAATTTTTACGTGATAGTTTCACTATTATTTTTAACTATTTAGTTCTGAACGAATGAAAAATTTACAAAAAAAGTACAAAACAAAAAAAAAAAAAAACAACTATAGAATTCCGTAGAGGTTTTGAACGGTTGTCAAACTGTTTCCTTCTTCACCGCGGAAGTGTGGCGGCGAGTCAAACGAAGTGTAGAATTGATAACGGCCGGCGTCAAACTTGAATACTCTTTTAGGAATTTTTTTTTTTTTTCTCCCAACTTGACTCATGATTATTACTCTCGTCCTATCCTAATAGTATCTTCGGTTTCGGAGGAATTCCAGATTATGCCTCATGTCGTTAGCCAAAATCGGAAATACTTAATGTCTCACAGACATTCTTTAGACTACATCATTTTTGTGCCGAAAAAGGGCCAAACGGAAAATTATTTGGAGGAGAAACGTGTTTATGTTTTGTTCTCTCATAATATATTGTTATATATATATATATATATATATATATATATATTTTTTTTTTACTCGATAAGAATCATGATTTAAAATATATACCGAATCAAGCCAAATCTTCGGCTGAAGCCGAGGTGAAATGCTTATAAAATTTAATTGCAGAAAATGAAGATTATGTTAAAATTTCATATCGATTTGGCTACACATTTAAATTACTATCCAAAATTCACTCTAAACCTATTATTTTAATGCTTTAGTGCTGTCAAACATATTAAGGATATAAAATTAAAAATATAAATATTAATTTCAGAAAGAAAAGCTTTATCTTATTGACAAAGCGAAATAATACTGCACTAATTAATAGGCTTGCTCCTTTCGAACAGCGAATTATTCTAAGGACATTGCACTTTTTTTTTTAAGGAATAATAATCTTAATAAATATGAAATATTTCACATGAAATGTCCGTTTTTATAGTTTCTGAAATACATAAAGGATTTTGCAGGTCTCTGTTGTTTTCTTCCGAATGTTTTCATATTTAAAGTAAACAAACAGTTACTAATCCTCTACCTTTGTATTATAAACATTAGCTTCCCAATCAATTACCCACTTTTTAGTATACCTCCAAATATATATTTTTTTTTTATTTATTTATTTAAAGAAATTTACAACTGTATTAAATAAATACAACAAGTAAATAGGCTTTATATATGATTAGTACACATGGTAGTCCTGAGAAGAAACTACCCATTGGTAGCACTCCAATATCTTATGTTAGAAGGTCTCTTGGCCATCTTCTTTTAAGGCGCCTCGGTGGGTTGTCGGGTATGGAGGAGAGGTCACGGATAAGCGGGTTTGAGTGGGCAGGGAGTTTGGAATGAAAAGAGGTATATCTGTAACGGACCAAGTCTTCAACTAATGGGATATTTAGGTCTTTATGGATGATTTTATTAGTAACAAAGTAAGGAGCATTGAGGATTTTACGAAGGATTTTGGACTGCAAGGATTGGATGCGAGAGGAATTCGATGGTTTAGTAGACCCCCATAGCTCAATGCCATAGGTCCAAATAGGCCTGATAATTGTGAGTTTTTTGTAGTAAGTAAGAAGTTTTGAGCGTTTGTCAAGTAAGTGTTGTAGTAATCTGTATCTACGAGCAGTTTCCTGTCGTTTCAGTCTAGTATGAGGATTCCATGTTAGGCGTTTGTCGAGGTGGAGTCCTAAGTACCGAATCTGGTCAACAGGAGTAAGTAGGATATTGTTAAAGGATACGGTGGGGCAGGAAGTCATAGGCTTACGACGTAGAGTGAAGGTGATTTGATGGGATTTATTTTGATTCTCCAGTTTTGACATCGTTCTTCAATGGCTGATAGATGGTTCTGTAGGATTTGTGATGCAGTAACAGGATCATTATTCACAGATAACACACATGTGTCATCGGCGTAGGAAGTAAGGATAGTGCTAGGATGGGAGGGAATAACAGCTGTATACACCGTGGAAAGGATCTAGGATCTAGGATACTACCTTGCGGTACACCGGCTGATTGAGTGAATATGGATGAGTAACAAAGGTTATGGTTAACTTTGAAGGTTCTATCAGAGAGATAGGAACGAATTAATAGGAAGTACGCTGGAGAGAGGAATTGACGGAGCTTGTATAGCAGACCTGGATGCCAAACTCGATCAAAAGCCTGTTCCACTTCGAGAAAGGCTCCAGTGCAATACTTTCCGCGCTTCCAAATATGAACATGGAAACACGCGATTTTTCGAGTAATATTCTTGTACGAGTTTGATCTCGGCCATTCAGCAGCTGAGGTCGTTAGGAATATTTGCATGGCGTTTGGGGAAGGGAGTGTTAATGAACGGACATTATCATTGTTCGAGTTCTACTTGTCTTGAAACGTAAGCCATCAAATATTGAGAGGGTTAATTTTTTTTTTTATTATTATTATTTTTTTGTCGATTACAAGGTTGATTATTGCAAATAATAAATCATAATGCTTAATTAGTAGAAAGCAACGGTGAAATCGTTCAAGAAAAATATATTCAACATAATGCACTAAAGTGACTCGGAAAAAAAGAGTACGGACTTTTTGAACATGCTTCGAAAAGAATGTAGTATAAATAAACTACTTTTTCTATAAAAATTCTAAATTGATACAGTTGGTAACTACTCGCTTATTTATGGTATATCAACAACCGGATGAAATGAAGGTACAGTAACCTTATTCCTCCGCCATGAAGTCGTGAGGTTTATCGAATCCTTCTCTCAACACATCAGCTTTATTATAAAACTGCGCGGCATGAGTAAATTATTAAAAGGCTTGACCCAGAGAGGCCAGATATAGAACCGGCGGGCCGTCATAGTGAGCTAAGTTCCCGGGACCATTTCCAATTTTCCCTCAACTTCGTGATCTGAGTCAGGCTCATTGGCTATGTATCCCATTCCGACCGGAGTCGAGTCGTGGAATACTCTTAGCTTTTGTTTCTTCTGCCGGTCGAATTACAATCCACTCCTGCCTCCTTGGAGGGTGTAAACACTTAATGGCTTCTTTATCTGATGAAATATGAATACAATATTGTATTTGCATGCTACTGGAGCGAAATTACCTTTTCATATGCTAGATTGCTCTAGTTCATGAATATATAAGCATAAACTATGAATATATTATTTGGAACAATCTCTTCTAATTTGTTTATATATTTATTTATCATAACATATCAAACATGATTATTACATTACGTTTCGAGGTACCTTATGCCTCATCTTCAGATTTTCAAATGTCATATGTATTTCCATATTGTATCCCAATATAGGTCAATTACTATTGTAGTATTATTCATATTAAGCTCATAGATATGAATAATTCTGTTAAAATTTATCTTTTTATTATCACATATTCATTATCTCACCTGCTGTGCACTCGCAACTATCATGTAGGCTTATGATAAATAAAATATAAACAATTAGAAAAGATTGTTCCAAATAATATATTCATAACTTAAATTACTCTTATATAATAGTAATTGATGTAAGCATAAATGTATTTACTAGTTTATAAATGATATGGTGATAATTTTCTGTTTTGTTTTTCAGGTCATTTCGGAATATGGAGCTGCGGGATTGCTTGTTGATCACGGGTTTAATATCACTACTGGTGAGTGGAAACTATTGTTTTATGTTGTTTTGGTTTTAAGAGCAAAAAACTGCGTGTGGTTATTATTGCCCGAAACATCTTCAGAAGACGATTGACTTACCTATGGTGAGGAAAAAAAGATTTTAAAAGTCCTATAATCAATAAGAATAAAACAGAACATTAGGAACAATGAACATTATGATTTAATCGGAACTGCAAACACGATGATTAGCAACAAAAGGTGAAATAAAAAAAAAAATAATAATAAAAAAAATAAATAAATAAAATAATAAACAAAAAGTGCGCAAAATAACCTGTATGTGTTAAATGAAGTGATATAAACGAATGACCTTATTGTTTAATGTGATTTTTGACATTCTAGATCAGTACAACTTGAGGAAGATTGTCTGATTTATTCATATTAAACCCAGCACAATTTTTTTTCTTACATATCTTTTTATCATCATTGTTATGCAATTTGTCAAATGTAGTCAACGTTTCGGGGCTTTTTCCCCATTATCAAGATTTCCTTTTGCTCACAGCTAAATCCGCTTAAAAGGTATTATAAAAAAAAAATCTGGTGCGGGCAACACACGACTTTCACTTACCTTCATTTTTAAAATCAATGAAAGAATTTTCAAATGCAGTTAGAGATAAAAATACGTGAAACAATTAAAGAATTGATTAAATTGAATTTATATAGAAACAAAAAAAAAAATAAATAAACAAATAAACGATGCATTATAATTAATCTTAAATATTTCATACATAGTTGATAATCTGATAAATTTAGCCTAACTAATACTACTTAAGCCGAATTAGATACTACAGCAATTATATGCCTTTACTTTTCAATTGCTTCAGCTGCAGTTAGTTTTTCATTCACATTTACAGTGAATTCGTAGTTCTGCATGCCTGAGTTAAACTGTATGAGCCTAACAACGAAAATGACTTATGCATTTTTAATTCAGCTATTAGCAGCCGTAATGATCTAAAAATGGATTGAAATTTTGCAAATGAGAATTAGATTCCGCACGGAATCATGAACCCGGTAAACGTTTGGTTCCGGAGCGTGAAATGTTGAACTGTTTCTGAAATTATAATTATCATTTTTCCCGACCATGTTCAGTTAATGAAGGAAGCTAGCCTATGCATTGTTCATGAAGAAGCAGCCTATCTAAAAAAAAAAAAAAAAAAAGGAAAAAATCTTAACTGTTAGCAAAAAACAATAACAAAATGTTAAGTTCTCAAGCGCGGAAGATTACCTTCCAAGTTCTAATTAGTGATGCAAAACGGATCGTCTTTATTTTTTTTTATTATGAAGCTGTTAAAAAAAAATAAGTGAGGATACGTGTAAATAATATCCTGTCCCAATTTTTAAGCTTTCACTCTGTTGATTAAATTATCCTTATGTATTATTTATTTTTGTATTATACGTTTAATTAAAATAATGCATAATTTATTTCGTATAACACTCTCAATAATAGCTTCGAATATAGTGTACACCTTTTTTTTTTTTTTTTTTTTTTTTCATAGCCCCATGGGAGTTGGGGGTTAGAAATCGGAAATAGAGGAAGGAATATGCGATATCTTTTTCTGCATTACATGCATTATAAAAGGGGAGAGAGGATACGAAAATGTTTGGTAAATGGGAGCGAATGGGAGTCACGTCTAGTGATGGGGCTCACACTAGTCTTTCTTTTTTTTTTTTTGTTTATAAACTTCTTTATTTGAATCAAAACACAGACATATTACAGTGCAAGTAGAAGTCACTATCCCACTAAGGCGAGCCCGTGTGTGGGAAAGGAGTTCACCTGCGGCAATTCAATAAAAGTACAATAACAAACAGTAACAGTATATAGTATGAAACAATACAATACTTAAATAATACAACACAATTTTATAAAGAAACAGTAACACACTATACAGCAAAAAAAATTATATAATACATAAGAAATATAAAGTACAATTATAAAGAAGCAGTAACACACTACACAGCAAAAACAATATAATACATAAGGAATATAAAAACAATTATAAATAAAGTAACACAGTATGAAGCAGTAATTGACTAAGTTTAAAAGCTGTAAGGAATACATATACATATATACAAGATATAAAATTAAGGCATGCAAATATAAAATTAAGGCATGAAAATATAAAATTGAATTACATAATCCCTAATTTTTACAAAAACAATTATAAGAAACAGTATACAGAAATAGACTGCAATTGACTAAACCAAAAGCAATAAGGAATACAAATTCATATATTCAAGATATAAAATTAAGTCAAGTAACTACAAGATTGAATTGAATTAAATAATAATCGATATAAAGAAACATAATCATAGTACACAGTAAGAAATTGACAAAATCAAAAGTCAATAAAGAATACATATACTTGTATACAGGATAAATATCAGAATGAGTGAAAGCAGGCTGGCATTGACGACATGTCTATAGCGATGAGTAATTTGGATTCAACAATTCCAAAATGTCAGTTAATCAAGTTATGGTTTCTCAGTCTAGTCTGAGGGTCTGTACATAGTCTTGCCAGCGCTGTGGCCGTCCTGTCGGAGTCAGTGTGTTAAACAGTAGGTTCGTGCAGTACCGGAGACTATCAAGGAATTTGATATGTCTCCGGGAGATGAACTCACGGTTCATTCGTCACGGTCGGAAGTTCGAAGGTGTCGTGTATTTGGTCTGTCTTCGTCCTTTGTAGAGAAGTATGCCTCACTATTCGTCTCACTACTCCATTTTGAAACTGCTGGAGCTTTTTCGCTATGATTGGTGATATATTAGTTAGCATCGGTGCGACGTTAGTAAATGATTTAGTCGATAGGACTTGGTCCTAGCCGAGCTAATTTTTTTGAGGCAGTGTTTAGACAATTTGAGGTGCCTGTCTAGGGTGATGCCCAGGTAAACGATCCTATTGGCCGGCTTGTTTTTGATTCCGCTACGTCGTAGGTCTGCTGGCGCTTCTTCTTCCGGAAAGAAAAAATAATACACAATGCCACCTTGGAAATAAATTTCATTTTATATTACGATTTATTTTTTTATTGCATGCTACTAACTCAAAAAACATTTATATATATATACAAATGACCGTCTAGACTTGACACACAATCTTATATAGTAAATACATGTTTGTCACAGTTGAATAAAAACTTAGGTTACGGAAACAAAAATAATAAAAAAGAATCAATAAATTAAGAGAGAATAACATAAAATAATGTGAATGAGAGAGGTAGGTAACTCAAAAGAGATAGAAAATAAATAAAACAATAACGCTATTAAAATTAAAATAAATTCTGTGAAGTGATTTTTTTTTTTCTTTCTATATTTTGCACTGAGCGTTAATAAAGAACTGCTTGATCAACAAAAACTTTTTTTTATCTAACTTTTGTAAAAACATGGCTTCTGTTTCTAGGGGAACCATCGCTTCTCTTTGCTTCCCATATTTCCTGCATCGGAATAGTATGTGGCGCGGGTCTTCAGAGACTTTATTTCACGCTATTGCCATAATTTTCTATTTTCATTAATTAAATTTAGATATTTTTTTGTGCAGCCATGGTTAGTCCGTAGTCTTACTAGTTGTTCAATTTCTTTTCTATCGAGTTGTTGGCTCTTTGAGAACCATGGTATCATGCAAGGTTGGCTGGGTTTGATAATAGTCCATACCTTTAAATTGTGACTCCCAGTCATATTTATTCTGCCATTTCTGGACTGTTTCTTTCAGCAGACATTTTAAAAGATCTTGGAGAGGTACTTTGGCATTTTCTTTTGTAGTTTGTTTTTTCCCGGCAGTTTGTTTTGTCTATCTGCCGCGTCATTTCCAGACAGTCCTACATGGCTTCAAAAAACATTACCGCCTGCTTTTAAAGAACATTTTCAATATACTCATCAAAGTCCTTCATTAATAAGTTTAACCATTTAAACGTATTGATATCTTGATTATTAATGTATATTACATTGCCGGGACTTAGCAACCGCCAGGTTGTGATGAGTATAAGGAAATAGAGTAGGCCTAGAGCAGTGGATTAAGGACCATTATGTAAATAACCAAGTCCCGCAAAAAGGTCTGTGTGTGTGTCTGTGTATGTGTGTGTGTGTGTATGTGTGTGTGTGTGTGTGTGTGTGTGTGTGTGGGGTAACTCCCGGGCGGAAACGGTAAGTCCTATGAAACTGAAATTTCATATTTAAGACAAATATATGCTCGAGACGTTACAAAACCTTGTTCATCAAATTGAGCTTACCAGAAGAGTCACTTTACACCATGCATTTTGCACCTTTTTTCGATTTTCTTGAAAACGGTTCCGACGATTTTGATTAAACTCGCTATATCGATGTAAAATTTAATGGGCTTTAATATCATTAAAATGGTTTGACAGGGCTTAAATGCTAATATTTTAAATTTTCTTCCTCTAAAGTACCTTTAATTTTGTAGATTCTATAAAAATAACTAAATTAGCTTGTAACCATTGATAATTAACAGCTAAATATGCAAGTTGAGCGAATTTGAAAAACAACTAAATGAGAAAACTGAAAATATATATTTTGTATGCAATTTTTTGTTTTTGAATATAAGGATAATAATATACATGTATGATATACCCTTGGAAAGCTTGAGATTTTAGAAAAAATATTATCTCATACACTAGCTTTTAAAAGTTAGTAGAGAGTGATGAAAAGCCGATAAAACTAAGTGATTATTTTAGATAATAATATAATAGATTTTTAATGAAACACATGTTTCTATAAAAATTCCATTTAATTAATTCTGTAATGGTTTCACTCATTTTATCTTTAACTGTATTTGAAAATTCTTTAATTTATTCTAAAAACGGAGGTAAGTGAAAGTCGTGTGTTGCCCACACCAGATTTTTTTAAACATAAATAATACCAAATTGTACTAATGCGAAGCAGGTCACTATTATCCAGTATAAGAGACAAAGCGCACAATAAAAAATATCAGGCTAGGCGAATGGATGTCCACCACAGGCATTTCCTCGGTTTTCTTCAACCTTATTTTAGTTTTCTGTACCATGATTCTATACCACGTTTATTTACTATTACATTTAAAAAAAATGAACATTCAAATTGAATTGTAATGCTACCCGAGGCTAATCTATGAAAACTAACGAGCTCAGAACATCTTTAAACTAACCGTATCGTTCTACCGTATGTAGAACTGAACCGCATGCTCTATTTGACTGGGTAATTTAAAGAACGCTTAGCTCACGGGCATTGGATAACTGTACGCCTAATCGCTGATCTCATCCGTACTTTCGTAGACAATAAAGAAAAATAACAAAAAACCAAAGGGTACTGCTCCGTAGATGTTATAATAATGATAATTGAGCAGTTGCTAGTTGGCAATTAGAGCAAGGGAGCGTGCCGTACCGCTAAGGTGCGATGCACTCAGCGGGGATGGAACATTTGCATCCGCCACTGAAGCCTCCAGTACCCTCATCAGCCGTTCTTCCTCAATGGTACCGCCCCATTCAGTATCTTTCGTTCCGGTTCGGGCATTCCGTCAATGAAGAAGCCTACTGAGAACGGATCGAGAGGATTTAGTCCAGGCTTTCTTGATCCTCCGACCGGATTCTTGTTGGCTGTCCCAAGTCTAAGGTGAATTCAAACATAGTCTATCACTAACAAAACAAAATATAAAGAACAGTATTCATACAATTTTATCTTCCTTAAAACAAATAATAAAACTCTGAGATTGTAGGGGCGCAGGATTTTTTATTAACTATTTATTTTATAAATTTAATTAATTAATTAAAATTTAGTTTATTAAATTATATATATTGTAGTAAACATGAGCAGCCATCATATTAAAAATCTGGTGTGGGTAACACACGACTTTCACTTACCTCCATTTTTTAAATCAATGAAAGAATTTTCAAATACAGTAAGACATAAAAATGAGTGAAACCATTAAACAAATAGTTAAATGGAATTTCTATAGAAACATGTGTTTTATTAAAAAATCAATTATGTTATCATATAAAAAAATCACTTAGTTGTTGTTGTTGTTGTTTGGGGTTTTGAGGCGTAAAACCCAGGGGTCATCAACGCCTATAGTTCTCTTTAAAAAATCACTTAGTTTTATCGGCTTTTCAGCACTCTCTATTAACTTTTAAAAGCTTGTGTATGAGATAATATTTTTTCTAAAATCTTTAGCTTTCCAACGATATATTATACATGTTTATTACTGTTGCTATGTTCAAAATTAAAAAATTGCACAAAAAACATATTTTGTCAGTTTTCTCCTTTAGTTAGATATCGAATTCATTCAATTTATATATTTACCTGTTTTTCATCAGCGTTAACAAGATGATTTAGTTATTTTTATTGAATCTACTAAATTAAAGGTACTTTAGAGAAAGAAAATTTAAAATATTGACATTTAAGCCCTGTCAGACCATTTTAATCAGAATAAAACCTACATGATATGAAAGTGCATTAAATTTTACATTGATATAGCGAGTTTAATCAAAATCGTCTGAAACGTTTTTGCGAAAATCATAAAAAGGTGTAGAATGCAAAGTATAAAGTGGCTCATATGGTAAGCCTATTTTGATGAAAAAAGTTTTGTAACGTCTCGGTCCTCTATTGGACTTAAATATGAAATTTCAGTTTCATAGGACTTTTCGTTTCCGCCCGGGAGTTACCACACACACACAGACCTTTTTGCGGGACTTGGTTATTTGGACTCAGGGGACCCTAAAACGTGTATTTCCGTTGAAAACCTGGAATTCGAAAATTTTCACGATCGCAATACTTTCCTTTACTATATGTAGTAATAACCACTTGTAATTGTCCTATACCAAACTAAGAAAAACATCCCCCCACTAGCAGTCGACCACCTTCGTATTTCACAGTTGATTTCAAATATTTTTTATCATATGGATTATCTGAATTAGATCTACAAATTGTTTTACATCGATTATTTCCATACGCTTCAAACTTTGATTCGTCACTAAAAATAATTTTTTTCCTTATTTTAACACAATTCGAGTCTTCTTTTTTTGTGAACATTGGATAAGAAGGGTTTCTTTCAAACTACATGTCCTCTTAATTTTGCATCATAAAGACTTCTTCGTATCGTATTTTGAGAGATCGTAGAACCTACATTTTTAATTATTCTTGAATTTCCTTTACTGAGATTTCGGGATTTTTTTTTTGCAAAGGGGCACAAGTCTATTTTCCATTGTTGTAGTAACTCTTGGACGTCCAGATCGAGGTCTATCAGCTAATGTCCGGGTTTGTTTACTTTTTTGTATTATTTTTCTCACTCCTTCGACAATAATTTGAAATCATTTTGCTACTTGTCTATATTTTTACATTCACTTACTATATAAAGTAAGGGAAAGTATTGCGATCGTGAAAATTTTCGAATTTCAATTTTCAACGGAAATACACATTTTAGGGAGTCCAAATAACCAAGTCTAGCAAAAAGGTCTGTGTGTGTGTGTGTGGTAACTCCCGGGCGGAAACGGTAAGTCCTGTGAAACTGAAATTTCATATTTAAGACACATATATGCCCTAGATGTTACAAAACCTTTTTCATCAAAATGAGCTTACTAGAAGAGCCACTTTACACCATGCATTTTGTGCACCTTTCTTCGATTTTTTTCGAAAACGGTTCCGACGATTTCGATTAAGCTCGCTATATCGATGTAAAATTTAATGGGCTTTAATATCATTTAGGTTAAATGCCGATATTTTAAATTTTCTTTCTCTATAGAACCTTTAATTTTGTTGATTCTATAAAAATAACTGTATTATCTTGTTACCACTGATGAAAAAAAGAAAAATAATAAAATTAATTAGTTAATGAAAAATCAATCATTTGTGTTCAAAATTTTCAAAAACTGATATGGAACCTACTGAAAACCATCCTCCAGATACAGAATGTAGACAACTTATTTTTAACAGGAATATAGTGGGATTTTTAATTATAATAATACAACTTTATTCTGGGACTATGTCCCTTAAGAATAACAAAAATAAACAGTATATATTCATATTTATGTCTGGTCAAGAAAACAATGAACAAATTACTTAAAAAAGTTATAGCCCTAGGAATCACCAAAGAACTATTAATAATTATAACAACCTAAGTATCTTAGATTTACAAAACCAAACATAGTCAAGTATTTAGAGAGGATCTATTTCAATGGAATAAATAATAAGACCGTAATTATAAAATGAAAATGTTGATTAAAATTTTACGAAAATTAAACAAAATTTAAAATACATTTAGTAAATAATAACTACAAATTAATTAATTAATAACAAATTAATAATATATTCTTCGTCATCTGTCAAGTGTTCAATGTTAATCAAATCCATTTCCTTGAAATAGTAGCAGAAAAAAGTGATACTATTTCACAAATCCCTGGAAGGTTAGCCCTTTACTGGAGGTTAAACGGTGAGCCTTGCCCAGTAAAGTTTACCGTGGATTCAGCATCCCTACCCTAAATGGTGCAACGGGCAATGTCTGACTTCAACGAAGGTTACCCTTACCGCACTTTGACCTGGACTGGAAAAATATTTTCGTAGACAGTCTTCTTTAAAATGAATTACAGTTTATTTCAACTATCTTTTGGAGGGCACTGTATACACATAAATTCAAATTATGTTTTCCACTAGTATATTTTTTTTTTTTTGTGTAGAAGAAATATCACGAAAATACTTTCCTATCCACCGATATATTCCCCAGGAGGAATTAATATGTGAAGTTTAGAATTTACTGTTTGCAGTACCTCAAGTAATGAGATTCAGGAGATAGTGATCGGCGCAGGGAAACATAGCTTATGCAGCCGTGAAGAGAGTTAGGCAGATTACCCAGGCACAGCTTTTACAGCACAGGTAATAAACGAGATGCCAGGGAGATAGCAACAACTGTGCTCATTATAAATACCTGACACTCCGACCATAATCCAAAATGTCCAGATATCCATCTACGTCTTAAGATGACTTCATGCCAATATTCACAAGGAATTTCCTGTTTCACACGTAATCTTTGGAGAACATTGTTGGCGGCACTGGGGATATTGAATGATGGTTATCAAAACGTTAGAGCAAGCTTATCGGCATTTTTGTGCTCTCTGCTTTTACTTGCCATGCGATCTTGAAGTAGGGAGTAAGAATTTAAATGTTTACCTCACATATTCCTGACAACCCTCCAAGGCGATTGAAAAGAAGATGGCCTCGGGATCTACTTACTAAATAAACATCGAAGTTCTACCGCTGGGTAGTTTCTTCACAAGCCTTTCACGATTTTTATTCTAATTCAACAGTTTTACTTATTGTATTTGTGTTAGTCTGGCACCGGGGACTGCTTTACAAACTCCGTCAATTCCTCACCCCTACATATTTCCTATTAATGCGTTCCTACCTTACTGGCAGAACCTTTAAGGTAAACCACAAGTTTTCCTACTCATCCACATTTTCCCTATCTGCTGGAGTGCCTCAAGGTAGTATCTTAGGTCCTATCCTCTACTCCCTTTATACAGCTGACATTCCACTCCATCCTCATACTGTCCTCAATACTTATGCTGATGGCACGTGTGTCATATCCGTCCATAATGATCCAACTACTGCATCCCAAACCCTTCAGTCCCACATCAAAGCTATTGAAGAATGGTGTCAAAACTGGAGGATTAAAATAAATCCCAACAAATCACCTTTACCCTTCGTCGCAAACCGATGACTTCCTGCCCTCCGTCTTGACAAGCGCCTCACTTGGAATTCTCACACAAGACTGAAACGACAAGAAACTGCTCGAAGATATCGATTACTACAACACTTACTTGACAAACATTCAAAACTCCCAGTACATTACAAAAGACCCCTTCTACATCACAATTATCAGACCTATTTGGACGTATGGAATCGAGCTTTGGGGCTCTACGAAACCATCTAATTCCTCCCGCATCCAGTCCTTACAATCCAAAATCCTTCCCAAAATCCCGAATGCCCCTTATTTTGTCACAAATCAACTCCTCCATAATGACCTAAACATCCTATTTGTTGCAGACATAGCCCGTGATAGATACTCCTTTTTCCATTCTAAACTCCCTGCCCATACAATATTCATTCTACATATTTACTTATTGTATTCTTTAGTACAGTTGTAAATTACTATAAATAAATAAAAAAGTATTTATGTTAAGACAGTTGTAAAATTCAATAAAATATGAATAAAAAAAAAAAACGTTTTCTTACTCTGTTGCCTTTAAGTCATAGACAAAAATCTATATTAATATATAATTATTTTATGTTTTTTTTTTATGCGAATTTACTATACTCAAAAAGTAAGAAATTAAGTGATAAAAAGAAGTTATCAAGTAAAATATCTTTAAAATCTACATAGAAACAAATATATTCCTAATGATGGAAGATTAGTTGACTGTACTTAAAATATGAGAAGTTTTTTGGGATATAGTCATAGAAATACTTCAACCTAATGTATTGTGCTAACGTTTCGACCTATATTTAAGGCCGAAACGTAAGCTTAATAATTTTTTTTTTTTAATATTTATTGAGGTATATTACAATTTGTTTCAAAATGAACAATAGTAATAGTGATGTGAGCCCATATTCATACAATATATACAGAAAATAATGATAATGTCCAATTACATAAAATAATTAAATTCATATATATACAAAAAACTATAAGCACAATAAATTAAATTCATTTAATGGGAGGGTTTCAATGCTGTTCAGCCCCCCTAATCGACTTCTTGTAAAAAAAAAAAACATAAATTGACAATCGGTAAGATTTTCTTAAATCAACTTCAGGCAGAAAAAACAACAAACAGGATTTTTTTCTCTGGAACTAATAAATTAAATAGTTGTTATTAAACATACTGAAAAAAAACAAGAAAAAGAAACGCGTTTCGCGGTTGTTTGTCAATCGACTTATCTTTTATTATTTCTGATTTTTAATTAAACAAAATTTTCAATAATTAATGTGTGTTTATTAATAGAATTTATAGTTTGTTTGTTTCATGGAGCATTTAGTTATCTTAATTGATTGATCGATGTAGTTTACAACTATTTACCTGAAAAAAAAAAAAAAAAATACAATCAAATTTGCAAAAAACGGTATTAACGCCATATTTATTTACAATATTGTAAATTATTCTTACGATACAAAATCTATCTATCTAAAGATGGATTCCTGTAAAACTTAACAATTAACATTTTTTTGTACAATCAATTCTGGCTGCTTTTGATAACTCACCGAACTACAAAGCAAATTTAATCCATTTCCATCTAAATATTAAATTCTAAAGATAATAAGCTTAGAACGTAGACTTAAAAAGTAAACGGCCATATTAACATTTTCATTTTTTTTTCTTTCATAAGAACCCTCCCTTTTTTCAATAACAAACACAACAAAAAAAGAATTAGCGAAATTGGTCCAACAGTTCACGCGTGATGCCGTGACCAGGGGAAAAAAGGGATTAATTTTTATATAATATTTTTATAATCGCATTCTTTCGGAGATATAGAAAATCGAATGTGAAATATAATTATCCAATAAGAAAAGAGGCTTCCTGAAGATGAATAAGGAAATATACACTGTTTAGTAATTTACAAAAAAATCAGGTGCGGGCAACACACTTACAACACAACATTCACTTACCCCCGTTGTTAAAATCAATTAAAGAACTTTCAAATACAGTTAGAGATAAAAAAAAGTGAAACTATTAAAGTATTAATTAAATTGAATTTCTATAGAAACATGTGTTTTATTAAAAAATCTATTATATTATTATCTAAAACAATCAGTTAGTTTTATCTTATTTTCATCACTTTCTATTAACTTTTAAAAGTTGATTAGATGATAATATTTTTACTAAAATATTTAGCTTTTCAATGGTATATCATACATGGGGTTATCGCTTTCGATCACTTGGTTATCGGCTTTTTATCCCTCTCTATTAACGTTTTCAAGCTCTTTTGTATTAGATAATATTTTCTTCTAAAATATTTAGCTTTCCAACGGTATATTACACATGTATATTATTGTTCTTATGTTCAAAAACGAAAAATTGCATTCAAAAATATTTTTTCAGTTTTCTCCTTTAGTTGCTTTTCAAATTTGCTCAACTTGCACATTTAGCTGTTATTTATCTATGCTAACTAGATAATATGTTTTTTTTTATAAGATATACAAAATTAAAGGTACTTTAGAAGAAGAAAATTTAAAATATCGGCATTTATGCTCTGTCAAACCATTTTAATCAGAAAGAAACTTACACGATATCAAAGCCCAATCAATTTTACATCGATATAGCGAGTTTAATCAAAATCCTCGAACCGTTTTCGAGAAAATCGAAAAAAGGTGCAAAATGCATAGTATAAAGTGGCTCTTCTGCTTAGCTCATTTTGATGAAAAAGGTTTTGTAACGTTTTGGGCGTATAGTTGTCTTAAATATGAAAAATTAAAGATTTCATGACAGACTGACTTACAACATGAACCCATCGGCCCAAACACTTAAATCCTACACGAACCCGTACAACCCACCCCAACGACTTTTGAGGCGGTGGCCTAGAGATGCCTTTCTTTAACCGACTTTCGGAAGTCATCATATTTGCTTATTGCAAATTTTTTTTTTTTTTTTTTTTGCTGATAGCATTATATTAAAGCTCAAACAAAAACAATTGTAAATAAATAAAATAAATATTTTTAAAGAATGTCCTGGGAAAATTGTAATACCGTAGAAAAAAAAAAAAAAAGATCAATAATAAGAGATTTTCGTGTTCTCCATAATATCTCCTAAAGTCGATTTGAAAATCAGCGTATCTATTGTCTGAAGGGTAGTTGAAGTATTTCTCGCCCTGAGAAAATTATGAACTAAAAAAGCATTTCAGCGATAGTTGATCAGATGAACTGCAACACGATGTCTTGCATGCAGCTACAACGATTATAAAAAAGAAGTGTGTCCCAAGCGGGTATAATGTACACGGGGTAGCTAACTTATGTAACTGTGCCTTGTCACTCGACACCCGCGAGAGCCATCGTATTTCATCACATAGCCAGTACGTTCAGTCTCCTCGGTATTCTGCATCTTAAATCCCAACCCCAATCCTTCAAGTTAGTCCTGGTAGACAGTTTCGGAGCATTCTATTGTAGGTTCTGGAGCACTGCGAAGTAGATAAGGTTCACAAAGAAACAGCATCAATCTAACAAAAGAAAATCTGAACCTCTACGAGCTAGGTGGATCTTTTTATTTTATTTTACATCATCCACCAACAGGCCTAGGCCCAATTACAGGTGGTAAATCATACAAAAAAAAAAAAAAATACATTAAAATACAATGATTGAAATAATAATAATAATTGAAATTATAAGTAAATAGTAATGTACTACATACCAGCTTAATTTATATAATGAAACAAAAAAAAATTAAAAAAAAAAAAAATATAACTTACAAATATCATAATCTAACTAAAAAATAAATAAAACTTTAAACAATTCATCATATATATACTCCTAAAAAATTAATTATATTAACATAAAAAACAAAACAATAAAAGATAGAAACAAAAAGAAGCAGAGAAATAGAGAAGTAAAAAAAAAAAAAAAAAAAAAAAAAAAAAAGATATATAACTGACAAAAATCATAATCTAACTAAAAAAGAAATAAAACTTTAAATGATTCATCTTATATACAATCCAAAAAAAATAATTATATTAAGATAAAAAAACAAAACAATAAAAGATAGAAACAAAAAGAAGCAGAGAAATAGAGAAGTAAATAAAAAAAAAGAAAAAGATATATAACTTACAAAAATCATAATCTAACTAAAAAAGAAATAAAACTTTAAACAATTCATCATATATATACTCCTAAAAAATTAATTATATAAAGATAAAAAAAACAACACAATAAAAGACAGAAACTAAATGAATCAGAGAAATAGGAATTAAAAAAAAAAACGAGAAAAATCAAATTAAAAAATAAATAAAAATCAGCCCCAGCTCTGAGTCATCTCAATTTAAAGATAAGAACAATTCAGTTGTTCGATTGCAAGGGGAGAAATAATGAAATTTTATGGAACAATTTAGTATTTATTTTACTCGACTAACTAAGCGTGATTCGTAAATGACTTTTTTTGTTGAGAATATTAATCCTTAAGGTATTTCTGAATAAAATAGCTGACGGCAGCATAGTCAAAACATTTCAGTTTCAAATATCAGTCTAGGTCAGGTAAATTATTTTTCTATGCTACCAAATAATTATTATTTTATAAGTTATGAATCATAAATAGAAAACTTTCTAACAACTAATTCTACGTTATTCAGGAATCATTGCCCACTGGGTAAAATAATGATTTGTATAATTTTTCGATTAAGTTGTCGACAAACAATTCAACAGATTCATTCGAGGAAGGAAATGGAAAAAGTAATGGGGAAAATATGGTAAAAAGTGCATTAAAAATATACGTGCCTTCATCGCCTAATAAGCTCGGGAGGAACTGAATACAGAATTATCAGATAGGAGATGCTATCTTGGCTTGCACTATTAGCATTAGTCATTAGCCGACTCTTCAAACAAAGTAGTTCCTAAATGTACCGTATACATATCATCGTGAACATTTCGGGTTGGTATATAGTTTTTTTATTTTTTTTTATTACTTTCACTTACTATATATAGTAAGGGAAAGTATTAAATGAATGAATGAATGAAAATAAATTTTATTCTGGGACAGCTAGTCCCCTAAGAATAATATAAATGTACAATAAAATATTTAAATTCAGGCTATATGAATTTTAACATATTATATACAGAATTTTATGGATTACAAATTATATTACATATGGTATATACATGTAATACACACACTCACAGACATGGACACATATATATACACACACATTCATTTATATACCTACACATTCACACATACAAACACACACAATATATATATATATATATATATATATATATATATAATATATATATATATACAACAAGGTCATATTACTACCTTAAAGAAATACATATAATAAAACAAAAAATATAGAAAATTAAGATAAAAATAAAGAGGTCAAATAGTTAAATTTATAAAGGCACGGTAGATTGATATTCGAGGAGATGGATAAATAGGTGATGTTTGAAGGAGGTTAAGGATTGGCATGTACGAATCGATTGGGTAAGGAATTCCAAAATGAAGATGCGCGTATGACAGAGGATCTCTTAAAGGAAGCAGTTCTGTGGGATGGAATGAGCAGGTTCGAGGGCTGGGATCTTGAGTTGATGGAGTGGACAGAGGAGAGGGGAGTGAACATATTGTAGATATAGATGGGTTTCTTCATTTGCCTATCTTATTCTATTCTATTATACATATGAAATCAAGTCAAGTAACATTCACGCTTAGGTATTCTGATTGTCCTCCACTGACACTTTACGATGTTCAGTTACCCAAACAAACAGAAACAATATACTTATGACTCACAATGGATGTCTATCCATAGACATCCATTGTATAATATCCACTGAATAATAACACGAATTTCCCACCTTTAACCGGGATATTTCTTCCTGGATTTCATTTTTTCTTGTTATCATTGAATCTAAATACTTGAATTTCTCTACGTGTTCAAAAGTATGCCCTGATACATTAATATCACCAAGATCGCCACCGTTTCTGCTACTAATCATATATTTCGTCTTATCGGTATTTAATTCGAGTCCTATTTCTTTACCGGTTTTTATTAACACACTTGTATTTAGTTGTATGGTTTCCGTGTCTTCACCTAGCATACCAAATCATCGGCATACCCTAAAACCGTAATCCTGTCATCCATATTTAAACCTTTCTCGGTACACATCACCTTTTCTATGACATATTCTAAAGCTATATTAAATAACACAGATAAAAGGGAGTCACCCTGTTTCAAACCCGATCGAACCTCAAATCTCTCGGAATAATTATGACCGATTCTAAATTTATGGAATGTTTCCGACAAACACATTTCTTCTAGATTTTACCTTTATTAGAACATTTAATTTCTTAATCATAATTTGTTAAATCTGTTAAATTAGGTTAATTTTGATTCCTATATTTTCACATCTTAAAGTATTTAATTAGGTTGATTTTATTTCTTATGTTAGTTATATGTAATTTTAGTTTAAGAAATGTATTGTGATTCGTCGTTTACTTTCATTATTTTAAAATATATACAGTCCACTAATATTCGTTAACTGTAGCACCTTGAATTTGAGTTATCGCTTGGTAGTACTGTTCTTCCACAGATAGCTCAGAATATACAGTATCTGTAAACCCTATTAGCTTTAAAGCGGTTAACTGTTCTAATTATTTTATTGTTATTGCTTCTGCTTTTACTCAATATCCTTGATGGGTGTATAATTATTGAAATTAACACATCATCCATTTCCTTTCGCAAGTTATGATATCAAAAGATTGCGGTCTTATTGGCGTCTGCCTGACATGGAAATCACACGTACCTTAAACAAAAGACTGAATCATCGATTATCAATACTTAGACGACTTCTTCACCATAAAAACAAACTATCACTAAGCAACAAAATCGTCATATACAACATGCTACTTAAGCCTATATGGACGTACGGTACTCAAGTGTGGTGCTTATGCAAAAAATCACACTTGCAGACAAATCAAAACTTTCAATCTAAATTCCTCCACTTTATCACCCACCGTCCGTTTTACGTAACCAATAAATCATTACACAAAGACCTCAACATACCAATAGTAACGGATATCGTTAAAAAATATTACAAACATTTTCACGATTTTAAAAATAAAAACAGCGAGATTTGGCGTAGTTTTTGATCAGGTGTTCTTAGTTTAATATTAACAGTAATTTCGTGTTAAGCATTTATTCTTACTCAAATTTATATATTTTTACAAAATTATTTTTCGTTTATTCTATTTGATGTACCCTAACCGCTATTAAAATCAGTGGGTAATTCTTGCCGCCTAATAAATGGAAAAAAAAGTAGTCATAGGAGCACTTTCATGAGGAATTTATAAAAGAGCTTTTAAATATAATTGTAGGCAGGCTAAAAGGTAGGCCTTCCTTGGCAGCCTCATTTCTTAGAACGAGCGGCAAACAATCCGGAAATTGCAGGAATACCAACATTGTTAAAGAAGCAGCAAGATACAAACTAATTACCCGTCGCTCAACTGCTTTTATTACTGTTTTAATTGCATTAATGAAAGGTTGCACAACACTCACGGCTGCCAATTTCATCATTCATATTTATATCTTTTGATATCATAACTTGCGAAAGGAAATGGATGATGTGTTAATTTCAATAATTATACACCCATCAAGGATATTGAGCAAAAACAGAAGCGAATAACAATAAAATCATTAGAACAGTTAACCGCTTTAAAGCTTATAGGGTTTACAGATACTGTATATTCTGAGCTATCTGTGGAAGAACAGTATTACCAAGTGATAACTCAAATTCAGGGTGCTGCAGTTAACGAATATTAGTGCACTGTATAGATTTTAAAATAATGAAAGTAAACGACGAATCACAATACATTTATTAAACTAAAATTACATATAACCAACATAAGAAATAAAATTAACCTGATTAAATACTTTAAGATGTGAAAATATAGGAATCAAAATTAACCTAATTTAACAGATTTAACAAATTATGATTAAGAAATTAAATGTACTAATAAATGTAAAATCTAGTAGAAATGTGTTTGTCGGAAACATTCCATACATTTAGAATCGGTCATAATTACTCCGAGAGATTTGAGGTGTGATCGGGTTTGAAACAGGGTGACTCCCTTTCACCTGTGTTATTTAATATAGCTTTAGAATATGTCTTAGAAAAGGTGATGTGTACCGAGAAAGGTTTAAATATGGGTGACAGGATTACGGTTTTAGGGTATGCCGATGATTTGGTACTGCTGGGTGAAGACACGGAAACCATACAACTAAATGCAAGTGTGTTAATACTGAAGTATTATATTAATAACTGAAGTACGATCGTCTTCTACTGCCTTTCTCTTCTATTGTTTTTCCCTTTCGTGTTTTTAAGAACAAATACAACATAAAGATAAATATTTACAAAAATTGTACTTTTGATAAATATCATAAAATTATGGAGTTTTTTATTTTCAGTTAAACAGCCATGAAAAACCTTAACAAGCCATAGCATATGACAAGAACAGATATCATTTGAGACAACATAACTGATTACTACAGATTATAATTTTTAAAACTAAATAGTTGCGACAAAGTACGGGAGTATTAAAATAACGAACAAATTTATGTACCTGGTGGAAATTATATGTAGCAATGGTTCGGAGAAAGAAAGAGTGAAAGAGAAAATTGGAAAGACTAAGTCTCGCGACAATAATTTATATAATAAAAGGAGCCTGACAACAAACCTGAAGATAAGACACTACAATACGGTCGCCAAGCCGGCATGCATACAATACTGCACGGCATGAAAACCGATTCTGTCCACAGCCTAAAGAAAGTGTTATGAATAGAAAGAAAACAATAATTTACGGTCCAAAAAAGAAACAGTTGTGACCTAACAGGGAAATATAGTAATAATAGTCTTTATTTATATGTAAATACAAAGCTAATAATCTTCATTATGTATAAAAACAAACAAAAAAAAACAATAAATGGATATTTACATGAATTATATTTACATATAGACCTTCTCAAAGAATGGGAGAGTCTTATGGGCGGAGACTAGCCGAACCTAAAACTTGAGTTGCTGGCACTTAGTTTTCCACAACATCCTGTCTTGTGCGTATCTCAGCCATAAAGAACCATCCTTTTTCCTCAATTCGTCGGCCCAGCGCTTGCGTTATCGGCCTCTGCGTCCTTTTTTTATTAATAGGGATCCATTCGGCAACTCGCTTTGCTCAACTATCTTCTGTTTTCTGCATGAGATGTCCTGCCCTTGTCCACTTCATTTTTCTAGCACAAGCAATAGCGTCTGAGACATTTGTTAACTTTCTTATTTTATTTGCGTTAATTTTGTCCCGCAGGAAGATTCCTAACATAATCCGCTCCATTCTTCGTTGACCGCTAATTTTCTGTTCTAAATCTTTTGTCAGTGACCATGTCTGACATCCATATGTAAACACTGGGATGATACAGCTGTTAAAAGCTAGTGTTTTGTATTTTATTTCCAGTTGGCTTTTGAATATGAGCTTGAGAATTAAATGATTTGGAAACGGACATAAGAATAAGAAAATTTGGTTTCTACTGACATGTTGTGAGGATGCATCTATAGAGATTAAATGGAGAAATCTATAGAATGAAAAAATACAAGAGTGCGGTTGGTTCATCAAACAGATGAGGGAAGAAACTAATTAATAGCGGTTAGCGTATATTAAATAGAATAAACGAAATATAATGTTGTAAAAATATATATTTGAGTAATTTGCATTTGTTCCATGCATCCATGCTTGCATTTGGATTGATTAACTTTGATTCTTCACTTGTTACACCAGTCTTCAATTTGAGAAAGGTGCGTTTGGAGGCTTGTTTGCCCTAATACCTTCCTAGCAACGTACGCTGATGACACAGCTATCCTATCCTCTCACTTAGATCCCAAAATTGCATCTATAATGGACTTAATCATTTACACTTCTCAACTGATGTTCATTTGTTCAGATAGAGAATTCTAATGAAACCATTATAGAAAATAATGGACATATATCGATTCTCACACGTAACTAGTAAAATTCTAGTTTAAATTAAAACTGTAAGTTATCGGAAAAACGAAGTACATTTTAATTATAAAGACGTTTAAGTTGGTTGGTTTTTAAAATTTTAATGGCACAAAACATTGCGGTCATCAGTGCCAGATATATTTATTTTATAGAAGATTAATTTAAGATAAAAGGTATCAGTTGAAACATTAAAAGATATATTCATTAAAAGATATTATAATATATGTAAAAAAAAAGAATAATAAAAATAAAAATAAAATAAAAAATAAAAGCAATGAATGAATAAAAAGAAAAGGAGGAAAAAACCCGTAAATAAAGTAAACAATAATAAAAAATATTAATAAATTAATAAATAAAGTAATACAGATAATAGTTAACCAAGTAATTATTAAAAATTAAGTAAATAAAATAAATAAATATATTAAGATTAATTTTAAATTTAAATTCATTTTTAAAATCAATGAAGTCAAGATGAAAACGATAGTAGTTCAAATCTGCTTGTAAAAATCCATTTGAGAGAGGAGACACATTAATTCATCAATCCTTTTACCAATGTTTCCCAAAGCATCAGCGACGTTGCTTGGTATTCTAATTTTGTTCAGTTGCCGAGTGTAGAAGGAACATTCTTCAAAAATATGAGCTATGGTCAAGGTTCCCCTACAATGCTGGCATCTTGGGTGCAATTCTTTTGATAGTAAGTTTAAGTTGGTTTCTATTTACGAGAATCTTATAAAATAATTCAAATTTAGCAACCCTACTTACGTTTATGATAAAATACCTGTATTTATACCTCTTCTAGCCACGAAGGATATTGGGCTCAGTACACCTAGAGATTCGTACTGTTTCTAGACCAACGGCCGTGCAATGAGGTGGTAAAGCCATGATCATATAACAAACCAAGACTGTTCAGATAGGGATGACTCCAGAAAAAGACTAAAATAAATTAGGTACATGTGGTGTCTCTCTCCTGCACCAACTCTGCTCTCCTGTCCCAATCAATTCCGCTCCTCCTACAAGCTCCTTTACACCGTCCTCCCAGGAGATGCGAGGCCTTCCTCTGGGTCTTTTCTTTGCGTGCGGGTCTTGTCGGTCTTCCTGGCACTTCTCTCCGGATCCATCCTAGGAAGATGTCCAAACCACCTTAGTTTTTGCTCCTTCAGAATGGTTTCCGCCGGTTTGACATCGAGATTATCCCGTATGGTGGCGTTCTGTATCCAATCTCTTCCTCTCTATTTTTCGTAGTTACCTCATTTCCATCGTCTGTATCTGACTCCTGAGTTTTGTGATGAAGGTCCACGATTTTGAGAAGGTAGATGAAAACTCTAATTCAAAAATGTTCATGATCTGTTGTACTGAAGTATATTTCAAAAAATTATAATTGAATAAACATAAGTCATTAGAGACTGAAATAATTAAACCAGGATTTAGTTTGAAAATGTATAATTTTCTATAAACATATAAATTATCTCGTAAATACCATTTCATCTCTCCACCCGTCAGAAAATAGATTTAAAGCTTTCTCACATTCTTCACCCAATTTTATGAACCACTAACGCCCAGAGAAGTCATTAATATTGGAATTTCAAAAACATTTAGATATCTCATTTTGAATGTTGGAAATATTTCTATCATGAGGACCATTCAAAACGATTATCAAAACACACCGGAACATTTTCCTCATTTTTGGGCGATCTTCCCAACATTAATTTAGCATATATAACTAAGTTTGTATTATTCAGCAACATTCTTTGTTCTTCAATTTTTTTTTTCATACTAACAGCCCCACTATTTTGGTTTCTTAAATAATCAACGGTTTGTAATTTAGTATTTCTCATTTCCCATCTAGATCTTAATTTTTGCATTTGTACCTTTCAAATGAAGAGAGGTTTTTACAATATAATGTAAAAGATATTTAATATGTCTGTATTTAAAAAACTTTTTTCTCGAAATGTGTATTGTTTATCAGGGAGCGGCGTGGTCTAGTGGTTAGAGCGCTGGTCTACTGTTCTCTGGGTCCTGGGTTCGAATCCCGGTTATGACAGAATATTATTTATTCCGTTGAAGAGACCTTCCTGTGGCAGACCCAGCCTCTTGGTGATGTTTGGCTAACCAAATTGGGGGAAAAGCCTGACTGCTGAGCGTGATCATGGCCTTACCACCTCACTGCACGGCCTAGGCCAAAGTTCTGTCCAACACAAAGTTTCAAATTTTCAATTCAAACATGTAGTTTCTGAGATTAGCGCGTTCAAACAAACGAACTCTTCAGCTTTATAATATTAGTATATTATTATTAATATAATAATAATAATAGGCTTACCGAACCCGAAGGTTCGATGCCGATACCACCAAACTTCGTCTGCACAAACTCGGCCGGTCAAGCCCAAGCCCCCGAGATCAGCCTTAATGCAATCCTCCCATCGACGCTTCGGGCTACCTTTCAGACGCCTACTAGTCGGTTCAGCGAATACCATCTTTCTCGGAATCAGTTCCTCACCGAGCCCAACAACTTTACGCGCCCATTTGAGTCTCCGCGATACTATCAACTCAATTATATTCACAGGGTACAAACTCCGCAATACCGCGTTGTGCAACCTTCTAAACTCCCCAGTGGCCTCATCTCTCTTCGGACCAAATATTTTACGCAGTACCTTATTTTCGAAAACCTTAAGCCGTTGATCCTTCAAAGTAAGCGGCCACGTTTCACATCCGTAAAGAACCGTCGGAAGAATAATAGTTTTATAAATTCTAACCTTTAAGTTTTTAGACAGAAGCCGCGAACTAAGTAATTTAGCAACTGAATAATAACACGCATTTCCCACCTTTAATCGGGACTCTCTTTCTTCCTGGATTTCATTTTTTCTTGTTATCATTGAACCTAAATACATGAATTTCTCTACGTGTTTAAAAGTACGCCCTGAAATATTATTATTAGTATAGATTAATTTCTCTCTATATATTTTTTATCTACTATCATCATCGGTTATAATCATACCATTATTATCATTGGTTTAATAGCAAATAATTAATAAATTTTGTATTTGATGAACTCAATGGACGATTGTCCTACATCTTAGGTCAGTAAAACGTTGATTGTTTGGTATTCTCCAATGGTATGAGTTTTCTTTATTATTAGGGCGTTTTTCGAAAATTAATTTTTTTTTACAGTGTGAAGGAACTAAAATGAGACGGTTTATAATTAGTTACTACGAGGAGTACAACGATCCGTATCATGGGAGCAGGGGGTCACGCATCAATTTCCTTTTCTAGAGGAAGGAGGGCGAAGAGACTGTTACCGTTCGCAGTGGCTGCGCCTTCGTAATGAGGAAGAATAACGTGCCACTAATTTTCGAGTCGGCTTAACGTTTAGAGATTACAGGCATTAGTAGTGCGTGGTAATGACCGCGCTAACAACAAGTGACCGAGGCCCGAAGGAGAGGAGGAGCAGTAATGTATCTAGTAATACAATAGTTAGTGACACACAATGGGATCTCGGTCAGGAGTGTAAATTGCATGCAATTTGCAGTAGGTGGGAGTCAATTTGCAGGAGGAGCAGCCGGCAATTACAGCGGCCATTGTGGAAGGCGTTATACTAACCGGCAATTCAATCTGCATTTCTACCCGCGCTCACAGCTATCTTGATCTCCAATAACGAGTCCCCTTCCTGTTCTTACGCGTCTGCATCCCCTCTTATCTCCGGCTAACATCTGCAAACATCCGATCTACACGAGATATCTGGGCCAGGGTGAAGGGGACTTGCTATAGGGTCTTCCATCTTCCGTGGTTCACCTTCTTCAGAGGGTAGGCTCTCTGGATGTATATACTGAAGGATGATAATTAATTTTATGGCAGTAATGCTTTCTATTTTCACTGTCAATGTTATTTCGATGTAAATCTTCTTCTTCCAGTGGCGCAACAGGCTGTGTAGGCCCTTGGCTTCGCGGTTTAAACTGACGTTTCACGATGCAATTTTTAGTGTAGGGTCATCACTCCCTACGACTAATTTTGTGAGGGGCCACCCTTTGGCTGACGGGTCTCACATACCCGGGGGAGAGGTTGTGAGTGAATCCACATTATTTTACATCCTTATAAAAGCCCCGCCGGGACTGGGATTCGAACTCAGAACCTGTGGCATGAGAGACTAGCGCGCTAGCCACTCAGCCATGGGCTCCCCATTTCGATTTAAATACCATCACAATTTATGTTCCCATTTATCCATCAGTGGCGGACTAGAGCTAGCGTGTCCTTCAGCTTTCCGATATTGCACCCCTGAGTAATAAACAGTTTTGCCCAGGTCTCCGACGCGTCGACTAGTACGATACTGCTACTGATAATTATGAGAATATCGAACGGGATTCCACCATTGTTTTTCATGAATATATATATATATATATATATATTATATATATATATATATATATATATATATATATATTTGGTTGATTCACATGAAATGCCCGTTTTTATAGTTTCTGAAATACATAAAGGATTTTGCAGGTCTCTGTTGTTTTCTTCCGAATGTTTACATATTTAAAGTAAACAGTTACTAATCATCTACCTTTGCATTATAAACATTAGCTTCCCAATCGATTACCCACTTTTTAGTATTCCTCCTAATATGAACGTGGAAACACGCGATTGTCGAGTAATATTTTTGTACGTCTTTAAACTCGGCCATTCAACAGCTGAGACCGCTAGAAATATTTGCAAGGCGTTTGGGGAAGGGAGTGTTAATGAACGGACCATTCGCCGTTGGTTTGCTAAGTTCTCAGCTGGGGACACCGACTTGGAAAACTTGTCCCGAGGAAATAGACAACGATGCCCTCAAACATACAGTAGAAGGAAACCCCTACCAAACAGTTAAAGGACTCTCAGCACAACTAAATGCAAGTGCATTTACTGTTTTCAGACATTTAAAGTTTATTGAGAAAGTAAAAAAGCTCGAAACATGGGTACCTCATGATTTCACAGAGCGGCATGTTTCAAAACATACAAAAAAATTGAAAGAACTGGACTACGAAGATCTTCCGCACCCACCATATTCTCCCGACTTGTCTCCAACAGATTACCACCTCTTCAGGAATTTAGATAACTTCGTCAAAGGAAAACTTTTTGAAAATGATGATCAAGTGAAAAGTGCGTTTTCAGATTTTGTTTCACTTCAAAGCTCAGAGTTTTTCAGTTCGGGGATAAAAACGTTGGTGTCACGTTGGGAAAAATAATTATCTTGTTTTCATATCGTATTTTTAATAAAAATCCTTTACCGTGAAAACGGACACTTCATGTGACACAACCCAATAGTTACAGTTTTTCTTGAGTGACAAGTTTCCCTTTAAATTATTTTCAATGCATAGCCCCTTTATTCACCAAATGTTTTAAAAATGGAACATCAGCGACCACCACAATAAATTTTGTTTACAAAATAAATCAGCTGATACCATTCCGGGCCTGTATAATTAGTTTCTGAGGACACAGTCAACTATTACGAAACATTTTCGATTGTCCAGGACATCGTGAAAGGAATCGTGACACAAAAAAAAAAAAATGAAGATGGGTCATGGGAAACATTTTTGTTACACAGCAACATTGATGATGACATGAGTCCTTCTCCTCCCTGCATAAGATGCAACATATCATCATTCCTGTAGACTTTGTAGGATACATATATTTTCTATGTGGTACAGTACCGCTAACACATACTTGCATTTTTGTTATCCACAGATGAGAAAATATTACATTGTAGATATAAAGAGAAGTAAAACCGTTATCGTCTTTATTCAAAGTTCCAACAGTTCAAAAACACGTTTGGCACGTTCTGGATTTCTTTGTGTTTCACACATCAAAAATTTGCCTTTAGTTTCATTATCAGAAATTTAATGAAAAATATTACTCTCATAGAACTGTCCACAACACCAATGCTCATGACAAACGTGTGTTTGAGTCATATCAATTATCCATTTTCGCATCGAAAATTCCTCAATAACATATGATAGACATTGAATCGCGGTACTAAAACTGAAGGATTAAATTTTTTTTTTATTTATTTAAAGAAATTTACAACTGTATTAAATAAATACAACAAGTAAATAGGCTTTATATAATATATAATATATAATAATAATAAAAATGTTTATTAATATAATACATTTCTTTTTTTTTTTTCTTTTTTTTTTCTATAAATACAAAATAAAAACATTCTTGCTTTGGATTACTCCGTCAGCAGAGTTGCAAATATTTAAAATTGAAATAAACAAATGAAGAAATAATAGTAATATTACACTTAGCTAAGTAAATAATTAAAAAGGAATCATAACACGACATATCAAACTAATAAACGGATCAGTAAAGAAAATACCAATGATAAACGTAAATTTTAATAAACTATAGGAATTACTTCTTTAAATATCGAAAGTAAAATTTTTCAACAAAATGTCTTTCTTTTTCTTTTCTTTTTTTTTTCCTTCTTAATTATAATTAAATTCTTGAACTAAAAAAGCTCTATAACGTAACGCTTCTCTTAAAAATTTTACTAGGACAGTCCAGTTAGAGCCGTTAAAGGTATGATAATACTGGTAGTATCAACAAAAAGCACACAGGCTGATGCAAAAATCGTTTTCAAATACTTTGCTTTTACAGACCAAATATTAGCGAATTGATAAAAATAATCCAACAGAAATAATATACTCAATTTTAATTTTCTTTTACTACAATATCAATATTTATTTATATAGCATACATCTGCACAGTTTTTAAAAACATTGATTCGAAATCCATTACAATGCGCTACTTATTTGCTAAAATTTATTTTGTACGTCAATTGTAATCAATTGCAAATCTGTTATCAGACCTATAATTACATATGCATGCCAAGCCTGGAGTCTTACAAGCAAAACACATATTAAAAAATTGCAATTACTACAAAATAGATGCTAAAATTAATAATTATCCACCATACACGAAAATAACTACCATGCACAAAGATCTGGACATCCCTACAATGCAAGAATTTATACACCAACAATCACAATCATTTTTCTCAAAATGCCAACTGACAGACGATACCCTTATAAAACAAATTGGTAATTATACTAAACTATCAACCCCTAAATATAGACATAAGAGAACTAAACATATACTGTTAAAAAATTCTAAATTACTCAATTCCATCAAATGATTTTAATAACCATAATTTTGTTTAATTATTTATTTAAATTTTTATCTATCTGACTTTTTTTTTTTTTTTTTTTTTTTTTTTTTTTTTATTCTCTTTTTTTGTTTTCTTTTCTTAGTTGGGTTTTTTTAATTTTTACCAACACAATGTTCATGTGTATGCCAAAACTGAACTAGGAGTGCATAAATTGAGACGTTGATTTCCAAAAGGTACTATATCCATTCTAGGAAATTTTACAGGAAGCGCGAAAATCTCTCATTACTATATTATTAAACTAGCTAATTTGGGTCTTTTTGCATTAAAATTTATAATTATATTTTTACTATAATAATAACATCATATTAAAGTTATGAAATGATTTTTTTAATTAGTACTTTTAGAAAATGACCGCATTTCTAAATCACGTTTTTTAAGGACTTGAGAATTCATTAGATAACATCAAATAGAATATTTAGATAAAACTAAATGATGAGAATACAAATATGACAAAAAATCAATTTCGTAAAAAATGTCCTTTAGTACCTTTTGGAAATCAACGTCTCATTTGTTTAAAAACATTGCTATAAGTTTTTCGGTATCCCGAAGACTTATGGTTTAGGCATAAACGGATTTTAAGGCAAAACTTCTGAAGGGTTATGCACTCCGTCCATAGTTTTGAATGATTTCACGAAAATGATTCTTTTCCGATTTTCGACAAGTGAAGAGCATCGATGGGATAAAATACGATCAAGAAAGCCCGGTGTAATAAGACGTAAGAGGAGGGAAGTGAACTGGTCTACGAGATGTTCTCAGAAAGCGTTAGACTGTTAAGGGCCTAAGATAATTAGGTTGTTGGTCACGTCGGGGAAGCGGAATCAGGGTAGGGCACCGGCCACTCCGGTAATCGTTACGACACCAGATGGTCAATGGTTCCCTCAACTTCGCCTCGATAACGGTAGTCGTCTCTTGACCGTCTGTCTGTCGCCGCTTCTCGTCTCGTATCTGCCCGTCGCTTTATGGGATCTTCTGTGGAGGAAGAGTAAGTCAGCGGGGGATATCCCAAGCTAAGTTTCTGCAAATGCCAGCCAATAGATACTATTGGCCTCAGAACACAAAAAGAGTTTCCCCCAGCTCTGTTTAAAGAAGGATCCAAATAAAAAATTATTGTTAGTTAAGACCAAAAAAAAATTTCTTAGAAGGTGTAAATAGTAATATATAGTAAATAGATTGGTCACAAATATATTTATGTATTGCAAATGTATATATATATATATATATATATATATATATATATACGCTTTTAACCCTAATATTTTTGAATATATATAAAAAAAACAATTAATAAGTATTAGAATCAGTACACCGCTATAAATTATAAAACAGAAAACAAATTGAAAATTTACCGATATATGCTCCCATAACTGAGTTATTTTCGGTTCAAAAATAGCAGAGATGTAGCGTTTTGAAATGAGCAGTGATGATAGACCACATTGAATTATTGATTGATTTTCGTATTGGTTAAATGTATATAAATAGATATATAAACAGTTGTACTCTAATATAATTATTTGGAAATAATAAAACATTGTGTAGGGATCACTTGTAGCTGGGTGGCTAGCGTAACAGCCTCCCATGCTAAAGGTCACGGGTTCAAACCCGCAAGTGGTCCTAGGATTTTTTAATGGGAGTAAAAAATTCTTAGTTACGCCGTCCTTCGGAGGGGACGTTAAAAGGTCCTCCCGAGCCTGTGCGATGTCAGGTACTCGTTAAAGATCCCTATCCTAATAAAACTTGGATAGGCAAAATTTAGGACTCCCACAGTAGCATCGTCCGATTGGCCATAGCAGCATAAAGTGACGTTAAATAAAGAAACAACAAAAACATTGTGTAAAAACTTGTAGCATGATTTTTAGCCAAGTCGGTTATGATGTGTTTTTTTAAATCTATAAATCATAATCTCAGAGTATAAACTAAACAATTATTAGTCACCATTTTTAATGAACGACCATTCCATAGTAAAGAAAATCTGATATTTTAAAGTAAAATCAGAGTTTTTCATCATTAGGTCATATGAAATCAAAACAAAAAAAATAATTTACGAAAACGACTCAAACTATGAAATTAATTTAAAATTTTCTAGGGAGCCTTTAACTGTTTAGTCACTTCTGTTATCATGTAACATCAAACTTAGGATGAAACAGTAGAACAGGAATGTTGAAATTACTTAAACAGTCAAAATGACATGCATGAAATGTTCTAATAAAAATTCTAATAGGTATAAAAGCAATACTTTGGTTAATTATGGCGTTTAACATGAGAGGAGAAGGAAAAGTGATAATGATCTGTTCTTCCTAGGGTAGCGAGTACTGATTGATCAATAGCCGTTAGTAATTAATCTTTTATTTTTCTTTCTTAAATATATTTATATGCATAAGCGTGAGTTGATATCTCGCGCTTCTGTATTAAAAAAGCTTTTAGAAAGTCCCATACCTTAGCATCCCATTTGTTGCAGACATAGCCCGTGATAGATATTCCTCTTTTCATTCCTTGACCACTTAAAACCCACTTGTTCGTAATTTATCTTCCTTAGATATCCCTGATAACCCTCCAAGGCGACTGAAAAGAAGGTGGCCTCGGGACCTACTGAGTTAAAATAGTTAGTGAAGTGCTATCACTGGGTATTTCTTTCTCAAGACTTTTTTATGACTTATTTTTTCATTCCTCATATTTACTTATTGTGTTCTTTTAATACAGTTGTAAATTACTAAAAATAAAAAAAAAAAGAAAGTCCCACAAATATGGAGATGGCGCTATGAGAATAAAAATAAGTATATATATTATCGAAAACCGAAATTTGTCGTTCTGTAAACAAGATTTTTTAAGATAAACAATGCGAATTCTAAATCAGAAATCAGGTAAAATTGTGGATGAGGTAAATATAAAGATAACGAATTAGAGCTCGTTACCAAACGGTAGTACCTAAATTGGCGCCCAATACTTCAGTTGACCTAGAATAGTTGTTTAGTATAAAAATAATAACTACCGCTCTATATTATATAAATTCGATTTTTCTAACTTAAAACAATATTTCTTAAAGTAATATTTTACCTCTTATTATTATGATTTGTATTATTTCTTGACCAACGGGCGTGCAATGATTAGGCTGTTATTACACTCAGCCAGCAGGTGTTTCTTGTTTATTTCATTAAGGGGGAGCCCATGGCTGAGTGGCTAGCGCGCTAGTCTCTCATACTAGAGATTCTGAGTTCGAATCCCAGTCCCAACAGGGCTTTTATATAGATATAATTAAATGGGGATTCACTCACTGCCTCACCCCCCCCCCGGGTATGTGAGACCCGTCAGCTAAATGGTGGCCATTCACGAAAATAGGCGTAAGAAGTGATGACCCTACCCTGTAAAATCTCATTGTGAATCGTGGGTATATTCTCCCAGGAGATTATACCACGAGGCCAAGGGCCTACACGGCCTGTCGCGCCAAAGAAAAGAAAAAAAATTATAAAGGCTAGGTGTGCCCTAGAACAGTCTCACCGACTCAAAGTCGCTCAAAGGATTAGAAAGTCCCAAAAAAAAAATACTTAGAATCCTGAAGAAGACGCCAAAATATTAGGTAAAAAGTTGGAAGAAAATTAAAAACCCTGTCGAAATCCAGAACATCGCTTTGAAGAAAAAATTATAGAGTCCGTGGAAGCATTAAGAAGATAAATAATTAGTCTACCACAGGCGGGGTTGAAACCAGTGACAGAATGTTATATTATTCTATCCACACTTTATATATTTAAATATACATTAGATCATTATTTTGGTTTATTATTGCCAATAATGAACCTTTGTAATCGACCAAAACAAAATAGCCCTCTTTCAAAATATCTTTTTTCCTTCTTTTTTACATGTTGAAAACTAAATTCTACTAAACTAAACTAGACACCGTTTTTCTTCTCATATTTAGCAAGACCAGGGAATCAAATACCATTATTATAATGAAATGTGAGTTTCTAAACATTTTTAAACCAAATTTATATGCCTGCTAAAAGAAATAATATGAAAATACTTAATATAATTGAGAACCTACGAAATCGACGCAACTAATTTATTTACAATATTCTAAAAACTGCGATGATTCAAGACGTGTTAAATAAATGAAAAAAAAAAATGAACAAATGAAGAAAATAATAAATTAATGGCAATATATTACGGGGTTAGGTACTTCCGTTATATAGTAAGATATTATATATTACCTATATAAATATATTTATTTTTTCCCGTGGCGCGACAGGCCGTGTAGGCGCTGGGCCTCGCGGTGTAATCTCCTGGAAGGTTACACTCACGTTTCGTGGTGTATTTTCTAGTGTAGGGTCATCCACTCCTCTACGCATAATTTTGTGAGTGGCCACCATTTGGCTGACGGGTCTCACATACCCGGGGGAGAGTCTGTAAGTGAATCCCCATTTAATTACATTCTTATAAAAGCCCAGTTAAGGACTGGGATTCGAACTAACAACTTTAGCATGAGAGACTAGCGCGCTAGCCACTCAGCCACGGGCTCCCCGTAGTATTTATATATTACCTTTTAGAAAGAAATGAAAAGAAAACTTTCTTGTTTACGGAGAATATAGTACGTCTTTGAAGGTACTGTATTAGTACATTTTAGGTGTAACAAAATGTGGATTTAGTATCTTTTGGAATGAATAGCAATTTTCAAATTAGTTTTTAAAGGATTTTTTGTTTTTAGATAAAATCTGATGACGAATATAGGCTAAACTAAATCATTAAAATAGAAGTATGTCAAAACATTTCGAAAAACCTGGTGCGGGCAACACACGACTTTCACTTACCACCATTTTTAAAATCAATGAAAGAATTTTCAAATACAGTTTGAGATAAAAATACGAGAAATTATTAAGGAATTAATCAAATTGAATTTATATAGAAACATGTGTTTTATTAAAAAATCTATTATATTATTATCTAAAATAATCAGTTAGTTTTATGTTCAATTCATAACCCTCTATTAACTTTTAAAAGCTTGTGTATGAGATAATATTTTTTATATAATTTTTAGCTTTCCAACGGTATATCATACATGTATATTACTGCTCTTATGTTCAAAAAGAAAAATTGCATTAAAAAAATATTTTTTCTGTTTTCTCCTTTAGTTGGGTATCGAATTAATTCAATTTATATATTTACCTGTTTTTCATCAGCGTTAACAAGATAATTTAGTTATTATTATTGAATCTACAAAATTAAAGGTACTCTAGGGGAAGAAAATTTAAAATATCGGCATTTAAGCCCTTTCAGACCATTTTTATCCAAATAAAACCTACATGACATTAAAGCCCATTAAATTTTACATCGATATAGCGAGTTTAATAAAAACCGTCGGAACCGTTTTCGAGAAAATCGAAAAAAGGTGCAAAATGCATCTTATAAAGTGCCTCTTCTGGTAAGCTCACTTTGATGAAAAAAGTTTTGTCACGTCTCGGGCGTATAGTTGTCTTAAATATGAAATTTCAGTTTCATAGGACTTACCGTTTCTGCCCGGGAGTTACCACACACACAGACCTTTTTGCGGGACTTGGTTATTTGGACTCAGGGGGCCCTAAAACGTGTATTTCCGTTGAAAACTGGAATTCGAAAATTTTCACGATCGCAATACTTCCCCTTACTATATATAGTAAGTGAAAGTAAAAAGTTGTCCTTGGAAATCAACCTCTTAATTAAGCACTTCACAATGTATTTTGTATATTCGTAAATATAAAATAAACTCAGAGAAGAAATAAAATAATTAAATTCAGTAGCTATAAGAAGCGAAAAATTGATTTATCGCATAACTAATTATGTTTATAATAAAATATTCTACTGATAAAGAGACTAAGATCTAAAATCTCAATAATCGATGCACGTTATTATGCAGCTCTTTTACCGTTAGATTTATGATTTATTAAATGTATTATTTTTATAGATTTATATTTATATTTGACAGATTTTAATTTGACGTGAAGAATCCTTTTTTTTTTTTTGCTGCTTTACACAACAAGAGCCCCGCTGCTGGCAATGTATTATTCATGTACACTAATAAAGGGTGTAGCGTAGGCTAGAATCGGTTCAAGCCTCTTTTGTCAGCTTCTATTGTTTTAATGCTCTCTTTTTTCAACAGGCCTATTTTACATCCAAAGCAATTCCGACCACCTTCTAATAACACTCAATTATATAAAAATAGTCTAATAATCGTAAAGATATAACAAATTAATTCCCATTTTTCATGATGGCCGGAGGTAAGAGCATACCTTCCCATTGATAATTGCCTCTACATTTCCATTTATATTAGATTCGTAGCTCTTAAAAGACCAATGGGTATTTAAATATTATTTATTTTTAATTGACTTGGAGGATATTTAAAGACAATTAAAAACGAATTATTAAATACAGCGATATGTTAGGAAACTATATTCAGAAGCTATTTCAAGAAATACTTTTATTTTATTTTAGGCGGATAGGAGAATTTTTATTTCCAATAAATCATAAATAGCTCTTTTTCTTTTTAAAACTTTCAAGCATGTAAAACATTCTTTCTAGGGGTGGAGATAATCGAATGACGATTATCAGATCATACAATTATTTCTATCATTCGAATTAATTGATTATCGAATCAATAGGTTTGGAGAAACGAATGACGATGATCGAAAGATTATAAGGGTTGGGATAACCGAATGATTTTTTTTTTTTTTTTTTTTTTTTTTGTTTTGCTCATCACATACATTATATGCATATTTGCAACTAGGCTCAGCCAGCTTAGCCATCATGGAGACAGAAATTGTGGCATATTGTGTTTCAGAATGCTTATTAATCATTCGATTATTTGAATCATCGAAGAACGATCATTCGATTGTGACGATCATTCTATTATGCTCACGCCTAGTTCTTTCCGTTTAAAAAAAATCCTAATACATAAATGTTTTTTTTTTTTTCAGAGCCTCAAATTATCTAAAATTATTATGAATTAACTCATAATATTTGGGTATATTTTATACAAGTAGTCATACTAAATCTATAATATCATTGTAATATTTTATTAAAACACAAACTATTTTATTTAGTATAAAATTGGAGTCTGTGATGTCACTTCACCACTAAATTACATTAATGTGTTACGAAAAAAAAAGCTGTAATGTTGAGTTCTTTCTAGGGGTCGGGATTTCAATCATTCGAATTAATTGATTATCGAATCAATAGGTTTGGAGAAACATATGACGATAATCGAAGGATTATAAGGGTTGGGATAACCGAATGATTTTATTATTTATTTTTATTTTTTTTTCTCATCACATAAATTATATGCATATTTGCACCTAGGCTCAGGCAGGAATTGTGCCATATTGTCTTTCAGAATGCATATTAATCATTCGATTATTTAAATCATCGATCATTAAGACCGATCATTCGATTATGCCCACCCCTATTTCTTTCCGTTTAAAAAAAATCCTAATACATAAATGTTTAGAGTTTTTTTTTCCAGAGCCTCAAATTATCTAAAATTATTATGAATTAACTTATAATATTTGGGTATATTTTATACAAGTAGTCATACTAAATCTATAATATCACTGTAATATTTTATTAAAATACAAACTATTTTATTTAGTATAAAATTGGAGTCTGTGATGTCACTTCATCACCAAAGCCATCTAAATCTTCCAATTTTCTATTAAACCATTGACCTTCACTTTCAATTATCAACACTTAACTATTGTGTTCTTTAAACTATCCATTTTTAAAATGTTACTATTACCTAGATATTTTATGATTTTTTTTTTCTGAGAAGTTATTACCTTAAAAATTTTAAGCAATAGTGATGTTAATTTTTCATAAATTGATTTTTTCTCCTTCTATTATATTTAAAACATACTGTCTTTCAGAATGCATATTAATCATTCGATTATTTAAATCATCGAAGAACGATCATTCGATTGTGACGATCATTCTATTATGCTCACGCCTAGTTCTTTCCGTTTAAAAAAAATCCTAATACATAAATGTTTTTTTTTCAGAGCCTCAAATTATCTAAAATTATTATGAATTAACTCATAATATTTGGGTATATTTTATACAAGTAGTCATACTAAATCTATAATATCATTGTAATATTTTATTAAAATACAAACTATTTTATTTAGTATAAAATTGGAGTCTGTGATGTCACTTCACCACTAAATTACATTAATGTGTTACGAAAAAAATAGCTGTAATGTTGAGTTCTTTCTAGGGGTGGGGATAATCGAATGATGATTATCAGATCATACGATTATTTCTATCATTCGTATTAATTGATTATCGAATCAATAGGTTTGGAGAAACGAATGACGATAATCGAAGGATTACAAGGGGTTGGTATAACCGAATGATTTTATTTTATTTTTTGTTTTGCTCATCACATACATTATATGCATATTTGCAGTCAGTTCAGCCATCATAGAGAGGGGAATTGTGCCATACTGTCTTTCAGATTGCATATTAATCATTCGATTTTTTAAATCATCGAATTCCGATCATTCGATTGTGACGATCATTCTATTATGCTCACGCCTAGTTCTTTCCGTTTAAAAAAATTCTAATACTTAAATGTTTAGTTTTTTATTTATTTTTTATTTTATTTTTTTATTTTTATTTTTTTTTTTTTCAGGACCTCAAATAATCTAAAATTATTATGAATTAACTCATAATATTTGGGTATATTTTATTGTAGATTTTTTTTGTTTTGCTCATCATATAAATTATATGCATATTTGCACATAGGCTCAGCCAGCTCAGCCATCATGGAGACGGAAATTTTGGCATATTGTCTTTCAGAATGCTTATTAATCATTCGATTATGGAATCATTCGATTAGTTAAATCATCAAAGTCCAATCATTCGATTATGCCCACCCCTAGTTCTTTCCGTTTAAAAAAAAATCCTAATACATAAATGTTTAGAGTTTTTTTTTTTTTTTTTTCAGGGCCCCAAATTATCTAAAATTATTATGAATTAACTCATAATATTTGGGTATATTTTATACAAGTAGTCATACTAAATCTATAATATCATTGTAATATTTTATTAAAATACAAACTATTTTATTTAGTATAAAATTGGAGTCTGTGATGTCACTTCACCACTAAATTACATTAATGTGTGACGAAAAAAATAGTTGTAATGTTGAGTTCTTTCTAGGGGTGGGGATAATCGAATGACGATTATCAGATCATACGATTATTTCTATTATTCGAATTAATTGATTATCGAATAGGTTTGGAGAAACGAAAGACGATAATCGAAGGATTATAAGGGGTTGGGATAACCGAATGATTTTATTTATTTATTTTTTTTTTATTTATTTTTTTTTTTTTGTTTTGCTCAATACATAAATTATATGCATATTTGCACCTAGGCTCAGCCAGCTCAGCCATCATGGAGACCGAAATTGTGGCATATTGTCTTTCAGAATGCTTATTAATCATTCGATTATTGAATCATTCGATTATTTAAATCATCGATCATTGAAGACCGATCATTCGATTATGTCCACCCCTAGTTTTTTCCGTTTAAAAAAAATCCTAATACATGAATGTTTAGAGTTTTTTTTCCAGAGCCTCAAATTATCTAAACTTATTATGAATTAACTTATAATATTTGGGTATATTTTATACAAATAGTCATACTAAATCTAAAATATCATTGTAATATTTTATTAAAATACAAACTATTTTATTTAGTATCAAAATGGAGTGTGTGATGTCACTTCACCACTAATGCCATCTAAATCTTCCAATTTTCTATTGAACCATTGACCTTCACTTTCAATTATCAACACTTAACTATTGTGTTCTTTAAAATATCCATTTTTAAAATTTTACTATTAAATAGAAGTTTTATGTTTTTTTTTTCTGAGAAGTTATTACCTTAAAATTTTTAAGCAATAGTGATGTAAATTTTTCATTGATTGATTTTTTTTTTCCTTCTATTATCTTTAAAACACTGATGATTATTTCAATCATTGTCAAAAATTAGTTTAATAATTTTTAATTTCTATAAGTATGTGTGTGTGTTATGAATCATACAAATTGTAATATATTGAAGTAAACGTAGTTAATCACATTGTTTTTAGAAAAGATAAAAGAAAAAAGCTAAAATTTTGTTTTCTTCTAAATTTAACACATAAATGTTTAGTGTTATTTATTATTTTGTTCAAGTCTTCAAAATAATGAATGAACTTATAAAATTAGGCCTGTAAGTGTATTTTTATCCAAATCAATAATACTCTATTAGGGGTACTCACTACGTTTGTTATAGCATGCTATTTGTGTTATTTTGCTAAATCCGTCGAGTTTCTACAGTTATTTCCTGTATAAAATTGATGAGTTTAGCACTATAGCACAAATAGCATGCCATAGCAAACGTAGTGAGTACCCCTATTGTATTTTAAGTTCAGATGGCAAAATGTTATAAGTCACTTTTTGTAGAAATTATTGTCTTACCATTCTTGAGAGTCCATTTGTTTATGCTTAGAAGGAGGGAAATTTCATAAGCGTTTCTCTTTAAGTTTATGATTATAAACAACTCTACTTTGTACAAATAAACTACCCACATACTAAACATATTTTTTTTTATTTATATTTTATTGAATTTTACAACTGTATATTAACATAAATACAACAAGTAAAAGTGTTGAATTACAATGAAGGGCGTGAAAAGGCTTGTGAAGAAACTACCCAGTGGTAGAACTTCGCCCTACTAAACATAAACGATAAGATATTCTATAATGTGAAGACTCATTTCTAGAAAAAGTGGCTTATAATCTGAGCACAGAATTCGCTGATTTTGTCAAAAAAAGTTGCTGTTACATATAATACATATGCTTTCTTAAAATACGAAATTTCAGTTTTATACAACTTACCGTTTCCGGCCTAGACTCATTATATAGACATAGTCGTTTCGACGTATTATATGCAATAAACAATATCATAAAATAAAAAAATCTGGTGTTTGCAACACACGACTTTCACTTACCTCTGTCGTTAAAATCAATTTAAATTGTTCTTCAAAATTTGTAAAGACACTTTGGGGTAAAAAAATAAATTGTTAAAGAATCAAGTACATTGAAACTCAAAAGAAACAAGTGTTATATTAAATAAACTATTATATTATTATATATGACAATCAGTTATTTTTCTTGGCTTTTCATTACTCTCCATTAATTTTTAAAATTTTGTGTATAAAATAACAATTATTCTAAAATATTTAGCTTTCCGACGGTATATTATACATTTATTTATTTTCCAAAACACATAAATTCAATAAAAAATTATTTTTAGTTTTTCTCAAATCTTTACAATCCAAAATCCTTAGTAAAATCCTTAACGCTCCTTACTTTGTCACGAATAAAATCATCCACAATGACCTTAATGTTCCATATGATGCTGATTTGGCCCGAACCAGGTATCACACCTTCCATGAAAAATTCCACTTACACTCTAATCCTTGCTTTCTCTTAATTCCTGATAATCCTCCGAGGCGTCTGAAAAAAAGATGGCCTTGATACCTTCTTGTTTAGACTCACATCAAAGAGTGCTGCCAATGGGCTATTTCTCTTCATGCTTATTTCATGTGTTTTTCAACATTTCAGCATATTTACTTGATGTATTTTTGTACACTTGTAAATTTCAATTTAAAAAAAAAAAAGTTTTTTTCTTTTAGTTCGATATCGTATTCGTTAAAATTATATATTTATCCGTTTTTTATTAGTGCTAAATATATAATATAGTTGTTTTTTATAGATTCTACAAAATTAAATATAGTTTAGAGGAAGAAATTTTAAAACATCGGCATTAAGCCCTGTTAGATTATTCCAATCAAAATGACACAAACTTACATAATAATAAAATACATTAAATTCTACATCTATATAGTGTGTTCATAAAAATCGTTAGAGCCTTTTTTGGTTAGCTGATTTTGACAATAAAATGTTGATGTAATATCTCGGGCGTACAGTTGTCTTAAATATGGAATTTCAGTATTGTACGACTTTTGGTTTTCGTGCTAGACTTACCACACACACCCACACATAGAACTTTTTGCGGGACTTGGTCATTTCGACTCAGAGGATTCTAAAACGTGTATTTCCAGTGAAAACTCGAATCCGAATATTTTTACGACAATAATACTTTCCCTTATTATATCTATACTAATATTACAAAGCTGAAAAGTTGGTTTGTTTGAACGCTCTAATCTCAGAAACTATCGGTTCGAATTGAAAAATTCTTTTTGTGTTGGATAGTCCATTTATCGAGGAAGGTTATAGGCTATATAATATCACGACCAAAAGGAATGAAGAATCAGTGGGAAATTTGGGGAAAAACGGGGAAAATTAGGAGGAAAAAAACCTCTCTTCCCAATGATTCCAAATAATTTACCTTTTAATTTTAAAATAATTCAATTTTCCGTTAATTTATCTTTTGCCGTCACTATTATTAAAACACAGATGTAAACATTTAAACACGTAGGAATCGATTTACGTCAAGATCGGGTTGAGAAGAAAATAAATATGTTCTTCTGCCCCAAGAAAATAAAACTAAAATGTCATTTACGCGGAAGTCCTTTAAAATATATTCTTTTAAAAACGTCTTAATAGCGATAATAACAGAAATTGACGCAGACGAAGTCACCCCAGAATATGTATGGGTTTGGAAATCTTCGACTTTCATGTGGTTGAAAGGTCTAAAACCTTTTACAAAATTAGTTTTTGAATTACACAAAAACTAAACGTCTCCTAAAAAATTAGAAGTACTCATTTGAAATATCAAATTTCTAACAATCTGAACGTAAAATTTTCTTAATGTGATATGTATTAGCAAAGTCACAACAATATTATAACATCTATTTTTAAGCATATTGATGTTGTTATCTATTCGTTTAACGTCACTTTTATACTACTATGGCTAATCGTATGATGACTAATTTTGGCCTATCCAAGTTGAGTTAGGGTAGATATGTTTAACGAGTTCATGACATAGCAAAGGCTTGGGACCACCATTTTACGTCCCCTTTGAAGGACTTGGCATAAACAGGGTTTTTTTTTTACTCTCATTAAAAAATCATAAGGCACCAGGCTGACCACTACATACAGGTGACCGACCCTTTTAAGCATATTGCGTTTCATATCTGTTTCGAGTGTAGGTTCCTATGAAAATACATTCAATTGTTTTTGTTTTGTTTTTTTAATTATTTCAATTGGCTAAAAAAATATTAATTTCAAGAAAATAATAGAACATTGTTTCTGAATTCTAAAAAAAAAACGCGAGTGATTCAGGTGTAAGGTTTCACCGACGAATATCAATAATTCACGTTCAGGTTGCCAAAGGTTTGTGACGATTATTTTTACATATATAGTAATTATGGGTATAACTACTTCTACTGGTTCGGTATTGTGAATTTGACAGGAAGAAGTCTAGATCGGGCTTCAAATTATAACTAAGTGTAGCTGATAGTTGATATTTATTACAGCCACTCTTACCATAAAAGCACATAAATTAATACTAAATGCATTCATTATTCGCGAGCAAAGCTGCGGGTCACAGCTAGTAGTTCATATGTAAGTAAGTGATAGTAATAAAAAAATAAGATGCTTGTTGATAATAAGATAGGACAAAGAGTGCAGTAGCAGTAGCCGGAGGTACAGACCGCTAGGACACTAACGGGGAGACCTAACCTCATTAGGGCGTCCATAATTTGTCCTCATCCTAGCAACTATTCCCATTACTTCATTTATCTCATTCACATCATTTGCATCCATTTAGGATTATAATTCTATAGTCCCCTTAATGCATTTGTAATAGGGGCATCGCTGCAAGTGAATGCGGTCTGGAATGCAACGAGGGATAGTATCGCTTACTCACCGAGCTTTCGTCAAAGGCAAATATTTTAACGCAACTAAAACTGTTCGATAATTAGAAAAAAAACGACGTAGAACTCAGGAAAGAATCCATTCAAAGTCACAAGAGATGCTGTTTCATTCTCGAAATACTTTTAATGTTGAATTAAATACTGCCATGATAAAATGCCACAAGCTTTGCAAAGGCTGAACTATCTCATCCAAGGCAATGGCGTATGCTGAAACCACTGCAAACAAAATAGCGGATAAGCTTCGATTTTTAAATATAATCGCAAATCCTGAGAAAACGAATGACATAATTTTTTTTTTCCAAAAAAATAAAAAGAAATTACCTAAACAGTTTACGATAGAAAATGTGAAGAAATCTATTTCCAGGACAATATCATACCTACGGATCAAATTTGACCGACACTTCACTTTTTCAGGTCACTTTGGAAAAAAAAACTAAATAATGTTAGAAATAAGTCGTACAGACTAGCCCATCTTCTCACATCGCCACACTTAAGTTTGCGACTGAAAATCATTATTTACAGCAGCTTCATCCGGCCAGCTCTGCTGTACGGTGCTGCTATGTTTCCTCATATCACACAACACACAGCGAAGAAATTGCAGCAATTTCAAAATGGGGTGGTCAAAAAAATATGCAGTAGCACTTCACTCTGGAGGGAAAAACTCTCAATGCCCATAAAAGCTTGAACATCCCAACTGTACATGAATTTTATTAAACGACATCAGGTCAAGTTTTTTGAAACCACAACACAAATTGCTAATCCGCTAGTTTCTAGCTTAATACCTCCACCAGCCCCAAAACGGCGGCAAAATCCTGTTGTATCTGATTAAGTTATTATAGAATAAGATAGGCTTATGAGCTAATTTTAAGGACACCTCACAGCCAGAAGCGAGCCCCGTCGCAGAAATACTTCATTTTGAAAATTATTTTAAAACTTTTAACGACTCCGCAATTCCTTAAAATGTATGTAAGTTACAGGAAAAAGGAATAATTCAGTAACGAAAAAAAAGAAGTTAAGAATTTTAAATTAAGGGGATATGAAAAAAAAAGGCTGAAAGTTTCATTTTTAAAAAGTTTTCTGTCTTATTTTTAATTGACAACATTGGATTGATTTTTTTTTCTCATCATATCTTTATTTACACCTGTCAGAAGCTGTATCACAATCAGCAAATGTAAGATCAGACATGTAAGGCATGGGGAAGTAAAGTGCCCAGCAGCACCCCTTCCAAGGATTTAATCTAACAGAGGAGGTTTCTCATCCAGTTTCTCTTTAGCCTTCTTCTGACTGGCATTTCAGCTATTGACATGTCGTAAATCAGTCTATTGTCGTGTCCGTTAAGTTTACTGTGAAAACGAGTATAGAGTGTTCGTATATGTTGGTCAACTGTTGGTTATTGTAAGTCCCTATGTAAGGTTCCGTTGTTGCTGATAGCTGATGTAAACATTCGGAAGAAAATAACAGATTTCAGAAACTATAAAAACGGACATTTCATGTGAAACAACCCAGTATGAAAATGAACTCTTTATCATCTCATTTTAACAGGTGTAAGCCAAAAGCTTTTGATCCTGGACCCATTACAAAAGAATATACGAACAACTTGAAGAAAATACCAGCAGACTCATAAAATGCACAGTAAACCCCGCAGAAAACGAGTTGGATTAAGGACATTCTTGCCTGACAGCCCATGTTAATCACAAGTCAAGAGGTTGTGTTGCTGCGTAATGGATCCATGTAATACCTCTCTTGTTATATCTTTCCCATTTTATTCCATACAGGTATATGATAAATCGGTGAAAGAAAAGAAGATTTTGTTTACTGATAATAAATTCAAACACATTAGTGAAATAATATGTTTTTTATTTTTATCTTCTCGTCCCTTTTTAGAGCCCCATCAATCCACTTCAGGAGACAATGTTGATACTGAACTTCGCTGTGCAAATATTTCCATTCTAATCTAATTATTGGGTTGCTTCACATGAAATGTACGTTTTTATAGTTTCTGAAATACATAAAGGATTTTGCAGGTATCTGTTGTTTTCTTCCGAATGTTTACATATTTAAATATAAATATTTGCAAGGCGTTTGGGGAAGGGAGTGTTAATGAACGGACCATTCGCCGTTGGTTTGCTAAGTTTTCAGCTGGGGATACCGACTTGGAAAACTTGCCCCGAGGAAGACCTCCGTCCGTAATAGACAACGATGTCCTCAAACATAAAGTAGAAGGAAACCCCTACCAAACAGTTACACTAAATGATTCTCAGCACAACTAAATGCAAGTGCATCTACCGTTTCCAGACATTTAAAGTGTATTGGGAAAGTAGAAAAGCTCGATACATGGGTACCTCATGATCCCACTGAGCGGCAGTAAGACCCCATGTTTCAAAACATACCGTGCAAAAATTGAAAGAACTATCCTACGAAGTTCTTCCGCACCCACCATATTTTCCCGACTTGTCTCCAACAGATTACCACCTGTTCAGGAATTTAGACAACTTCGTCAAAGGAAAACTTTTTGAAAATGATGATCACTTGAAAAGTGTTTTTTTCAGACTTTGTTTCACTTCAAAGCTCAGAGTTTTTCAGTTCAGAGATAAAAAAGTTCGAAGAAATATGTAGAAAAAGAAGGTAAATACTTCGAATAAAATTATCTTGTTTTCATATCGTATTTTTAATAAAAATCCTTTACCTTGAAAACGGACATTTCATGTGACAAAACCTTAGGCAACCTTTTTATCCAGTTGCTTGGGAAAATCAGTAGATTATAGATTGACATTTCCATTTTCTATTGTTTTACAGTCTCTGAGAAGCTTTTTAAAGATAAAAATGTCTAAACCAACTAAAAAGATGGAATAGTCAAGGAGCCAGATGCTTGGCTGACTATCTCATCTAACTTTGTTTTAACTATTCTGTTATGTCTCAAAAATGACGAAAATACATTTATTGCTGTTTAGAAACTCTTACTAATGACCGCAAGTTAAAGTAAATAAGATAATGCAAAGAATTGTAGGTATTAATTTTAAGTATTTCGTTTATTTTTTCTAACGAGCTAATAATTCATGACATAGACATATATTAAATTTATTTTATTTTAAAAAGTAAAAATGGAACATTTACATTTTGGCATTTTCTCAATTTTATGTCTTTGGAGTCCTCGATCAACCTTATTATACTGTTTACCTGAAATAGTCACACTACGGGCTATCTTCAAGTGTGGGCTACCAGCCTCCACGTGGTTTTGCTGGACCTTTGCTCTTCTGGCATTCATTAAGAGTTTCTAAACAGCAAGAAATCTATTTTCGTCATTTCTGAGACATAACAGACTAGTTAAAATCAAAACTAATCGTATGTTCGATGGACTAGTAACTGTGATATAATTGATCACTTCATCAAATTAATTAGCTGATTATTAAGAGTTTTGGGACCGCAATAAGTGGATTTTTGTAATAAGTATGGTAGAAAGAATTCGTTAAAAATATGTCTAGATGTAGTTTGTTCGATGAGGTAGTCAACCATGCATCTGGACCATGCTCTTGGACTATAAGATCATATGATTACTACCATCACATCAAGGAGACCAATGTGCGAATGGACTTATGTCGATAGAAAATTCTAGTTTTAAATTCATTTCAAAATACTAGGTATTTAATAAACTAAGACGTGTAATGGAATCTTGGGTGACACAAAACCAAGCGCACCTGACTTTTTTCTTTCAAGACATTTTATATAATTACATTACTGATTATTATTTTTTTTTTTCAGTCTACCAGTCTATTCTTAGCCTGTGTATAAAATGGTTAATAGAATATGAAATTGTTAAATTTTTAATAACCAAAAGATATTTAAAAACCTGACCAGTATTAAAGTAAATAAGGATTTTTAACTTATACCATTTTTTTTTTTTTTTTTTTGCAATATTGGAAGATGTATTTATTTTGGACTGTAAAATTCAGAAGATGAGGCATTTTTGGCCCCGAAACGTCAATTAAATTATGTATGAGGAATATATGAGTAATTATCAAAAATAAGAGATCGTTCCTAAAATACCTATTTTACCTTAATGATGTTTAACTAAAAGCGATTCAGGTTTAAGTTTAACCTCCTCGGCAATTGCCACCCAGCAGCGGACGCTCGAGACGCAAGGCAGATGAGTGAGCTGATGCCATTAGGTCACAGACAGTGCAAAATTCCTTAGCCACGGCAGTTGCTCTAAACGAGGCAGGAAGGATGCCGGTGATATTAATACAGTCACTTACAAAGACCATTTGCCAAAGCCGGTGAGGTACAGTGACGCGGTGTAAGCCTTATCTGCTCCTAAGAACTCCCTTTCTTAGCCTGCTAATGTCTCCTCCTTGTATCTCCGATGTCTGAGGAGTCGTTTTAGGCAAAGAGTTATGTGAGCACCTTGGTACATGTCCTTAGCCAGGTTCTGATTCAGTGCACTTCGTCTTTCAGTGCCAACATTAAAAAGTTGTAAATTCTGTTTTGAAAGCTGCATCAGACTTTCCTGTTCGCCTGAAAGAGAAAATAACTCTTGAAATACCATTGGCCGAATTAATTCGGAAGAAAACCTAAATATTCTGTTAAGTGAACTAAGTTGCACAATAAACCAAAAAATATTTGCATGTATACGTTTGTACCTAGAATAATTGTTTTGGTGTGTCGAATGAAATACATTTAGAACTATATTCTGTTCGCCATAGAAGTTTAAAAAAAATATTATATATATATATATATATATATATATATATATATATATATATATATATATATACATATATAACGTACAGTCGGGTGCGTCTTTCTGGGAAATTAGAAAAGTTCAATTTTCGGTCCATCCTTTTTTTTTGTGTGTCCCTATATATGAAATCTGATCTGATGTAGCACTCAGCAGAGCTTGATTCGGTGTAATTATCAAAATAATCAATTCCATTAATAATTAATTAATTAATTAAAAATAATAATTATTCCAGAAATCAGAAAGTGAGCTAATGACGATCTAGTGCTGAGCCAATGATGAGTCGGTGAGCCAATGATTTTTGGAATGATCTCCCGAAGGTTTTTGAACGTCTAAAAGGTTTAAGACAGTCCTCGCCTCTTTCATCTGTTAATTATTTTTAAAAATTCGCTTCTGTGACGGTGCGCGTCAGTGACGAATCGAAGGTTTTTCAAAATGTTTTCTCTCTAAAACAAAGTATCAAAATAAAGAATTTCATCAATATACTCAATAAGCTGAACCCTATCACGGAAAATAGAAAATTAATCAATTAAAAATAACTAGCAGAGGTAGAGTGGGTGCGACGAATGACGGCCAATAAAAATACTCTCACTCACTAGCGTATGTCTTCCTCCCTGCCACCGTGAAAGATACAGAAGGTGCTTATAAGCCTCTTGGTCGGCTTGCCGAAGGTAAACGGCATTTTGCGAGCCTTTTCCCGCCTTTTTATGGCTTGAAGGGAGATCACAGCGCCAAACCGTTGGGTGCGCCAATGACGCAAAATCCCATGGACATTTAAGTTTTATATATTTGAAACGAATATAATCGTTTTCTAAACCTGCAATTCTGTATTCTGAAACTATGGAGTTTATGTATGAACGCAATAGACCAAACCAGTAAAATCTTTCCAGCAACTTGACTGCGTACCACGTTGAAGAACCATTGAGAACGGCCTATATATATATATATATAAGGAAAAATTTGGTCCGATTCGCCACAGTGTCGTATATATATATATATATATTGTTTTTGAGTTTTTTTTTAAAATTTATATTAAACGACACTGTGGCGAATCGGACCTTCCACTTATGATTATCAGTAGGGATCTCATGAACACCATTTTATATCCACTCCAAATGAAGGCTTAACCAAGGATTTTTTACTCCCTTTAAAATATGCAAGATCCATTTTACGCTATTTATTTAATTTCCTTAGTTTTGTTTTGGCATTTTTCTGCCGCGGATTGGCTTCTAGCCTGGGAACCTTAACTTTCCTTTTTACTTTCACTTACTTATGTATGAAATATATGGTAACGGAAAGTATTACGATCGTGAACATTTTCGAATTCCAGTTCTCAACGGAAATACACATTTAGAGTTTCTGTGTGTGTAAACTCTAGCACATAAACGAAAACCTATAAAACTAAAATTTCATATTTGAAACTACTATACGCCCGAGATGTTACAGCAATTTTTTTACCAGTAACCATCAACAATAAACTAATCAACTAACTATGCAAATCAACTAATCAGAATAACAACTTATTACCATGAATTTGGACCTTTTTTCGATTTTCTTAAAAAAAACGGCTCTAACGATTTTGATTAAACTAGCTATATCAATGTAAAATTTAATGGGCTTTAATATCACGTAGGTTTTATTCTGATTGAAATAGTCTGGCTGGGCTTAAATGCCGATATTTTAATTTATTTCCTCTAAAGTACCTTTAATTTTGTAGATTCTACAAAAATAAGCATATCTTCTTGTCAGCATTCATAAATAACGGTTCAATAGGCAAGTTAAGCGAACTAGAATTACAATTTAACGAGAAAAGTGCAAAACATTTTTTTTGTTTTTATCAGAACAGTAATATACATGTTTAATATACCGTTGAAAAGCTAACGATTTCAGAAAAAATATTATCTTATACACAAGCTTTTAAACGTTAATAAAGAGTGATGAAAAACCGATAAAACTAACTGATTATCTAGTTAGTAATATAATAGTTTTTTTTAAACACATGTTTCTTTATAAATTATTAGTTAAATTTAATTCATTATTAGTTTTACTTATTTTTATCTCTAGCTGTATTTGAAAATTCTTTAATCGATTTCAACAACGGAGGTAAGTGAATGTCGTGTGTTGCCCGCACTAGATTTTTTCTAATAATTAATGTTTTGTTTTTATTTATTTATTTATTTTTATTACATTCTATTTTTCTTAATTTAAATGTTTTTCGTCTAAATCCTTTCAAAATTATTATATTAAACTTATGATTCGAGATTAAATTTGTAATATTATACAGATTTGTAATATCTGTTTTTGTTGTAATATGCTTAAAGAAATAAAAAACAGTTCTCTATCTATCTATCTATCTAAAAAAAAAACCTTGTTAATAAGATCTAACTCCATAGAGTATATATAAAAAAAAAATTAACTATCATTATTATTCATAAGCAGCCTTATGTTGTTGTGGAAGTATATTTTTTTATTAAATAAGCGTGGCCAATCAAGGATTCGAACTGAGAAATCCTAGGACGAGGAAGCAGTGGGCCCGCGCAGAACCATTACAACAGCAATTTTTTTTCTTTGCGCAGTTGAGAAGTGGCGCAAAGCCGTAGCTCGCGGTGCCATTGAGGCGTGGATAATGCCCTGTTGGGACTGGGAGGATTTATGTCGACAGTACCACATTAATATATAAATACGCCGACATATTTCCGATGCAATTTCTCAACACTTGTAAAGTCCCAGTTAATTTGCCGAGCGCTTATTTAAGCCCTTAGGGGAACTGTTTCAAGAGAGCGATAGATTTTCTATAGGAGAGATGGGATGTCTGTGAGAAAAAAATATTATAACCAGGACTGAAAGCAGATAGATAAATACGATTTTCCTAAGTTCAAGAGCAAACCTTAATAATAACATTCTTAAAGATAAACCTGGCAATTAATTTATTTACTTTGATGAAGCAAAAATCATTTAATTCTAGATCTAAAATTAGTTGAAGAAATTATTTCAGGTGTCACTTTCTAGAATGTGGCTGGTTGAAAAAATCTGGTGCGGACAACACAGGACTTTCACATACCTCCATTTTTAAACTCAATGAAAGAATTTTCAAATACAGTTTGAGATAAAAATGCGTTATAATTGAATTAATATAGAAATATGTGTTTTATTAAAAAATCTATTATATTTTTATCTAAAATAATCAGTTAGTTTTATCTTCCTTTCATCACTCTCTATGAACTTTTAAAAGCTTGAGTATAAGATAATATTTCTTCTAAAATCTTAAGCTTTACAACGGTATATCATACATGTATATTACTGCTCTTATGTTCAAAAACAAAAAATTGCATTGAAGAAATGTATTTTTTGTTTTCTCCTTTATTTGTGTATCGAATTTATTCAATTTTATATTTACCTGTCATTATATATTTATCATCAGCATTAACAAGATAATATAGTTATTTTTATTGAACCTACAAAATTAAAGGTACTTTAGAGAAAAATAATTTAAAATATCGGCATTTAAGCCCTGTCAGACCATTTTAATCAGAATAAAACCTACATGATATTAAAGCCCATTAAATTTTACATCGATATAGCGAGTTTAATCAAAATCGTCGGAACCGTTTTTGAGAAAATCGAAAAAAGGTGCAAAATGCATGGTATAAAGTGCCTCTTCTGGTAAGCTCACTTTGATGAAAAAAGTTTTGTCACGTCTCGGGCGTATATTTGTCTTAAATATGAATTTTCAGTTTCATAGGACTTACCGTTTCCGCCCAGCAGTTACCACACACACGCAGACCTTTTTGCGGGATTTGGCTATTTGGACTCAGGGGACCCTAAAACGTGTATTTACGTTGAAAACTGGAATACGAAAATTTTCACGATCGCAATACTTTTCCTTACTATATATAGTAAGTGAAAGTAAAATAAGAAAATCTCTTCGAATCAATGAAAACCACCTTTGCGATTTCATTCATGATCCTCAATTTTCGATGTGTTCGTCTTTCAGCAATATAGTACGCTTTGAGAGAATCATTGTCAGTAAGGTTCCAATATTCCTGATCGTGTTCATAACTTAGCCTATTATGTTCTTGAGATTAGGCTAATTCAACTGCGAGCAGCGAGTTGAGCAAAAGCTTAGAGATGGAAATTTCCTTCTTGAGATGTGTGACGGTTTACAAAGGAACAAACCGTGGAACCTTCTTGAGAATCACTAAGCGTTGAGCACTCACTAATGAAGAGAACAAACAAAGCTTTTAGAGGAGGCTTTGTTGTTTGGGCAAGAAGCGGCTATTTCCAAAGCAAATACACACAACGGTACGTCCTCGGCTTCCTCCCAACTCACCTTTCTCTTAGTCAACTGTCAAATCCGGCAGGCTAATCGAAGGATAATATTCCGGTTTCTCCTCAATGGAAAATTACAACCGTGCGTGGATGGAATATGTCGATTTGGAGCCTTTTCTTTTATATGTATATGTAATATTCCCTATTTTATTTACATATTTCATTTTGTAGAGCATATTTATGAAGTTAGGAAAGTGGCTCGATCTTTTGATGATATAACGACATATAAAATATATATATATATATATATATATATATATATATATATATATATATAGAGAGAGAGAGAGAGAGAGAGAGAAAGAGAGAGAGAGAGTCCTAGAAGACATAACACCTATATAAGTAGGTTTACCTGATAAAAAAGGAAAAAAAAAAAAAAACCTGTACCAGTACAACCCATGAAGAATCTGGGGCTCAATACATATAGAAATTCCTACTATTTCTAGGCCAACGGCAGTGCAATGGGGTGATTAGGCCTTTATCACGCTCAGACGCCAGGTTTTTTTCCCCCAATTTATGTACCCACTTTATAGAGGCTGGGTCTGTCCCAGGAGGGTCTCGCTATAGCCGTTATTCGATCCCAGGACACAGAGAACAGCACACTAGTGCTCTACCACTAGACCACGCTGCTCCCAATACAATAAATCAGTATATAATTATTTTGAATCCCTTTACTAGTGCCGAAAAACAAAATGATTTAATTATCTAATATGAATAGTAAGAGGGAAATTTGTCCCAACGTGACACCAACTTTTTTATCCCCGAATTGAAAAAATCTGAGCTTTGAAGTGAAACAAAATCTGAAAACGCACTTTTCACTTGATCATCATTTTCAAAAACTTTTCCTTTGACGAAGTTGTCTAAATTCAAGAGACAAGTCGGGAGAATATGGTGGGTGCGGAAGAACTTCGTAGCCCAGTTCTTTCAATTTTTGCACGGCATGTTTTGAAACATGGGGTCTTGCTGCCGCTCAGTGAGATCATGAGGTACCCATGTATCGAGCTTTTTTACTCTCCCAATACACTTTAAATGTCTGGAACCGGTAGATGCAGATGTATTTAGTTGTGCTGAGAGTCCTTTAACTGTTTGGTAGTGGTTTCCTTCTACTGTATCCCCTGCTGAAAACTTGAAAGCAAACCAACGGCGAATGGTCCGTTCATTAACAATCTCCCCCAAACCTCTTGCAAATATTTCCAGCGACCTCAGCTGCTGAATGGCGGAGTTAAACTCGTACAAAAATATTACTCGAAATTCGCGTGTTTCCATGTTCATATTTGGTGGTATACTAATAACTGGGTAATTTATTGGGAAGCTAATGTTTATAATACAAAGGTAAAGGATTAGTAACTGTCTACTTTAAATATGTAAACATTCGGAAGAAAACAACAGAGACCTGCAAAATCCTTTATGTATTTCAGAAACTATAAAAACGGATATTTCATGTGAAACAACCCGATAAATGAAAATACGACTAAAACTAAAAGATAAAAAGCAAAAATACTCGAGACGGTTAAAACCACTGTCAAACACAAAAGATCCTTTAAAGTAAGGCTTGCCGGAGGCGACCTCCTTAAGCCACTTCATTACATGCAGTACATAATACAACCCCTGATAAATTCACTTGCAAGATTAGCTGCGGCTGGAACAGTGTTAATTAGCATAATAGTCAAGGGAATTATCCGAGGCATTATCTAAACACATCCTCACACACTAAGGCCATAACCATTTCCACCAAACAAGATAAGGGGTGCAAATTATCGGTTACAAGTCAATAAATACCATTTCATAATTAAATTATATGATAAAGTTATTGATTTTTTTAACTAAGTATGTCTAAGCAACGGATACGGTCAGATAAAGCAAATAATACAACTTCCTTGCAAGGCTGATATTCATAAATATAAATTAACTTATTATTTTTCTATTAAGGCTTCATTTATTTGCCGAAGCGTAAAATAAAAAATCTGGTGCGGGCAACACACGACTTTTACTTACCTCCATTTTGAGAATCGATGAAAGATTTTTTAAATTCATTAAATGATAAAAATGTTTGAAACCATTAAAGAATTAATTAACTGGAATTTCTATAGAAACATGTGTTTTATTTAAAAATCTATTATATTATTATCTAAAATAATCAGTTAGTATTATCGGCTTTTTATCACTCTCTATTAACTTTTAGAAGCTCGTGTATGAGATAATATTGTTTCTAAAATCTTTAGCTTTCTAAAGGTATATCATACATGTATATTACTGTTGCTATGTTCAAAAACGAAAAATTGCATCAAAAAAATATATTTTCTGTTTTCTCCTTTAGTTGGGTATCAAATTTATTCAATTTATATATTTACCTGTTTTTCATCAGCGTTAACAAGATAATGTAGTTATTTTTATTGAATCTACATAATTAAAGGTACTCTAGGGGAAGAACATTTAAAATATCGGCATTTAAACCCTGCCAGACCATTTTAATCAGAATAAAACCTACATGATATTAAAGCCCATTAAATTTTACATCGATATAGCGAGTTTAATCAAAATCGTCGGAACCGTTTTTGAGAAAATCGAAAAAAGGTGCAAAATGCATGGTATAAAGTGCCTCTTCTGGTAAGCTCATTTTGATGAAAAAGATTTTGTAACGTATCGGGCGGATATTTTTCTTAAATATGAAATTTCAGTTTTATAGGGCTTACCGTTTCCGCCCGGGAGTTACCACACACACACACACACACACACACAGACCTTTTTGCGGGACTTGGTTATTTGGACTCAGAGGACCCTAAAACGTGTATTTCCGTTGAAAACTGGAATTCGAAAATCTTCACGATCGCAATACTTCCCCTTACTATATATAGTAAGTGAAAGTAAAACGTCATATTACATTAATAACAAAAGACAATTTTTATGGATAAACCTAGAGCGGGCTATATACGATTTTCACTTTCCTCCGTTGTTAAATTATATTTAAGAATTTTTAAATAATTTTAGAGATGATAGAAAGTTAAAGAATATCATTGAATTTCGATAGATACCCATGTTTGATTAAACAACTTTTTACAATGTGTAAAAGATATATTTTTTTATATAGCTATATGTCTTTGCAACGGTGTATTATAAATCTATATGACACTTCTTATGTAAAAAAAAAAAAAAAAAAAAAAAAATATATATATATATATATATATATATATATATATATATTGGCTTTTTTCTCTTACGTACATATATATATATATATATATACATATACATTTTTAGCTAGCAAGATGATATTTTTTATTTATTATTTATTTGACAACAAGTAATATACAAATGCCTTTAGGCATATATTGTAACATTGATGACCATTACGAGACTAAAACGCTTCTGGAACATAGGCCTACTTCTTTAGCAGATCTTCCACGCCAAGGAGTGCCTTCACTGGGAGGTTTCTTCGCTCACGAATTCAGAAGAATCCTGAAGGAGGTTTTTCGTAATGGTCATCAATGTTACAAGATGATATGATTATTTTTTTTCGAATCTACAAAATTAAAGGTGCTTTAGAAAAGAAAATTTAAACTTTCGGCATCTATGTCCTGTCAGACTATTTGTATCAAAATTAAATATTAATCGTTTTGAAGCTAATTATATTTTACATCGATATTGCGAGTTTAATCAAAATCCTGTTAATAAAAATCATCTAATCTTATAAAAATAAACGAATAGCCATTCTATAATGAGAAAACCCTCATTTCTAGAAAAAGTGAAGTACCATTTTGCGATGTGAGTACAGAAGTAAAGTTTTAGGTCCTATAATAGTAACCGTGACTCTGATAAACATAATTAATTAATATAAATGACTAATATATAAAATTGAATGTCCTTTTTCCTTGGTGATCGCATCACGTGTGAACGGCTTGATTTATTTTCCTTTTTTTTTTTAATTTATATTTATAGCATTCTGGAGAAGGATCTTATGAAAGAAAAAAAGGAAAAAGTTACATTGGTAGTTAGGTTATCTTTATTTTATTTTTTAAGGTAATAATAATCTCTGTCTCTCTCTCTCTCTCTCTCTCTCTCTCTCTCTCTCTATATATATATATATATATATATATATATATATATATATATATATAAATTAATAATATATATTAATCAATGCCCTTTTCCCTTTGTTATCGTATAACGCCTTGACCGATTTCGCTAAGACATATTTAACACAGGAAATCGCCTGTGGGGTCAGCTAGTAATATATACTTTACATGAAATAAAATATATATCAAAATTTTGGTGAAGTATTTTAATAACAAGGAAAATGTGTTTATGTCTTGTACAGTTTAAGAAATGTCTTTTCACATTTAATTTTATTAACACTCGGAAAGACCGATGAAATAGTTTATCCCGTTCTCTAAGATTACCGGTAAAATACGAGGATAAAAGCTGGAAAACTACACGAGATCTAAAGCCTCTTGGAACGTATATCAAAGCTAGTGGCAAAGGTCTAATGAAGTCAAATGCCAGGCAGTACGCTGCTATTTATGAGAACCAATTTATACCTGAGAAATCTATTTCCTTTGATATATCTTGGGAATTTAAACTCGGCATTTTTAAGGTCAAATGCTGTATACTATCCTTTTGAATAGCGTAATTTTAAATATATGTGTAATAATCTAGTCAGCGTTATGTTTCTCACATATCTCTGTATATTTATAGAGCATAACAACGTTCTCACAATATTGAAGTCCCAGGATTGAATATTAGCCTTATCTTAAACCTAAGGGTCTGTTAGGACATGTTGGTAATTTACCTTATTTCTTGTTTTTAATATTCAGTTCTACTGGCTAAGTTGAGGGTTATTGATAACAAAGATATAATACCTACATAAGCTAATTTATTTGAATAGTAACTCGCTAATGATAGTCAAGTAAATGTGCATTTGCAGTTACCTAAGGGGATTGTTTGAGCGTTTATCTAGTGTCGAAGAAGCTGATAACTACATTTCAATAATTTAATTTTTTTTTTTAAACATAATTTATTGAAATTTACAACTGTACTCAAAAAAATACATCAAGTAAATATGATATTAGAATAAGAAAATATGACATGGAAGAGACTTGTAGAAGAACTACCCAATGGTAGCACTCCTGTAACTATTTTAAACTAGAAGGTCTCGGGGCCATCTCCTTTTCAGACGCCTCGGAGGATTGTCGGGAATTGAAGAGGAAGAAAGGATTGAAACTAGAGGATTAGGGTGGGAATGGAGTTTGTGATGAAAGGAATGGTATCTAAATCGGGCCAAATCAGCAACGTACGGAATATTAAAGTCTTTGTGGATCAGTTTATTAGTTACAAAATAAGGAGCATTGAGGATTTTACGCAGGATTTTGGATTGTAGGGATTGGATACGGGAAGAATTTGATTGTTTAGTAGAGCCCCAAAGCTCTACTCCGTAAATTTAATTTAAAAAACAAAAGCATCCTGTACCTCCACAACCCGTGACATACACTGATTCGTACTTTTTTGCGCTATGGGCTGTGTAGTTTTTAAATAATAATAATAATAAGTCTTTATTTATGTACATATAAACATTTTCAGGAGTTTAAAGTCTTTAACAGTAACTACCCGTACTTGAGTTGAAGAGTTCGCTCATCTTCATCTTCCAAAATTCTCTTTCCTTGGCTTTCCGTGACCATAGCTTGGTGACAAAGTAAGGACCATTGAGGATTTTGGATTGTAGGGATTGAATACGGGAAGAATTTTATGGTTTAGTAGAGCCCCAAAGCTCAACTCCGTACGTCCAGATAGGCCTTACGATGGTAATATAGATGAGCCTTTTGTAGATAAGTGGAAGGTTAGAGCGTCTGTCCAGTAAGTGATGAAGTAAGCGAAAGCGTTGGGTAGTTTCTTGTCATTTCAGTCTTGTGTGCGGATCAGCATATTTAATTACATTTATTTGAATACCATTTATATTTATTCCATATTTTTCCCATTCCATATCCTTTAGAATAAGTTCCAGTACTATACTGAACAACTGTGGTGATAGTGCATCACCTTGCCTGACTCCCCTTTTGATTGGAAATTCCTGTACCTCCACAACCCATGACATACACTGATTCGTACTTTTTTTGCGCAAAGAGCTGTGTAGTTTTTAAAAGCGTAGTTTTAAAAATAAAAATAAATAAGGGATATCATTGAAGGATTCTTTTGATATTTGATACCCCTCATTATTCCATAGTAATCAATTTGTGAAGCTGATATTCACTCACAAAATTGAGGTAAAAAATAGTTTCGGCCAGAACGTTACGAAATAACATTAATTGATCAAGAAAAGTAAAATTCCTCTGCAGATCAGTCATTTAAAACTCGGTTCTATCATTCGATTCCTGCTCTAGAAGGAAGGTTATGATCCAGCATCGATTACGAAGGGGCTCTGAGCGGAAGGGATACTCCTGGGCTACACGTAGCGGTCGACAAAATTATAGTCTTTGTAGTCCTAAGATGAGGATGATTCATCCACCGCAAAGAGCTCATTTTTCCTGACACACCCCGAGCTTTGGACCGAAGCACTTGGGGTTTGTCGGATCACGCTGAAAACCTTATTTCTGATTCATATTTATGTTCAAATAATTCCAATTTTAAATAATTGAACTAAAGATTACTTGAAACATTTTCAGTTGCATGTATATCTTCGCACCTCCTATCAGTAATTCCCGGTATTTTATAATAATAATAATAATAGGCTTACCGAACCTGAAGGTTCGATGCCAATACCACCATATTCCGTCTACACAGACTCATCCAATGTACTCCGTTCAAGCCCAAGCCCCCGAGATCAGCCTTAACGCAATCCTCCCATCGACGCTTCGGCCTACCTTTCGGACGCCTACCAGTCGGATCAGCAAATACCAACTTTCTCGGAATCCGTTCCTCACCGAGTCCAACAATTTTACTCGCCCATTTGAGTCTCCGCGACGCTTTCAACTCAATTATATTCACAGGATACAAGTTCCGCAATCCCGCGTTGTGCAGCCTTCTAAACTCTCCAGTGCCCTCATCTCTCTTCTGATCAAATATTTTATGCAGCACCTTATTTTGGAAAATCTTAAGCCGTTGTTCATCCTTCAAAGTAAGCGGCCACGTTTCACATTCCGGTATTTTGTTTTTAAAATTAATTTTTTATTTTCAGATTAGAAATAAATTTTCGTAATGTTTCTGTAGAAATTTAATTTTTTTTAAATTTAATTCAATTCAATTTCACATAAGGGTCGATCCATTTGAAAGCGTCCAATTTTCATTAATTTTGCGGCTTGACATTTTTGATTTTGGTGATTTTTTGACCAGTTATTCTCTATTCTTTCGTGAATATAAAATCATAAATAACAACTTTCTCTAGCCAATACTTTTAGTGTTGCAGCAGTTTTAAGTCAGCTTCACGGGCAAAAACATGTCATGGGAAAATCTTTTTAATTCCTGTAATTTTTTAGATATCAAATCAAAACAAAAATTAACACTAAGATAAAGACATGCTTTGTATTTTTTGTCCCTATGACTCATTTCCTAAATATTGAAGAAAGTTTTTTAAAAAATTCTCGAAAAAGACTAAAAAACGAGACTTTTAGCGAGATAAATGTATGTAAAGAAAAAGAGACTCATGTTTGCTTATTTTTTTCCTTTATAGCTTGAATGAATGAATGAAAAAATAACTTTATTTGCTTTCAGGGTAATCCCCATACAAATAGAGCTGGCTACATAAAAAATACATTATACAAAATATACTTCAATAAAGAGTTAGCAAGATACTAATTCACTACATTATAAGCTCTAGGTACAATAAACAATGATAAATTACAATAAAACCTATAACAAAATAACTCAAAGACAATATATGAATGATATAACATTTTCCAATACAATAAATGCATAAATATATTATTTCACATAATACGGCGAGACACGATAAATAATCTAATAAAGTTAACAAAAACGTTTATTCATTAATTATAAATGATCTGATTAGGCAACATGGCATAATAATAAATATTTTTTAATTCATCAATATCATTGGTGGTTAAAAGGGTGATAAAATTTGTACTGTTCATATTTAGAAACTGTCAAATGGTTAAACAGACAAAAAAATGATTAAAAACTGATTAAGTAAAGAAAACTAATAAAAATCCTTTATAGCTTAGTCATAGTCCTAGTTGCTGTAAAAATTTCGATCTTGAGAACATAGTCTTTTTTTTGTGTATAAATTTTCAAAATTGGCAAAAATATATTTTTCGCGATGTTTACACGGAAATATCTCAAAAGGGCTGAGTGAAAAATTATGAAAATAATATTCTTGGCTACTTAGGTAATGTGTTGTAAGGACCAAAATTATATAAAATACTCTCATCATCATTCTAGTTTTTGTTTGATTCTTAAATATGCAAAATTACTGGAGTTAATATTTTTTATAGAAAATGTTATTTTAACAGTTCAGAGAATTTTATAACTTCGGAACCAGCTTAGTCTTAAAGATCAAATTTATATCACTTAAGGACATCGTATAGATAGGTAATCTGTATTAGTTTCATAATTTTTCACTCAGTCTCTTTTGAGATATTTCCCTGTAAACATCGCGAAAAATGTATTTTTGCCAATTTTGAAAATTCATACACAAAAAAGGACTATGTTCTCAAGATTGAAATTTTTACAGGAAGTAGGACTATGACTAAGCTATAAAGGAAAAAAATAACCAAACATGACTCTCTTTTACATACTTATATCTCGTTAAAAGTCTCGTGTTTTAGTCTATTTCGAGAATTTTTTTAACAATTTTCTTCAATATTTAGAGAATGAGTCATAGGGACAAAAAATACTAAGCATGTCTTTTTCTTAGGGCTAATTTTTGTTTTGATTTAATATATAAAAAATTACAGGAATTAAAAAGATTTTCCCATGACATGTTTTTGCCCGTGAAGCTGACTTAAAACTGATGCAACACTAAAAGTATTAGCTAGAAAAAATTGTTATTTATGGTTTTATATTCACGAAAGAATAGAGAATAACTGGTAAAAAAATCAAAAATGTCGAGCGGCAAGGTCTGGACGTTTTCGAATGGATTGACCCACAGTCAAATAGAATTCAAAATCTCTTTCTAGAAAATTGAATAAATAAAAAAAATCTGTGGCTTAAAGTTTAGCGAAAAGGTTCCTGTAACGTCCCAGGCTTATTTCGACCTCAAATTAATACTTTCTGTACTACTTAACTTTGTATGTTTCAATCGTTCTGTTCATACACAGGTACGTGAAGTGTGCCAAACAAGCACTCCCCCTTCCAGGTCAAGGCGTTGCCATCTCAACACCTCGGGATATGTGTCATCCACTTCGAAAGGAAATAGCAGATGCCTGGCAATCCATATGGGACGAAAGCCCTCCTAGCAAACTGAAAACAATTAAAAGAACAGTAAAGCCATGGAGCTCGTCCAATCGATCAAGTCGCAGAGAGGAAGTTGTCCTAGCTAGGTTGAGGATAGGCCACAATAACCTCACACATATCCCCTAACAGCCACCCCAAAATGCCAACCAACACTGTAAAAACCCGCTTACTGTCAGACACATATTGGAGGAATGCCCTTTTTACCGATCATATTTGAGCAGATTAGGAATAAGACCTGATACAGCTACCTTATTGAGCGATGACGAAAATAATATAAAATTATTGCTAAACTTTCTCAAATCCCAGCAACTGCTAAATAATATATAGGGATACTTTACACAGAAAATAATAATAATAAAACAATCGTGTGGGACTAACCATATATATAATAATAATAATAATAGGCTTACCGAACCCGAAGGATCGATGCCGATACCACCAAATTCTGTCTACACAGACTCGTCCAATGTTCACCATTCAAGCCCAAGCCCCCGAGATCAGCCTTAACGTAATCCTCCCATCGACGCTTCGGCCTACCTTTCGGACGTCTTCCAGTCGGATCAGCGAATACCAACTTTCTCGGAATCCGTTCCTCACCGAGTCCAGCAATTTTACAGGATACAAGTTCCGCAATTCCGCGTTGTGCAACCTTCTAAACTCCCCAGTGGCCTCATCTCTCTTCGGACCAAATATTTTACACAGTACCTTATTTTCGAAAACCTTAAGCCTTTGTTCATCCTTCAAAGTAAGCGGCCACGTTCCGGAATTATAATAGTTTTATAAATTCCAACCTCAAAGCTTTTAGAAAGAAGCCGCGAACTAAGTAACTTAGCAACTGAATAATAACACGCATTTTCCACCTTTAATCGGGACTTTATTTCTTCCTGGATTTCAATTTTTCTTGTTATCATTGAACCTAAATACTTGAATTTCTCTACGTGTTCCGTTTCTGCTACTAATCATATATTTCGTCTTATCGGTATAATATAATCGGTATAATATATATATATATATATATATATATATATATATATATATATATATATATATATATATATATATTATTATATATATATTTTTTTTTAGTTTATATAGAAGTTAAATAAAATAAACACACGAAATAAAGGCGTTGATGACCATCTGGTTTTACGCCTCAAAACCCAAACCAACAGCAACAACACGTACGTGAAAACCAATATTAGAAACTTGGTTATTAAGGCTTAGCAGCAACTGTAAACTTTTCTCTTACCCATCAACCATATCTGACAATATTGAATTCCAATTGAAGTTTTCTCCCAATTTCGTATTACCTTCCTAATTTGTTCTTACGGACATTGCTCACGTACTTATCAGGACCAATTATGGCAAAATGTATAGGAAATACAAAACTTCATTCCTTTGAACCATCACCATTTCATTCGAGGTTGCTAATGCGAGAACGTTTTAACACTCAGAATCACCATATCCTCAGAATCTTCTTACTCCATTTATTCACTCTCAAAAAATTATAACTGTTCCCCAAAGCACAAGCATAGACTCGGATCAAGATACGATGCCTGGAATTCGGTCCAGGAAACTTAAACCTTCAATCAAAAGTAATCATTTCTTGTTAACCGATCAATCGGTTGGAGATGGATTCTGGAACTTACCCCGAATAGTGATCGCATCAATTCCATGTATGGACCCTTGGTTAATAATTAGTCGGTTCTTCTTTAGAAAGTATTGGACACAAACAATGATACCTAGAATTTATTTTTCAAATATAAATTAATAATATAATAATAATAATAAAAATGTTTATTAATATAATGATGGAGTTTTGTTGACCGTTGAGAAATTAGATGAGGAAGATGGTTGGGGGTGCGGTCATAAATTTAAAAAATTTAAAATTAAAATTTTAATTAATTAATTAATTTTAATTAATTAAAATTAAAATTTTTATAAATTAATTTTTTTTTTAATTTATAACCGCACCCCCTACCATCTTCCTCATTTAGTTTATTAATATAATACAACATTTCTTTTCTATTTTTCTATAACTACAAAATAAATACATTTTTGCTTTGGATTACTCCGTCAGCAGAGTTGCAAATATTATAAATTGAAATAAACAAATGAAGAAATAATAGTAATATTACACTTAGATAAGTAAATAATTAAAAAAGAATCATAACACCACATATCAAACTAATAAACGGATCAGTAAAGAAAATACCAATGATAAACGTAAATTTTAATAAAAATATAGGAATTACTTATTTAAATATCAAAAGTAAAATTCTTCAACAAAATGTCTTTCTTTTTCTTTTTTTTTTTTTTTTTAAACTTTACTAGGACAGTCCAGTTAGAGCCGTTTAAAAGATTAATGACTTAATTATCTGTTGACGTTGCACTATTCAAAAATTTGATTCTATATGGTCTTACTATAGGGCAGATGGCAATTAGGTGTTTAACATTTTCAACTTCTTTTAAATTACAAAGAGGGCATAGTTGACATTTATTAATTCTAAACGGTTTATAATTTAAATTTAATAATTCTGCGCGGCTTTTTAGTATTAATTTTGCATCATTAAATGGCATAGAATATATATAACCCCTGCTTGAATTATAATTTAATTTAGGATATAGACCATGATGCGAGCCTTGTTTTGCATTCGATTCCCATTTCATACTTCTTCCTTAGTTATATTACTAATAATATTGTCTATATTGGCTTCCCATATTGAGTTGATATTATCTTCGTTCATATTCGTATTAATATCATATTTGTCACACTTCCATGATTGAAACCAGTAGAGTTTTTTATCAATTTTTTTTTTTGCAACAATTTTCGGTAATCTTGAATCTGGCAGCTTTAAAACTTTCAAAACATACTTCAAATTATAATTATAATTTTATATATTACATAATGTAACCATATTTAGTAAGTTATGAGTCTATGTAACGCCGTCTATACAATCTAAATAACTGTATCCTAGAGTAATTGTTAGTAGGTTATTGTTATTCGCAATAATATATGAACGTAATGGTTGACGATTTCCAAATGGAAAATTACTGAGCTCTGTTGAAATCAGTATGCTAAAACATGAACTTTATCATTGAGTACTTCCTTATGTGAATACCTGACATAGCTGAGATGACAGAGATCTAGTGCAGAGGAGGCAGACAAGGAAAGATGGACCAATGATGGACCGTATTGACGGTGGTGGCTCTAATGAAAGGTTTGTGCTGTAATAGCACCCTCCAGATCTTGTGCTAACTGAATGCTAACCTGTCCCGTCCTTCCTCATCTCTTGCGTCTTATTTCCTTCTCCGCTCCATTGAGTCATTGGATTAAGCCTTGAGAATATCTGAAAAAGAAATAAGTCCAGCCATTCAGATGTCTGTCGAGAGCTCCAGTTATTATAATTCTTATATTATTGAAGAAAAAAATGAAATTCATTGGTTCGGTTTACCAAAAAAATGCATTAGCTTACTTTTCAATTAACTATATTTAAAAAAAATCTGGTGCGGGCAACACACGACTTTCACTTACCTCCATTTTTAAAATCAATGAAAGAATTTTCAAAACATAGAGATAAAAATTATTGAAACTATTAAAGAATTAATTAAATTGAATTTATACAGAAACATGTGTTTTAAAAAAAATCTATTATATTATTATCTAAAACAATCAGTTAGTTTTATGTTCTTTTCATCCCTCTCTATTAACTTTTAAAAGCTTTAGTATAAGATAATATTTTTTTCTAAAATCTTTAGCTTTCAAACGGTATATCATACATGTATATTACTGCTCTTTTGTTCAAAAACAAAACATTGCATAAAAAAAAAATATTTTTTCAGTTTTCTACTTTATTGCTTTTCGAATTCGCTCACCTGTTTTTTTATCAATGTTAATAAGATAATATAGTTATTATTGTAGAATCAACAAAAATAAAGGTACTTTAGAGAAAGAAAATTTAAAATATTGGCATTTAAGACCATTTTAATCATAATGAAACCTACATGATATTAAAGCCCATTAAATTTTACACGATATATCGAGTTTAATCAAAATCGTAGGAACCGTTTTTAGGAAAATCGAAAAAAGGTGCAAAATGCATGGTATTAAGTGCCTCTTCTGGTAGCTCATTTTGATGAAAAAAGTTTTGTTACGTCTCGGGTATAGTTGTCTTAAAATATGAAATTTCAGTTTCATAGGACTTACGTTTCCGCCCGGAGTTACCACACACACACACACACAGACCTTTTTGCGGGACTTGGTTATTTGGACTCAGGGACCCTAAAACGTTTCCGTTGAAAACTGGAATTCGAAAATTTTCACGATAGCAATACGTTCCCTTACTATATATAGTAAGTGAAAGTAAAAAACGTTGCAAATTTATTTTATTTATTTATTTATACAGAGCATCTACCCATTAAGGGTCATTAGCTCTATACATAATTGTTTTGTTTTTTTCTTAAAATAATTTCATTTACAAGACAATAATGGTGAATGTTTGGTAGAAGGACATTATATCTTAAATCACATTGAAGACTTTACATTTTTTTAAAAACTTAAATACTTTTTGAACACACACTTCACTGTTACCTAGTGCTATTTCCAGCCTGGTGTCAATTCCGCACTCCGTTCTTGCAAGGCTGAAGGCCCCGCAGTGCAGTACGATGTGCTCCACCGTCAGAGGTGCCTCACAAGTCCTGCAGGTCGGTGGGTACAATCCTTTCAGTAGGTAACTATGAGTCAGTGCTGTGTGTCCTCTTCTTATCCTGGCCAGAACCACTTCTTCGCGCCGGTTTTTCCTCTCTGACGTTTTCCATATCCCTGGAGTCTCTTTAATTTTTCCTAATTTGTCTTTAGTTTTACTCCACTCAGCAGCCCATGTAGTATAAATCATTTTCTTGACTTATTTTCGCCAGTCCGATGCAGTTGTCTTATTGTCACGTGTCACTTCCCTTCCAGAGTCCATCCTTGCATTATTAGCCGCTCGATCAGCGTCAGTCGTGTTGCAAATTATTACATAATGGTTTATTATTTACAAATCACAATAATAGGGTATAACTGATTATATAGCTGTTGGGTTACACTCACTACACCGTGAACCATCATATATGAGTACAACACTAATCATTATGAGTCTGGATTATTAGTGAGCTATCGATTTGATTCGATGATGTGAGGATTTATAACAGACTAGTACCAAAATGTCTTTTAGTTCCTTTTGTAAATCAACGTTTCAATTGAATTATAATTTTATTTTTTTCCGAAATATATTAATAGGCAGTTCCATATGGTTCCGAAACGTTCAAAACCTTTTGGCATACGTTTCCGACTTGCGGAACCCCGTGATATACTCCTTGTGATTGACAGGAGAGTTGCTTTAGATCTAGCTGACCAGGCCGCCGCTCATTGTCCCAGACTAATTGGGCTCTCTGCTAGCTCCAGGCAATTAACGAGCGATATCTCGCAGGAGGAATTAGCTTGCTAAATCACTGCATTTTTGTCTAAACCCTTCACTCAGCACCGTGAGAATAGGAACCCGCCTATGTAAATAACACTTTCCCATTAACTCTGTAGTGTCACTTACCGATTTCAGAAGGAATTACACCTAGAGATTTGGAAGCACTGTTGGAAATTTATGCACAATACAAATTATGCCTTTGATAAAAGTTATTACAACCACTTAAGAAAAATCTGGTGCGGGTAACACACGACTCAATATTATCAATAGTTTACGACTCAATATTTTAGATAATCATATTATTATCTAAAATAATCAGTTAGTTTTATCGGCTTTTTATCAATCTTTATTGAATTTTACAATCTTTTGTATAAGATAATATTTGTTTTAAAATCTAATATTTTAGGTCTATATTACTGTTCTTTAGTAATAGTTTTCTCCTTTAGTTTTTTATAAAATTCGCTCAACTTGCATATTTAGCTGTTAATTATCAATGGTAACAAGATAATATAGTTATTTTTAGAGAATCTACAGAATTAATGGTCCATGATATTAAAGCCCATTAAATTTTACATAGAAATAGCGAGTTTAATCACAATTGTTAGAGCCGTTTTTGTGAAAATCATAAAAATGTGCAAAATGCATTGTATAAAGTGGCTCTTCTAGTAAGCTGATTTTGATAAAAAGGTTTTGTAACGTCTCAGGCGTATATTTGTCTTAAATATGAAATTTCAGTTTCATAGGACTTTTAGTTTTCGCCCGGGAGTTACCTCACACACACTGGACTCAGGGGACCCTAAAACGTATATTTCCGTTGGAAACTGGAATTCGAAAATTTTCACGATCGCAATACTTTCCCTTACTATATATTCCATATATAGGTAAGTGAAAGTAAAAATGACACAAAAATAGTATTACTACTATGAATTCCCTATCAGTACAGTCATAACAGATATGCTTATGAATGTTACGTAAATGAACTTAGTAGTATTAATATTTATATTGAGAAAATAAGTAGCCGAAGTAAGTAAGTCTTATAAGTAGTTTAAGTAGCCGAAATCGTTAGTTTTTAAGATGAGAGGAACATAATATATTAAATTAATGTAGAAATCAATATCTTACCCACTGCTACTTACAATTTTTTATTATTTTTTTTTTTTATTGAGAAATATTACAATTTGTTACATAATGAACAGTAGTAATAGCGATGTAGTAAACATTCATACAATATGTACAGAAAATAATGATAGAGTCAAATTTCATAAAATCAGAAATGAAACAATTCAAATATATACAAGAAAATAACACTTAATAAAAACAAAAAAAACAAACAACAACAAACAAATGAAAACAACAACCTGTAGTAGAGATAAATACAAGTTGGGAAATAAATAAAAATCATACAAGCAAACTTAACTATATACAATCTGCTAAAGGGACCCTAGACTCGGCTGCTCCCTCCACAAGTAGGAGGAGAAGCCGAATCCAAGAGATCCCAGCGCCTCTCACTCAGCGCTTCACTGGTGTAAGCCAGTGGAGGCCGAGCTAGGGCGGAATAGCCATAAACATACAATTTTGTTATTAATTGAATAGAATAGAAGAGAAAAAAAACTATTCTGGGATTGGGTCCTTTAACAATAACAGGTCGTACATTGAAATATAATATAATATGTCTGGCCAACAGACAAAATTAACATAGTTATTATTTAAAATAATGACATAAGAAAGATAAAGAAATATTAAACAACAACACATAAAATCTTAGAACAGAATGACAAATAAATTAATTGTCAAGCAATATATACATTTAAACCGTAATCTTTTTACTTATTTTCTTCATTCAAAATTTTATACTTAGAATTGAAAGATCATATTTGTTAAGTGTCAGTTTGGGATGACAGCAGGTAACGGAAAAGTTGGGATTTGAATGAGGATGGTGAAGCAGCAGGGCGGATATAATTCCCGAGGGCCGTGGAGCGGATAATAAAGGAACGATCAAAAGTTTTAGTTTTGTGGGTAGGAACGTAAAGGCCAGAATAGCGTGATCTTGTATCAAGAGAGTGGACTGAGGATTTAAATTGAAGGAGCCTATGGATATTGGGAAGATGATGGGAGTTAATGGTTCGGTAAAGGTATGATCCTTGGAAATATTTTCTACGAAAGATAATATATAAACGAATATAAAAATAACCCACGTATCATCAGATACGTGAAAAAATAGCACGAAATAAACATAATACAGAGTTAGCAGGCTGTTATAAATTACTATCAAATATCCATCTTGAAGTTTTTAATTTGTTCAAGTTAATTCGAGATGGGAGTTTAATTGTTTTTTACAAGAGTTTTTAAATTACAAAGTCCATGACATAGGAGGTTGCTAAGTGATTTAAGCCAGGGTTCAAGCACGTACTGAACTATGACCCCATAACAGTTTTCGTGACTTTCATCCTTCCGGGAATCAGATAGATGAAACTGAACCATTTCACGGATAATCCGTTCAGATCCGAGAGTGAAAAGGAAAAAGATGAAAGAATACACACGACCCGCTAACTGATCACCACACCCGATCGGAACCATCAATTCTGCTAGTCCGTTATTGCTAATTATTTGTGGCCTATTAAATGCGGGGAGAACCTTTGATAAGCCGAAGGAGTTGATAAAAAAAGGAGAGGAAAAAAATACTTGCTCCAATTAGAGCTGATAAATTGATGAAAAATAAATTTCCGACACCGAGCTAAGGCGATTAAAGATAACCTCAAAAAGGTGGGAATTAGTCACATGTACGTGATCTTAGATGATTGTAACATTTTTTTTTTCCCTTAATATTTTATTTACTCCACATTAAAAATTTATACAATCACCAAATGTGCTAAAACCTAAGGAAACATGGCGTGGGCAGGTATGAGGGATTGTAACATTTAAATGCAGGATTTAAAAACTTCGAAAGTTCTACTACAAAACCTAAGAGAATGTTTTACCTTAGGTATCACATATTTATATCGCGGTATCACATAATTGAAGAGGATATAACATTATTTATACGTACGAATATTGCATCTCAGATATTTAAAAATATTACTAATATTACAGACCAGTTACGTTTGAGGAATATCGTGAATTTATAAAGATTAAGAAATTCTTGGGGATGTGGCTTCAACACATTTGGTTGTCAAGCTGACATAATCTTCATGTGTTTTGTGTTACAAAAAATACCTTTTGTGTTTAAAACAATGTTACATGTGGTGTGTGTTTTAATAAAGACATAATCCATTGGGTTGTGTAACACGAAATGTCCGTTTTCAAGGTAAAGGATTTTTATTAAAAATCGATATGAAAACAAGAATAATTTTATTCGAAGTATTTACCTTCTTTTTCTACACATTTTTCCCAACGTGACACCAACTTTTTTATCCCCGAACTGAAAAACTCTGAGCTTTAAAGTGAAACAAAACCTGAAAACGCACTTTTCACTTGATCATCGTTTTCAAAAAGTTTTCCTTACGAAGTTGTCTAAATTCCTGAACAAGTGGTAATCTATTGGAGACAAGTCGAGAGAATATGGTGGGTGTGGAAGAACTTCGTAGCCCAGTTCTTTCAATTTTTGCACGGTATGTTTTAAAACATGGGTCTTACTGCCACTCAGTGAGATCATGAGGTACCCATGTATCGAGCTTTTTTACTTTCCCAATACACTTTAAATGTCTGGAAACGGAGGTCGTCCTCGGGGCATGTTTTCCAAGTCGGTATCCCCAGCTGAAAACTTAGCAAACCAACGACGAATGGTCCGTTCATTAACACTTCCTTCCCCAAACGCCTTCCAAATATTTCTAGCGGCCTCAGCTGCTGAATGGCCGAGTTTAAACTCGTACAAAAATATTACTCGAAAATCGCGTGTTTTCATGTTCATATTTGGAGGTATACTAAAAAGTGGGTAATTGATTGGTAAGCTAATGTTTATAATAAAAAGATAGAGGATTAGTAACTGTTTACTTTAAATATGTAAACATTTGGATGAAAACAACAGAGACCTGCAAAATCCTTTATGTTTTTCAGAAACTATAATTAAAACTATATTTCATGTTTAACAACCTAATATATATACACTATTATATTCTGATTAGTAATGCACAGATATGTTCAAATATACATTAAGGAAATTAAATGTATTTGATTAAGATGATAGCCAGAGGATTTCCTGCATATATTTAGCATGCTCGTATTCGGAACATGCCCCCAACAAGGTATCTGATAAATTTAGCGAGAATGAACTGTTACTGGATGCTAAAATGCAATAACTGCTATAGAGGAAGATCTAAGACGAGGCCGACGGTGCGTATTCTAAATGGGATGCGGGCAGGGGGAGCCTATGTAAATTTCGCATTCCTGGAGTGACCCAGATCCGCAGGTGGGTTGAAGCCCACCTCTTGCCAGTCACTTAGAATTTCATCCTGATTTGGACTGATGCGTTTATTCATTCAATACCCTCGGAGAATATTAAACCCTACAAGTTCAATTACTGAACAATGCGCTAACCCCGATTATATTCATCATAACTGGTCACGGATATTACCCGCTTCCAACGTTAATTTATTCATTGTCACTTTGAATAAATCGCGAATTCTAGATATGTTATGAATTATTTATGATAATGAAAATAAGATAGAACTTTTTTTGTTTTGTTTTTTATTATTCTTCTGAATCATAATATTGTTATTATTATTATACGATTAATACCTAATTTAAAAATAATATAAAGATTAAAGTAATTAAAGCTCTCGTTCTATCACTCATCGGCTCACAATAGACCAGTATCATTACAAGATAAGAAATATCTTCGGGTGCAGCACATACAATTATCGGGTTGTTTCACATGAAATGTCCGTTTTCATAGTTTCTGAAATACATGAAATACAAATACAAGGGTTTTGCAGGTTTTAAACGATCTATTTTACACTCAACACTCATTTATTTCTTTTTTTTTTCTCCCCTCTCCCTACGTTTCGGCCTTTGCCATTTTCAAGGGTCCTTTATTTTGTCACATTTTAAAAATACGTTATTATCTACGAGTAGATTTTTTTTTTGTATGTTTTATTTGTATTTTTTATGTGAAATATAAAGAAATTATTAAAGGACCATTACATTTGTATATATATATATATATATATATATATATATATATATATATATATATATATATATATATATAAGTTTTCTTTATTAATTAAAAAACAGTAGTAGTAGTTTAACAATGATGGGACATTCTCCTTACACTTTACATAAATTGTTATTACCATTTCTTTTTTTTATATTCTTAAAATGATTGTTGTTTTTTTTTTGGTAAAAAAAAAAAAACCAACAGAAAAAAGAAAGAAATAAAATACAAGGAAAATAAATTAATACTTATAGAATAATTCCTAATCTGGAAAAAAAAGTACATAACAGAGAAATAGATACATGAATGAATACTATGGTAAAGAAAATATATTGAAAATATTTTTAGTTTGATATTTTTTAGAGTAATATATGCTTGGTTCTTCTATGCCTGTATTTAGGTGATGAAGTTTTGGTGTAGTTGCCTATTTCTTGAATGAGGATGTTGTTACTTAGGTGGCATGAGTTGAAGAATTTAAAGCTTTGTTCGTGGATGTAATCATGAATTGTCAATTCATTATGCATTTTGGTAATTCTGGTGTGTATAGGGTAGTTTTTTACAATTCTTAGGCATCTGTTCTGGAGGATCTGTAATTTATTGATATGTGTTCTGCTAGAAAAACTACAGGCTCGACAGGCATATGAAATTATAGATCTTATAAACTATTTGTACAATATTAATTTGTTTTTTGATGGCCTTGAACCATTGAAAATGGCAAAGGCCGAAACGTATGGACAGAGGAGACAAAAATAAATAAATGAGTGTTGAGTGTTATTGAAAAAGAACCGAGATATAGATTTATTCACTCAAACAGATTGCAATTACAATAAAAATTAATAAATTATTTTATTTGCAAATATATGAGCCCGAGATTACTTATCAAGATACGTATTGCACTAGGATTTCTAGACATTATATCAAACTGATAAGATCAGCCGAGGTGACAGACTGTGATACATTACTAGCCCGAGTAATATACAATGTATTATATGTCCTAATCCAGCTTCTAAGTGTATTGCGTTGTAGAGGTTGTTTATCAGTGATATATTTGTTCGCAGAGGAGCATATCGTGTGGAGAGATCTGGCCGCTGGAGAGACCGGAGGGGATGCCGGCGATCCAGTCGCTGGAGGTGATGTGCGGCAAGGACCACATGGACGTTCACCTCAGCTTCACCCAGCCCTTCGAAGGGATAGTGTCCTCCAAGGGACAGTACGCCGATCCTCGCTGCGTCTACGTTCCGCCCTCCACGGGCAAGACCTTCTTCTCCTTCAGGATAGCATACGCCAGGTGCGGGACCAAGCCCGACCTCAACGGTCAGTTCTACGAAAACACGGTGAGTACATTTACTGTTACATACCATTTAGAATGATACTGGTATATTCCAAAACAAGCCCCTACATTTTAATAAAACATTAATAACTAATCACCCTAATTTTACTGGCATCGAAAATGTAGAATCCGTGATGAACGTAGAATGGTTAGTTCGTTACTTCTATTGCCAAGACATAAGTTTTCGTTCTGGTATTACACAATAGTAATATACAAATACAGAAGGTAAAATGAATCCTTCCTGGCTCTTCTTATTCTTCTTTCTCTTCGACCTATTTGCCTTTCAGCGTTGGCGAGCTCCCAGCCATTGGTACAAACCATCTCTGTTCCTTGCAAGGTTTCTTATCTCGTTCAGAGTTTTACCTCTACGCATTCCTATTCGCTCCATATGGGTGATTAGGGGGTCCTCCATTGTTTTAATTGGGTTCCGATGGTGGTCCATGTGGCAGACATGCCCGTACCATCCCAATAGCCTCTTGTCTAGGACTTCCAGAACAGAGAGCCCCCGCAATGGCTAGTAGATGTGCTCTACTAGTGGGGTTTAACGATCCCCCGGTCTCCTGAGTTCAGTACACAATACATTTTCACACAGCAGAACAGTACACTAAAGATATACACTGACATTCAAGGACGCTAATAGTACACACTTCAGGATCACCTCTCCTGGGTAGTACCTCGCCAGTATAACTAGCATCCTAGCACCGGAGGTACCGGGGCCTCTTCTACTGGAACTATCACCCGTAGTGGAGTATAACCGATTCAAAGAAATTCAGTGAACAGCCTTTCAGGCTCACTAAACAAATTTTAAAAAAATGCTTAATAATAAGGGTCTGGGAGGTGTTAATTACCTAATGAAAGTGATTTTACAAAGACTTGAAACTACCAACTCAGACGGCGTGGACAAGAAATTCTTTCCTACAACTGACTTACCATCCATAACTCGGCGTAGGCTGAAAAGGAGTTGGATGAGGGACCTCCTGACCTGAAAATATAGTTGTGCTTAATGTCAGGAGGATGCACCACTGGGTGCTGTCTCCCTCATACCTGCCCACGCCATGTTTCCCTAGATTTTAGCACATTTGCTTATTGTAATATTTTTTTACAGGTGTAAATAAAATGATAAGTGAAAAAAAAAAAAAAAAAAAGAAATTCTTTCGAATACAAACGAATAGGCTGAAGGATCAATTATTAGTTAAATAAAAAACAAACAAAAAAAATGTACGGGGAAGAATTGGACTGAAGATTTGCGTTAAAAAATTATTTAGGGCTGATGATTTAAAATTATGCTCAGTAAACGCTCAGCTACACATCACTCGGAGCCAAAGCGTCATTTATAACGTATTACCAGATTTTAATATTTTATAATTATATCTATTTCATATATAGGTAAGGGAAAGTAATAAATTGCATGTTTGCATTGTAATCTTCTTGCAGGTTTCAGGATTTTTTTCTAAATAAAGACATTATTTAAGACACACTTTTTGCATCATCCTCCAACTTTCGGCTATGAAATACTTCAAGTACGGAGAAGTATACATTTTTTATTTTTCAAATGTCCCTAAATCTTGTTAGCTAGATGGGATTTCGAAAACTATCTTGTAGCATACTGCCTCTAGCCAGAAAATTATAGCCAAGATCACCGCTCGGCTGAGTGATGGGTAGCTAGTAGTTAAGGATGAGTCGGTATTTTTTTAATTAAGTTGCTATTGGTCACGGACCCGGACCTCATAGGATGCACCGCAATAGTTCCCCTGACGTTGACTAATATACTGACCATAACAGCATAGCCAGTCCGTGTTTTAGGAGCTATATTGGAATGAAAGCGGATGTGAAGTGCGCAGCGAGACGGATTTTGGAATGTTATGTATTCTATTACCCGACCGCACAGGCTGATCCCCAGCACGGAGCCCTAAACACGTCTCCTTGAGGCGAGAGCAAATCTTAAAAATAAAGGATCACTATATTTAATGTTTTGTACGTTGACACGTACGTTAATGTTTTGTACGGAATTGCTCGACTATTGATCAAATATTTTCCTTACGTCAAATATTAGAGAAAACGGTGTCGTCCATCGATTTTAAAAAGGCTTATGATTCAATAGACCGTCAGAAGCTATATAACATCATGATTGAACAGGGAATACCTAGAATGTTTGTAAACCTAGTAGAGGTGTGTTTGTCGGAAACATTTCATAAAGTTAGAATCGGTCATAATTACTCCGAGAGATTTGAGGTGCGATCGGGTTTGAAACAGGGTGACTCCCTTTCACCTGTTTTGTTTAATATAGCTTTAGAATATGTCATTGAAAAGGTGATATGTACCGAGAAAGGCTTAAATATGGGTGACAAGATTCCAGTTTTGGGGTATGCCGATGATTTGGTACTGCTAGGTGAAGACACGGAAACCATACAACTAAATACAAGTGTGTTAATAAAAACCGGTAAAGAAATAGGACTTGAATTGAATACCGATAAGACGAAATATATGATTAGTAGCAGAAACGGTGGCGATCTTGGTGATATTAATATATCAGGGCATACTTTTGAACACGTAGAGAAATTCAAGTAATTAGGTTCAATGATAACAAGAAAAAATGAAATCTAGGAAGAAATAAAGTCTCGGTCAAAGGTGGAAAATGCGTGTTATTATTCAGTTGCTAAGTCACGGCTTCTATCTAAAACTTAAAGGTTAAATTTTATAAAACTATTATTCTTCCAACGGTTCTTTACGGATGTGAAACGTGGCTTTTCGAAAATAAGGTACTGCGTAAAATATTTGGTCCGAAGAGAGATGAGGGCACTGGGGAGTTTAGAAGGTTGCACAACACGGAATTACGGAACTTGTATCTTGTGAATATAATTGAGTTGATAGCGTCGTGGATTGTGGTCGTTTGTGATGCATACAATGCCTCTGGTAATACGACTGTTTTGTAGTGTCAATTAGAGATGGGCATAACCGAATCATCGTCATAATCGGATGATCGGACTTCGATGACTTAAATAATCTAATGATTTCATAACCGAATGATTAGTATGCATTGTGAGAGACAATTTATGTGATGAGCAAAAAAAAAAAAAGAAAAAAAAGGTCGTTCGGTTATCTGCCGCGCTCCTTATAATCCCTCGATTATCGTTAAACAGTTCAGTTCGAATAATCATTCGCTTATCCAAACTGATTAATCCAAATGATTGTGATAATCAAATGATCCGATAATCGTCATTCGAGTTCCTTATAATCCCTCGATTATCGTTAAACAGTTCCGTTCGAATAATCATTCGCTTATCCAAACTGATTAATCCAAATGATTGTGATAATCAAATGATCCGATAATCGTCATTCGAGTTCCTTATAATCCCTCGATTATCGTTAAACAGTTCAGTTCGAATAATCATTCGCTTATCCAAACTGATTAATCCAAATGATTGTGATAATCAAATGATCCGATAATCGTCATTCGAGTTCCTTATAATCCCTCGATTATCGTTAAACAGTTCCGTTCGAATAATCATTCACTTATCAAAACTGATTAATCCGATAATCGATTAATCCGAATGATTGTAATAATCAAATGATCCGATAATCGTCATTCGAAACTTTATTCTTTCATTAAGAAACTGATAAGTTCATTATCCAAGTTCAATCTATTCTATCCCAAAAATGACGGCGAATCAAAAACGCGAAGAGGAAGATATAACTCAGGATTTTACTTCCATTCATTTTAACCCGCGACCTTGGACGTATAAGGTTGTTATGCTAGCCATTACACCACAGGTAACCCTAAAGCATGGAGTGGATGTAATTAGTTGACCGTTGAAAATTACTGGAAGGAATTAGTCCGGGTAGCGGTCATTAAATGAAACAAGTAAATAGTTTCAACTATTTATTGTTTGCCAACGTTTCGACCCCCTTTGTGGGTCATCATCAGGGCTAAAAAGATGCAAAAGAGTACAATTTCAATGACATTACATACAATATTATATAAACTATTGAGCTAGAGAAAAAAAAAAAACTTAATTAAAATACAATGACTATAGTATAATAATGAAAGTGTTATACAGAAAAAAAAAAGTTTTTTTTTTACATATATAGTTCTTCTGTTATATTTTAATACCGACGTTCTCTAGCTCAATAGTTTATATAATATTGTAAGTTACGTCATTGAAATTGTATTTCTTTTGTATCTTTTTAGCCCTGATGATGACTCACAAAGGGGGTCGAAACTTTGGCAAACAATAAATAGTTAAAACTATTTAGTTGTTTCATTTAATGACCGCCACCCGGATTAATTTCTTCCACTAAAGCATGGAGGTTTTCAGGGATATCCAATGGCTTAGGTGAGACAATACGAAAGTATAAGATAGGTTTCCTCATCTCGGAACTTTATTCTTTCATTGAGATACTGATGAGTTCATTATCCAAATTCAATCTATTCATTAACCATTACGAGGTAGCAAATCTGCGATAATATCGCCAAAATTACTGCGAATCAAAAACTCGAAGAGGTAGCAACTGAACAGGTGCTTAAAACTAACTGCTACATCCTAGCCGGAGAGGATTTTGTAATGAGGGTCGCTGATGATTTGAATAATATTTGCTAACCGTAGGAAGAATGAACCAGTTGGCCCACTTGGCGGGGGGAGGAAAGCAAAAATTGCCCCCGCGATTCGAGCAATTTAACTGTTCCCCACCCGAACCGGTTACAACAAAAATTCTTACATTTTGTACATCGCTACTACATTCTTTTGGTCTTCTTCTCTTTTCTTTACATCTTTTTATTTTTAATTTGGCAATCCCCTTCAAGCCTCCCTCTGTCACGAAACTCTAACCACCTTTTATCTAATTTGCTAGGTTTGAGAAAATTGTCAAAATGAATATTTAATTATAATCATCAGCTGAGTCCACTGCTCAGAGGAGAGTTCTTCGTAGACTTAGGAGTTCGTAGGAAGTCGCTTTTTTTCTAAAGTACCATGTAAAGGCGGTCGTCAAACAGGTCGGAACGGTAAGGAAGGTCGCTGGGGAGAAGTATAAAACTCGTCAAAGCGCGACTTTTTTTAAACATTATTTAACGAAAACTATATCAGTTACTCATTCCTAATATGGATTATAGCTTGATATGTACATTTAGCTTCTAATTAATAATTTTATAAAACTTTAGCAATAATAAAAATGAGTGAAACCATTAATGAATTAATTAAATGGAATTTCTATAGAAACAGGTGTTTTATTAAAAATCTATCATATTATTATCTAAAATAATCACTTAGTTTTATCGGCTTTTCTTCACTCTCTACTAACTTTTAAAAGCTAGTGTATAAGATAATATTTTTTCTAAAATCTCAAGCTTTCCAATGGTATATCATACATGTATATTACTGTTCTTATGTTCAAAAACAAAAAAATTGCATAAAAAATATATTTTTTCAGTTTTCTCCTTTAGTTAGCTATCGAATTCATTCAACTTGCATATTTACCTGTTTTTCATAAGTAGTAACAAGATAATATAGTTATTTTTAAAGAATGAACTAAATTTAAGATACTTTAGAAGAAGAAAATTTAAAATATCGGCATTTAAGCTCTGTCAGACTATCTTAATCAGAATGAAATCTATATGATATTAAAGCCCATTAAATTTTACATCGATATAGCGAGTTTAAACAAAATCGTCGGAACCATTTTCTAGAAAATCGAAAAAAGGTGCAAAATGCATAGTATTGTATAAAGTGGCTCTTCTGGTAAGCTGATTTTGATGAAAAAGATTTTGTCACGTCTCGGGCTTATAGTTGTCTTAAATATGAAATTTCAGTTTCATAGGACATACCGTTTCCGCCCGGGAGTTACCACACACACACAGACCTTTTTGCGGGACTTGGTTATTTGGACTCAGGAGATCCTAAAACGTGTATTTCCTTAGCCCAAGATCCTTCATGGGTTGTAGTGGTACTGGTTTTTTTTTTATATGAGTAATTCTTAACTTGTTTATATGTATTTAATATACTTTAATACTCCAAAGCACACTTTGTATATTGTGTATATTTTATTCTAAAGGGACATGTCCCAGATTAATAAACAATTTATTTATTATTAATGAGGTGGGTGTAGTTACCAAGAATTCCAAAACAATACTTCTTTTTTACTTTCACTTACCTATATATGAAATATATAGTAAGGGAAAGTATTGCGATCGTGAAATTTTTCGATTTAAGTTTTCAACCATCCCTGAGTCCAAATAACCAAGTTCAGAAAAATGGTGTGTGTGTGTTTTTTCGTGTGTGGTAAGTCTAGCGCTAAAGCAAAAAGTCGTACGAAACTGAAAATACACCCGAGATGTTAAAGCAACTTTTTCATCAAAATCGGCTAACCAGAAGAGCCACTTTATACCATGCATTTCGTACCTTTATTAAACTCGTTACATCGATGTAAAATTTGATGGGTTTTAATATCATGTAAGTTTAATTCTGATTGAAATAGTCTGACAGGGCTTAAATGCCGATATTTTAAATTTTCTTTCTCTAAACTACCTTTAATTTTGTACATTCCAAAAGATTAACCATATCAACTTAATTAATGGCACTGATGAAGGACGGATAAATATCAAAGCTCAGCGAATTTGATAAACAACTAAAGGAGAAAAGTGCAAACATATTGTTGTATGAAAGTTTTGTGTTTTTGAACACAAGAATAGTAATATAGATGTATAATATACCGTTGGATAGCTAAAGATTTTAGAAAGAATATTATTTGATACACGGAATTGTAAGCATTAATAGAGAGTGATGAAAAGCCGATAAAACTAACTGTTTCTGGTTCCTGAAAAGGAAAATTCATATTGACTGTGCTGCCACTTGGCGGTGATTACCCCAAACACTAATTGATTGTTGTAGATAAAAATATAATAGATTATTTAATAAATCAATTCAATTTAATTGATTCTTTAACAATTTATTTTTATTTCTACATGTATTTAAATATTCTTAAATTGATTTTAACGACGGAGGTAAGTGAAAGTAGTGTGTTGCGCGCACCAGATTTTTTTAAAAATTTATTTTAAATTATTAATGATAAGATAGTAGAAGGAAGTAACAAATTTATTAAATTTCAATTAAATAGAATATTGGATTAACTACTTAGATCTGTATGATAACTTAATCTGCCTCTGTCCTTACTAAGAAAATCTGGTGCGGGCAACACACTGTTCAAATCAATTTAAAAACTATTAAATATCCTCAATTCGAAAAATATTCCAAGTTGATTTTAATAAAATGTGTATTCATTTTCGTTGGAATTAGAAATTTTGATTAAATAATATAACTACATTAAATTGTTAATCAGTAATAAGTTAATTCCCTATTCATCACTTTATATTACCTCTTACGACTTTGTGTATTAGACAATATGTTTTCTAAAATCTTTCTCTTCACAAACGTATATAATAGGTCTATATTACTGAATTAATATAAAAAACAAACAAAAATTACATAAAAAAATAGTTGTTCTCTTTTATATTTTAGCTGGTCATCAAATTCATCCAACTTCTATATTTAGCACTCCTTTATCAATTTCAATAAGATGGTTTGGTTAATCTTTTGGAATGTACAAAGTTAAAGGTAGTTTAGTGGAAGAAAATTTAAATTAATGGCATTGAAGCCCTGTCAAACTGTTTCAATCAGAACAAAACCTGCATGATGGTTAGAGCTGTTTTTGAGAAAATCGTAAAAAGGTGCAAAATGCATGGTATAAAGTTGGTGTTTTGGTTAGAGGAATTTGATGAAAAAGTTGCTATAACATCTCGGGTGTATAGTTGTCTAAAATATGAAATTTCAGTTTCATAGAACTTTTAGTTTTTGCGCTGGACTTGCCACACAACACACACACACACACACACACACACACACACACACACACCAACACACACAACTAAGGATGCACAGACCTTTTTGCGGGGCTTGGTTATTTGGACTCAGGAGACCCTAAAACGTGTATTTCCGTTGAAAACTGGAATTCGAAAATTTTCATGACTGCAATACTTTCCCTTACTATATTTATAATTTTTTAGGTCAATATCACATGTCATCAAGATTGATAAGTACGCTGTGTATGATAGCAACCCAATACAGTTGGGCAGCACGGTTTTGTTTTATTGTAATTTTGATAAAATAAAGCATTTCTCTCTCTCCATATATAGGTAGGTGAAAGTAATAGATAAGAAATTTAGATAACGAATACCATTAATAATACAATACCACACTCTATCCTAAAATCTGGCCATTCTCTTCCATTTTACCTCATTAAGTATTTTATTAACTTTATTCTAGTGTTGAATAAACTGTTGTTTTCAGGTGGTAGTACAATATGATAAAGACCTGCTTGAAGTATGGGACGAAGCTAAGCGTTTGAGGTGCGAATGGTATAATGATTATGAGAAGACAGCATCGAAACCACCCATGGTCATCGCTGACCTTGATGTGATACAACTTGATTTTAGAGGTTTGTTATCTTTTTTTTATAATATTGCCATTTAATCTATCAAATTATTCTTATTACATTTGAGCTGATAGATGCAAGATCATTTAGAAAAAGTTAAATATCCAAAACTCTTGATAGTAAGAAACAGTTGAATATTGAAGTCCCTTAGTATTGCTGTGATCTAGTACAACACAAAACATCATAGAGCAAACTGAATTCAATAATAGTTAGATTTTACATTAACATTAGCTTATTCAGTAAAACATTTGTTGTATATTTCAAGTACTACTAATATATAATGTATATTCAAAGATAAATGTCAAGCAAGTTGGGCTGAAGGAAGTTTAAAATTATTTTTATCTCCACCTACATTACTTAATTAATAACGTTATGTACAATATTGAATCAAAATAATAGGGAATGCATATAACAAAATATTTTATTCAATGTTATGGACCAAGAGGAGTTGATGTCAGGTAAATCCAAAATGATTTACTTCATAAAATAAGTGTTAGTTATTCTGGTTCAAGGAGAATGTCGAATTTTTGTTCATTTCACTGGTTTTCTACCTAATATACTTTTTATTATTAATCAAAGGTATAAAACCCTTTGTATGTATTTCTCTAGGGGTATTTTAAGGCAGAAAAGTCAAATAATTTTCTAGACACTTATGAGCACCCCTATAATTATATTATGCTGTTCATTATATTATGTTATTAATTTTTTTTTTTTTTTTGTTAGGAGATAATGTTGACTGTTGGATGGAAATACAACATGGGAAAGGTCCCTGGGCGCCTCCTGTTTCTGGAATAGTTCCTTTAGGATCCACCCTGACACTTGTAGTTGCTATTAATGATAATAGAGGTAAAAATGCTACATATTTTAAAATTATCAGATATCACACACATTATTACAGCTTTATCATTAATGTTTAAATAAACTGTGTCAAATGTACACTGATTAGTGTTACCTTGTTATAGGAGAGTTCGACATGAGGGTAAAGTCATGTGCTGCTTCAGATGGTGGTGGTCACATAATACAGTTGAGTGATGAGTTTGGTTGTGTTTTGCGGCCGAAAATGATATCGCGTTTCTTGAAAGCCCGCATTGCAGACGAAAGAGCCTCTGTTATCACATATGCATTCTTCCATGCTTTCAAATTCCCTGATGCTTTAAGCGTACACATCAAATGCAAAGTGGAAATTTGTAGGCATGGCTGCTTGGACCATTGTCAAGCTGCTGGTGAGCCTCAGATTGGTTACAGAGATGGAATATTGGATAGAAAAGATTCTCCGACTTCACCTCCGCCAAAAGAAGTGATTTATGATGAATCGTTAGATGAGGAATTCCCAGACAATGATAAACTAAGTTCTTCCCTTCCACAGGCCCAAGCTCAACAGCCTCCTCCTCAAAAAGAGGTTCAACAGCCACCGCCTGTTACTGAAGAAGTAGATGAAGACAATTCTAAACCATTCCAGGTAAAAAACTTTCTAATTACCAGAGATTCTTGGTGCATTTTCAGTACCTTGATGATTACTTAAACAAACAGCTCCTAGGTCATTAAGATTTTTATTTAATTTGAAATTATTTTGATATTTTGGATAGCTTAAGGCATTTTCAAGTCTAAAAAAAAACATAATTGCTCAGTCAATTGATAAAATATTGGCTCAATAATATAATTAAAACATTATTCTTAAATATTATAATTTTGTTTATTAACTTATAAACTAGTAATTTTTTACAGTAATTAATGAATCATCAACAAAAAAATTTAAAATTTTTGAACAACTAATGCATTTAAATTTCATATTAACTTTGATCTGTTTACTTACAAAACATTTAATATGTACAACAACCCAAATGAGCCGTGTTAACATCCTATGTTAGGAATGTATCTGAATGATAGCTATAAAATTATTTGAATTCACCTTGCTTGAAAGACTTAACAATTCCAAAGTATGTAAAATTTTATACCAGGTTCTCTATCGAAACAAAACCATCAACTGAGAGAAAAACATCAATAAATTCCAAAACAATCCACTTCGGTGACGGAAAGGGAAATAGCAATGCAACCTTAAATTTGGTCAACATATTACCTTGTAGAGCTTAGAAGAGTAGAGCATCTTTTTACAGAGTGAAGCATCCGCTACATTTTAGTCAACAGCTATAATATTAAAGCTTATTGCTGACTTAAATTTTATTAACTATCATGAGAGTCACGTACTAAGGGTGAATTCAACAATTCAAAAATTTAAAGAAGGGCATTCTAGATACTGATTTAAAAGTTGGGAAATCGAAATATGAAAGTTTTTCTCATTTTTTGTTTAAGTTATGACTGGGATATCTTATATTTATACACTAAATTATATTATTAACTCCATTAAAGTCTTTACAAACTGTATTTAAAGTATAATATTTATTTTTGTTTTTTTGAATATAATTAGTTGACTGTTGAGAATTACTGGAAGGAATTAGTCCGGGTGGCGATCATTAAATGAAACAACTGAATAGTTTCAACTATTTTATTGTTTGCCAACGTGTCGACCCCCATTGTGGGTCATCATCAGGGCGTCTGGTAGGCGAGTGGAAACTCAGTTTCTAATGGGGGTTGAAACGTTGGCAAACAATAAAATAGTTGAAACTATTCAGTTGTTTCATTAATGACCGCCACCCGGACTAATTCCTTCCAGTATTTTTGTTTTTATTTAACCTAGAATATTAATTATCTCTAAAATGATTTGAAAACTACTGTTCTCATTTCATTAAAAATTATTTAAATATAGATTGGTGATCTGTAAGAACATTTTTGGTTTAATGATCGAGTTGTTGTTGACCGTTGAGATTATATGATGGAGAAGTTGGTTAGGGGTGTGATCACCAACAACATACACTGATAAGACAAACTTATTTTATTTGTATATCAACATTTTGGACTACATTGTGGGGCCTTCTTCAGGGCTGACTCTGAGAGAGTATCTCAAGAAGTCACTTCTTGAGAAACTATCCCAGAATAAGCCCTGAAGAAGGCCCACAATGTAGGCAGAAATGTTGGCACAAAAATAAAATAAGTTTGTATTATAGGTGTATTTTCTTGGTGACCCCACTTCCAACCAGATATCATTTCAGGTGTCAATTCTCACATCATCTGTACTTAGTTTACAGTGGTTAAAGAGGAAAATGATCATATCAAGATGAAACAAAGATTATCAAATCAAATTTTCATTACCTGAGATTTAGAAAACATAAGAAAAATTAGTTTATTTTCTTTTTTAATTTTTCTGGAAGTTTTTCTTAATATTATCACTTAAATGATCACACCTTATCTTCCTTTTGTTAATTATTTATTTTATTTCATAACCGTTCACATCATCTATCAAAGTTTCGGGGTTCTTTGTATCTATGTAGACAAATAGCAGTAAGCTATGGAGTGAAATAATGAATTGTATATGAGAAAGTGTTTTTAAAAAAATAAGTCTTGAGAATGGGGAAACAACCCCAAAAGGATGATAGATGATGTGAATGGTTATGAAATAAAATAAATAATTAACAAAAGGAAGTTAAGGTGTGCTCATTTAAGTGTTAAAAGAAAAATTTTTTTCCTTTTTTTCAGTTTATTTATTTGTTTACTTTATATTAAATTGAAGAAAGAAAAATCTAGTTTAAAAATTGAAAATATTAAAGAAATTAAAAAATGATAAATATTATTTCTTCTGATTGTAGGAAGCTCCTTCAAGATCTAACGGAGTAAGGGATGACCAACAAGAAAGATTTCCTCATGGACCAAGGAATTTAGACACTGATAGCCTGCCTCTTGTAACAACACTATCACAGAGAAGAAAGCGAAATGTTGTAGTTTCAGATCGCAAGGTGCGTTCTGCAGATGTTGGAGTGAGTGGTCTTTATGAGGTTATCAGCGAGGCTGATCTGGCTTTCACTCCGGACTCTAGAGGGGAAGCTGTGACAGTATTTCAAGGTAGAATAAGGCAAGAAGTGGTCTATGGAATCTGCCTTCCCGTACCAGGCTTCTCAGCACTGTTCGTGCTGGTTGCCTTATCAGCTGTCGTGTCAGCCCTGGTGGCTGCAGCCCTCCTCTATAGGTACCAAAGCCAGGCAGCAGTGAGGAAGGAGGCACAGAGGCGACAGCCACACTCATCCATTGCCTCATGGGTCGCTCTCAGGCTCCTCCGCCCAAGGGCACCACCGCCCAATCGCTGATCCCCAGTCACTAGCCTCAGACAAGTTATTATATTGTGCCAAAGAAGGATTTAGAATTATATTTAAAACAAGTAATAATATTAATAATAAAACCCTACATCAGTGTATGACAATGATAATTTCTTGCTGAGATTTATACGGGAATAAAAAACAAGACAATCGTGAATGTTTTTGGTGCTCCCGAGTAACAGTGCATCAGACACTTGTATGTTATTTTTATAGTGGCATTTTTTTTTTAAATATATATAAATTAATATATATTTTACTCCTTCTTGTACCTTCTTTTACATGTAAGGTCCACGCACCTAATGCGTTGCTCAATGTGTAGACAGTGCCTTTAAAAATTAGTTAGTTTATATATTATATAAATAATGATGTCGACCGGTTTTTAAATATTGTAATTTATTTGTAGTTTATTCAGGAGAACAGAATTAATAATTAATTCTTATTTCATAAAATAATTGTATCATTCCCATAGTAGAAAAATAATTTAAATAAATTTTTTTTCAATTTTCTACTAAAATTTTACAAAATTATTACATATACGTCATCAATGCAATAGGTGAGTTTAAAAAGTTGTTAACTGGTATTCTTAAATTTTTACGAGAAATCCAGATTAAGTTTTTTAAATTTCAAAATATTTCGTATATTCATTTTATACAAAAAAAAAATTAAACTAAAAAAAAAAAAGGTAAGAAAATACCATGAGGATAAAAATCAATTTTTGATTTTATCTAATGTATTTACTTTTTGTAACAACAACTCAAATTCTTGAGTGTAATTTAAATTTGTTTAAACCAATCCCAAATTTTGAATTAGTTTATTAAAGTGAAGATAGAAAGTATTATAAAGTTAATTACTTGGAAATTTAACTATTCTCCTCAGTTCTAGTAAAAGAAATATTTAACAAATAACTATTTTGCCAGAAACCTCCAGGCGAAAAAATAATCATAATATTAATATAACTTCTTCAGATCATCTACGAAAGATGATATTCATTAACATTATTGCTATTGCAATGAATTACTAAATCTGTACTCCTGAAAAAGAAACTGTAGTTATAATATTTATGTAGTCTTAAGTTTATTTATTTCTGTTGAGATTTATGGTTTTATGAGCTAGTCTGGATATCTTTAAAGATAGGGCAGGTTTAGAAGAAGAGACAGTGAATTTCACATACACTGCTTGATAAAGCATTACTCCAAATATGTTTTTCTTTGATTGAAGGATCGTATTTAAGGATTAAAATTACTGTCTAACCAATATTCATCGGCCTGTCCATCTACATTATATGTTAATAATATAATGCTCATTAATTAATTATAAATAGATTAATTCATAACCTGAGCTTATTAGTGTATAAAGCAACTCCTTCCGTTATAATTTGTACAGCACTTTTCAGTATTCAAAAGTATATACAAGGTGAATCATTTTAACTTTCATTATGAAAATGGATCTGTCTTATTTTAATAAACAGTTGTGAGAAATCTACAGTGCATCTTAAAATGAATCACCTAGTATACTAGGAACAAATAAACATTTATAAATGTGTAATTAAACTTAGATTACATTGCTTATATGATTATAAGTTTTATAAATATATAAATATGCATATGTAGATTGTTATTTGTAAAAAAAAAAATTAAACAAAAAAAAATGAAGGAAAGTTAGTATGAATAATTTAATCCGAAACATACATAATCCCTTATACATAAGGATTTTGTAAATTTCAGATTTATTTTCTCAATAATGTTTGAGAAAGGAACCAATGAAAATTGTTAATGTAAATTATTTAATTTCTATTTATAATTAATTGTTCTAATTTAGCTATGTTTTGTATGTGTAAATATGGACCTGAACATATTAAGTTTTATTTTAGTAATCTAAAGCATATTCAATTTAGCATGAATGTAAAATTTCTATAGCGGGACCTTTGGTATTATGGGTGACGGTGAGGCAATACATATTAACATTGTTTAGAATTAGGCTTAAAAATTAGACTTATAAATATGTAAATTATTTTAGATATTTAACCTATTTATATATAAGAGCCATTTTAAAAATATTTATTTCAGGTAAAACAATATTTTATATTTTAACAAATATGTCTACTTTGAATCATTTTCGGGCAGAAACTAATGGCTCATATAACACAACAGTACCTCATTCAATTATATAATTAATTTATAAAAGATTTTATTTCTTGATGTAAGGAAAGGCTATTGTCATAAATATTTGCTTGCATTATACAACATCCATTGATTACAAGATACCTGATATTAAAACGCATAAGATTATGTAAGATAGTAGAATTCTGAATAATACTTAAAATTATATTTTTGTTGTTTTATATTATTATTTATTGATTTTATGTTAATAGTTATAACTTAATAAATGAACAGGTATATTAATAAACAAAATAATAACATAAATTAATTAACGAATATTCAATGAGTTTTATATGTGTAGTTTACTTAAGCTTTGAAAATATTTATTTATTAATTGTTGAACTTTTAGAATAAATGAGACAAATTTTTTATCATTGTTGCAATAAAAAAAAATAATAAACTGTTGAATTTATTTTACATTTATCTTACTGCTCTCATATTACAACTTAAAACAAACTATACGCACTATATTATATGACTTTACTTTTGTCCTATCACTTTAAGCTTTCCTTCTTTTGAAAGTGGACACAAAATTGAAAAAAACAAAAATTATAACAAATCTTTTATCATATTTCTATGTAGAAATGATAATTTGTGACTGCTTCAGATTCTCGTAACTCTTTATTTATTAGTAAAAAAAAAAAAGAAAATCTGCACACTATATTATAAGTAAAAAATATACCACTGACTGACTACCCTAATACAGAATATGAAAACTTAGTTAAAAGTATTCTGGACATTTCACTACAGCTGACACTACCTCCTATATCTTTCGCTCCTTCACAAGTCGCACAACAAATCAGACACTCATCGAAAACCACGTGATAACACTATACTGAGCAGATCTGCATGAAATCAATGTATCAGTTGTGCCTGAATCAAATCACATGACATTTGAACAATAGGACTATTTCATTATATAAATTAAATCAGACCTATTCCTAATGAAAAAGTTATTAAATTTATTGTAACCATTAATCAGTGACCGTTAATTTAATTAACTGCAATGCGCCAAGTCAGAAATGACACATTTTAACGAAAATGACGTTAAATAAATAAACAAACAATTTTAGATATGTCAATTTTTTTCTAACAGATATTTTTTCCAATTTTGAAATTGGAAGAAACATTCCAAAAACTACATATGCTCCAGAGATTTTATAGACACTTAAAAATTAAATAAACAAATTATATTTTTTCAATATTCAATTCTTGAAAACATTAAATCCATTAATTAATACTTACTACTAATAATAATAGGCTTACCGAACCCAAGGTTCGATGCCGCCTACACAGACTCATCCAATGTTCACCGTTCAAGCCCAAGCTCCCGAGATCAGCCTTTACGCAATCCTCCATCGACGCTTCGGCCTATCTTTGGACGCCTACCAGTCAGATCAGCGAATACCAACTTTCTCAGAATCCATTCCTGACCGAGCCCAACAATTTTAATTACTAAAAATTATGAAATTTAATGCCCTTTTCACCAAAAGTACTAAAACTAACTTGAAACTATGAAATATAACAACAGTAAGGAAAATATTACGGTCGTAAAATTTCCTAAATTCAAGTTTTTCATTTTATTACTTCACAGAAAGTTCACTTTGCTAAAAATAGAATAATTAACACCAAATTTAAACAAATTGTCGATTGGTGATAAAGCAATAATCTTATTGGTGTTAAAGTTCTTCAAAGAAAACCATCCATAACCAAATATACAGTATTTAATAATTATAAAAATATAATATTGCACCTATTTCCATAATATTTTTTAACTATAGTAATTTTCTCTGTTTCATTAATATATCTTTCACTAGTTTATATTAAATTTGCATTATTATTTTCTTTATCTTAGTGATGATAAGGTTGTAATAAGACAAAACTTCATACGATTAGCCACAGTAGCATAAAAGTGATGTTAAATGAAACAAGACACATCAAATTGAATACGATTCAAATAAAAATGAGCAAGAAGATTTTGCAATAAACTTTAGATCACAAATCACTATGACATATTTATGTCCAAAAATAACAAATAAAGCATTCAAATGACCTATCCGACTGTAAACAGATGTTAATAATACAGTTGGCTTAATAATTAATGCTTATGATGGCATATGTGAAGCTGGGAATTCAACAGAAAAACCAAAGAAGTTACTAAGATTAGCTTTTTTTTCTGGTATATGTCGATATGATCACAGCAGACACAATGAAAAAAGGTCTTACATCTTTGTATATTGACATAAAGACCCAACTTTAACACAGTAAACCAAGATATTAAATCTAAATTGATGACGGAGACATGTGAAATTCAATGAGTACAATAGATGGAGGAAGACACAGTTTATTTCACACTCTGTAATGTCCGAGTCTGAAATTTCTTACAACCAAAGTATTTTCTTTATCAAGGAATGAAAGAAAAGCTACATAGACAATATGATGATAACCTGCAATAAAGATAGCTCTCTTACACCTTAGTAATTTAAAGGAAGCATCTTAGAAAAATAAGAACAACTACACTGCCCAACAAAAATAGTTTGTTTGTTTTGGTTTTAATGGTGTAAAACCCTAAGGTCATCAACGCCTAGACACTATATGCATATTCAACTTTATAAGAAAGAACTATTAGGTAATGATGTAATTGAGAGAAAAAAAAATATTATTATGTAAACAATAGTTAAAAAAGATAATGATAGTAAAACTAAAAGAAAAAAAAAAAGTATTGATTAAAAACTGACTAGGAATGTCTTTATAATTTCTATAATAATGACTGCTCCTTAAGAAATCAAAAACTAATTTAATGGTTTCCTCCTTATTACCCAGCACGCTGGAATATTCGGGTCCAGTCCAATTTATTCAGAAAGAAAAATAGTGACACACTTTAAAAAATCATTTTATTTTTTTCCTGTGAAATTAATGTGCATTACATCAACATTTTTATAAAATAGTAATCTTTTGGAATGATTTAGAAGTAAAATTAAGATTAAGAAACAAAAAAAATAAAAAATAATTTATGAAAAAAAGAGAAAATGAACGAAAATTCATGTTACAAAAAAAATTATTTTCTCTGTTGAATTCAACTTTCAATAACAAGTAATTGCTTCCTATTGCTTGGAGACTTGTAGGCACACTTCTAATAAGGTTTGCTGCAACATCTTGCTGGATTTCCTTCCATGCTTCCACTAAAGAAGTTCTTAGCTCCTGTAAGTTTTCAGGAGGGTTAATTCTTCTTCTCACAGGTCTGCCAAGTTCATCCCAGACATATTCAATAGGATTTAAGTTAGGGTTACGAGTTGGCCAACGTAAAGTCTTAATTTGTGTATCATTAAGATATTGCTGAACACAGATGGCAGTGTGGGATCGAGCATTGTCATGCATAAAAATAAAATTTTCTCCAATAAATGAGGTAAAAGATATAACACATTGTTCAAGGATCTCAGTTATGTACAAATCTGAATTTAGGGAAGGTCACTTGAAGACATGGAGATCCATTTTCGCTTCCAAAGATATTCCTCCCCTCACTATCACTGAACCACCTCCAAATTGCACTCTGCTAGCAATGTTACATTCAGAATAACCTTCTCACCAGACCTTCAGTAAACTCTAGCAATTCCATTTAGAGAGTTAAGTGAAAAATGTGACTCATCGGAAAAAAATTACAGTCCTCTATTCATTTTCATTCCACAATATGTGGTCCTGAGAAAACTATAAACAGATTCTTTGATAATTTACGATGAGCTGAGGGCCTGTGGCTACCATCCTGGTATGTAATCTCATTTCAGCAAGTCTTCTTCTGACAGTTTTGTCACTAATTGGAACATCACGAACCACTCGGAGCCTTTGAGCAGTCTCAGAAGCTGTAAAAAAGCGATTTCGAAGAGCATGTATTAAAATAAACCAAACATCTCATGGCTGTGTTGTTCTTGGGCGACCTAAACCTGGCCTGCATGTGTAGAGTGGTGTCACAGAAATGTTGGATAGCTCTACGCACAGTGGTTTCAGGTAATTCTAATGCCTGAGCATTCTCTGACTATAGCCATATTCGACTATAGCAACGGCACTGGCCACTTATTCAGCGGTTATTAGTAATTCAAGCAAGAGGAAGCAATACCTGTTATTGAAAGTTGAATTCAACAGAGAAAAACAATTTTTTGTAACATAAATTTTCGTTAATTTTCTCTTTTTTCCAGATAAATCATTATTTTTTTCATTTTAATTTTACCTCTAAATAATACTATTTTATAAAAATGTTGATGTAATGCACATTAATTTCACAAGGAAAAAAAATATAAATGATTTTTCAAGGTGCGTCACTTTTTTTGTAGAGCAGTGTAATTGTCAGATGTTTTTGCCAAAATTAATACACCGCAGTAATAAAATGTAAAATATTGGCCATCAGCCACTCCACTAGCAAAATGTAAACATAAGCACTGAAGGATTGAGAAATTGGTTTCGGCTCCGTCAGTAAGATAGTGACAGACGTTCTTCGAAGCATTCTTCTTTAAAGAGGTATGGCGGACTGTATTATATAATGCAGCACAATATAATAACTACAAAGTATTGATATGAGATGTGGCACTCTGGTCTGCAAGGCAATGAAGAAGCAGTGATGGTAGTCAGAAAAGGCTCAGAGTTCTTTTCCTGAGAATATCAGCATCATAGGTTTAGGTTAGTCAAAAAGATACATTAACAATAAACGGCAGTTTACAAAACAAACCTGTGAAAAATTTGAAAAAAAAAACACAAGTTTGTGTTTTACAGCATTGAACCCATAGATCAACACCTATAAGCTTATTATGGTTATGGTATTCATTTATTTTTCTATTCTAATTATAAAGGATTAGGAGAAGACTGATTAATAAAAAAAAAATCTGGTGCGTACCACACATGACTTTCACTTACCTCCGTTTTTAGAATCAATTAAAGAATTTTCAAATACAGTTTGATATAAAAATGAGTGAAACCATTAAAGAATTAATTAAATGGAATTTCTATAGAAACATGTGTTTTATTAAAAAATCTATTATCTAAAATAATCACTCGGCTTTTCATCACTCTCTACTAACTTTTAAAAGCTTGTGTAAGAGATAATATTTTTCTAAAATATCAAGCTTTCCAACAGTATATCATACATGTCTATTACTGTTCTTATGTTCAAAAACGAAAAATTGCATAAAAAATATATTTTTTCAGTTTTCTCCTTTAGTTGGGTATCGAATTCATTCAATTTATATATTTACCTGTTTTTTTTATTAGTGGTGACAAGATAATATAGTTATTTTTATAGAATCAACAAAATTAAAGGTACTTTAGATAAAGAAAATTTAAAATATCGGCATTTAAGCCCTGTCAGACCATTTTAATCCAAATGAATCCTAATTGATATTAAAGCCCATTAAATTTTACATCGATATAGTGAGTTTAAACAAAATCGTCGGAACCGTTATCGAGAAAATCGAAAAAAGGTGCAAAATGCATGGTGTAAAGTGGCTCTTCTGGTAAGCTGATTTTGCTGAAAAATATTTTGTAACGTCTCAGGCATGTAGTAGTCTTAATTATGAAATTTCAGTTTCATAGAACTTACCCTTTCTGCCCGGGAGTTACCACACACACAGACCTTTTTTGCGGAACTTGGTTATTTTGACTCAGGGGACCCTAAAATGTGTATTTCTGTTGAAAACTGGAATTCGAAAATTTCCATGATCGCAGTACTTTCCCTTACAATATATAGTAAGTGAAAGTAAAAATAGGGAAGTGAATAAACAAAAATAAATCTATAAGAGATAAAAATTGTCGCTAGATAAAAAAAATAATAAACATTAGTGAAGTCTGTATGGTACGGAAAAAATAACTAAAGTCAATACAATTTTCATAGAAACAGATGCTATAATTTAGATATGAGACAGTTTATTTTCAAAATATGATAATAATTAATATTAAGACATATAATAGGGAATCAAAACAGAAACTATGACATTTTAAATAATTTATTAAATTAACAATGGGCTGTAATAAAATACAAAATAATTTAACAATATAGACACAACAGTATAAAAGTTTCTTTTACATTTAGAATACAAAAGAGTATAAGTACCAATTAAAATATTTAATAATGAGCTTTTATCTTTTCATATATTATTTTTCTTTCATGCCAACATAATATAAATACAAGAAAAACAATTATAAATCACAGAATTGTAACAAATATTTTAAGTTCTATAAGAACACAAATTAACTATCCGCTCATAAACAATTTAACTCTAACAATGATATTTGATATGTATGCAAATGATTTGTCATAAAATTATATTAAGCGTATCATTTATTGGAAATACACAATACTTAAATATATACACTAAAGCAAAAAAAAGTCTCAACAACCCAATCAAATATCATGGAATACCTACTTTTAAACTAAAATTAACAATTGGAAGTCAAAGGAATTATTTTAATAGGGGAACACAATTTTAATACAGAAATTGAATGAGAAAACAAATCGTATGACAGAGTGAGCAATAATATTTTTTATAAACAATTATCATGGAAAAAAAAAATGGAGAATTATTCATTTTTAAATTCATTAGTAATAATTGACAGTAGAATCTTGATTCATATTTGATAAAATATAGATTTTTCACAGGTAATTAAAGGTCAGTTTATTTTGAGTAACCAGATAATATATAAAAAGAAGAATGTCATTGTTTCATATTAACCTAGAATGGAATTAACTGGAAACAAAATGGCACAACTAAGCCATAAGTAGAAGACTAGATTAAGGTTCATAAACAAACAATTATCACATAAAAAATCCACAATTACAAAAACACATTTATATACACAGAAATGAACTTATATATATATCCCCAACTTCTATTAATAAAAAATCCTATATGTCTGCTAAACATTTATGTATATATATATATACACTTTTTTTTTTAAGTGCGTAATTTAATCAAAAAAGCTTTTTGTAAATTATAGGTAGTTCAAGTAATATTACCACATCTTTTAAAATTAAATGTGTATGAAATACTAAAATTAAATAATAGTGAAACATATCAACAATTAAAAATGACAAAAATTTTATCAATTTAGTTTTTGTAAATTAGTTCCAAGTAAATAATTTTCTAAAAAGCTTGATAATATACAGTATTTTGTTTGTTTATTCGTTTAACGTCACTTTTATGCAACTATGGCTAATCGGACGATGCTACAGTGGGAGTCCTAAATTTTGCCTATCCAGGTTTTATTAGGATAGGGATCTTTAACGAGTACCTGACATCGCACAGGCTCGGGACCACCTTTTAACGTCCCCTCCGAAGGACGGCGTAACTAAGGATTTTTTACTCAATATATAGTAGTTCAACTGTGTATATAATAATAATTATTACTATAAAAAATATATATAATTAAAAATAATCGATGAAATTAAGTCCCTGGTTATTCAAATACATACTTATTGATAATAAAGTTTAATGGCCAAACGTATTAACAAAATATGGCTGACAATAATTTAATGTATCTCAGGTGAATTGGCATTGCCTTCTATTAGACGCATGCCATAGTTTACAAGAAAGGTAAAATTTGCATTAATTTTAGATTGCCATTTAGTAAATACAAATGATATGCAATTAAAATTACTTTTTTTGTGCAATTATATTGGAGTCTATTCATTCCAAAAAAAGATCATTTTAATTAAAATACTTATACAACAAAATTAATATCAAGCATGCATTTTACAATCATTAAATTGTCGAGCTTATTGAAATTATTGCCAAAAGACATTTTTATATTGAAGGCATGCAAAGGTCTGCCTCATTTAGAACTAAATAAGCACTAAGGTATTCTCTTATATTTTAAGAGTATAAAAATGTTATAAAATCAAATATTTTTACCAATTAAGTTTTAGAAAAATTTAAACATAAATATTACAAGCAAGTTATAAATTAGTGCAACTAAATTGAATTAATTAGATATAAATTGTGGCTGAAATGTTTTAATATAGAACTATACAGGTCTTGAAAAATAATGGAGATTGTGTTCAAAAAATTATTTATTGCTTTACCTTGGCAGTGGGGTTGAGTCAGATTCTGACGTTAAAAAGAACATTGTTTTTAATGGACCTATCAATAATTAGAGAATATCTAAAACACTTTTTAGTAAAAAAAAAAAAAAAAAAAATATGTAGACAAATCCCAGTTATAATGTTTCAAAGTGGGTTAGCAAAAAAAAAAAAAAAAAAAGAACAAAAAATCAAATTAGCAGGTATGAGGTCTTACCAATCCATCAACAGCTTTTTTTGGGAGAAATAAAACACCACTTTTCCTATAAAACCCTAAACCAAAGAATATCAGCTGTAGGTTTTAGTTTTCAGGTGGATGGATGGATAAGATTATTTTTTTTTTTTTTTTTTCTTCTGGACAATCAACTGCTAGGTTATTATGCCCTGGATGGATAAGTATGGAAATAGTTTTGCTGTGTAATGAAAGTTATCATAAACATTTAAAAGAGCACACACTGCCTTCCATTCCTCACCCAATCACTTTATTTCATAAGCTTTTTATCAGTTTTTCATATTTGTCGACGTTTCGGGGCTGTTTCCCCATTTTCACAGTGAGCCAATAAACACCAATATGGACAAGTAGCAGTGTGCTATGAGATGGAATGAAGGGTGAAATCTGATATAGTAATTATATAATGGGAAAGGAATAAGTCTTGAAAATGGGAAAACGAAAATATGGAAAACTGATAAAAAGCTTATAAAATAAAGTGATTGGGTGAGGAATGGAAGGCAGCGTGTGCTCTTTTAAATGTTTATGTTAAGAAAACTTTCAAAAAAAAAAATTAAAAAAGAAAAGAAAAGAAAGTTATCATATGTCCTGGGGCACGAAAGAACCAACATTCCCACTGCTAGGTTAAAAATAAATTAAATTATTTTAAATAGACCTACAACTATCACTTTTGTTAATATTTATATGAAATAAGTTCTATATACCATACAAGATATATATGGTTCATTATAAATCATAATTATTTTATAATTGGCCCTTCCTTATAGAAATATATACGTAAATTATATTGTTCTACAATATAAGAAATACATTTTTAAATTAATTATTATTTTAATAATAATGTTATTAAAATATTAGCATTTTAATAATTATGTCATTAAGATATTATTATTTTAATAATTACATTAAATATTGCAACAACGCACAATCAATTATAAACAATCAAAATTTTTGATTAATTTTTAAAATGAATCATTATAGAATAATGATATATAACGAGAAGTCATAATCTAGTCCTTGTAAAGATTTTTTTAATGCTTTCAAACAACATTAAATATAAAAAGATTCCAATGCAAACTCAGCAGTGCTGAACAATCGATTTCATTGTTCTTGAGTACAAACCTAATCTTAATAAAGTCTTAACAACTTTTCACTTAAATAATTACATAAATATTTTTAAATAAAATAATAAACTTTAAATAACAGAACAATTTCCATTGACAGACCGATGGGTTCTTGTAAACTATTTGATAGTCTACATTCGGATATTCTTAAAAATTTATTAAAATCAATTAATATTTCAAAAACAATCCAGCCCCAGCTTCAAAAAAATTAAATATATCATATATAATCTATGATTTTTTAATTAAGGCTAACAGCCATAACAGGTAATCTATCACCAAAAAAATATGATTATCTTTGGTTAATGAGGTACACTAAAAAAGGCACTCTAATCTAAACCGTGACTAATCACATTGCATATACGGCAGACCCCGGTGTAAGATGATAATAGAACAGCATCAAATAACAACACATGGAAGCCTCGCAAACGTACAAGAGCAAAATTTTAAACCACGTGTAAGTAATACAGATCTAACCCCAAAAAGGCAAGGATATTTTGTATCAAAAGTGATTGGCTTTCTGGAACCATCGCAACCCAAAACCAAAGTGGCATGGCAGCAATTCAAGATTCTTTTGTCGTTTTTCATGCCTGAAATCATAGGAAGCATGGATTCTGAAAAAAAAAAAATATATATATATTAGAGAAGCATTACACGATGATTAGTAGGCAGGCATCTATTAGGTAGACTATGAACTACGTGGGTGAATCAAATATAAACAAGACTTATTTTTTAATTTTTACTTTGAACACTAAGAAAAGTACACCTCATTTTTCTACATAGTCTCCTGATTTGGAAATACATTTTTTCCAGCGCATAGGTAATTTTCCAATCCCGTGCTCATAGAACGAAGTAGGTTGTGTCTTCAGCCAATTGAGCATGTAGGCTTCAACCTCATTGTCACTGACAAATCTCTGACCTTCCAAAGCTTCCTTGAGTGGGCCAAACAGGTGAAAGTCACATGGTGATAAGTCTGGACTGTAGGGAAGGTGTTCCAGTGTCTCCCAGCCCAGTTGCTCCAATTTTTCTCTCGTCAGGGCCGCAGTATGCGGGGGAGCATTGTCCTGAAGGAGAATCACTTCCCTTTTCAGTCTCCACTCCATACTCACTTGTTTTTATTCAGGGGTGTAATGGTGCACCCAAGTTTCATCACAGGTGATAATGTGAGTGAGAAATGACGCTCCCTCAGTCTGACATCTTGCAAGAAGACCTTCATAGACCAGCAAACGGTTTAGCTTCTGCTCAGCTGTGAGAGGTTGAGGAACCCATCTGGCACAAACCTTACGAAACCCTAGCTTTAAAAGCGAAAAACTAGCTCCTCTGTGAGTATGGAAAAAGTGCTTCCATAGCTTATCCCAACCTCACTTGGAATGGCACAGGTGGTTAGACGTCTGTCACCTTCAATAAGCTGTCGAACACGGCTGATGTTGTCTGCTGTGATGATGGAGCGGGGTCTGCGGTTATGGCATTCATTCTGAACACGATCACGACCCTCCACAAACTGTTTATGCTATGCAAACACTCTGGCACGAGAAAGTATCTCTTCCCCGAACTGTACAGTCAAACTTCTCAAGATTTCAGCCGGTTTTACACCATCAGCAGCAAGAAATTTGATGATAATAACTGGTGAGTTCGAGGGCATGCGCCCGCCTGCTTCCCCCACTCCTGGCATTTCTACCCAACACCTCTAAACACGGGAACGATCCTGCACATTCATTGGGCTTCCAGGACAAAAAATCTCGTTTATATATTTGATTCACCCACACCGACTAACTCAAAAAAACAAAAAGTGGAGAAATGCGATGAAGAAATGTATATTGTTTTTTAAAATTCATGTCATAATATAAATTTAAATATATAATGTAGACAGCATAAATAAATATATAGCTTTCATGTAACGGTATATAAAGTTAATAAAAAAGAAAAGTTAATCGATTTGGCAACTGAAAAAAATAATAAAGTTTATTATTTATTTATTATAGAGATATTTACAACTGTATTAACACAAAAAATACATTAAGTAAATGTGAACAGTGAGATATGGACATGATAGGCGTGAGAAGAATCTACCCAGTGGTAGCACTTCAAAGGTTTTATAAAGTTAAATTCAGTATTTAAATTTTTAAGTTTTTTTTTACATAAAAAGTTAGTTCTTATATATGTTCGTATTTCAGCTTTTCCATAAAAATTAATATTAACAATCTGTTATAATAGATTATTTGTGATTAATTCATCAGCAATATTATAAATAATGTCTTCTTCATCATATGTATGTGAAGATTTGTTGTTAAGTTTTTATAGTAATTATAGGGGTACTCACTACGTTTGCTATAGCATGAATAGCACAATAGCACAAATAGCATGCTATAGCAAACATAGTGAGTACCCCTTATGTTTAACAGAAGGAATGAATTTTAGCAGGTCCATCATGTCTTTTCGTTTTCCCCTTGTCACAGTTTTACCTTCAGGATATAATAAAGGCTGATCTATATTTTTTAAACTAGCGGTCTACCTACTACAGATTTTCTTATATTAATGGCTTCAAATTCTGTATCTTCATTATAGTCACATTTGAATTTTATTAGATGGGGTTTGGATCTTTCTAACTTTATCCAGCGTATTTTAAGCCAACTTACTGGAAACCCTGTCATGGTAACTCTTTTGTTAATGATGGATTCTTCTAAAGGTTTTTAAAAAAAAAAAAAAAAATCCTTCTTTTCATTTCGCTAACTTTAATAGAACCTCTTAAGAAAATATTTTGTTCAAGTAGACTATATAAACTATAAAATGCCTTCATGGCAGCCTCTCTCTTTAGAAAGAATATTTTGATCGCACTTTTGGCGGCATCTGCATGCTATGTCAACAAATATTTTTGCAGGTATTAAATTGAGAGAGATAGCATCTTCGGCTGTTTAAAAAAAAAATGCGTTAAAGCACAGCTGGAACATGTACATTACAGTATGGAGTTAATTGAAATGGGTTCTGAAATAAATGACTTATTATTCAGTGGCCAAAAGAAATTTGCTGTTTAATGGTGTTAATCTTTATTATCCCGGAATATTATTATACATACAAAAAGTTATGATTATACCAAGTGCTTTGACACTAAAATTTAAGATTTTTCAAAAGGTGGAGTTAGTCGATGTGAGCACTGAACGGCTCATATAATAGATAAAACAGAACTGGCAGAAAAATATAGAAATGTAAACAGCTGGGCAAAAGGATATTATAAACCAATTTATAAGTTCTAAATGTTTACCCACAATATTCAGAATTTCATAATTTTTATAAGAAAACTCATTGTGTACCATTAATAAAATGATAAATTTAAAAATACTTTTTAAATAAAATAATATGTTTTCTTACGTAAAAAGAACTTGCAGATATGTTCCATATCCAGCCATACAGTGCCACCAACCATGGAGTTGAGTCAGTGGGTCAAATGCAGAAGGAATTTTCATTCTCAGCGATCTGTAATCATAAAAATACACTATACAGTTTAAAGTAACCAATTATTATTATTCGTTCATATTTAAATAAGCACTATTTAACTTTCTTTTCTTAAAATTTTTTTTTTCTTCAATATCTACCACATTGTTTTTCTTTGTTTCGGGGTTCTGTTGGTTGATGATCAATTGATGTCTATTGGCTCACAGTTATTATTTATAATTTTACACTTTGTAGCATGGTATATACTTCTTTTTTTTTTTTTTAATTCATTTATTGAAATTTACAACTGAATGTTCATTCATCAAGTAAATAGGCTACAATGATAATACACATGAAAAAAAAACATGAAGAGAAACTGCCCATTGGCAGCACTCTAGTAGTGAATCTACACAAGAAGGTCTCGAGGCCATCTTCTTTTCAGACGCCTAGGCGGATTGTCAGGAATTGAAGTGGAAGCAAGGATAGAAACTAGTGGATTAGAGTGGGAGTGGAGTTTTTCATGGAAGGAGTGATACCTGGTACAGGCCAAATCAGCAACATATGGAACATTAAGGTCTTTGTGGATGATTTTGTTGGTGACAAAGTAAGGAGCGTTAAGGATTTTGGATTGTAAGGATTGGATACGGGAAGAGTTTGATGGTTTAGTAGAGCCCCAAAGCTCAACTCCGTAAGTCCAGATAGGCCTTATGATTGTCATGTATATTAGTCTTTTGTAGTAAAGAGAAAGGTTAGAGCGTCTGTCAAGTAAATGTTGAAGTAACCGAAATCGGCGAGCAGTCTCTTGTCTTTTCAGTCTTGTATGCGGATTCCATGTAAGACATTTGTCAAGCAGGAGGCCTAAATAACGGATCTGTTCAACAGGGACAAGCGGAATATCATTAAAGGACACTGTAGGGCAGGATGTCATAGGTTTACGACGAAGGGTAAAGGTAATTTGATGGGATTTATTGGAATTGATTTTAATTCTCCAATTCTGTTCCACGTCGAGGAAGACTCCCGTGCAGTACAATCTGCGCTCCAATGCAGAAGAGACTACATCCACCACGTGATGGCACTGCTGGATGGTGGAATGGGATGCTCGGAACCCAAACTGGTGGTCTGTGATTATGTGATTAAGTTCCAGGATTGGATAAAGACGTTTAAGGATGAGTCTTTCCAGGATTTTACCCATAATAGGTAAAAGAGAGATAGGACGGTAGGAAGAAGGAAGTTCTAGCGTTTTTTTGGGTTTAGGGATCATTTTAACGATAGATAATTTCCAGGAATCAGGAAAATAGGTAGTACGGAGTGTGGCATTATAAATATATGTGAGGAACAGGATGGCTTTTCTAGGAAGTTGTTTTAAGATATGGGCAGTGATTAGATCGTTTCCAGGAGCTTTTCGGGAATATACTTCTTAAATACTAGAAACAGTGAACCAATAGACATAAATTAGGACGAATAGCAGTAAGCTAGCTATGTAATAAAATTTGTGTGTATGTGTAGAAAGTGATAATAAAAGGTAAATCATGTTAATAAGTTTTTAATTAATAATGACAATTTAAACTACAATTTATAAAGATAATTTTCAAAAATAAATGATTAAATAAAGTAATTTTACTAATTAAACTATGAAAATTGTTTTAGTCTTGATAATGGGGACAGAACCCCAAAATGTAGAAAAACAATGTGATAAATATTGAAGAAAAATAAATTTTTAAGAGAAGAAAGTTAATGAGTACTTATTTAAAAATCTGGTGCGGGCAACACACAACTTTCACATACCTCCATTTTTAGAGTTAATTAAAGAATTTTCAAATACAGTAAGAGATAAAAATGAGAGAAACCAGAATTAGCTAGATAGATTCTATCACACACAGACCTTTTTGCGGGACATGGTTATTTGGACTCAGGGGACCCTAAAACGTGTATTACCGTTGAAAACTGGAATTAGTTGGGTATCGAATTAATTCAAATTATATATTTACCTGTTTTTCATCGGTGGTAACAAAATAATAGAGTTATTTTTATAGAATCAACAAAATTAAAGGTACTTTAGAAGAAAAAAATTTAAAATATCGGCATTTAAGCCCTGTCAAACTATTTTAATCAGAATAAAACCTACATAATATTAAAGCCTATTAAATTTTACATCGATATAGTGAGTTTAATCAAAATCCGTTTTTGAGAAAATCATTAAAAGATGCAATATACATAGTATAAAGTGGCTCTTCTGGTCAGCCGATTTTTATGAAAAAGTTGTTGTAACATCTCGGGCGTATAGTTGTCTTAAATATGAAATTTCAGTTTCATAGGACTTTTTGTTTCCACCCGGGAGTTACCATACACACAGACCTTTTTGCGGGGCTTGTTTATTTGGACTCGGAACCCTCAAATGTGTATTTCCGTTGAAAACTGGAATTCGAAAATTTTCATGATCGCAATACTTTCCCTTAATATATTGTAATATACACATCTTTTATAATTTTAGTATTTATTTATTTATTATTTGATAATTGTTTTAGGCAGGCTAACTATAGGATAAAAGTACAATTTAAATTTAAAAAACAGCTCCTATTTGGTTGATTGTTTACAAACATAGCAACCATTTTGGATGCTAAGAAAAAAGGTCCCTGGCAGGTAGGATTGGGTAAAAAAGGTACCTACCAGGTAAAGGTCAAGTTTTTCAGTTTTGACTGGGAACTTGGAGAGTGTGGAGCAGAATATGAAGAGGGATCTTGGTTAGCCTGCATATTGTTTGTGTTACTTTGTAAGTTATTATTATGATTAAAAAAGTTATATAAAATATTGTGTGCCTGATTGTCAAGAACCCATACCATACCCTGAGAGATAAATTGAGTTTTTAATTAAGTAAATATTGTTTAATTGATTTTTTCTTAAAAGAATAATTTTTTAAAAATAAGCATATTATAATATATAGTAAGTGAAAGTAAAAATAAAATATTGAATGAAGCTTCCTAAAAGAATATAAAAGAAAAAAAATAATTATTCATAGTTTATCAATAGCTTACTTATATTTCTTTACGTTTTAAATTATTCCTTTAAATTTGAACTATTATTTTTCTATCATTTATCTATCCCGGACATTAGCTTAAGATTAATTAAGAAATAGTATAGTTAAATAATGCACAAAAATGAGTATAAAATAATTAATACCTTAAATTAGTACAGAAGAGATTATCAATATTCCATAGAAGGAACCCAAAAAGATATATTGTCGTAGATAAAATAAATAATTTTTTACAAATTTGGCATCCTCTAATTCTTAGTAATCGTATTTCTAGGGCGTAAGAAGTCAGTACCAAAACACCATAAGAGACATGCTGAAAAACAGGCTGAGGCCAAAGGAGATATAAAGCAGTAAAAAGAATAGCAAACGAAGCTAGAAAAATGAACAAGGGCAAATTTGAGAACTGCCCTTTGGCTGGTATTTTTTGAACTTCAGATCTGAAAAAGAAAAAAATAAGTAAATAGAAAACGCAATAAACAAAATGGAAGCCGAAAAAAAAAATAGATTATTTCTTACTTACAAGCAATAAACTAGCACACAAGTTCCCCAAACCATTGGAAGTTCATCAAAAAGTTGCATTTCATACAATAAAGTCATATGAAAAGCCCAAGAACCAAGACCAACAACTGAAATATATTTAATAATTAGAAATTAATTTCCGAAATACTTACATACAAATTTTAATTTACACATAAAATAAATGTTTTTCATTCCATAGTACCCATTAATTTTACACAACCAAGTAAATTGCTCAATAGAATATACTACAAATAAATAAAAAGTATAATATAATGGGTTGTTTCACATGAAATGTCCGTTTTTATAGTTTCTGAAATACATAAAGGATTTTGCAAGTCTCTGTTGTTTTCTTCCGAATGTTTACATATTTAAAGTAAACAGTTACCAATCCTCTACCTTTGTATTATAAACATTAGCTTCCCAATCAATTAATCACTTTTTAGTATACCTCCAAATATGAACATGGAAACACGCGATTTTTGAGCAATATTTTTGTATGAGTTTAAACTCAGCTATTCAGCAGCTGAGGCCGCTAGAAATATTTGCAAGGCATTTGGGGAAGGGAGTGTTAATGAACGGACCATTCGCCGTTGGTTTGCTAAGTTTTCAGCTGGGAATACCGACTTGGTTAACTTGCCCTGAGGAAGACCGTCTGTAATAGACAACGATGTCCTCAAACATACAGTAGAAGGAAAACCCTACCAAACAGTTAAAGGACTCTCAGCACAACTAAATGCAAGTGCATCTACTGTTCCCAGACATTTAAAGTGTATTGGAAAATTCTCCCGACTTGTCTCCAACAGATTACCACCTGTTCAGGAATTTAAACAACTTCCTCAAAGGAAAACTTTTTTAAAATGATGATCAAGTGAAAAGTGCGTTTTCAGATTTTTTTCACTTCAAAGCTCTGAGTTTTTCAGTTTGGGGATAAAAACGTTGGTGTCACGTTGAGAAAAATGTGTAGAAAAAGAAGGTAAATACTTTGAATAAAATTATCTTGTTTTCATATCGTATTTTTAATAAAAATCCTTTACCTTGAAAACGGACATTTCATGTGACACAACCCAATAAATGGTGACTTGTAATTTCAGTATGATTCATTAGTAAAATTTTAGGGAAAACAAATATATAAAGACACAATGTAAATAAAATTAAAAGAAAAATAAAGGACCAGATGAAACGAATATAAAATTCATTTATAAATAAACAAAGCTGAAAACTAGTAACAATGAATACCTATACACCAAAAATGGAAAATAGTGTGTTCTTAGGAGAGTTTTGTGGGTTTTTTAAATTAGTCATTTTCATCAACTTTTTCACATGAAAATTTATTAGTAAGATGTTGACAGCTTTTTAGATATGTTTTATAGGTGTAATATATTAGGGAGAGGGGGAGGGATCGGGATAGCTGAGTAGGTGCTTTCAACACACGTTGCCTAGAAACAGAGAACCAAAAACTTGGAACAAAATAATCATAAGTTCGAGTCTCGGGTTGTGATGGGCTTTTATCTCAGCATTTATCCCCCGCCCTCATCCCCCGGGCCCAAGAGAGCCTTCAAAGGCGAGGTAGGGATGAACAAAAAAAAAAGTAAATAAAAAAAAAAAAAGAAGGTGTGATATGATAGAACAAAAGAGAAAACCTAAATATAATAGTAAGTCAAACATGCTAGCTTATTAATATGCCCTTTAATAAATTACAACTTCTTCCCTTCTAAAGGTTGTTTTAAAATGTAATGAGTTGGAAAAGTTCATGAAACTCTAGCATCACAGGTGCATGGATCATTGTTTATGAGACTGGATCACTTGAAAAAAATATTTAAACTGACTGTTTGGTCTGCTCAAATGATCTGTCATTTAATAGAAATTTTACTAACCAAGAGGTAGCTATGTTATTATAATTTTAAACTGGCTATTCATTGTTACAATTTATTTGTTTTTTCAATTGGCCATGAAGCATTTTTTAAAGATAAAACTTTTTAAAGACAGTATCAATAGTGATAAATCACTTAAACAAACCACTTATGTAAATACAAAGGTTTCCTCTATTTACAAAGTGCACCATTAGAAATGTTCCTTTTATTTCCTATAAAGTTGAAGTATAACTCAGGTCATTGTTGTTATCATATAATTTGATAATTATGTTTAAAAACAAAAGTACTCCTCTATTGTTCCATCAGTTAATGTATTTGTAAATGGGCACAGCTGGTTTTTTTGTAGAGAGTTTGAATAATGTGTATTGATTACTTTTATTATCTAATCTATCCTAGATAAAGTGCGATCTTATTACCTCTAATATTTTACAGTTTGAAACTAATAAAAATACCTACATAAAAACCTTTTTTTTCTTTGTTTTCAATAATTTCATATTAATTTTAAAGCATTCCTCACTGAATCAAATAATTTTTATTGTTTATTTATTCAGTAAGAATACCTAGTTTTTGTCAAATATGAATAAAAGGGAATCTGTTTATATTGTTACGTTTATCTGCTTACAGAAAAGATGAAACATTTACATAAAAAAAAATTCTGGTGCTCGCAACACACGACTTTCACTTACCTCTGTTGTTAAAATCAATTTAAGAATTTATAAATACATTTAAAGATACAAATAAATTGTTAAACAATTAATTATTTCGTATTTCAATCGAAACATGTGTTTAATTAAATAATCTATTATATTTTTATCTACAAGAATCAGTTAGTTTTATCAGCTTTTCTTACATCTAAATTACTATTCTTGTGTTCAAAAACACAAAAATTGCATATAAATATGTTTGTAATTCTCTCCTTTAGTAGTTTATCAAATTCGCCCAACTTACATATTTACCCGTTATTTATCAATGCTAATAACATGATGTTCCAATATTTTTAAATCTACAAAATTAAAGGTACTTAGAGGAAGAAAATTTGAAATATCGGCATTTAAGTCCTGTCATGCTGTTTCAATCACAATGAAACCTACGTGATATTAAAGCCCATCAAATTTTACATCGATATAGGGAGATAAATCAAAATTGTTAGAGCCGTTTTTGAGAAAATCGTAAAAAGGTGCTAAAAGCATGGTATAAAGTAGATCTTCTGGTCAGCCAATTTGGATGAAAAAGATTCTGTAACACACACACACCTTTTTGCAGGACTTGGTTATTTAGACTCAGGAGACTCTAAAACGTGTATTTCCGTTGAAACTGGAATTCGAAAATTTTTACGATCGTAATACTTTACCTTACTATATATTTCATATATTTGTAAGTGAAAGTAAAAATTCTAGTTTTCATATTATTACTAAAATATAAATGCAGGTGTTAGCAAAATGGTTAATTTAATTATATGAATTAAAAGCGAGTTTATTTTTGATGTAACAATACATCAAGTATAGCTTAATAGACAAAAACCATTTAAATTTTCTTAAATAAAACTCGTAGTAGCTTTTGGCGACTAAAGGACCAAATTTATCTTGTATTTTTAAAAGATAACTATCAGTTTTTCACTCTATCCATTTAACTTATGAAATAGAATCATTTGGATAAATACATTTATAAGATGAATATGGTGCTAAAGTAATTGAAAGATACCAAGAGTTTTTAGAAACTTTAAATGACTGTATACATGTGTTTTTTTTGTTTTTTTAATTTTTTATAATCACCTTCATTAAACAATAAACATGAATAAATAAAACTAATAATGCAACAGTACAGACCTTTTAGAACTTAGACTAGACTACCCCATTTATCACTTTGTTTTAATGCTGTTACCCATGCTTGAGGTATAAATATTATTATATTAAAATATTATTATATTAAATTATAAGACTATTATATTAAACTGGGTTAGCGTATGTGAAATGAGAAACAAAGTGTTATACCAAAAAACAAATATGTTTTTTAGTGAAGATCAATTAGTCAACATGAACACGAGATATGCTCAGTTATTGTAAATTATAACAATTTATAAATTATTATTACTATCAATAATTAAAACTGAAAAATTTCGATTCTTCCTTATTATAGTTTCATTCAAAACTCATACATTATGGCAACTAATGTTTTGGCTTAACCTACCCTTAATCCCACGGTTAAAAAAAAAAAAAAATCACAAAACATTATCTACAGTTTATTCATTAACAAATAGACTTCCACTTTTAATAAATCAACAATAATCAAAGAACTAGGCAATTTATTATCACTGCACAGTAATAAAGTAAATCAAATAGAAGTATCTTAATTATATATTTGCCTAGGCAATATTTAGTCGTAAAATAATTGTACAATTCCTATAATGGTGGTAATTTGCATTATTCCAAATTTTAAAATATCTTTTCAATATAAATATATTATTATTACTATTATTCAGGTAAAACAAAATGCCCAGGTTAACTTGATAGCTTTTTTAACCAGAACTACGATAAACCATTGTATTTGTGGTTTTTATATTTTTATAATTATAGAGTCCAATATTATTGAATATGACTATGCAATGAAATTTATTAGTGTTACATCAATAAATAAGGTAAGCTTAATGGACATTTCAGTTCTTATTAATCTTAAAGGATTAACCATTTAATTCAATGAAATTTCTGTTTCAACTATGTACATTGCAAATTGCAAATCATGATTATAATTAATAAAAAAAAATTATAATGATTAATATAAAATAGTTAAAACACAAACAATATAAATTATATATTTTAAATCAGTTTTTTTATTCTATTATATTTATCTTTGTTTATTATTATTTATCATTACTAAGAAATGAATCTACAATTCAAAACCTGAAAAAATATATTAATAAAACATAAATTTATAAACTATTATAACAAACAGTAGAATGCAAGTAACACAAAAAAGTAAACAAATATTTTTTTTATGAGACTTTCGTACCAACAATCTTTAAGATACAACAAAATTATAATTTATGAAAAATATACACCCGATACTCATCTAAGATTTTAAAAAACTAAGATTGTAGTTTTGTAGTATAATTATTTATTAACAATATATAAATGAATAAAAAGAAATTCATATATATCTTAACAAATCTGACCAAATATAAATAGAAAAAAAAAAAATAAATACTCAGGCTCTAGCCAGGCAACTGTCATTTAATTGCAATTAAATTTCACAGATCATTAACCAAATTAATAGATACTGATCTATAACAAAAGAGCTTTAGAGTGATAACTAGTGACAAATTAGTAAAACATTCCAAAATTATTCCTTTCATTAACAATCGCTTTTTTTAAAATACCACTACCATACCAGATAAGAAAATAAAAATCTTTAGGGCAGTATTAAAATCTAATTTTGCAATATAAGTAAAAAAAATAAATTTAAAACTCAGTTTACCAACAGTTATTAAAAAAATTAATTAGCGAATTATGATTAATCAAAAATAACTTTTAATAAAATACAAAATGATTAATTTACTTATACATGTAAATGTTAATGTAATCTTAATGATATATGTTTTCTAGAAAATGATATAAATAAATAATTCCACTAATATATTAATAAACAAAATTAAAATTGAACATAAAATCAAAAGTTTATTAGGAGAGAAAAGTGATTAAAAAAAAATATTATGTCAAAAAGCAGTGGAATAAAAAAATATTTAAAGAGAGAGACATAGAAGTATAGTTATTTTTAGAAATACAACACTACTTACTCAGCACCAGTAAATGACAATAGACAAATCTTCTTTCGAAACCTTGTTTGATCACTTCAAACATTCCCCATAAAGGAGGTATGATCATCATTAGGTTGCTAATAGTATTGGCTAGAAATTAATGGAATAATTATATTCTCAAGGAATAAAAAGTGTAAATGAAACACTAAATTATAAAATGTGTCTAGTTTTTTCTTAATTTATTATTAAATTCAAACCATTAACATTCCCTGAATGATTAGTGAATAAAATAATTTGAACAAACTGTTAATTCAAAGTATTGCACTCACTCATTTCTGCAATATAATAACTATATACATAATTTTCTTCACACCAATCGATTGTGGCAGTAGCTTTGCCCCAAAATCCATCAGCTGTCGGAGGCATTTTCAATGAGAAGACGAAGTAACAAGCCTATAAAAGTTGATTTAACTGAACAACATACGTATTTCAAAATATAATTTGGCGCTAATCCGACCCCTAAGACATCATTTGATGTACTGCTGCTGATCAGAGCAAAGGCTGAAGGCAGCGCCTCGGTGGTTAAGTTCATAACTACTGTAAACAAAAATAAATGTCCTTTTCCCCCTGATTTTGGAACAGTTTTTTTTTTCTGATCGGCTTTAATTATAATAGTTTATCAGAAATGAGAACTATTGCGAATAGTTAGGTATATTTTATCGATTCTTCTAGAATTACACGTACATCATTCAACAGCGTTAAAAAGATTTTTTCATTAAACCTATAACAAAGAAAAAAAAAAAGGAAACTGAAACTATCTAGCCAATATTTTGGTTGGAAATCAATATTAAGGTGACTTAGTACCAAGTATTATCAGATGTTGAAGTCTGAATTAATATCATTCATTGCCAGAGGGACGCGTTATTTAGCTATTAGTTTTTTTGTGAGGAGAAACCTTCAGAGAAAGTTACTTAAGCAATAGCTGTCGTATTACATCGTATCCTTCCCAAGAAATATACCGTAAACCGCAGGAACTCCGAGAGATAAAAAACAAAACAAGAAATTATCTATTTAAATCATTATATTAGCATTTGCTCTGTTTACACATGAATTATTTATAATAGTTATGGATTATATTTATAATAAATAGAATTATTTAACAGAATAAACCTGCAACATTAAAATATGAATTTTTATTATGCAGGATATTTTAATATGGCATATTCACCAAAATATTATTTCATCGAACTTCTGGTAAATTTTATGGTTTTATGGTTAAACTTTAGATAATTTCATTTTCTAAAATTTTAGTTACTCCTTACCTTTTGTATTCATTCTTATTATTGTTTATTTTTGTATTTTATTTAAGACTCACAGAGTTCTTAAGACACACAGACCTTTTTGCGGGACTTGGTTATTTGGACTCAGGGAACCCTAAAATGTGTATTTCCGTTGAAAACTGGAATTCGAAAATTTTCACGATTGCAATACTTTCCCTCACTTTATATAGTAAGTGAAAGTAAAAACATGTGCACGACTTGGTCAAATTATTAACTACGAAAAAACCAAGTTCCTGGTGTCAGCGGAAGAACCGTTCCGAAATGCATCTTAAGTGCAGTTTGGTTCTTAAAGATTACAATAATAGTCGCGTTTCACAAACTTGGAGTTTTTCTTTGTGCTTAGTAAACCTTAACATTTGCATTCTAGTTGAAAACTCGGATTAAAATTTCAAATTCGCATTAGTTTCTCTTAATTTATGTAGCACGTTTAAATTAGCGAAAGTGAAAAGAACAAATCCTCATATAGCTGTTTTAAGAAACATAAGATGTTTTTTTTTACCTTAGTCGTGGAGATGAAAAAGTTATCGATCCAAAATTACACCTAACTCTCTATAAACTCCTTTGACCCTCCTTATTACCAGATAATGCGGGAAAGCAGTTTAAAAAAGCCATTGATCTACAGGTGTGGGTAGAGAGTTCCATTTAAGACCTATGCTCAAGTGAGACAATGAATTATAACTAGGAATAAAGAAAATATTAATACAATTTTTTTTATTAATATTCAAAAACCTTAGAAAATATTTATCTAGTTGTGGTTCAATATTGATTATCTTTATTTGAATAAATGTGAAAATTAACCAACAAGAAAAAATACAGGAGGAAATTTGATTATGGACAGTTTCCAAGGTTCAGGGAAATAGGTGGTTCGGAGAGTAGCGTTGAATATATAAGTGAGGTAGAGGATCGCCTTTCGAGGTAGCTGTTTTAGGATATAGGATGTGATGAGATCATGACCAGGTGCTTTTTTAATACGTAATTGATGGATAACGTTAATTATTTCAGAAGGATGAAAGGCTTTAGGAGGTGGGGACATTTGGAGTGGAATAGTTAGTTCTGCTTCAATATGGTCAATATGGGTCGGATTAAGGATTTCAGGATGTGGATTAAATATTTTGGAAAGGTGTTCACCAAATATTTGAGTTTTTCTTCATCTGATCGAGAGCAGGTAGAAGATTCGGTAAGGAGTGGGTGATTAAAGGTTTTGAATTTGAGCAGATTTTTGGTAGTTGTCCATAAAGATTTTTCAGTTGGTCTTAGGTTATTTGTGAAGTCCTGAAAAGTTTGTATTTTGAATTTTCTAATTTCAGTTTTGAGTTTGTTAGTTAGATGAGTATAGTATGTTTTGTAGGACGGGTATCTGGACCTATGCCACTTAGCCCTTGCTCGCCGTTTCTCTGCTAATAATTTTCGGATGTGATGTGGTAAGTTAGTGTCGCAGGAGTAATTATTTTTGGGATGTGATGAGTTGTTATTAAGTGCAGTACCTATTGTTCTTGTTATTTTTTCGATAGCAAAGTTAATTTGTTGTTCTGTTTTTAGTGGAATCGTTAAGTCAAGTTCGTTTTCTAGCTCAGAGCGAAAGTTGTTCCAGTCAACATGTCCTGTAATTAATGAAGGAGGGAAGGATTTAGGAATAGGGTTTGAATGAAGGAGAAGCAGAACTGGGCTATGGTCTGAGGAGAGGTCTTCTAAGGATGTTAGTGTAGATTGAAAGGAGGGAATTCAGGATGTGACGAATATATCAAGAATATCTGGGCGCTTTTTAAGAGGAAGTAGGCCAGTAAGTAGGATCTTTGGGTGATAAGACGGAATAGCTGTTGGAAGTGGTGACTTGGGAGAGAATCCTGCCACGAGTGTTGGATGTTCGGCATCCCCACCGTTGATCTTTGGCGTTGTAATCTCCCCCGAAAATGAAGCGCAGACCAAAGGACTGAGATAAGGAATTAAATTGGTGAGAGGAGAGGGAATTGCCAGGAGGGCAATATACAGCTGAGATGGTTATGTTAAATGGACGGCGGGATAAGGTAATAGAAGTCGATTGGATGGCATCAGTTGGAGTAGAAGGAATCAGGGAGTGATTTAAGGAATTGTGAATAAGGATACAAGAGCCAGCGTGGGATGTTATGTCAGGGTGATCTGATCGGTATGTGATGTAGTCACGTATGTAAAAGTGTGAATGAGGTTTGAAATGGGTTTCAGTCACAAGGACAATGTCTATGTTATTGTCGTGAATAAATAAGTCAAGCTCTTCTCGGTGATTAAGCAGTCCATTAGCGTTCCATAATAGAATAGCCAGGGTCTTCTTACTCATCGTGGGATATTGAAGGGGATTTCTGAAAGGAGTCTAGTAAGGAGAGTGATAAGAGGTTTGATGGTGTTTTGGAGATTCTAGAAATAATTAAGTAGTTATTTAATTGTTCTACTTCTTGATCTTGGACGTCTAGGTTATGGCTATTCCCGTATGTCTGGGAGAATATGGGTCATCGCTTAGGTCATAAGTCACAGAAAATTTGAATATTTATTAAGTTTGTCACACATATAATTAACAGAGGTCTAAATTTTAGAAGAAAAATAAAATTTTGAATTGAATAATGGAAAATAAAGGTACAAATCATTTTGTTTTCTCTTGCTCCTAAATGAGGAATAAGTAGAAGCATACAAAGCAGTCCTGAGACAAGCACCTTCATTTACTAAAGGCTAGTCATATTTTATAACTACAGCAATAGTAATAATATAATAATAACTGTTCAAGAACCATTTACTATTAATTTTTTTATGAGAGAAGTCGGTTCAGGGTGCAGTCAATATAACTCAAATTAATTAATTAAGTATAAACTTATTTATTGGTGTCGACGTTTCGGCCTAAATTATAGGCCTTCTTCAGGGCTATAAGAAAAAAAAACAAAAAATAAAAACCAGTAGTGGAATAAGATATATAAAGATGATAAGAAAAATAAATTATACTGAAGATTACTAAGTGAAATGGTAGTAATGACAATTAATAAATGTAATAATTTTTAAAAACAAAAGGGAGGAATGAAATTTTAATAAAAGGTGTGTTAATTTTTTTATAGTTTTTAATTAATTAATTAATTGCAGTATTACAAAGTTTTTTTTTTTTTTTTTTTTTTTTTTTTTTTTTTTTTTTTTTTTTTTTATCGTATATATTACAATTTGTCATAATCGACAATAATAATAGTGCTACAGGATCTCATTCATACAATATTTACAATATAAACAAAAGGAAAGTCAAATTACATAAAATAAATAAACGTATACAATAACAAAATTTATAGACAAAATAAATACAAATAAATGAAGTTAACAAATAAATAAACAAAACATGTCACATCCGTACCTATGATTATAAAGTTAAAAAATAATTTTTAACAGTAAGAGAAAAAGAGTATCTATGACGTACAAAATAAATTGAGACGTTGATTTCCAAAAGGTACTATATCCATTCTAGGAAATTTTACAGGAGGCGCGAAAATCACTAATTATTATATTATTAAATTAGCTAATTTGATTCTTTTCGCATTAAAATCCAGAATTGTTTTTTTAGTATATTAATAACATCATATTAAAGATATGAAATGAGATGTTTTGGTATAATTTGGAACGAAATTAAATGTGTAATTATTTTTTTTAGAAAATAATTATATTTCTAAATTGCGTTTATAAAGGGCTTGGAAGTTCATTAGATAAAATCAAATAGGAGATTTAGATATAACTAATCGATGAGAATACAAATATGTAAAAAAATCAATTTCGAAAAAAATGTCCTTTAGTACTTTTTGGAAATCATCATCTCAATTGTGGAACATTAAAATACAAAATATAGTGAATACGTGTATATACATATCTCTCTATGTGAAATATATATATATATATATATATATATATATATATATATATATATATATATATATATATATAATGTTATATTTTAAATTTTTAAAGAGAACCAAAAGTTGAAAGGTTGAGATTTTAAAAGTGGATTTTTTTTTAAAGTTCACATATGTTCTTTTGTTTGAATAAGATGCGTTTGTTTTAATGGTGGCAAAACACACGTGTCAGTGAATTATTTGAGTTGTTTTAAACGAGAAAACAATATCCCACTTTCTGTTAAAATAATTCTGTTTTCAAGAAATTGAACTTATCTCGTGAGGCCGGAGTGAAGGAATGAGTTACAGTTTTCTCACTATTCTTAATTTAACCACCCAACAGTCCTACGGAGAAAGATTCTTTTTTCAATTTAGAAAGGCCGCTCGCCCCAACAATAACTATATGCTTATACTTAATGATAAATTAATTATTGTCTATAGAGAACCGTATATTACACCGAGGCGAAATATGAACCGAATGTGTTCACAATCGATCTTGTAATAAGTGAGGAAAATTCTAAATTAATTTCATATATACATGTTTTTTTTTATCTATATGAGAAAATACTTGTCGGCTAAATATAATGGATAGCAGACGTGTTTTCACGCCACTGTCAGTGTAAGATAAAATATAAATCAGAATGTTTTGTTTGTAAATATTACTTTCTGTCAGATAAGAGTATTAACTGATAAGGTTAAAACGTATATATATATATATATATATATATATATATATATATATATATATATATATATATATATAAATATATATATATTATATGTATCTTTTATTTTCAAATATAATTTCTAAGATCTTAGAAACGCGATGATTAAGAAAGGCTGTTGCGATAATTAACTGCTTTTACTTCATTACCTCTTCTGATTACATGTAATCCTAATTTATGATTTATTCTTAATAACAATATGATAATTTTTGTAGCACTTAATGTCCAGAACTAAGTTGAGATCTGCTAACTCAACGTAAGGAGCCTAAATTAATAAGCTACGTTTGGGGTAAAAGTACTCATAATTTTATTACCTATGCGAATATTATATTTTCAATATTAAAAAAACTGGTGCGGTGCAACACGCGACTTTCACTTACCTCCATTTTTAAATACGATTAAATAATTTTTCAAATACAGTAAGAGATAAAAATGAGTGAACCCATTAAAAATTGAATTAATATGTAATTTCTATGGAAACGTGTGTTTTATTTAAAAATCAATTATATTATTATCCAAATATCATAATTTTATCGGTTTTTCATCACTCTTTATTAACTTTTAAAAGCTAGTGTATGAGATAATATTTTTTCTAAAATCTTTAGCTTTCCAACGGTATATCATACATGTATATTACTGTTCTTATGTTCAAAAACAATCTTCCAGTGGCGCGACAGGCCGTGTAGGCCCTGGGCCTCGTGGTGTAAACTCCTGCGAGTTTACACTCACGTTTCATAATGCAATTTTTAGTGTAGGGTCATCACTCCCTACGACTAGTTCACAAACAATAAATTGCATTAAAAGAATATTTTTGCAGTTTTATCCTTTAGTTGTTTTTCAAATTCGCTTAACTTGCATACTTAGCTGTTATTTATAAATGATAACAAGATAATATAGTTATTTTTATAGAATCAACAAAATTAAAGGTACTTTAGAGAAGGAAATTTTGAATATCGGCATTTAACCCCTGTCAGACCATTTTGATCCGAATGAAACCTAGGAGGAAATTCCAATTTGGATCTGCTGCTCAACTTCTCTGAGTTGCTATCAGTACACAGCATACCGCATCAATCCCGAAGACAATCTTAGAGAAAAAAAATTGAGAGAGATTCTGCCAAATAGGAAATACATATATTTAACTAATTTTGAAATCGATCATGGACATCTGAAAATCCAGACCAGCCTCAATATATATGGTGATGCAGGATTCCCAGTGAGTCCAAGATTATGGTCTCCGCCATGTTTTGCATCTCATTTTTCCGAGTCCATAATTTTCTAAAAATAATCCAGTGGCTACTGGTATGGTCCCTCTGCTTCCGAACCAAAGTCCCACGACTTTAAATTCCCTTTCACCGAACCCCTCACGAAATTTTTCCCTCAGGTATGGAATACATTTTGTTAAATGTTCTCTTTCTCCTCTTGAATCCTCTTGCCTTGTTCCTGGTCATTTGTTTCATATCTGATAGTGGAATCCACTATCAGTGCTTCATTTTTGTGGCACTAAAGGCCAAGATATCCACAAATCTTGTCGACCCATCTGTATCAAGGCAAAAAACTTCCTGAAAACATTTATACTTTTTCAATTCCAAAAGTTCTGCTATTTCTTTGTTTATGCGGTTGTGCCGGCAGGTAACGAGCCCATTAAATTTTACATCGGGAGTATTATAAAATTATAGCGAGTTTAATCAAAATCGCCGGAACCGTTTTCGAGAGAATCGAAAAAAGGTGCAAAATGCATGGTATAAAGTGGCTCTTCTGGTAAGCTCATTTTGATGAAAAAGCTTTGGTAACGTCTCGGGCGTATATTTGTCTTAAATATGAAATTTCAGTTTCATAGGACTTACCTTTTCCGGAAGTTACCACACACACGACCTTTTTGCGGGACTTGGTTATTTGGACTCAGGGGACCCTAAAATGTGTATTTCCGTTGAAAACTGGAATTCGAAAATTTCACGATCGCAATACTTTCCCTTACTATATATAGTAAGTGAAAGTAAAAATATAATAAAAAAATATTAACTGTTACATGATAATGGTTTTTAAGGCTCGGGACCACCAATTTACGCCATAACCAATGATTGTTTAAATGCCGGGTTCGAACCCGTGACTTGAGCATATAAGGCTGTTATGCTAACCACTACAGCTCAGCTGGCCTCCTTAATACTAGGTGTTCTGGTGGTTTGATAAAAAATATGGAAATACACTCACGAACCAACACTTTTCTTTGATCTACTGATCGTATGAATCGGTTTTCGAAGTTAATCAAAAGTGTGCGGTTCGCGGTCAAAACCGAAGCGTAACCCCGGGCCATTCTGCCCACCGGATGATGAATCGTTTTTTCAATTAAAAAATATTTTTTTTTTGGAGAAATTCCTGTTGCAAAATGTGAAGCAGAAAATAGACCACCCATCATAATAGTTGTCATTTACATCTTAGCTAATCCAAGTGTAAAGAAAATAATTTAATTCTTCATTAAAAAAAAAAAAAAAAACAACAGAAGCTTAATCGGAACTTACCTCTGAAAGGTTTTGTAACGTCTCGGGCGGATATTTGTCTTAAATATGAAATTTCAGTTTCATAGGACTTACCGTTTCCGCCCCGGAGTTACCACACACACACAGACCTTTTTGCGGGACTTGGTTATCCAAGTGTAAAGAAAATAATTTAATTCTTCATTAAAAAAAAAAAAAAATACAACAGAAGCTTAATCGGAACTTACCTCTGAATTATGAATTACCTCTGATCTTGAGTGGAGATTTCGATATCGACTTTTCACAAGAAACATCAAAGCAAATATTTTTTAAATACCGCATTAGATTTAAATATGTCAAATAATAGAAATGAAAGTACAACAAAATACGGAACTGCAATTGGTGCCATTTTTACTTTCCCTTACTATATATAGTAAGGGAAAGTATTGCGATCGAAAAAATTTTCAATTCCAGTTTTCAACGGAAATACACATTTTAGGGTCACTTGAGTCCAAATAACCAAGTCCCGCAAAAAGGTCTGTGTGTGTGGTAACTCCCGAACGGAAACGGTAAGTCCTATGAAACTGAAATTTCATATTTAAGACAAATATACGCTCGAGACGTTATTAAACCTTTTTCATCGAAATGAACTTACCAGAAGAGTACTTTATACCATGCATTTTGCACCTTTTTTCGATTTTCTCAAAAACGGTTCCGACGATTTTGATTAAACTCGTTATATCGATGTAAAATTTAATAGGCTTTAATATCATGTAGTTTTATTCTGATTAAAATGGTCTGACAGGGCTAAATGTCGATATTTTAAATTGTCTTCCCCTAAAGTACCTTTAATTTTGTAGATTCAATACAAATAACTATATTATCTTGTTAACGCTGATGAAAAACAGGTAAATATATAAATTGAATAAATTCGATACCCAACTAAAGGAGAAAACAGAAAAAATATTTTTTTAATGCAATTTTTCGTTGTTGAACATAAGAGGAGTAATATACATGTATGATATACCGTTGGAAAGCTAAAGATTTTAGAAAAAATATTATCTCATACACAAGCTTTTAAAAGTTAGTAGAGAGTAATGAAATGAACATAAACTAACTGATTATTTTAGATAATAATATTATTGATTTTTTTAATAAAACACATGTTTCTATATTAATTCAATTTAATTAATTCTTTAATAGTTTCACGCATTTTTATTTCTAACTGTTATAAATGGACGTAAGTAAAAGTCGTGTGTTGCCCGCAACAGATTTTTTTCTTTTGTGTGTGTTTCCGAGAGCACTAAATAGCCATTTGATTTAAGAATAAATGTCATTAACTAAATTATAGATTCATAACAATTATACAATTAACTATGCGCGGATGTGTGCGTGAATTAAAATTCCAAGGATATTGCATGTTGCATACAAAAAAAAAAAAAAAAAAATGAAAGGTATAAAAAAAAAAAAAAAAGATAAAGAAATAAAACAAACAGTGGGAAGAATATTGCATATGTACGTACTGAATAACAAATATGCCAGGGTTGTAAATTGTTCTTTTTTATATTTTCTCATAATAAAATCAAACTGTTACGCGACCTCTTATTCGTTTTTTTTTTTAGTTTTTATTTACTTAAGAATCATATAAAAGTTTTAAGAAATTATATCGTTAGTTAAACCTGTTTTTAAATGGGTACCAAAAATAAAAATCTTCCCACCAATCGTTCTAATATATTCGCTGAAGGTAAAAAAAAAAAACTGTACCACTACAACTATGAAGAATTTTGGGTTCAGTACATGCAGATATTCGTACTGTTTCTAGGCCAACGACCGTGCAATGATCACGCTCAGCCGCCAGGTTTTTTCCCCATTTTCGAGTACCCACTCTATAGAGACTGGTTGTGCCCCAGGAGGGTCTCCATACCCCAGGATCGCCCCCCGGCCGAAATAACAGGATAAATAATATTCCGTCATAGCCGAGATTCGAACCTAGGACCCGGAGCACAGTTGACTAGCGCTCTATTCACTAGACCACGCCGCTACCTATTGGCTAAAGGTACTATAAATAAATGCCTTCAAAAACATATTCTTTAATCCTTTAAGTGAATAGAATGATCTTATATATACATATTAAATAAATATGTAAATCATCCGTATTTAAAATAAGGAAGGGGTTTCCCCAAAAATTTTAAAACTTGATTTTCTCGAAATAGATTTTGGAAGACATGGCCCCTTTCTTCACACACACACACACACACACACACACACACACACACACACACATATATATTCCGTCATATAGAATGTTGTAATTTTTTTCACAAGTAACTAGCCAAAGTATTTTCGAAGAAATTTTATTTGGAGTGGATACAGTTTTAAATAACAGATTATTTAATCTGAAACACACGTTTCCATTGAAATTTAATCTATTCGTTAAATCTAACACTTCTACTTAAACTTTATTCAAAAGTCCATATGTAAATTTATTTTAACAACGTACTATCTTATTATTCACTCTTTCCTCTATGATAGGTTTTTCTCTGTTCGGCAGGGCTCAGAATACATACACATACCTTCTTAAGCCAATATGGACTTACGCTTCACAGATTTTCGGTTCAGCAAAACAAACTCACATACAAAAACTGCAATCATTTCAATCCAAAATTTTAAGACTCATAACGACAGCTCCTTGGAACGCAAACAGCAGAACCCTACACGTATGTAACCCTACACAGTCAGTCAGAAGAAGGCTAAAGAGAAGCTGGATGAGAGACCTCCTCAGCTAAATTAAAGCCTTGGAAGGGGTGCTGCTGGGCACTTTACTTCCCCATGCCTACCATGTCTGATCTCATATTTGTCTAACAGTTTTTGCTGATTGTCAGACAGCTTCTGACAGGTGTAAATAAATATATGAAGAGAAAACAACGTAGGTATGTGAAAGTTGTTGCGTGCACGAGATCTTTTAAGTATGTTATATAATACTAGGTAGTATCAATGATGGATTACTAATTTTACAATTAACTACTTGTATATTAGGTTAAATATTTTAGCTATCATACGTATTTTATACATTTATTTTTTTTATTTTTTTTTTTTGTGATATCCATTTCCCTGGAACATTATCTCATTGTTAACACATGAATAATTATTTAATCATCGAAGGTTTCGGAATACATCGAATATCCAAAAATATCTGAAAAATACATTTTGTCTACAAGTTAATTTGTTATTTTACAGTAGAAAAAAAAAATGGAAAATGTATAAATATTGGAGTTAATTTTAAGACTGACATTATAAATCTGTGTCCTGAAAAACTAGTTAACTCTAATTATATCAATAATGAGTTAACTCCACGTCGTGTTAAATTGGTTAAAGAAATTTCTTCGTGGAAGAAATTTCAGGTGTAAAGCTGTATGTTCATATATGTTTATTACTCTATTTTGGGTATTACGGAAAACTTTAAGTTGCTCCCCTGTAAAATGAAAGATTTTGACTTAACCACTTATTCACGACTGCCACAGAAATGTATACAGCCATTAGGCAAACAAAATTAATAAAATTATTTCAATCAATCAAATGAATCAAAATATATCAGAATTATCACATTAATTGCAAAAACAATATACTTAACCTGCAGTACCCTACATGGCAGGACAAAGAAGGATAAGGAATAAGGTACTATAATAAAAGACAGTCGCGTATAAATTTTCAAATTAATGTGCGTATGGACATTATGTAACAAAAATAGCTTATATTTTCGACCAACTTGTCCCGCTCCCCTTCCCTCCTCCACACCAAAGAAAATCCTCCTCACGGCCTTGAAATTATCTACAATCTGTAAACAGTGCGAGCTTGGCAGATAACTTACTTGGCAGGAATATAAAAATAAACATATGAATTGCAAATAAGCCTGTAAAGCTCCCTTAGTGCCGTTGGTATAGAAGTAGGACATGTATCCTCTAGAATGATGATAGTTACAAATTTGAACGGATAGAAAGCCCTACGGATATTGGGTATATGGAATCATGCTTGTATTGAATGGAATTCGTCAACATATTTAAAAGATATCAGAATTCCCGACATGGGCATTGAAGTCACCTTCAATTATTCGGTGCTATACTTTTTATATATCATATTGAGGATGTATATTCGACTGTAGAAGCTATTATAGTTGGAATAATCAGGAATCAGTCATTTTTTAATTTTTTTTTAAATTTTACCAACGTTTCGGCTCAAGCTTGTGAGCCATCATCAGCGCATTACTGAGCCACGTCCAAGCATAAACTCATTGGTTGGAAACGTTGGCAAAATTAAAATTTTTTTCAAAAAATGACTGATTCCTGATTATTCTACCTATAATTTTATATATCATGCATATGAACATTTTTCCTGGACTGAAAAGCACTACAGGGTGATGCAAAAGAAAAATTAGTATAGGAGTACTCACTACGTTTGCTATAGAATGCTATTTGTGCTATTGTGCTAAACCCATCGAGTTTATACAGGAAATAACTGTAGAAACTCGACGGCTTTAGCAAAATAACACATATAGCATGCTATAGCAAACGTAGTGAGTACCCCTTATATGAACATTGCAAACAATGTGTTTTCGTTTCTGCTTTGGTTGATCAAGCGATGCAACAATGTGAGTTGCCAATCCAGGTTTAAATAAAATATATCTCTAACGAGACTCTAAAATCGCACAGGCTTGGGACCACCTTTTTACGTCCTCTACGCAGGACGACGTAACTAAGGATTTTATTCTCCCTTTAAAAATCTTAGGGACACCTGCTAGGTTTGAACCCGCGATCTTGGCCATAGAAGACTGTTATGCTAGTTACAACACCACAGATGACTCCTATTGCAGACAATGTATTAATAAAAATCTGGTGCACGCAACACACGACTTTTACTTACCTCCGTTATTTATATCAATTTAAGAATTGTTAAACAAAGTTAGATGCAAAATAAATTGTTAAAGAATTATTTATATTGGATTTTAAAAGAAACATGTTTTTTATTAAATAATCTGTTATATTATTATCTACAACAATCAGTTTTTCAGGATTTTCATCACTCTCAATTAACTTTTACAATAGCATGTGTAAGATGATATGTTTTATATAATCTTTAGCGTTAGAACGGTATATTATTCATGTATATTACTGTTCTAAAGTTCAAAAAATAAAAATTGCATTCAAAAAATATTTTTGCAGTTTTCTCCTTTGGTTGGATATCGATTTCGTACAAATTCTATATGTACCTATTTTTTAGCAATGCTAATCAGATAATATGGTCAATTTCATAAAATCTACAAAATTAAAGATACTTTAGGGGAAGAAATGTTAAAATATCGGCATTTAAGGAATGTCAGTCTATTTTAATCAGAATAAAATCTACTTCATATTAAAGCTCATTAAATTTTACATCCTTATAGTAAGTTTAATCAAAATTGTTTGAGCCGTTATTGAGATAATCGTAAGAAGGTGCAAAATGCATGGTATTAATTGGACCTTGTGGTTAGCCGATTTTGATGAAAAAGTTGCTGTAACATCTCGGGCTTATAGGTGTTTTAAATATGAAATTCCGTTTTCGAGCTGCACTTACCACAAACACAAGGACACACAGACATACACACAGACCACTGTAAAAACCCGCTTAGTGTCAGACGTATTATAGGAATGCCCTTTTTACCGATCATATTTTAACAGATTAGGAATAAGACCTGATACAGCAACCTTATTGAGCGATAACGAAAATAATATAAAATTATTGATAAACTTTCTCAAAGCCCAGCAGCTGCTAAATAAAATATAGGGATACTGTACACACAAAAAAACAAAAATAATAAAACAATCGTGTGGGATTTTTTTTTTTCTAGTTTAGATAGAAGTTAAATAAAATAAACAAACGAAATAAAGGCGTTGATCACCATCTGGTTTTACGTCTCAAAACCCAAAACAACAACCACAATACACACAGACCATTTTGCGGGACTTGGTTATTTCGACTCAAGGGACCTTAAAACATGTATTTCCTTTGAAAACTGGAATTAGAAAATTTTCACGATCGCAATACTTTCCCTTACTATACATTATATATATATAGGTAAGTGAAAGTAAAAATCTGATAAAAATGACTATGAATTTGATTTGAATAAAACATATGATACAGATTAATCTAAACAATTATTTATTATTGGCGTTATATGAATTAATCCCAGATATAAAAATATATTCAATCCGTTGCTGGTTTGGAAACATGGCTGGAGAGCTCAAGGTCATGAAATAAATTACCTCTAATTAGTTAATAGCTAATAATTACGCATGAAAGTAGCAAGGCAAATAATATATCTCTGTTTACCAGCCATTCATAGAATAAAACAAACGATTCCTTCTCATCAGACGAAAATGTTACATAATTGATTTGTTAAACATTATATTTCTATATAGACATAACATGTTCTATATAAAATTTAGTGACCGAGACTCCACTTGTTCTAGTGTTATTAATTTGGTTTGTTCTACAGTTGGTTGATGAGATGAGACCCTATGGCAAGGCAAGTATTTTATTTCCAAAATAAACTAGGTCTCAGCTACTATATTTTATTCCATCATACTTAATATATATAGCTTTTTTCAGTCAAATTCATAATTTTTTCAGTCAAATTCATAATTTTTTCAATCAAATTCATAATTTTTTCAGTCAATTTCATAATTTCTTGTACCCATTTTATACAGCCAATTTAATGAGGTTTTGCAATCAAGAACTTAACTGTTTTATTAAATCTTGTTCTTGTTTATCCACTAAACGTTACTTTATGTTACTGTGCTTAATCCGACGGTGCCGCGGGAGTCTTAAGTTTTGCCTATCCGGTTTACTTAAGATAGGGATCTTTCACGAGTTACACTTTTTAAATCTTTTAAGGGTCACTTGTGGAGCACAAATATAGGGTGATCTGCTGGTTTTGGACTTGCGACCTTAAGCATAGAAGGCTGTTATGCTAGCCACTACTCCACAGGTGACCCTCAATGTTCCAAAAAATCTACAGGAGTTTGAATCTGCCGGGTTTAAACACGTGACCTTGGGCTTATTGATCTTTAACACCTTGCTGAATGCATCCAGGGTCATCTGTGGAGTACTGGCTAACATAACAGCCTCGTTTAAAGGACGAAATAACCAAGGATTTTTACTCCCTAAAAGCAAATATAGGGCCATCTGCCAGGTATGAACATTAATCATAGAGAGCTGTTATGGCTAGCCACTACTCCACAGGTGAACCTTTATGCATTCTAAAAGGTGTTAAGGTCCATATGTCCAAGGTCAGGGGTTCAAACCCGGCAGATTTAAACACCTTGTTGAATGCATCGAGGGTCACCTGTGGTGCAGTGGCTAGCATAACATACTTCTATCCACTAAATAGCGAGTCCATACCTGGCAGATGGCACTATATTTGCTTTTAGGGAGTAAAAATCCTTGGTTATTTCGTAATTTAAAAGAGGCTGTTATGCTAGCCACTACTCCACAGGTGAACCTTTATGCATTCTATAAGGTGTTAAGGACTAATATGTCCAAGATCAGGGGTTCAAACCCGGCAGATTCAAACACCTTGTTGAGTGCATCGAGGGTCACCTCTGGAGTAGTGGCTAGAATAACAACCTTATATGCTTAAGGTCGCAAGTCCTAGTGGATAGAAAGATGTTATGCTAGCCACTACACCACAGGTGACCATCGATGCACTCAACAAGGTGTTTGAATCTGCCGGGTTTGAACCCCTGACGTTGGACATATTAGTCCTTAAACCTTTTAGAATGCATAAAGGTTCACCTGGGAGTAGTGGCTAGCCATAACAGCCTTCTATGCTTAAGGTCGCAAGTCCAAAACCAGCAGATCGCCCTATATTTGTGCCCCACAAGTGACCCTTAAAAGATTTAAAAAGTGTAACTCGTAAAAGATCCCTATCTTAAGTAAACCTGGATAGGCAAATCTCAAGACTCCCGCGGCACCGTCGGATTAAGCACAGTAACATAAAGTGACGTTAAATGGATAAACAAAAACAAGATTTAATAAAAATGTTAAGTTCTTGATTGCAAAACCTCATTAAATTGACTGTATAAAATGGGTACAAGAAATTATGAAATTGACTGAAAAAATTATGAATTTGATTGAAAAAAATTATGAATTTGACTGAAAAAATTATGAATTTGACTGAAAAAATTATGAATTTGACTGAAAAAAGCTATAGAGGTATAATTTGTAAGAGTTTTATCATTTTTCACTCAGTCCTTTTAGAGATATTTTATTGTAAATATTACAAAGCCGAAAAAAAAAAAATGCTTTGAATATTTATATTGAAAAAAGGATATAGCTTACACGACCAAATTTCTAAAACAAGTAGTGCAATGATAAGGCTATATAAGGAAAAAAAATCTGGTGCGAGTAACACACGACTTTCACTTACCTCCATTTTTCAAAAACAATTAGAGATAAAAATACGTGAAACTATTAAAGAATTAATTAAATTAAATTTCTATAGAAACATGTGTTTTATTAAAAAATCTATTATATTATTATATAAAATAATCAGTTTGTTATATGTTCATTTCATCACTCTCTATTAACTTTTAAAAGCTTGTGTATAAGATAATATTTTTTCTAAAATCTTTAGCATTTCAACGGTACCAATATAATATATTTATTTTTATAAAATCTGTGAAATTAAGGTACTTTAGGGGAAGAAAATTTAAAATATCGGCATTTAAGCTCTGTCAGACCATTTTAATCAGAATGAAACCTACATGATATTAAAGCCCATTAAATTTTACATCGATATAGCGAGTTTAATCAAATTCGTCGGAACCGTTTTCGAGAAAATCGATAAAAGGTGCAAAATGCTTGGTATAAGTAAGCTCATTTTGATGAAAAAAGTTTTGTCACGTCTCGGGCGTATATTTGTCTTAAATATGAAATTTCAGTTTCATAGGACTTACCGTTTCCGCCCGGGAGCTACCACACACACACACACACACAGACCTTTTTGCGGGACTTGGTTATTTGGGCTCAGGGGATCCTAAAACGTAAATTTCCGTTGAAAACTGGAATTCGAAAATTTTCACGTTCGCAATACTTTCCCTTACTATATATAGTAAGTGAAAGTTATTTTATTATTTTTTTTTTTATTTAAAAGAAATTTACAACTGTATTGTACAATAAATAACATTTAGTAAATGAGCTAATATATCAAGTGGGCGTGATACAGGCATGTGAAGAAACTACCCAGTGGTAGCATTTTAAACTTTATTCAGCTAAGTAAGTCTCGAGGCCACCGTCTTTTCAGCCGCCTAGGAAGATGATCCGGAATAGGAGATGAGAGTTTGCGGACGAGTGGGTTGGAGTGGACGGGTAATTTGGAATAAAAGGAGGAATATCTAGTTCGGGCTAGATCTGCGACTAATGGGATATTTAGGTCTTTATGAATTATTTTATTGGTGACAAAGTAAGGGGCGTTTAGGATCTTTCGGAGGATTTTGGATTGCTAGAATTGGATGGTTTGGTGGATCCCCATAACTCAATCCCATTTGTCCAAATAGGCTTAATGATGGTAATATAAATTAATTTTTTGTAGTATGTGGAAAGTTTTGATCTTTTGTCCAGTAAGTGTTGTAGTAAGCGGTATCTGCGAGCTGTTTCTTGTCGTTTCAGTCTAGTGTGAGGATTCCAAGTAAGACGTTTGTCTAGATGGAGTCCTAGGTACCGGATCTGTTCAACTGAGGTGAGTAGAATATTATTAAAGGAAATAATGGGACAGGCGGACATAGGTTTTCTAAGTGAAAGTAAAAATCTTCTTAATTTTGTCTTTGAAAAAAAAAAAAAATTTGATTTTTAACAAAAATAAATCAATTGAAACTGAAATTTGGGTAGTAAACTAGAATTGAAATATCACTCTCTCGACTGTGCTTGAAGACAGACTGAAGCGCATTATGGAAATTATTGGACATGGATAGGTCTTTTGGCCGGGGAATCTACTCGTATTCATGTGTAACGTTGACGTGTAACGGTTTTTTTTTTTTTTTTCAAAAATGTAACAGGTGTACACGCTCTAGCTCTGTTGGTTTGTTTGTTTATTCATTTAAAGTCCAAGCAGTGGGAGTCCTAAATTTTGCCTATCCAGGTTTTATTAGGATAGGGATCTTTAACGAGTACCTGACATCGCACATGCTCGGGACCACCTTTTAACGTTCCCTCCAAAGAACGGCATAACTAAGGATTTTTTACTCCCATTAAAAAATCCTAGAGCTACCTGCGGGTTCGAACCCGGAACTTTGGGCATAGGAGGCTGTTATGCTAACCACCATACTACAGGCAACCTCTAGCTCTTTTGGTGTTGCTTGGGATCCAAAATTTGACCTCTAAGTCTCCTTCATAAATGTAATGAATACATTTTGTTGTTACATAAAATTTGTCTCTAGTACTAGTAGTGTCTGTCAACATCTTTATAAGCTGTACTAGTTTGAATAAAAAAATTCAGGTTTTGTCAACATGTTTTATGTATTGGGGCATTTTCAACAGCTCTTTTTTTTTGAAGAAGAAAATATTGCTTTATTGAGAAGTAATACAATCTGCCACTATCTTGGGCAATAAGTATTAGAGATAAAAGAAGTCATTCATTCCATATGTACAAAGTAAAACAAACAAAAAATAAAATACCTCAATAACAAATGAAAAAAAAATAAATAAAAAAATAATAAATAAATAAAATGAAATAAAAGAAAATATGGCCACATTCATACCTATATACAATCTTTACATACTGCCCCTGGGAACTCCGAATCGAACCTCTGCATCCAGAAATGGATGCTGAGGCACAATGTTAGGAGATCCCAGCGCCTCTCAGTCAGCCGCGTCACCAATCTAGTCAGTGGAGACTGAGTGAGGGCGCTAGAGCCACACACTCTCAGGCATGAGTGGAGAAGCTGGCCATTGCCAGCACTCCAGTTGCATATTTATAAGAGATCTCTCGGCCACTGCCGCCTCAACCTACGAGGAGGGTTGTTAGGATGGTTGGTACTTGATAGGGATTGTGCCAGGGGATTAGGAAGGAGAGTAAGTTTCTGGTGGAAAGTTGAGAATTTGGATGGGATCAGATCAAGGACATAAGGGATCTTGAGGTCATGGTGTAAGGTCTTGTTTGTAACATAATAGGGAGCATTGACTATTGTTCTAAGGACTTTGGACTGAAAGGATTGGATACGTTTGATGTTCGAAAATTTAGTAGTACCCCATAGTTCAATCAATTCCGTAAATCCACATAGGTTTGAGAATTATCTTGTAAATTAATAGTTTGTTTCCAACGGAAAGTTGTGATGTTCTGTTCAGTAGTCTATATAACTGTCCATATCTTCTGTTGAGCTCTTGTCTTTTAAGTCGAGTATATGGGTTACAGGTCAGTCTTTTGTCTAGTAGGAAACCCAAATACCGGACTGTGTCGGAACTTGTGGACAGGATTTACGTCGGAGGGTGAAGGTGACGTGCTTACTTTTGGATTGATTGACTTTGATGCGCCAATTGTCGCACCAATGTTCAATCAAGGAGAGGTGTCTTTGGAGATGGAAAGATGCTAGCTCTGGGTCTGAATGGGTTGATAGAATGGCAGTATCATCGGCAAAAGATGCTAGGAAGGTATCAGGATCTAAAGGTATATCAGCTGTAAATAAGATATAGAGGACAGGGGACCTAGGACGCTTCCTTGAGGTACGCCGGCCTCGATTGGGTAACAGGTGGAGAACTCTGAACCGCAGCGGACTCTGAAGGAACGGTTAGAGAGATAGGATCTTAGGATTAGATATAGGGATTGGGGTAATACGGATTTTAGTTTGAAAAGCAAGCCATCGTGCCAGACCCGGTCGAATGCCTGAGCAATGTCCAGAAAGGCACCTGTTTCAACAGCTCTAGATCCAAAATTTGACGACGAATTCCTCGTCATAATTTTAACGGAAAAGTTTCGTTACATAAAATTTGTCTCTAGGACTCTACTCTTTAGAAGCTATACTGGTTTGGAATTTAACAAAAGGTCAGGTTTTGTCAACATGTTTTTTGTATTGTAGCACTTTTGATAGTCCCTATCTCTGTTGGAGTTGCTCGCATCGCATATTTACCGTATATATATTTGCCATATAATACATTTAGTGGAGAATATTCTTAGTTGTATAACATTTGTAGCAAGGACCTATCATTGGTTTGAATGAAAAAAGTGTACTATAAATAAAATGTACAAAAATTATTCAACATAAATCTAGTTAGCAGATTATTTCTTTATTTACTTTCTGTACCTTATTATGTATCCAACCATACCTTGCAACGCGACCTAAATATTCCATTTATTTTAGACCTTATACTATCAAAATTCTCTAAAATTCCATCAGAATCTTATCCATCACCCTAATCCCCTAGCTCAATTCTTATCCAGCTCCACACATCCTTACCATCCTCCTATAAGGTTGAAACGGCAGTGGCCTCGAGACCTCTTGTAACATGTATATTGGAGTTAAAACTGCTAGAGCATTGGCTAGATTCTCCACTCAAGTACTATCTATCAAGTGCTTGAGAATTGTATATAGGTATGAGTGACTTTTGTATATATTTTTATTGATTTTGTTTTGTATATACGTATATTGTATTATTATTATATAAATTTATTGTTTTGTATATATCGTGTGAATGTAGTATGAATGTTGTACTGTATCACTATTAAAAATGTCCACTTGGACTGATTGTAATATTACTCAATAAAGAATTGTTTCTAATTAAATAAAAAAGTTTCTGTACTCGATCAATCTGCACGACCGTACACAAACTAAATTTCTCTCGTACAGGAAAAGTTTATATAATAGCTAATAAATAGCGCATCAAAATCTTTATTCAGTTTGTATCTTAGGGCATGTCAATCACTGAAGATAGAATAAATACATTGTGTGAAAAGCTGTTGATTAACAGAACCTTATCCTCATTAAAAAACAAAACACTTTTTATCTTTTTAAACAATGTTCACCAAGCCAACAAATTTGAGCAATTATATATTGAATGGGCTGTAAATAAGTTTCTTAAGGATATAAATAGCGCAATAGGCATTCTTCTTCCATTGGTGCGACAGGCCGTGCAGGCCCTGGGCCTCGTGGTGTATTCTCCTGGGAGATCACACTCACCACTCACGTTTCTCGACGAATGTTGTAGTGTAGGGTCATCACTCCCTACGCCTAATTTTGTGAGGGGCCACTATTTGGCTGACGGGTCTCACATACCCGGGGGAGAAGCTGTGAGTGAATCCCAATTAATTATATCGAGACTAGCGCGCTAGGCACTCAGTCCTTGGCTCCCCAATAGACATTCTAGTTTGTTTGTTTGTTTTGGTTTTAAGGCGTAAAACCCTAAGGTCATCAACGCCTAGACACTATATGCATATTCAACCTTTATAAGAAAGAACTATTAAGAAGGTAATGAGTGATTGAGAGAAAGAAAGAAAAAAAAATAATAATAAAAATAAAATAAAATAAATGAATAAATAATAAATAAATAAAAAAAAAATAAAGAAAGAAAAAATATTTTTATGTAAACAATAGTTAAAAAAGCTAATACTAGTAATGCTAACTGACTAGGAATGGTCTTTATAATTTCGATAATAATGACTGCTCCTAAAGAAAATCAAAAACTAATTCAATGGTTTCGTCTCTATCACCCAGCACCGCTGTAATATTCGGGCTTAGTCCAATTTTATTCAGGTGTGATGAATAATAAGGGCATTCTTGAAAAATATGCCGAATGGTAAGGGTTCCACCACAGTGCTAAATTTCTATAGAAACATGTGTTTCATTAAAAAATCTATTATATACTACATCGGGACACCGGCTGCCTAGCAAAAAGATAAGGGTGCGTCAGCCGCGAGTGTCCTATCCTTAGAGGGTCAACGCGACCTTCTCCCTCCGGCTGCTACGGCTAGATGTAGACCAGGGTTTCACTGTTTGTTTTATATGCTTCAGTTTGCTTACCTGGCTATCGTACCACATTTTCTGCCATCGGTCATCTTCTTGCTTTCTGAGCGGTTCACTGAGTTCAGACGGGGTCAAGATGGCTGTTCCTCTCCCTGGCAGTGTGAGCGCCTGCTTCGCTGCCCGGTCCGCAAGCTCGTTACCGGTAATTCCCACGTGGCTCGGCACCCACACGTGGGAACCATTCTAGTAAAATTTATTAAGAATCACTGAAGCACATTTAATAATTGGCTGCCTTGTTATATGAGAAATTATTCGTTTTCCAATGTGATTTTCAATAAAATATTTCTCATATCACCATCTGGATTCCCTGATTTTCTACTTCTTTTGTTAGCCTTTTTAGAATTCGTCGCAATTGACATTGATGAGCCGGTTTCGTGCTCGGTGTTATCATCTGGCATTTTGAAATAAGGGTCTATTTGTCGGAAGTTCAATAGCAACTTCATGAAGCCACCGAATCAATATTCTGTCAACATCACTGTATTCTTTTAATAAATATCTTATCACTCCCTCTCCATCTGTTTTTTTTTTTTTTTTTTTTTTTTTTGCCTTCTTCAGTCTAGGAGGGAGGAACAAGATAAACACTAGAGATAGATACGAATTGTTTAACATTTCATGCTCGGGATTCGTTCCTGTCACTTCTAGTTGTCATCTGTAAATGAATCTTGTTTTCACTATATATCACATACAGAGATGGGCAAAATCGCATTCGGATATACGAATACGAATGCATTCGGGAAGATCGGATTTTGAAAATACGAATACGAATGCAATCGTATTTCAAAAAAGAATACGAATGCATACTTAATGTTTATGAATTTATTTTTAAATATGATTCAAATATTGTTGAAATAACTTCTTTAAATACGAATATCTATTTATTTACATATATCAATTCTCATACAGTTCTCTTCTCTATAATGAAATAATTTAACAAATATTTATTTATTATTAATTAATTTGTGGAAAATGAAAAACATTAATTCAGTAATGCAGTTATAAATTATATTAAAAAAGAAAAGAAATATTATCCATTTGATATATTTTTCTTGTGCTTATAATGTTATATATTGAAAGTAAAGTTCAGTAAATATTTTAACATTTCAAACCAACTATCTGAAAATAAACACTATGCATTCAAGAATAGGTAAAATGTTGAATTTAAGCATTTACAGTGAAGTGTTTAGGTACTACAGGTATGGAATGACTCATTGGTTTTTCATGATTATGTTTCTATTTTCTAAGTAAAGAAGTTTGCTATTATTCCAAAACATTGAAAGTTAAAAAATAATAATAATAAAATTAATTCTTTATAATGAAGTGAAGTAAAGCACTAATAAAAGTACTTATGTAATATTCAAAGCTGTAATTGAGAGTGATGATAACCGCAAAAAACTTTAGTTATTAATTTAATCTTATTAGTAATTTGATCTAAAATAAATGCTTTAATCGAAATTCAATATAATTCTTTTTTCAATGTTAAATTTATTTGAAGATAAGAAGTAATATAAAGCCCCCTTTGAACCTTGGCATCGGGAATTTTACCATGATACCTGCGACTTAGAGCCTATTTAAAGAGGTGTGACAAAATTATTAGGAAATATTGCAAGACTTGAAAGCTGATGGAAATCCTAAATTAATTAAAAACACGCTAAACAATTATCCCTTGGCATACCTGTGAAATTCGGGCGTATACCTGTCTACATCTGTGAGTATATTCGTATTCGTATATTTTTTCGAAATACGAATGCATTCGTATTCTTTTTTGAAATACGATTGCATTCGTATTCCTATTTTCAAAACTCGATCTTCCCGAATGCATTCGTATTCGTATATCCGAATGCGATTTTGCCCATCTCTGATCACATATAAGCAATATTGGCCTGGGCAAATCTCTGTTTTGAACAATGTAGCTTAAATGTAGAGTTCTGTAATGAGTAGTTGATTAACCATTTATGTACTGACGTCTGACAACCTGACTGACGTATGTTATTTCCTTAATTTCTACATTTATTTGTTTATTTTATTATTACAGACAATTCACAACAATGGTGATGTTTTCCAAAGTGAAATTCTGCTATTCCAAAGATATAGAATAGAATAGAATAGAATAGAAAATAATTTTTATTCTGGGACTGGGTCCCCTAAGAATAACAGAATTGTACAATTTAAATATACAACATGTCTGGCCAACAGACAGAAGGAACAGAATTAATTACTTATTACACAGATGGGTTAATTCGAGTGTTCATATCACACACGAATATCCACACACATATATATAAAAAATATTTAAAAAAAAAAAATATATATATAATATATAATTGATAAAATAAAATTAAAAAAACAGTTCTTGAAAAATATTGGGTTGATCAAAATTAAAAATAAATTAAAATTAACAGCGTTTAAATAAAGAACATATATTACTTTTCTTTCAAAGTGTGATATCAGGAACATAAGAATCACTGTATTTAAGCGTCTTTTTGGGATAATAAAAGATATTGGAAAAGTTGGAATTTGAATGAGGAGAGAGAGGCAGCATGGCGAATATGAGTGGTAGAGAATTACAGAAAGTAGAGGAGCGGACAAGGAAGGAACGATCAAAAGTTTTAGTTCTATGGTAGGAAAGTAAGGTCGGAATGGCGCGATTTTGTTTCAAGAGTGTGGACTGAAGATTTAAACTGTAGGAGACTATGAATGTATGGAGGGTGTTGGGATCTAATGATTTGGTAAAGGTATGATCCTAGGAAATATTGTCTGCGGATTCGGGGAAGGAGCCACTTTAACTCGCCGTAAAAATGGGTTACATGAGACCTCTTCGGGGTGCAGAGGACAAATCTTAAAAATATGTTCATGATGCTTTTTAGCCTGTCCTCAAGCATCGTCGGTAGGCCACCATATACTAAGCAGCAATAGTCAATGTGGGGGAAAATAAGTGCGGATATAAGGAGATTACGGATGGATAGTGGAAGAAGATGGCGGGAGCGATGGGAATACTTGAGGGTAATATTGTTCTTCGGGAAATTTGGGCGATATGGGGTTTCCAGGAAAGGGTTTGGTCAATGATAATGTCCAGGTTTTTGACAGAGGAAGTGAAGGTGATTGGATGATCATTTAAGGTGAGACTCGGAAACGTGGTATAGGATCTGAGAAGGGAATTGGAACCAATTAGGATGGCCTGAGTTTTCATAGGATTTAGCATTAGTTTATTTAAGGTTGCCTAGGCACAGATTTCATCCAGGTCTTCCTGAATATTAGCAAATGCTACAAGTGAATCGGAAGGAGAGAAGGACAAATAGATCTGGAAATCGTCAGCGTATAGGTGGTGGGAACAGTGATGGATAGAGTTGGGAAGTTCGTTGATATAACAATTAAAAAGAAGAGGAGAAATGCTTGAACCCTGGGCCACACCTGCCGAGAGGGCTCGAAAGGAAGATAGAGGATGGTTAGGAATAGTGAAAGCTTGAGTTCTGTCAGAAAGGAATGATTGAAACCACCTGATGGTGCTGTTGGAAAAGGATAGTGACTTTATATAAGCTGTACTGGTTTGAATAAAAAAATTCAGGTTTTGTCAACATGTTTTATGTATTGTGTTTTCACTATATATCACATATAAGCAATATTGGCCTGGGCAAATTTCTGTTTCGAACAATGCAAATTAAATGTAGAATTCTGTAATGAATAGTTGATTAATCATTTATGTACTGACGTCTGACAACCTCACTGACGTATGTCATTTCCTTAATTTCTACATTTATTTTATTATTACAGGCAACCCACAACAATGGTGATGTTTTCCAACGTGAAATTCTGCTATTTCAAAGATATTACTAATAACAGTTCATAGATGAAGGTAAATAAATGGTCACAAACATAATTTAATTTTGATATAAATAATAAGGGAGAGAGAAAGAATAAATATAATAGAATAATAAATTAATCATAATAAAATGACTACAAATATAATTGGGTAGCTTTAGATCGATTTGTATAATTTGATATTTAGGTCTTTATAGATAATTTTATTTGTACTTATTAAGGATTTTTCGAAGGATCTTGGATTGAAGGGATTTGATGCGAGAGGAATTTGATGGTTTAGTGGACACCCATAACTCAATGCCGTAGGTCCAAAAAGGCCTTATAATGGTTATATAAATGAGTTTTTTGTAGGAAATAGAAAGTTTTGAGTAAGTGTTGTATTAATCGGTATCTACGAGCAGTTTCCTGTCGTTTCAGTCTAGTATGAGGGTTCCATGTGAGGCGTTTGTCTAGGTTTAGTCCTAAGTACCGGATCTGTTCCACAGGAGTAAGTAAGATGTTGTTAAAGGATACGGTGGGGCAGGAAGTCATAGGTCTACGTCGTAGAGTGAAGGTTATTTGATGTGATTTATTAGGATTTATTTTGATTCTCCAGTTCTGACGCCATTCTTCGATGGCTGATAGATGGTCCTGTAGGATTCGGGGTGCAATAACAGGATCATTATTCACAGATAACACACATGTGTCATCGGCGAAGGTGGTAAGGGTAGTGTTTGGTTGGATGGGAATATCAGCTGTATAAACTGTATAAAGGATCGGACCCAGGATACTACCTTGAGGTACACCGGCTGATTGGGTGAATACGGATGAGTAGGAGAGATTATGTTGAACTTGGAAGGTTCTATCTGTAAGGTAGGAACGGATTAAAAGGAAATACGTACGTTTTTTTAAGAAATTTAATGAGCTCAAGGAATCAGGAAAGAGCACAATGTTGGTTTTACCCCCCTCTGCAATAAGCTTCTCTAAGACCCAGGTATGTCGCAGTTAATTCTGCAGTGAAGGAACTTTATTCAGAAGGAAGACTAGTTTGAACCAAGAAGTCATCAACCAGAGCTGCGAAACCGACACTATTCGCGCTTTTCGATCCATCGGTGAAAATAATAGTATGTTCTGTAAATCTTTCTATAAACCCATAAAAGTTAGTGTTGACGCCATATGTTATGGCCTGATGAGGTTTCATGGAAAAAAAAAAGAAAACTGTATAATTTTTACGATATTTATCTTATCACTTAGCCGGTCAAAAGAGCTGTCCTAATGTCTATATTTAAGTTTTTGTTATTGTTAATAAATTCAAAAGATCATATTGCCAGATGAAAACTTGAATATAATATGCTAAATAAACTGTGTTGACTGTAACAAATCCAATATGGGTAAAACTTCCAAAAAATTGCAGCGAGACTAAAACAACATATAGCTTTTTTCAGTCAAATTCATAATTTTTTCAGTCAAATTCATAATTTTTTCAATCGAATTCATAATTTTTTCAGTCAAATTCATAATTTTTTCAGTCAAATTCATAATTTTTTCAGTCAAATTCATAATTTTTTCAATCAAATTCATAATTTTTTCAGTCAATTTCATAATTTCTTGTACCCATATTATACAGTTAATTGAATGAGGTTTTGCAATCAAGAATTTGACATTTTTATTAAATCTTGTTCTTGTTACTCATTTAACGTCACTTTATGTTACTGTGCTTAATCCGACGGTGCCGCGGGAGTCTTGAGATTTGCCTATCCAGGTTTACTTAAGATAAGGATCTTTCACGAGTTACACTTTTTAAATCTTTTAAGAGTCACTTGAGGAGCACAAATATAGGGCGATCTGCTGGTTTTGGACTTGCGACCTTAAGCATATATGGCTGTTATGCTAGCCACTACTCCACAGGTGACCCTCAATGTTCCAAAAATCCACAGGTGTTTGAACATGCCGGTTTTGAACACGTGACCTTGGTCATATCTATATTTAACACCTTGCTGAATGCATCCAGGGTCACCTGTGGAGTAGTGGCTAGCATAACAGGCCCCTTTTAAAGGACGAAATAACCAAGGATTTTTAATCCCTAAAAGCAAATATAGGGCCATCTGCTGGTTTTGAACTTGCGATCTTAATCATAGAGAGCTGTTATGGCTAGCCACTACTCCACAGGTGAACCTTTATGCATTCTAAAAGGTGTTAAGGACTAATATGTCCAAGGTCAGGGGTTCAAACCCGGCAGATTCAAACACCTTGTTGAATGCATCGAGGGTCATCTGTGGTGCAGTGGCTAACATAACATCCTTCTATCCACTAGGAATTGCGACCTTAAGCATATAAGGCTGTTATGCTAGCCACTACTCTACAGGTGACCCTCAATGTTCCAAAAATCCACAGGTGTTTGAATCTTAAACACGTGACCTTGGGCGTATTGATCTTTAACACCTTGCTGAATGCATCCAGGGTCATCTGTGGAGTAGTGGCTAGCATAACAGCCTCTTTTAAAGGACGAATAACCAAGGATTTTTACTCCCTAAAAGCCAAAATAGGGCCATCTGCCAGTTATAGACTCGCTATTTAGTGGATAGGATGTTATGCTAGCCACTGCATCACAGGTGACCCTTGATGCATTCAACAAGATATTTAAATCTTCCGGGTTTGAACCCCTGTCCTTGGACATATTAGTCCTTAACACCTTTTAGAATGCATAAAGGTTCACCTGTGGAGTAGTGGCTAGCCATAACAGCTCTCTATGATTAAGGTCGCAAGTTCAAAACCAGCAGATGGCCCTATATTTGCTTTTAGGGATTAAAAATCCTTGGTTATTTCGTCCTTTAAAAGGGGCCAGTTATGCTAGCCACTACTCCACAGGTGACCCTGGATGCATTCAGCAAGGTGTTAAATATAGATATGACCAAGGTCACGTGTTCAAAACCGGCATGTTCAAACACCTGTGGATTTTTGGAACATTGAGGGTCACCTGTGGAGTAGTGGCTAGCATAACAGCCATATATGCTTAAGGTCGCAAGTCCAAAACCAGCAGATCGCCCTATATTTGTGCTCCTCAAGTGACTCTTAAAAGATTTAAAAAAGTGTTACTCGTGAAAGATCCTTATCTTAAGTAAACCTGGATAGGCAAAACTTAAGACTCCCGCTGCACCGTCGGATTAAGCACAGTAACATAAAGTAACGTTTAATGGATAAACAAGAACAAGATTTAATAAAAATGTCAAGTTCTTGATTGCAAAACCTCATTCAATTAACTGTATAATATGGGTACAAGAAATTATGAAATTGACTGAAAAAAATTATGAATTTGATTGAAAAAATTATGAATTTGACTGAAAAAATTATGAATTTGACTGAAAAAATTATGAATTTGACTGAAAAAATTATGAATTTGACTGAAAAAAGCTATAATAGCAATTGTAATAACAAATATTTAAAAAATACACTATTAGTACGACATAGTATACAACTTGACCATAAATTTTGACTTAAAAAGACCTAAAATACTTTTCTTTTTTTTAAATATTTTTTAATGAAATTTACGACTGTATTTTGTAATACAACAAGTAAATGTGTTGGTAATGATAAAATACATGAAAAAAACATGAAGTGAAAATGCCCATTGGCATCACTCTAGTAGGTAACTAAACTAGAAGATCTCGAGGCCATCTTCTTTTCAGATGCCTCGGATGATTTTCAGGAATTGAAGAGGAAGCAAGGATTGAAACTAGAGGATTAGAGTAGGAGTGGAGTTTGTCATGGAAGGATTGATACCTGGTTCGGGCCAAATCAGCAACATATGGGATGTTAAGGTCTTTATGGATGAGTTTATTTGTGACAAAGTAAGGAGCATTGAGGATTTTTCGAAGGATTTTGGATTGTAACGATTGAATACGGGAAGAATTTTATGGTTTCGTAAAGCCCCAAAGCTCAATTTCGTAAGTCCAGATAGGCCTTATAATGGTGATATAATGAGCCTTTTGTGAATAAGTGGAAGGTTGGAGCGTCTGTCCAGTAAGTGTTGTAGTAAGCGAAAGGGACGGGCAGTTTCTTGTCGTTTCAGTCTTGTGTGCGGATTCCATGTTAGACGTTTGTCAAGTAGAAGTCCAAGGTAGTGGATCTGTTCAACTGGAACAAGTGGAATATAATATGGAATAAGCACACGGTAGGGCAGGATGTCATAGGTTTACGACGAAGAGTAAAGGTAATTTGGTGGCCTAAAATAATATAAATAGGAAAAAAAATGATAAAATCAAATTTATTGAAACCATATAAGTATATTACCAAATAGAGTAAAAGTACAATACAGTAAATTTCAAAGCGAATTTGAGACAGTTAAGTTTAAAATTATGCTGATGCTATAATGAAATTAAAATTTGGTGCGCGCACGAATTTCACTCACTATTCTTAATCAATTTAAGGATTTTTTATTACAGTTAAAGATGGAAAAGGTGAAAGCATTAATTACTTTGAGTTTCAATAGAACAACATGTGAAAAAACATGTGTTTTTTTAAATAATCTATTATATTATTATCTATATCAATCTAGTTTTGTTCTCTATACATCATTTTTATTACATTTTACAACTTTTTGTATAAGATAATATTTTTCTAAAATTATTAAATATCCAACGATATATTACTATCCTTACGTCTAAAAAAACAAAAAATTGCATATCAAAATATTTTTGCTCTTTTCTTTTTTAATTAGATGTCCCCTCCGTCGTAAACCTATGACATCCTGCCCTACAGTATCCTTTAATAACATTCCGCTCGTTCCAGTTGAACAGATCCGCTACCTAGGGCTTCTACTTGACAAACGTTTAACATGGAATCCGCACACTAGACTGAAACGACAAGAAACTGCTCGTCGCTTTCGATTACTTCAACACTTACTTGACAAACGCTCAAAACTTCCACTTAACTACAAAAGACTCCTCTACATGACTATCATTAGGCCTATATGGACTTACGGAGTGGAGCTTTGGGGCTCTACTAAACCTTCAAATTCTTCCCGGATCCAATGCTTACAATCCAAAATCCTTCGTAAAATCCTCAACGCTCCTTACTTTGTCACAAATAAGCTCATCCATAAAGACCTAAATATTCCATTTGTTGCTGATCTAGCCCGAACCAGATATCACTCCTTCCATAACAAACTCTTCTCCCACTCTAACCCACTAGTTTCAATCCTTGCTTCCTCTTCCATTCCTGACAATCCTCCGAGGCGTCTGAAAAGAAGATGGCCCCGAGACCTTCTAGTTTAGAAAAGTTACAGGAGTGCTGCCATTGGGTAGTTCTTCTTCAAGTCTGTATCACGCTATTTATCTTTTGTCATCTACACATTTACTTGTTGTATTTTGAAGTACAGTTGTAAATTTCAATAAATGATGTTATAAAAAAAAAAAATTAGATGTCGAATTCGTTCAACTTACACATTTACCCATTTTCGATCAATGCTAACAAGGTGATATAGTTATTTTTTTCGAATCTACAAAATTAGAGGAACAATAGAAGAATAAATGTTGAAATATCGGCATTTAAGCCCTGTCAGACTACTGCAATCAGAAACCTACCTGATATTAAAGCAAATTCAATTTTTTTTAACGATATGGCAAGTTTAGTCGAAATCGTTATAGCCTTTTTCGAGAAAATCGTACAAAAGTGCAAAATGTATTGTATAATGTCTTATCACACACACTTTTTTGCAGGATTAGGTCATTTGGACTCAGGGAGCCCTAAAACTGAATATATGGGGAATAAATGCTGAAATAAAAGTTCCCTTAGCCGAGACGCGAACTTGTAATTATTTGGTTTCAAGTTTATTGTTCTTTGTTGCTAGGCAACGCGTGTTGAAACCAACGCGCGCTAACCTACTCTGCTACCCCGTCCCCAAATATGACCTTTATATCTAAATATTCTGAAGTACCGAAAAATACTGGTATTTTTGTTTATTGTTTGAAAGATTATTCTATACATCATCATATTTTTATAGGATAACATTTTAACTAATGATATATATAAATGTTGATAGTTACTTATTTAAATATATCCTTTTTCTTAAATAAATATAGCATATATTGTTATGTTGTTATCCATGGAAAAGAAAAGAAAAAAAAAAATTACATCTAATAGAAGAATTAGATATAAGGTATAGTACATAATATATAGGTGTATAGTGTGTAAGTAATATCTAATGACTTTACGATCCTACGACTCGATCTCTACTCATCAGGCATGACCATTAACTACTCACAGCTTGGCAGGTGAGAGAGCTAACGAAATGCTCTGTTTTTAATTTTTCACCATTGGGTGGGCGTTTTCGAAATAAAAATTAGGGGAAAAAAAAGGATTTTTGGAACTCTTTTAGAACACCATTAATATATATATATATATATATATATATATATATATATATATATTATATATATATATAATATATATATATTTCGTGAATGTCAGTTGATCCGTTCAGGAATCAATTGTTTTTTTATTTTTCACCACGGGATACACTTGGTAAGTGTAAGTTTACATCTTTCCCACTATTCTTATTTAACCACCCAACAGTCTTAAACACCCAACAGGAAAAGGTTTGTTTTTCAATTCAGAAAAGCCCATTGCCCAAACAGATTTTGGTCCTCCGGGCTGGATAACACCTCCACTAATTTAGTTTGTTCCTCTAGGATTTCGTTTTTCTCTAATCTCCAGGGTCACCAATCCAAGCTTTATGAATCCAATCTCAACGTCGTTCTGTACTTGATACATTTGTAACAGATACGAGCTGTATCAATAAAATCTCAACGTCATTCTATACTTGATACATTTGTAACAGATACGAGCTGTATCAATCGTAAAAGTTTGTAATCCTAATTTCTTCATTGTAATATGTAATTGTACGCAACTCGCCGGATTAGTATTGAGTTTACTTTGTCAACCAGATTTTAGTTTTTTCAAAATATTTAAGATTTATTAATCTTAATGGACCGAAAAATTCATTATTATGAGAAAGATTTTAAGAATAATCAAAGTTCATGAGTTGTCAAGTTGACATGCGATAACTCGCGTCATTTACAATTTCTAGAATGTTTTTCAAATACACTTTATAGTCTGCCTTCTAATAATAAGTTATTATTTAGAAGTGTAGAGGAAACTGCAACTTACTTTCATTTAATATGCTTTTTACAAGTTACAGTCTACAAATTAATATATCCTACAATTGAATTTCATTGCATAATGTTTGGTTTTTTCCTCTTACCCACACGTGTATTGACTATTCAAGGAAAATGCATGAGCTCAATGATAAAGAAAATAAATAAACAAATATGTGAAGATAAACAAACTATTTCAAGCAAACAAATTTAATAGTATTTTTTTTTTTTTTTTTTTTACATTTTATTGGTATTTCCAACTGTATTAAAAAAAATGCATTAAGTAAATGTGATGTGTTATATAATACAATGACATGATATACATGTAGAGAAGCTTCCCATTGGAAGCACTCTAAAAATATTCTAAACTAGAAGGTCCCCGGGTCACTTCCTTTTCAGGCGCCTCGGAGGATTATCCGGAATCGAAGAGGAAGAAATGATTGAAACTAGTGGGTTAGAGTGAGAATGGAGTTTGTCATGAAAGGATTGATACCTTGTCCGGGCCCAAATCAGTAACATAGGGAACATTAAGGTCTTTATGGATAAGTTTATTTGTGACAAAGTAAGGAGCGTTGAGGACTTTACGATGGAATTAGGATTGTAAGGATTGGATGCGGGGAGAATTTGATGGTTTAGTAGAGCCCCAAAGCTCAACTCCGTAAATCCAGATTGGACTTTAAATAGTCATGTAGATGAGCCTTTTGTAATTCAGAGGAAGGTTTGACCGTTTGTCTGGTAAGTGTTGAAGTAGCCTAAAACGACGAATAGTAAATTAATAACTAAAATTTACATTTAAGCTCTATATGAGAAAGTATATCAGTGAGAAATGACTATACATTTATTAAAATCGTTTCAGACTTTATAAAGAAATAAAAACTTTATTTTTTGTAATTCAATTTCAACAAAAACAGCTAAAACATTTCGGGAATGAAACTATCTTAAATTTGAAATTTCAGTGTTGTGTACCTTTCAGTTTTTTTCGCTGAAGCAAACATAAAAAAAAAGTCGTATTCATACCATATTTTCGAACCTATTAGGTGGATAGACAATTTTAACTTGATCTTCACATATTAAATTCCTGATTTATATTTAATAAATAAATTTTCTCAAGATGTATGGACAAAAATTCACGAACCAAAATAATAAAAACTCTAGGAATAGATTCAAATTGTGTGTAGAATGAATAAATAAAAGAAAGAAATAGCTCCGAACAACAGCCAATTAGTTTTACGAGACACATTTTTAATATTAATAATGATCATGATGTCAACAAGATCTATTTAATAGAAAAAAGTTCAATCTTTATACAGTGAAACCACAAAATTACATACAGAGTCATATATTTGTAAGTTCTTAATCGAGATTCCATTATACTATTGGTATGAGTATCGATGTGCTTCAGTCTCTGACTTTCAACATGATTAATAAAATCTGGTGCGGACAACACAAGATTTTCAATTACCTCCATTTTTGAAATCAATGAAAGAATTTTCAAATACAGTGAGAGATAAAAAATACGTGAAACTATTAAAGAACTAATTAAATTGAATTTATATAGAAACATGTGTTTTATTAAAAAATCTATTATATTATAATCTAAAATAATCAGTTAGTTTTATCTTATTTTCATCACTCTCTGTTAACTTTTAAAAGCTTGAGTATAAGATAATATTTTTTCTAAAACCTTTAGCTTTCAATGGGTATATCATACATATATATTACTGCTCTTATGTTCAAAAACAAAAAATTGCATTAAAAAAATATTTTTTTCTGTTTTCTCCTTTAGTTGGATATCGAATTCATTCAATTTATATATTTATCTGTTTTTCATCAGTGGTAACAAGATATTATAGTCATTTTTATAGAATCAACAAAAGTAAAGGTACTTTAGATGAAGAAAATTTAAAATATCGGCATTTAAGCCCTGTCAGACTACTGCAATCAGAAACCTACCTGATATTAAAGCAAATTCAATTTTTTTTAACGATATGGCAAGTTTAGTCGAAATCGTTATAGCCTTTTTCGAGAAAATCGTACAAAAGTGCAAAATGTATTGTATAATGTCTTATCACACACACTTTTTTGCAGGATTAGGTCATTTGGACTCAGGGAGCCCTAAAACTGAATATATGGGGAATAAATGCTGAAATAAAAGTTCCCTTAGCCGAGACGCGAACTTGTAATTATTTGGTTTCAAGTTTATTGTTCTTTGTTGCTAGGCAACGCGTGTTGAAACCAACGCGCGCTAACCTACTCTGCTACCCCGTCCCCAAATATGACCTTTATATCTAAATATTCTGAAGTACCGAAAAATACTGGTATTTTTGTTTATTGTTTGAAAGATTATTCTATACATCATCATATTTTTATAGGATAACATTTTAACTAATGATATATATAAATGTTGATAGTTACTTATTTAAATATATCCTTTTTCTTAAATAAATATAGCATATATTGTTATGTTGTTATCCATGGAAAAGAAAAGAAAAAAAAAAATTACATCTAATAGAAGAATTAGATATAAGGTATAGTACATAATATATAGGTGTATAGTGTGTAAGTAATATCTAATGACTTTACGATCCTACGACTCGATCTCTACTCATCAGGCATGACCATTAACTACTCACAGCTTGGCAGGTGAGAGAGCTAACGAAATGCTCTGTTTTTAATTTTTCACCATTGGGTGGGCGTTTTCGAAATAAAAATTAGGGGAAAAAAAAGGATTTTTGGAACTCTTTTAGAACACCATTAATAATATATATATATATATATATATATATATATATATATATATATATATATATATATATATATATTTCGTGAATGTCAGTTGATCCGTTCAGGAATCAATTTTTTTTTTTATTTTTCACCACGGGATACACTTGGTAAGTGTAAGTTTACATCTTTCCCACTATTCTTATTTAACCACCCAACAGTCTTAAACACCCAACAGGAAAAGGTTTGTTTTTCAATTCAGAAAAGCCCATTGCCCAAACAGATTTTGGTCCTCCGGGCTGGATAACACCTCCACTAATTTAGTTTGTTCCTCTAGGATTTCGTTTTTCTCTAATCTCCAGGGTCACCAATCCAAGCTTTATGAATCCAATCTCAACGTCGTTCTGTACTTGATACATTTGTAACAGATACGAGCTGTATCAATAAAATCTCAACGTCATTCTATACTTGATACATTTGTAACAGATACGAGCTGTATCAATCGTAAAAGTTTGTAATCCTAATTTCTTCATTGTAATATGTAATTGTACGCAACTCGCCGGATTAGTATTGAGTTTACTTTGTCAACCAGATTTTAGTTTTTTCAAAATATTTAAGATTTATTAATCTTAATGGACCGAAAAATTCATTATTATGAGAAAGATTTTAAGAATAATCAAAGTTCATGAGTTGTCAAGTTGACATGCGATAACTCGCGTCATTTACAATTTCTAGAATGTTTTTCAAATACACTTTATAGTCTGCCTTCTAATAATAAGTTATTATTTAGAAGTGTAGAGGAAACTGCAACTTACTTTCATTTAATATGCTTTTTACAAGTTACAGTCTACAAATTAATATATCCTACAATTGAATTTCATTGCATAATGTTTGGTTTTTTCCTCTTACCCACACGTGTATTGACTATTCAAGGAAAATGCATGAGCTCAATGATAAAGAAAATAAATAAACAAATATGTGAAGATAAACAAACTATTTCAAGCAAACAAATTTAATAGTATTTTTTTTTTTTTTTTTTTTACATTTTATTGGTATTTCCAACTGTATTAAAAAAAATGCATTAAGTAAATGTGATGTGTTATATAATACAATGACATGATATACATGTAGAGAAGCTTCCCATTGGAAGCACTCTAAAAATATTCTAAACTAGAAGGTCCCCGGGTCACTTCCTTTTCAGGCGCCTCGGAGGATTATCCGGAATCGAAGAGGAAGAAATGATTGAAACTAGTGGGTTAGAGTGAGAATGGAGTTTGTCATGAAAGGATTGATACCTTGTCCGGGCCCAAATCAGTAACATAGGGAACATTAAGGTCTTTATGGATAAGTTTATTTGTGACAAAGTAAGGAGCGTTGAGGACTTTACGATGGAATTAGGATTGTAAGGATTGGATGCGGGGAGAATTTGATGGTTTAGTAGAGCCCCAAAGCTCAACTCCGTAAATCCAGATTGGACTTTAAATAGTCATGTAGATGAGCCTTTTGTAATTCAGAGGAAGGTTTGACCGTTTGTCTGGTAAGTGTTGAAGTAGCCTAAAACGACGAATAGTAAATTAATAACTAAAATTTACATTTAAGCTCTATATGAGAAAGTATATCAGTGAGAAATGACTATACATTTATTAAAATCGTTTCAGACTTTATAAAGAAATAAAAACTTTATTTTTTGTAATTCAATTTCAACAAAAACAGCTAAAACATTTCGGGAATGAAACTATCTTAAATTTGAAATTTCAGTGTTGTGTACCTTTCAGTTTTTTTCGCTGAAGCAAACATAAAAAAAAAGTCGTATTCATACCATATTTTCGAACCTATTAGGTGGATAGACAATTTTAACTTGATCTTCACATATTAAATTCCTGATTTATATTTAATAAATAAATTTTCTCAAGATGTATGGACAAAAATTCACGAACCAAAATAATAAAAACTCTAGGAATAGATTCAAATTGTGTGTAGAATGAATAAATAAAAGAAAGAAATAGCTCCGAACAACAGCCAATTAGTTTTACGAGACACATTTTTAATATTAATAATGATCATGATGTCAACAAGATCTATTTAATAGAAAAAAGTTCAATCTTTATACAGTGAAACCACAAAATTACATACAGAGTCATATATTTGTAAGTTCTTAATCGAGATTCCATTATACTATTGGTATGAGTATCGATGTGCTTCAGTCTCTGACTTTCAACATGATTAATAAAATCTGGTGCGGACAACACAAGATTTTCAATTACCTCCATTTTTGAAATCAATGAAAGAATTTTCAAATACAGTGAGAGATAAAAAATACGTGAAACTATTAAAGAACTAATTAAATTGAATTTATATAGAAACATGTGTTTTATTAAAAAATCTATTATATTATAATCTAAAATAATCAGTTAGTTTTATCTTATTTTCATCACTCTCTGTTAACTTTTAAAAGCTTGAGTATAAGATAATATTTTTTCTAAAACCTTTAGCTTTCAATGGGTATATCATACATATATATTACTGCTCTTATGTTCAAAAACAAAAAATTGCATTAAAAAAATATTTTTTTCTGTTTTCTCCTTTAGTTGGATATCGAATTCATTCAATTTATATATTTATCTGTTTTTCATCAGTGGTAACAAGATATTATAGTCATTTTTATAGAATCAACAAAAGTAAAGGTACTTTAGATGAAGAAAATTTAAAATATCGGCATTTAAGCCCTGTCAGACCACTTTTATCCGAATGAAACCTAAATGATATTAAAGCCCATTAAATTTTACATCGATATAGCGAGTTTAATCAAAATTCAAAGAGTCGGAACCGTTTTCGAGAAAATCGAAAAAAGGTGCAAAATGCATGGTATAAAATGGCTCTTCTGGTAAGTTTATTTTGATGAAAAAGGTTTTGTAACGTCTCGGGTGTATATTTGCCTTTAATATGAAATTTCAGTTTCATAGGATTTGCCGTTTCCGCCCGGGAGTTACCATACACACACACACAGACATTTTTCGGGACTTGGTTATTTGGACTCAGGGGACCCTAAAACGTTTATTTCCGTTGAAAACTGGAATTCGAAAATTTTCACGATCGCAATACTTTCCCTAACTATATATAGTAAGTGAAAGTAAAATATGTATAGTGATTAGTTTCACATCCAGTCGTATGAAATTTTTATGTCGTTGGAGTTTCTGAGTAAGCAGGAAGTCGAACAAACAACATATCCTACCATGATAAAAAAAAAATTAACTCCACTAGCAAATTATTAGCCACGCCTATAGAACTAGAAAAAAAAAACGCCAACTTTTGGTCACCCATAGCATGTAGCCTTCCAAATACAGAATTGAAAACATGGCATTTCTAAAGTGTAACAAAAAAAATAAATAAATAAACCTGTACCTCGGCTTAGTATATCTAGAGATTGGTAATGTTCCTAGACCGATAGCTGTGTACTGAGGTAATTAGGCCTTGGTTACGCTCAGCCAACAGATTTTTTCGCATCATTGGGTACCCACTTTTTTAGAGGCTGGGTCTGCCCCCAGGAGGGTCTCCATACCCCAGGTGTAGTCCCCAGCTGAAATAACAGAATAAATAATATTAAAGTGCAACATAAATTATGAAAATTTAAATTAAAACTACGTATATTATCAAAAAAATTACTCATACCATTTTGATTCCGGTTTTACAACATTTTTTACCAAACAGATCACAAAAATACCTGGTAAATAAAACGAGTGCCTGGAGTATGCCTCATGGATTTATTTTGAAAAATCCGTTCAGGTGTTCTACATTCATACATTTGCATATTTTCAAAAGCAGCATAATACAGTTGAAATGCAGATACAATGAATCACATCCTTGTAAATACAATAAATGATATAATATATATATATAAATATATAATATATAAATATATATTATATATCTATATAATATATAAATATATATAGAGTGCATGATGGATATAAAAGTATGTAAATTGCTTTATAAGAATGTAAAAAATAATGTTGTTTATCTTTAAGTTTTAAAATAAATGTTTTTTGTAGATCCCTTGAAAATGGCAAAAGGCCGAAATGTAGGGAGAAAAAAATAAAAAAATAATATGAGTTGAATGAAATGGATCATTTTAATTAAAGGAACCTAATAATACAATAAATGATATTGCAGTAAAAAAATGCAGAAAAATAACAGAATCTCGAAACACGCATTGCAACACAAAATCTGATGCTGTATTCAGAAATAGCATTCTCGTAAACCTATTTAATGATATCTCCATCAATAAAAACTACAAAACAAAAATAATTTAAAAACGGGTAAGGCTTTGTTAAACTCCATATGAAAATTCACTTTAGAAAATCCTTTCATATTTTACAGATAAAAATAACAAACAAACTGATGAGAAAACGTCCAAATTAATTGTCATAGTGAATGATTTCTTCATTGGTTAACACATCAGAATGACTTCAAAGGATGCATAACCAAGAATTTGTTACTCAATTTAAAAAAAAATCTTAGGACCATTGACCAGGTTGGAACCACGACCTTGGCATAGAAGGCTGTTTTTCTAGCCACTACACCACAGGTGACTCCTAAATTAAATCATATTGAATACTGGGAAATCTTATACACAAGCAATGTTGTATTTATTTATTTTATATATGTTTGGCTTTTAGTGGATCAAAGACCATCAACAGTTATTACCAATCCGCCCTTCAAGCTCCAATCTTTTCTTTTTTTTTCCTGGCTATTACTTAAGTAACTAAGATCTATTACACAAGATCTATTACAAGCCAAACAGCTCAGATTTCAAGTATTATTTGAGAATGTTAACACAGTGTCTTAACTTTCTCCACCACCATGGCTACCGATCTGTTTTCCTTCAGTTCAAACTCGGTTTTCTTGATGTATGTTTTTTATTATATGATAGATTAAAGGCAGATCCAGGGTTGTCCACATCTCTTTGGTAGAGATTCTACTAATATTCAGGATTCTTCATTAACAATGGTTTGATGAGGTCAGTCCCCTTGCAGGCATCACTGCATGAAATTAGAGACAACTTTATGATAAGTTTCATTGCAGTAAATATAATATTACTAATATTAGATTATTATAAACTACTGTCTGAGCTATGCCAAAGGTCACGGGTTCAAACCCACAGGTGGTCCTAGGTTTTTTTAATGGGAGTAAAAAATCCTTAGTTATGCTGTCCTACAGAGAGGACGTTAAAAGGTGGTCCCGAGCCTGAACAATGTCAGGTACTCGTTAAAGATCCCTATTCTAATAAAACCTGGATAGGCAAAATTTATGACTCCCACTGTAGCATCGTCCAATTAGCCATAGTAGCATAAAGTGACATTAAATAAATCAACAAACAAACTACTGTCTGATATTAGAAACCTAGAAATTCATTTTAATAATTATAGTCAGCTATGCAGATTAATAAAATATATAAAAATACTATGCAAGTACTCAGGTGAGAAAATACCTTGCATGTCAGTCATTGGTTCATTTTTGTCATGGCTCTTAGGAGTAGAAGTATAAAACTAAGTTGTGAATACAATCATTGTTTTTTTTATCTTAGAGGAAAGTCTAACAAAAAAGAAGTTAAATGTGGTTACTTAACTTAAAGGTGTCTGAATATTTTTATTTTTTCAGATTATTTAATTGTAAAAAAATAATAATAATAATAAACTCATGAATATGATTTATTTTTTCATCTGACTTTGATTAAGAAGTAACAAAGCTAGATTTTATATTTAAGAAAGAAAAATTTGGTGCATGCAACACACAACTTGCACTTACCTCCATTGTTAAAATCAATTTGAGAATTTCCAAATAAAGTTAGAGATGAAAATAAATTTTTAAAGAATAAATTACATTAACTTTCGATAGAAACATGTGTTTAATTAATAAAATTATTATATTATTACCCAAAACAATCAGTTATTTTTATCCACTTTTCATTACTCTCCATTAACTTTTACAATTGTTTGTGTAATATAATATTACTGTTTTTATGTTCAAAAACACAAAAATCACATTAAAAAAATATCTTTCAATCAGAATAAAATCAAATTGAAGCCTATTAAATTTTACATCCATATAGCGAGTTCAATCAAAAAAGTTCAAAGAATAAATTACATAATATATTATTATTTTATCCTTAGCAATCATTTAGTTTTATCGGCTTTTCATCACTCTCCATAAGTTTTACACATCCGTGTATGAGATAATATTTTTTCTAAATCTTTAGCTTTCCAACGTTATATTATACATCTTTATCAATATTTTTATGTTCAAAAATACAAAAATTGCATTAAAAAATATGTTTGTTACTTTTCCCCTTTAGCTGTAAAACAAAGTCGCACAACTTGTATATATTGAGCAATTATTTATCAATACTAAGAAGATGATATGCTTAATGTTTCAAAATCTACAAAATTAAAGGTACTTTAGAAGAAGAGAATTTAAAATAAACGCCATTTAAGTCCTGTCGGATTATTTCAATCAGAACGAATCCTACATCAAATTGAAGCTCATTAAATTTTACATTAATAGAGAGAGTTTAATCAAAATCGTTGCAGCAATTTTTGATAAAATTGTAAAAAGGTGTAAAATTCATCCTATAAAGTGGCTCTTCTGGTAAACTCATTTTGATGAAAAAGGTTTTGTAACGTCTCGGGCGTATATTTGTCTTATATATGAAATTTCAGTTTCATATGACTTACCGTTTCCACCCGGGAGATAACACACACACACACACTTTGCGGGACTTGGTTAATTGGACTCAGGGGACCCTAAGATGTGTATTTGTGTTGAAAACTGGAATTCGAAAATGTTCACGATCGCAATACTTTCCCTCACTATATATAGTAAGTGATAGTGAAAATGTGTTATTAATAAAATAAACTAAGTAGAAAAAAGTATTTCATGTCAGCACGATATATCAGCTTGTCCAAAATGGCTTACCTGCATATTATGATTTAAGAATTTAATTTAATTCTATTTACTTTCATCCAATAATATGATTAATTTAAATTAGGGAACAATATAATACAAAGCAATTTTTGGTATATACTATAAAAGTCTTTATTGGTAACAAATACTTTATGAAAATACATCAAGAAATATAATACATATTTGGTGGATTGTTTAATAATAAATATATCACAGTTATCAGAAAATACAAAGTCAATGGGTACAATACAAGCCTCATTAAATAAAAATAGAAATTTCTACTGTCTAAGAATTTTGTCCAATACAAAGAGCTATAAAAAAATTTGCTTTACAATTCATTTCTGATTGAATGTAACTTCTCGTAAGACTATAGTTTTTCATTTGAAAAGTATAATGTTCTATATAAAAATAAAAATATGTTTGAGAAAGATTTTAGTCTTAGTAGAATTAAATTAAAAATTTTTTGTACAACATGTACGATATTTAAAAATATATACTTAAAGGAAAAAGATAGAATAACTATAGGTCTGTAATAAAGTTTTTTAGTCAGTTCACAGGAGAATTACATATGAAGTAAAGAAGTTGCATGTAAATTAATTAAATAAATATTGATATTCATTCTCTGATATTACAGTAGAAAAACAATTGTCTGATGATGAACATAAATTTTGGATACAATGTTGTTGGGAAAACAGAAAATAAATTCTGTATAACAGTCATAATATTAGGGTGTATGCCATGTGCAAATAAAGATCTGAAGCCAAGGGAATGTTTATTTTGTGTTGAAAAAATTAAACTCATTATTAAAGAAATATCTTTGATAAACTCTGATATTTGAGGTACAACTGAATATTGCATAAAAAAGGTGTACCTTAACCATTAAATAATTCATTAACCTAAGAACCATATAATGATATACAAGAAACAAAAAATTCTAGATATTTGTGTTTGTTTCAATTAAATTTAGATTTTAAAAAGTGCTTTTGTGTCAAGTTACTTATTCGATTCTTAGGGTATGATCTTTAAACAAATGGGACAAGACATTTATTCAAGTGGTTGCTTAATATTATATACAAACGACATTGGTATTAAAGACTAGGCTGAGATAACAAATGAATCATAATGTATAATTACTAAATATCACTTACATATAAATAAAACTGATTATCTTAAGTGATCGTTTTGGTAATGCTATCATAAGGAACATAGAATCTAATGTAAACAGTCATTTACTGTAATAAATAATAAAAAAATAATTAAACAGCACTGATACACAGCTGTGTGTATATTTTGTCATTATTTGAAAGACCTGAAGACTACCTAAAACTTAGGGCTATAATGGAAACACTAACATTGATGAGATGTCACAAAATTGTATACATCATCCTAATAAAATGTATACATTATTTGTATACATCTATCATAGCCTTCAGATAAAGGCTATGATAGATGTATACAAATAAATGACAATCACATAGAAAAGTTGCATAATATGGACCACTAATTTAACACAATAGTTACCTTAAATAGTTGTAATATTTGATTACCATTGTTGTATAGGATTATACAGAATGAGTTAGATAGACATTTGCCTTGAATCACAATTCTTTAGGGGTGAGAGAATTAATCAAGTGTACCATACATGGATATTCAAGAGATATTTTAGGCTATATTAACTATTAGAGTGAGATTAAAATGAAATTTATTAGATAAAAATTTAAAAATCAACAAGCGTTATACAGATTTTTTATTGACATTTTTTTTCTAAAAGCTCTAAGAAAATTGCAAAAAACATTTCTTTAACATGAAAAAAACAGCCTTTATAAAAGCCTTTATAAAAACTTAATATTTAGTTGCATGTGTGTGAAAACTGAAAAAGGAGGACTTCCCTAACTGGAAACTTATCTAAAACCTTATTCATCAATACAAGCACTAACATGAAACATGACATCAAGTATATTGGCAGAATTGAAGCTTTAAAAAAACAAAAAAAAAAAACAGCATCTAAAATTGCTCCATGATAAATTTTAAGTCCATTATAAGCAACTTTTCCTACAAAAATATATTTTCATTTATAAATACATTTTTTTTTTTTAAATAAACATTTAAATCTATTAAAAGGATGGATTTTTAAATATACATCTTGGTAACAATACTTTCTACAGAAAATCAGTTGTTTAAAAATGTAAGTTTAAATGAAAGTCTTGGTCAATTGAAAGCCATTCATTAAAAACGTTATTCATTTTTAGAATCATACTAAATAAAATTTCCAACAATATTTTAAGGATTATTTTATAATAAATTCAATAAAATAATTGACATGGATTATCCCCATCTGCTCCTTTCTCTCAGAGGAAGGTTGTGGTTTTGAGGTGTTGTGAAGTCAGGGGTCTATAAGATTTTTAATTGTACAATATTGAAATAATTGAGTAGTATAAGTTAATTTACTAGTTAAATATAGAAAATTCTTCAATATACCAATTTTAAATACTGATTGAGTTCAAATACTCAAATAGAGATGTGCACAGCTATCTTCTGACATCCATGTCAATCATTCCAATGACTCAAATATAATTCTGTCTTTATATCAATATATAAATAAACAAACATAAAATAGCAATATAATAAAGTATTTAAAATTTCAAAACCATTTCCTCTTTTTTTTGTTTTTTTTGGTATAAGATATTTTTATATATAACATAAAAAGATAGAACACATCCATTGATATAAAACATTGATGGACCAATGACTGCATAATAGGTTTTCTAAACCAATAGCTACAGAGTTCTTTCTCAAATAAATTTGTACATAAAAATTTAAAATATAAAATTCTCTTTGGTTAGTATGGATAGAAGAATAGTATTATATTAAATTTTGAATAAAAAGAGAAATGACATTTTCTCATCATAAAGCATGCTGAAACTTTCAGCTCAAAAATCATGGCTTTTAGTGAACCATCCCAAAGAACATCCATAACGCCAGTGCCGCAACTCCATATTCTGGCGTTTTAGCTTTTCATTTTTGAAGTCATAAGAAGCATGGATTCTGGGAAATAAAATTATATATATTTAAATTGAGCCCAAAATATAATACATTAAATAAAACTAACTAAAGTTATCTTAAATTTGTGTAAGTAAACATAAAAAGGAATTCTGATCAAAATTACACACTAGTTTATCTAGCAAGATTTTCGAAATATTCAGATGGAAGTTCTACAACTGGAACATTTTACTAGTCAACAAGAATGAAACAAATAAATCAAGCAATGTGCTAGCGAACTGTAAAATATCAGGTGTTTAATTAGGCTCTACAAACCATCCATTTTTTTACGTCACATATCTTTGAAAAAATATTTATTTCAATCATTTAATATCCACTGATGAATGAAAAATGATAACCTCACTTAGACCACACTTTCTCCCTCTGTATTCCAACTTCATGAAAACATATTTGATCTTGTACATGAACTATTGCTTGGGCAAGAATCTAAATATTGTATATAATCTACATACTGCAATACTGTAGTATATTCATTTTTATTTTTTTTATAATGATATCCCAACCCATCCTAACACCTTCCTTTCTACCTATGCTGATGACACTTGTGTGTTATCAGTCAATACTGATCCAACTATTGCCTCTCAAAATCTCCAATCCCACCTCAGAGACCTTGAAGTATGGTGTCAGAACTGGAGAATAAAAATAAATTCCAACAAATCCAACCATATTACTTTTACCTTTTGTCGTAAACCTATGACATCCTGCCCAAATATCTCCTTCAATAATACTCCTCTTGTCTCGGTTGAACAGATCCGATATCTAGGACTGCACCTTGACAAACGCCTTACTTGGAACCCTCATACAAGACTGAAACAACAAGAAGCTGCACGACGTTTTTGACTACTTCAACACTTACTAGACAAATGTTCTAATCTTCCACTTAACTACAAAAGACTCATCTACATGACTATCATAAGACCGATATGGACTTACAGAGTTGAGCTCTGGGGCTCTACTAAACCATCGAATTCTTCTCGTATCCAATCCCTACAGTTCAAAATCCTGCGTAAAATCCTCAATGCTCCTTACTTTGTCACCAACAAACTCATCCATAAAGACCTTAATGTCCCATATGTTGCTGATTTGGCCCGTACGATGTGTCAATCCTTCCATGACAAACTCCATTCCCACCCTAATCCTTTCATTTCAATCCTTTCTTCCTCTTCAATTCCTGACAATCCTCCGAGGCGTCTGAAAAGGAGATGGCCCCAGGACCTTCTAGTTTAGAATATTTTCAGAGTGCTTCCCATAGGGAAGCTTCTCTACGTGTGTTTCATGCCTTTTTATATTTCATTCAAATTTACTTATAATATTATTTGTTATACAGTTGTAAATTCCAATAAATAAATATATATACATAAAAAAAAAAAAAAATTATAAACTTTTCTTAGTTAGTCCTTTTTATTGATTGTTAATTCTGTTGTTATAATGTTTTATAGTTTAAATTCATATATTATAGTTAGAATCCGGCGGTATGTTTGCATTTTAAGGGTACTAGTTTGTATGTTTACACAGGCAACAATATGCCAGCTTCTCTTTCTCCCCAGATGTGTATAGATGCTCTATATTGTTATGTATTAAGGATACTGAGGGGAGTTCATTATTATATAATTTTTAAAAAATCAAGTAAATATTAATAATCCTTTGTCGGCAAAAGGCATTTACAACCATAGGGCCCCCCAGCGATACCTCGAGAAACTTTCTAGACCTCAGGGGCACTTCCCATATCAGCTCCCGCTTTCCTTTGTCTGATAGCAGACAGGCTTATTAGGCTTTGATTATACAACTTCTGTTAAATGGCGCACAGTAGACCTATTTGGTGGTAGTGCAAGTCTATGCCAGCAAAAAATAAAAACAAAAACGTCATGCACACTGTACAATGACAACAGAACAAGAGGTAACATACCTCCTACAATTAATATTACCTAAAGTGATAATGAATATAGAGTTTTAGAGTTTTCGAGAGACATTCATCTGTTGAATTATAACTTTGTCAATGATGAAGCTAAAGGGTTGATGCTGAACAACATAGATAAATAAATTTATAACTTAAATATCACTTTATGAAAAAGTTATTATTTCTGTTATTATATATAATTAATTTTATGTAATTTGACTTTTATTATGTTCATTCCGTAAATATTTTATGAATTTGATCTCAAAGCATTATCCTATTTGAAACAAATAGTTTATCCAAAGGAAAAAGGTATCTTGAGCTTAAAAAAAAACAAAAAAAAAAACAAATGCATGTATTATCGATTTAGAATATCTAATATATTAACTGGTTTCAAACAAATAAATATTTTATATTTCAAGCAGGTGGATATAAAAAAAAGATAAATCTAATTGGATTCATCAGCATGAAGCACGTGTGTAATACACATGCCAAGGTCAGCTTTTTTTGCTTTGTTATTATCTTTTTTATGAGGTGTAAAGAAGGAGGGAGACATAAGAGGAGGGAGTTACTTAAATATAAGTACAACTTCTCAATATCATTACATTATTAAAATATATATATATATATATATATATATATATATATATATATTATGCATATATTTAGATATATACATATATATTTTAATACCGTAATGGTATTGAGAAGTTGTACTTATATTTATACACACACATATACATCGGTTATATCACTTCTTAATATTATTGTTATTAATTTAAATGTACTAGCTCCATATATATATCGCCACCTATATGCTATTATTTTCATAACTTTAATTAGTTGTGCAGTTCCTCATAATCTTGAAATATTTTCATACCAATTTTATTTTCATTTTATATTAATGTTTTTTTTCCCCATGTTTTATTACTGCCAGCGTAAAATATAATAAGTTTATCTTATTAGTTTCTTTTTCTTGATGACTGCAATCCTCAACCAACTTCTCACCATATATTCTTAACGGTAAAAAATGGATGAGATAGTTCGGGTGGGGATAAAAAAAAAAAATTAGAAAATAGTGAAAAACTATTTATAATCAAATGAGGATAATAAACAGTTTTTCTAATCTTTCATTCATCATTATTATGATGAATAATTTCATTGCGGTGCGACAGACGCATTAAGTGGTCCCTGGCCAACTCAACCTCTCTTCTTCAGTCCTCATGCGCAAATACTCCCACGTTCTTCAAATCTTCGGAGACTTTGTTCGTTTTAAGACTAGAAATCCAGTTCCAAATTCATGTCTATTCTCACTCTTTTATACCGAGTTTACCTGATCCCGTCCATCTTGTTTCTTGAATGGCTGCAATATCCATGCTTAGTCGAGATGATTGATCTTTCAGTTCATTAAGGGCTCCTGGTCTATACAAGAATTATATATATATATATATATATATATATATATATATATATATATATATATATATATATATATATATATATATAAGGAGTATAGCGCACATTCCAGGTTCCGAATTCGAATAAATTTGTGGGAGTTCCATGTCATTTCCATAATCCAGTCCGATTTCCGAGGCTTTGTTGTTGAGCTTTAGTAACTTTGCTTTTTTATAAGAGACGGGGTGTCAGCCATCCTCTCAACACCTCCACCCTTATCCAGGCTTGGGACTGGCAGTGGTTCAGTGAACTGATCCTGGGAGTATAGAGACCCTCCTGGGGCACACCCAACCTCATTAAAGTGGGTACCCTAAAATGGGGAAAAAAACCTGGCAGGTGAGCGTGATCTCAGGCTAATCACCTCATTGCACGGCCATTAGCCTAGAAACAGTATGAATCTCTACATGTACTGAGGCCAAAACTCTTCATGGGTTGTAGTGGCACAGGTTTTTTTTTTTTTATTGATAATAAATATTTGTTTACTATTTTCTAATAATTTTAGACTGCCACCAGAACCATCTTATCCTTCATATTTTAATTATAAAACTGACATTATTAATACATAAATAATTTTAATTAAGTATAATAAATGTAGATAATAATATCTTACACAAATAAAACTTGCAAATAAGAAGCATATCCAGACATCAAATGCCACCAACCATGTAACTGAGTGAATGGGTCAAATACTCCTGGAATATTTGATCTTAATGATCTGAAACAAAGAAAGTATAATCACTAGAATTATCTAAGACATACTAATTTCTTATTTTTTTAAATTCTTTTATTGAAATTCACAACTGTACAATTTACATAGTACAATAAGTGAATGTGGTAATTACAGACAATTGGCTTGAAAAAGTCATGAGAAGAATCTACCCTGCGGTAGCACTTCAATGTTTATTTGTTCAGCAGGTCTCGAGGCCACCAGTCTTTTCAGACACCTCAGAGGATTATCGGGAATATATGTCGATGAGAGGATACGGACAAGCGAGTTTGTATGGGCGGGTAATTTAGAATGAAAGGAGGTGTATCTTTTTTGTGTATGATTTCTGCAACTAGTGGGATATTCAGGTCTCTTTGGATGAGTTTGTTGGTAACAAAGTAAGGAGCGTCGAGGATTTTGGATTGCAAGGATTGGATGCGGGAGGATTTTGATGGTGTTGTGGATCCCCATAGCTCAATGCCATAAGTCCAAATAGGTCTGATAATGGTTGCTTACTAATTAACGATAAAATTGAAATATGTATTCTGGAGGATCCTCATTACACATGGAACATATTATATTAATATATCGAGTTATTCATGATTAATGAGTTTTAAAATTTGCTGGGCATGTTTAACTACTCTGCCTAGTCAACTATTTGTTACCAAATAAATGAAGAAAAATTCAGAAAAGCCATTAGATTATATTTATAATATTTATTATTATAAAATAGGGGTGGGTATAATCGAATGACGATTATCAAATCATTCGATTATTTCAATCATTCGAATTAATCGATTATTGTATTAATCGGTTTAGATAAGTGAATGATCATTCAAACTAAACTCTTTAACGATAATCGAGGGATTATAAGGAGCTGGGATATTCGAAGGGCCTTTGTTTTGCTCATCGCATAAATTATATACATATTTCCAATTAAGCTCAGGCACCTCAGCCACTATACATACGGCAGTTCATATATCATCTCTCACAATGCATACTAATCATTCGATCATTCGATTATGAAATCATTCGATTATTTAAATCATCTAAGTCCGATCATCCAATTATGACGATCATTCGATTATGCCCACCCCTATTATAAAATGAATGGTAAACACCATCAAGAGAGAACTTGCAGTCAAATAAACATATAGAGAAATTGGATTGATAAATATAAATTAAGAAAATATAAACAAAATATTACCTCAAATTTGGACAAAACAACTGGTCCAAATTCCAAAGAATAAATCCAAGTATATATATTGGAGTTGCAATCAGAAATATTTTTTTACAAGTTTTACAATCATTGATCCTAAGTAATCGTAAATCCAATATAACTGACGTACACACCAGGACACCATATGATGCATGCTGAAAATTGGCTGAGGCCAAAGGAGGTATATAGCAGTGAAAATTACTGCAAATAATGTAAGAAAGATAAATAATGGTGGATTTGAAAACATCCTGTTACTGAAAGAGGATTTTTGTACTTCTGCCCTGCAAAAAATATTTATAATAAGAAATGTGCATAGAAAGCCAAATTAATATTTAGTATTTTAAAGTAAAAAACATACAAGTAATATACTAAAATAGAGGTTCCCCAAACCATAGGGAGTTCATCAAATAGTTGCATCCCATACAATAAAGTCATATGAAAAGCCCATGAGCCCAGACCTACAACTAAAGGTAAAATGAATCAACATTATTTAATCAGATGAATTTTAAATTTTATACAAAATAAAAATATTTACAATATTTTATCTTATCCCTATGTTATATTTGTTATAGGCTCACATTATAATAGAACCGTATCATGAATTACTACAGTGTATTTTTTTTTTCATTTCATCAAGAAACAATACTTATTCTCCTGTTTTTAATAAGACATTTTAGATTTGAAATTGTATCAGATAGTACTAGTGCAAAACCCTTTATAGGGCAAATAAAATAATTCTTTATTAGTTCAAGAACTACCATCAGAAATGTTTTGGATGAATTCATCAAATTGTAACTCAACTGAAAAGAATTATTTATTATTACCTTATTGGTTATTAATCTCACTATCAATGATAAACATACCTTTTCCATGAGAAATATTTAGTAAAGTTTAGTAAACAAGCAGCCACTAAAATTACTCAATAATAAAATTGACTGTAGTCGATGTGGACAACTACTAGTCATCAAAATATTAATTATAATTGAAGACTATTAGTTTTATCCATAATTACAGATAACTTGTTTACTCATTGAATTCTGATCTCTAGAAGATCTCAGTAGGGGTAATAGATTTTGTTTTTATGATTTGAGTGCATTTTAATGAAAAAATCCTGAGTAATATTTAAAAGTACTCACAAAGAGCTGGTTAAATTTAAAAACCTTCTGATAATTTATATCTGATTAAAAAAGCATACAGGCAGAATCATCTTCAAATCTTTTCCATTTTTCAATTTATATATCTTTAGTAATGAGATCTATTTTGCGTTATGGATATTTAGGTACATTCTAATATTTTAGAGGAGCGATTTTTGAGGTCCTATGCCTCTTATCTACAGATTTAATTAAACATTCAAGTTTCCTAAATATTAAATAAAATCTACAATAAATGTTTTTATTGATAAGTATAGTCCTGAATAATACCAAGCCCAAGAAATGTAGATGAGCTATGAGTAATAGCACAGGTTTGTATTTACGTTGAAATCAATATTAATTTTAAAAGCCAAGCTCCAGATTACACAGCAGTAGACAATAATATAATGAGACTCTGAAGATTTAAAAAATATATCGGCATCTGAGCACAATATCTTTCAATCAAGTACTTGATACCTAATATATATTGGTATAAATATATAATCTATATAACAATCTCTCTCTCTCTCTCTCTCTCTCTCTATATATATATATATATTATATATATATATATATTAATATATATACACACACAAACACACAGAATGGTCATAATTTAAGTTTGTTTTAATTATCATATCTGTTTTTAAATTTGTTAATATAAGACATTATCTAATTATTATTTATATTTACTATACACTTTTTTTTTAATTTTTTTTTTTTTTATTCTTATTATTTCACTCTCAGGCAAAAAAAACAAACAAACAATTTTAAATGACAGGTAAAAAATATCCTAAAAGGAATTCTCTTTGAATAAATACAGAATTTATTATAATTATTATTAATGATGGAAGAATAAACCGATCCTTGTGCCTGGAAGATTGGTAGACACTGGCAAGTGTGGTGAAGGCTTAAAATTAAGACAGAAATGTTATTACACAATAAAATAAAATAAATTATTAAAAGTATTTTTTTTGTTTTGGATTCTTTGGAAACATTCAAAATTCCAAGAAATGACATTACAGAATAACTATTTTTAAAAATTATAAATAAAGAACAAGATTTAAAAAAACAAAACAATATGCATAATTCTTAGATAGTAAATGAGTTCAGGGAATGAAGATTAATATAAATAATTATATGATGCTTTCAGAGTGAAGGTCACCAAGAGGATATACTTTTAAATAATCAGCATTTGATAACTACAGTAAAAGCAAAACCATTACATTTACTGAGAAAAGAAATGTAAACATTTTAAAACTGACAAAACATAAAAATTACATAAAATGAATTATAATACATATTAAGAAAAACATTGTAAAAAGTGCATCAATTCTAACATTTAATCTTAAAAATTTTGGAATTCACAATCTATCAAATAGTCTAAAACATAAATCCATGCCTAACTACTGTTCAAGTAATCTCTTGAGTTAATATAGAATAGAATAAATATAAAATCAATCGATTGATCAATATTGATAACACTTGTCATTTGTCATGAGGCTACTACCTTTAACTTACTTAAAATGGATGAATGTAAATATATAAACCTCCAATCTAATTCCTGTTTGATTACTTCCACTATACCCCAGAGAGGAAGTATGATCATTATTAAATTAGTAATAGTGTTGGCTAAAAAGAAAAAATATAAAATTAAAATAAAATAAAACTGTAAAGATTCATGAAGCAAATAAAATAATTAAGACAAAAAAACACTTACTCATTTCTGCTATGTAATAACTGTAAACATAATTTTCTTCACACCAATCAATAGTGGCAGTAGCTTCACCCCAAAAACCATATTTGTGGTTGGTGGCATATCGCAATAATAGTTCAAAACAGTTTGAAAATTAAGGAATAGAGTTAATATACTGTAACCGGGGGTCCGAAGGGCTCATCACCAGACACACACCCTACCTACGGCGAACTGATAAGTTCTCTAGGAGAATCTGATAGCGTAGTCAACAACAGGTTAAAAGTTGGTAATCAAGCAGCTTTGGTATTGGGTTCTAGTTCCTCGGTATCGTTCCTGTTTCGCTGTTACGAATGAATGTGAAGTATTATTAACCAGTTCTTTGGTAAGTAAAAGTGGTGGGGATACAGATGTAGATGGCCATTGACTATTCATGACCCCTATAAGATGATTTTAAAATGGTTCATTAAATACCTAAGTATTACTCATGCGTGGAAATGTTGTATTCAGAAATGATATTCTAAAATTCAGAACAGTTTTTCCATTCGTTAGTAGTCAGTAAACACTGACAGTTGAGAAAAGGAAAATTAAGAAAAAAAATTCAAGGTTTATTTTAGGAATGTAAAATTCTCTCGTGGAAAATATTAGCAAGAAATACGATCATAATAATTCCCAATGGCCAATGACCTAAAATTAATTACATTGAAGGAAATGTTGAACATTCAGGATTTAAGCTCTTTCAAACAATTTCAATGAGAACAAATCGTAAATGGCATTAAAAATAATCTAATTATACATTGATATAACACATTTAATCAAAATCGTTAGAGCCGTTTTCGACATCGTAAATAGGAAATGCGCTGTATGAATTGGCACTTCCGGTTTTTTCAATTATTAATATTATTATAAAAAAAGTTGCTGAGGCATAGGGGTAGGCATAATCGAATGACGATTACCGGATCATTCGATTATTTGAATCATTCGATTGAATCGATTACCGGATTAACAGGTTTGGAGAAACGAATGATCATTCGAACGATAATCGAGGGATTATAAGGAGCTAGGATAATCGAGTGACCTTTTTTTTTTTTTTTTTTTTTTTTTTTGTCTCTCAGAATGCATAGTAATCATTCGATCATTCGATTATTTAAATCATCGAAGTCCGATCCTCCGATTATGACGATCATTCGATTATCCCCACCCCTACTGAGGCATATATGTAGGATCTAGCTTAAATATTAAGTTTAATTTTTGTTTTCAACTTAGAATTACCAGGCACACAGAACATATAGTGAAATATAGTTATATATTTATTTGTTTTCAGGAGACCCTAAAATATATTTCTGTTGTAAAATGGTTAAAATTTTAATTACCGCCATACTATCCCTTAAGTTAAGTAAAAGTAAAAATGTTTGCGCTTGACGCCTTATGTTCCTTTGTATACAAATATATAATTAAATAAATATTGTTATTTTGTAAACACATTATTATTACCTGATTTCTATTGAAATATAATACTTATTGTGGGGTCACCCATAGCGTAGTGGCTAGCATAACAGCTTTCTATGCCAAAGGTTGCGGGTTCAAAACCGCGGGTGGCCCTAGGATTTTTTTAATGGGAGTAAAAAATCTTTAGTTATGCCGTCCTTTGGAGGGGATGTTAAAAGGTGGTCCCGAGCCTTGCGATGTCAGGTACTCGTTACAGATCCCTATCCTAATAAAACCTGGATAGGCAAAATTTAGGACTCCCACCGTAGCATCGTCCGATTAGCCAAAGTAGCATAAAAGTGACGTTAAACGAATAAACAAACAACATAATACTTATTGTATCAGTAACGGTGGAACCCTTAGTGGAACCTAATACAAGAAAGTAACTGCTTATCTTCTGATAAACAATGATAACCTTCCCGCAACACCTCACTTGGCTGATTGTATTAGGAGGCAATTTTTACTGTCAATGAATTCCTATTATTGAAAGGAAGCTTTAAGTCTTATTTTTTAGAGTTTAAAATGAATTGTTTTCTACGTTTAAACTGCGTCAAAAACATCAGTTCAGTGCTGTCCAACAATAATATTTTCGTTTGCCACTATGCTGCAAGGAAGGGCACAAGAGAAAAAATGAGGAAGAAAAAAGTAAAAGTTGAGGTAAAGAAAATTGGTTTCATTCCTCATAATCTTCGAGATAAAGGGCAAGTATTTAATTTTAATATTAAACTATATAAATAAAAATGGTGTTTGTTTTTTTATTCATTTAACATAAGTATATGTTACTATGGCCAATCCGACAATGCTACAATTGGAGTCCTAAATGTTTAATGAAACGGTGTTTAATCAATATTATAAGTTAATTAAAAATGTTTTATACTATACAGATTAAGAGCTGGCGAATTTAAAGAAATCATGAACATTAATTAAAATACTAATTGATAATTCTTTGCTTTGTCTGAGCTGATTTCTTAATTTTCATTTGTAATTTTACCTTATAACGATTAATGAGTCAATGTCAAAACTTGTATAGATCCAAAGGGACCACTGTATCTAAAAGAATAAGTGATGAAATGCGGGGTTGGCCGGTTGACGACGTTTGGATTCAAAAGTATTATAGGTGGAGGATTTATAATTTTAAAGAAGCTGTTGAAGCTCACCGAGAAACTCACCATCCTCAGATTTATAATGTACCTGATGCCCCTCTCCATGCTTTCATTGAGCTAGACATGAAAGCTGCTAAAAAAGTAGGCATATTTAAATTTTAGTATTTTTTTTTTTTAATTTAATTCTTTAGAAATTTTTATATAGTATGATTACTATTTTTAGAATAAATTTGTGAGCTCTTTCACGCGTGTTGCTAGAACTCCTCATCACTTTGATCATGGTGAGGATAGAACTACTCTAGTGTTCTGCAAATCTCCTGAAGCCCGTGCCGAAGCTGAGAGTGCTGGTGCTACGCTTATTGGTGATATTGATATAATTAAAAAGATTGAGGTTTGATTAGTAAAATAAAAAAGTGATTATATTAATCTGTGTTAGTCATAATAAGTTTTAAATATTTTTCTCTTCAGAGAGGTGACATTGTACTACCTGACTTTGAACACATTTTAGCCCATCCAAATATTTTACCTGAGTTAGTAAGTTTAAGAGGACTCATGAAAAAGAAATTTCCTAATGTTAAGTCAGGTATAATAAAGAAATGCATTATTTGATATAATGTTTGTGTAATGGTGAGCTTTTTCTAATTTATGTTTACGTTTTTACCAGGTACTCTTGGAACTAATATTGGTGAAATGGTTACTACTTTCCGTAAAGGAATACAATATACTGCTGTTCAAGATTCAGGTGAACTTGATTACGGCTTTGTTGATGCACCTATAGGAAAAGTTAGTAATATATCTGATTAATTACTAAATAAATTTTTGAAATATAGAAAAATTATGGAATCTCAATCATTTGTATATACTCTCATATTATATCATTTATCGACTAACATTCAACTCTCTTCTATGTTTGGTCCAAAACAGACCAATAAAATTCGAAATTAAGGCATATATTCTAAAAGTTTGTTTTAGCCTGCTTTAACTGAAAATTATGAATGTATTTGGCCAAAATTAACAGTACACTAAAATGCAACTCTCTTCCAAGTTTAGTTAAAATTGGACTTGTACTTATCAAAGTATAATGATATTAAGAAAAATGTATTTGTGCCTGTGTATGAATGTAGTGGATGAAATTGGGATTAGTAATAGAATAAGTCACTCGGATTTAGCATGTTCTACTGGATTTGGTATTATAAATTTCCTATAATGTTTAGCTCAGTATTAATTGCACCAAAGACAGTGTATGAACATGTTTATATAAAGGTAATTATTTTCAAAGCTGGCTCAACTTATTTTGAGTTCAAATCATATTGATTTGTTCTCATTTTACAAGAGACACTTATGATTTGGCCCTTGTTAATGCATTGGATAAGGTTGTGTACATTTTTTTTTTATGGATTGAAAACATTTAGTCAATAAGCCTTAACAAGATGGATTGATAACTTATGAAAAAAAATATATATAGTTTTCAAGAAAGTGGATGAGCTGGATGTTTTTAAACTAACCACGTTTAATTGTTTTAAGCATTTATTTACTGTTCTTTCTTATTTGTTATTATTAATATAATGACCTCAATTTATAGTTGAATATGGAAACAAATCATTTAGAAGAAAATTTCAAGTGTTTGCTAGAAGATATTAATGTGATGAAACCCAAAAGATCAGGACCTTTTATTACCAGGTATGTACATTTCTTATAATTATATAATTTTGTTGAATTGAGATTATTTATTTTTATTTTTTTGCAGAGTTTTGTTGACTAGTGCACCATCAGTAGAAAGGTTGAAAATAGATCTTGAGCCTTACCTTGCAGACAACTTTGTGAAAGATGCCTATGAAAGTGATAGTGATGATGAAACAGCAGCACAAAAAGCATCACAATGATAGTTACCTTTTGATATAAATAAATTATGTGTTGTTTTTTTATTGTTTATTTTTTTTTTTAAAGTGAATAAAAAATAATAACTCCTATCCTTGTTGCAACCTTGGTCAAGTGGCCGACCTACCCAATGCTTTCCTCTTCACAGCCACATTTGCCTTGTTTCTTGCTACTCTGTATGAATTGGCACTTCCGGTTTTTCATTTATTATATTATAAAAAAAGTTGCTGAGGCATAGGGGTGGGCATAATCGAATGACGATTATCGGATCATTCGATTATTGAAATCATTTGATTGAATCGATTACCGGATTAATCGGTTTGGAGAAACAAATGATCATTCGAACTGTATTGTCAAACGATAATCGAGGGATTATAAGGAGCTAGAATTATCGAATGACTTTTTTATTTATTTATTTTTTTTTTTTTCTTCATCACATAAATTATATTGATATTCCCAGCTAGGCTCAGCCATCATAGAGACGGGAATTGGGAATTGTGACATATTGTCTCTCAGAATGCATGCTATGCTTCAAATGTTTGCTAGAAGATATTAATGCGATGAAACCCAAAAGATCAGGACCTTTTATTACCAGGTCATTACAAATATGTGCATTTCTTATAATTATATAATTTTGTTGAATTGAGGTTATTTATTTTTATTTTTCTTGTTTCAACCTTAGTCAAGGGGCCGACCAAACTCTTCCAATGCTTTCCTCTTCGCAGCCACATTTGCCTTGTTTCTTGCTACGCTGTATGAATTGGCACTTCCGGTTTTTCAATTATTATTATTATTATAAAAAAAGTTGCTGAGGCATAGGGGTGGGCATAATCGAATGACGATTATCGGATCATTCGATTATTGGAATCATTTGATTGAATCGATTACCGGATTAATCGGTTTGGAGAAACGAATGATCATTCGAACTTTATTGTCAAACGATAATCGAGGGATTATAAGGAGCTAGAATTATCGAATGACCTTTTTTTTATTTATTTATTTATTTTTTTTTTGTTCATCACATAAATTATATTGATATTCCCAGCTAGGCTCAGCCATCATAGAGACGGGAATTGGGAATTGTGACATATTGTCTCTCAGAATGCATGCTATGCTTCAAATGTTTGCTAGAAGATATTAATGTGATGAAACCCAAAAGATCAGGACCTTTTATTACCAGGTCATTACAAATATGTGCATTTCTTATAATTATATAATTTTTTTGAATTGAGGTTATTTATTTTTATTTTTCTTGTTTCAACCTTAGTCAAGGGGCCGATCAAACTCTTCCAATGCTTTCCTCTTCACAGCCACATTTGCCTTGTTTCATGCTACATCGTATTCTTCATATTTGTCTTGAATTTTTCCCATAAAAATATTATATTATGTTATGGGCCTCTTTATGCGGATTGAAAAAAAGTTACCTATGACTAAATCATTGTCTATACGGAATTCCATTTCTCACCTTTCATTATTGTACATTATTCTTTCACCTCCATCCATACATCCATGGGTCCTTCTGTGGTCACATCCAGAACATCCACATAATAATACTTCTAATGATGGAGTTTTGTTAACCGTTAAGAAATTAGATGAGGAAGATGGTTGGGGGTGCGGTCATAAATTAGAAACACACATTTAAAATAAGTGCTATTTTAATTATGTGCCGACATTTCGGCCTACAATGTGGGCCTTCATCAGGGCTAAAAGAAACAAGATAACAACCAATGTAATATATAGACTTAATACTTAATTAAAAATATCACTTATTTTAAATGTGTGTTTCTGATTTATGACCGCACTCAAAACCATCTTCCTTATCTAATAATATTTCTACTTCGAAGATGATCACAGCGAAAGAGGTCCTGTTAGCTTGGGACAACTGGTTGCTCGTTATATTCCCAGTATTGAGTTTTATAAGGAAAAGTGATACTATGGTTTTTACTGTAATTGTCTTTAGTATTGGTGTTCATATAGTGGACTGTTCTGCTGTGTATTGACGCCCAGTATATTAAACTCCAGGATACAGGAAATTCTTATGTGTATTGTTTTTTATAGTGAATAATAAATATTAACTCTTATCCTTGTTGGAACTTTATATTGAAAATCCTATGCCTTCTCACAATATAATTTTTTTTATTTTATTGTTGTTGGTTTGGGTTCTGAGGCGTAAAACCCGATTGTCTTCAACGCCTACAAATTTGTATTGTTGTTTGTCTTACATTTTAGTTCTTACTGTGTTATTTAATATTGAAACAATTTTATTTGATGCATTATTAATAACACTCTCCTATTCGATCTATTGTTTTTCTATTCGATAGTGGCTGCTGCGGCTACTCAACTTTCTTGGTACTTACTATTTCTAAAATATTTTTATGCCTAAAATTTAAATAGTTTAAAGGTGGCCCCGAGCCTGTACGATGTCAAGTACTCTTAAAGATCCCTATCCTAATAAAACCTGAATAGGCGAAATTTAGGACTCCCACTGTAGTATCGCCCAATTTGTCGTAGTAGCATAAAGTGACTTTAATTTAAATAAACAAACAAAAAGTATCTATCCAGTCCTTTTTCTTTAGTGTCTACATTCATTTTTGCAGTCTTTGTATTTAGTTGCAGTCAGAAAGAGCTCCAGGAATTTCTCTTCCATATCTTTATGTTTTATTATAGGTATTTATGGCTATGACTACAGAGAAGAGAAAAATATAATGATAATGGGTCAACAATAGATAACTATTGAGTGACATTAACGGGTTGTAAAGTTATAATATGGAACACTTATTTTATGAGGTGGTGCTATATATACTTTGTAATGCTAATGTAGCTTCAAAGAAAGAAAATGTGGCAAATCGGCTTTATTCTATTGTTCTCCTTCTTTTCAACTAAGGCAATGCCTCAAAATGTAAGTTACCATATACTAATATAAATAATATTTATATCTAAGAATGTCATTCAACATTTATTCGTAATCCATGATATAGCATATACAATTATGTCATAAAGTAAGTTGTGATGTGATGAGATCTTATCTGTATTTAATTATTTTATTGAATAACATTAACATCTAAAGAATTTTTTTTTTTTAATAGGATTTAAGATTCTAGTATAAAATTTATTTTTCAATCAGAACAAGTTGACCTATAATATGTCTTAAATCCTGTACTTTACTTCTTATTTTTGCTACATTCAGAGTAATTATTTCCAAAAACGTAATATTTTTATCATAATATTTTTTACCTGAGACATAATAAATTTACCCATAATTTTATTTAAATCAAACAGATCTTTGATAAATATTTCTTGAAATAAATCAGTAATTGAAGACTCATTTTTAGGGACAGAATCTATGTTGGTTTCATTACTATTGTTTCACATGAAATGTCCGTTTTTATAGTTTCTGAAATACATAAAGGATTTTGCAGGTCTCTGTTGTTTTCTTCCGAATGTTTACATATTTAAAGTAAACAGTTACTAATCCTCTACCTTTGTATTATAAACATTAGCTTCCCAATCAATTACCCATTTTTTAGTATACCTCCAAATATGAACATGGAAACACGCGAGTAATATTTTTGTACGAGTTTAAACTCGGCCATTCAGCAGCTGAGGCCGCTAGAAATATTTGCAAGGCTTTTGGGGAAGGGAGTGTTAATGAACGAACCATTCGCCGTTGGTTTGATAAGTTTTCAGCTTGGAAACTTGCCCCGAGGAAGACCTCCGTCCGTAATAGACAACGATGTCCTCAAACATACAGTAGAAGGAAACAATACACTTGGGAAAGTAAAAAAGCTCAATACATGGGTACCTCATGATCTCACTGAGCGGCAGCAAGACCCCATGTTTCAAAACGTACCGTGCAAAAATTGAAAGAACTGGGCTACGAAGTTCTTCCGCACCCACCATATTCTCCCGACTTGTCTCCAACAGATTACCACCTGTTCAGGAATTTGACAACTTCGCCAAAGGAAAACTTTTAAAAATGATGATCAAGTGAAAAGTGCGTTTTCAGATTTTGTTTCACTTCAAAGCTCAGAGTTTTCCAGTTCGGGAATAGAAAAGTTGGTGTCCCGTTGGGAAAACTGTGTAGAAAAAGAAAATACATACTTCGAATAAAATTTTCTTGTATTGATATCGTATTTTTAATAAAAATCCTTTACCTTGAAATCGGACATTTCATGTGACACAACCCAATAATTTTGTTGGCTACTCAGCAAGATGATTATGTAAAGGCTGAAATTCGTATTGAATATGATGCATTAAATGGGCTTTGTATTTGGTGGTTGTTTACTTGAGAGTAAATCTTGATTTCTAATGAATTTAGGACGATTTTCGTTATTTGAAAAGTGTTCTTTTGAATGTGACAGATGAAACACCACGATGGAAATCCTTCCATTAGTACGTTCCAGCACTTCCTTGATAGATGTTTACCAGCGCATTTAAGACATGGTTTCTTATAACAAGTTACGTGATTGAATTCTTTGCAAAAAAGTATTTCATTAACGTTTTTTACAGCTATATTTTTACTTTAATTTACCTATATATGAAATATATAGTTAGGGAAAGTATTGCGAACGTGGAAATTTTCGAATTCCAGTTTTCAACGGAAATACACGTTTTAGTCCTGAGTCCTGAGTCCCGCAAAAAGGTCTGTGCGTCTGTGTATGGTAACTCTAGCGCAAAAATGAAAAGCGTTACGGAACTGAAATTTCAAGAGATTCAAGACTACTACACGCACGAGATGTTACAGCAGCTTTTTCTCTAAAATCAGCTGACCGGAAGTCCTATTTTATCCAATGCATTTAGCACCTTTTTACGATTTTCTCAAAAACGGCTCTAACGATTTTGATTAAACTCGCTATTGATGTAAAATTTAATAGGCTTTAATATCATGTAGGTTTCATTCTGATTGAAATAGTCTGATGGGGCTTAAATGCAGATATTTTAAATTGTCTTTCCCTAAAGTACCTTTAATTTTGTAGATTCTATTAAAATAACTATATTATTTTGTTACCATTGATAATTAACAGCTAAATATGCACGTTCGGCGAATTTGTTTAACAACTAATGGAGAAAACAACAAATATTTTTTTATGCATTTTTTGTGTTTTTTAACTCAACAATAGTAATATAGATGTATAATATACCGTAGAATAGCTGAAGATTTTAGAAAAAATATTATCTAATATACGGAATTTTAAAGGTTCATGGGGAGTGATGAAATGCCGATAAAACTAACTGTTTTTTGGGTTCCCGAAAAAGAAAATTCATGTTGCTGGTGCTGCAACCTGGCGGCTTGTCAATGAAGCACAGCGCGCCAATTTTGTTTTTGAACAAAAGAACAGTAACATAGACGTATAATATACCGTTTGGAAGAGAAAGACTTAAGAAAATATATTATCTTATACACAAGCTTGTAAAATTGAATAAAGAGTGGTAAAAAGCCGATAAAAATAGCTGATTATTTCAGATAATGATATATTAGAGTTTTTAATAAAACACATGTTTCTATATTAATTCAATTTAATTAATTCTTTAATGGTTTCACTCATTTTTATCTCTAACTGTATTTGGAAATTCTTAAATCGATTTTAAAAACAGAGGTAAGTGAAAGTCGTGTGTTGCCCGCACCAGATTTTTCTATTGTATTACTACTTTGTTACATTACTTAATATATTTAGGTTTGTTCAGTTTTTCTACTAAAATACCGATTTAAAATTACACTCCGGAACTGGGTTTGCTTATTATGAGCAGCATAAGCTTAGTTCAACATTAGTTAGTCCCCTACAAGGCCTGTATTAACGAGTTCAGGATGGAGAAAGCAAATGAAGATCTGAAATTCCACAATATCTAATCAGTACACGTATATATATATATATATATATATATATATATATATATATATATATATATATATATATATATATATATATATATATATATTGGGTTGTGTCACATGAAATTTCCGTTTTCAAGGTAAAGGATTTTTATTCAAAATACGATATGAAAACAAGATAATTTTATTCGAAGTATTTACCTTCTTTTTCTACACATTTTTCCCAACGTGACACCAACTTTTTTATCCCCGAACTGAAAAACTCTGAGCTTTGAAGTGAAACAAAATCTGAAAACGCACTTTTCACTTGATCATTATTTTCAAAAAGCTTTCCTTTGACGAAGCTGCCTAAATTCCTGAACAGGTGTTAATCTGTTGGAGACAAGTCGGGAGAATATGGTGGGTGCGGAAGAACTTCGTAGCCCAGTTCTTTCAATTTTTTCACGGTATGTTTTGAAACATGCCGCTCAGTGAGATCATGAGGTACCCATGTATCGAGCTTTTTTACTTTCCCAATACACTTTAAATGTCTGGAAACGGTAGATGTAATTGCATTTAGTTGTGCTGAGGGTCCTTTAACTGTTTGGTAGGGGTTTCCTTCTTCTGTATGTTTGAGGACATCGTTGTCAATTACGGACGGAGTTTCCATATTCATATTTGGAGGTATAATAAAAAGTGGGTAATTGATTGGGAAGCTAATGTTTATAACACAAGGGTAGAGTATTAGTAACTGTTTACTTTAAACATGTAAACATTCGGAAGAAATCAACAGAGACCTGCAAAATCCTTTATGTATTTCAGAACCTATAAAAACGGACATTTCATGTGAAGCAACCCAATATTTTAGAGCATCGTAATTCTGAAATAAATTACATGATATAACATAATTTTGTACAATTATATTTTCTCTTTCTCATCAAAAGAATCGTTTAGCGCTTCCATAAACGAAATATTTCTGGATCTAAGTTTTCTGGCCAAAACATAACCTTAGATTGGAGAAAAATGAAAATTTACGATTCCATTATTTTATCCGACCAACATACTATAAGTTAGGTTTTCTCATTTATAAGAAACTATAGTGATTATTTATTTTTCGTTTTAAGGGCATCCAAACAAATTGCACCGTTCTATGCTCGAGTTCAGATGACGACTACTGGTACGACTGGTATTCTTGGTTTGACAGTTCTTCAGAAGAAAGTAAAGAAGTTACCAATTGTACAGTGCTATGCATTCTTCCAACTTCACCAGCTCCAACAACTTTAACTCCTGGGCCTACAACTCCTGGACCTACAACTCCTGGACCTACGACAACTCAACCTACAACCACTAAAGCTAAAACTATGGCGGGGTCAAAATTGCTGACTCTGGAAAAGGAAATTCTGAAAGATAATGATTTTGTATGATAGTCCTTTTCATTTTTTTTTTTTTTTTTTTTTTATATTCAAGGTAATTATTTTCTTTATATCACAAATAGGCACTATTACCTATATAAGTAGGCGAAGATCAACTGTATTATAATTTACTCTTTTTTTAGACAACCACCTAAATGCAATATGTGTTCCTGTATTCCTTTTTTAATAAAAATGTATGTATTTGTATTAAAGAATTAATTAAATAAATTTTATAAATACATCGATATTTAGAATCCCATAATTTTGTGACTTATTGTATTGGGTTGTGTCACATGAAATATCCGTTTTCAAGGTAAAGGATTTTTATTAGAAATACGATACGAAAACGAGATAATTTTATTCGAAGTATTTTACCTTCTTTTTCTAAACATTTTTCCCAACGTGACACCAACTTTTTTATCCCCGAACTGAAAAACTCTGAGCTTTAAAGTGAAACAAAATCTGAAAACGCAATTTTCACTTGATCATCATTTTCAAAAAGTTTTCCTTTGACGAAGTTGTCTAAATTCCTGAACAGATGGTAATCTGTTGGAGACACGTCGGGAGAATATGGTTGGTGCGGAAGAACTTCGTAGCCCAGTTCTTTCAATTTTTGCACGGTACGTTTTGAAACATTGCTGCCACTCAGTGAGATCATGAGGTACCCATGTATCGAGCATTTTTACTTTCCAAATACACTTAAATGTCTGGAAACGGTAGATGCACTTGCATTTAGTTGTGCTGAGAGTCCTTTAACTGTTTGGTAGGAGTTTCCTTCTACTGTATGTTTGAGGACATCGTTGTCTATTACGGACAGAGGTCTTCCTCGGGGAAAGTTTTCCAAGTCGGTATCCCCAGTTGAAAACTTAGCAAACCAACGGCGAATGGTCCGTTCATTAACACTCCCTTCCCCAAACGCCTTGCAAATATTTCTAGCGGCCTTAGCTGCTGAATGGCTGAGTTTAAACTCGTACAAGTATATTACTCGACAATCGCGTGTTTCCATGTTCATATTTGGAGGTATACTAAAAGGTGGGTAATTGATTGGGAAGTTAATGTTTATAATACAAAGGTAGAGGATTAGTAACTGTTTACTTTAAATATGTAAACATTCGGAAGAAAACAACAGAGACCTGCTAAATCCTTTATGTATTTCAGAAACTATAAAAACGGACATTTCATGTGAAACAACTCAATATATTGTTAAAGCACTTTTACGGAAAGGAGTTCGATAAAACGCATGACAATACGTTATGAAACTTTTCATTTATATCAAAAATTATTATCTGTATATCTAATATCTTATTTTTTTCAATTAACTTATTATTTTTAAGAATTACTTATGTTTATTCGGTACCATTTTTTTTTTTCAAGACCACTTTTGCAAATATATGAAAAATTGTGACAGTATCTGGTAAGAAAATTATGGACTAAAAACATTGAACAGTCAGAATTATGCATGGAAGATGTAAAATAATATATAAAAATTATGAGCAGAAGTACGAAAAAATTATAAGTAAATAAAAAGAATGATGACAGATTGACACTTAAAAAAATAAAAATAAAATCCACTGGAGAAGACTATATCTTTCCTAAACAATTGTAGCAGTGGTGTCACATAACGCCGAAGCGGTTAAGGAAAGTTGGTTTGCCAATGTAATCCAAATGTTCAATTATTGTCTTCAGTTTAATTGTTCATTATTTTTCTTACTATTATTGTTCTAATTATAAATTTATTTTAGCAAACAAACTATTACCTTCCTCAGAATGATATAGTTTTTTTGATTTTTGGTTATTTTTTTCCATATATGGCCTGACACATTGACTTCCCTGGACTGTACTATGAATTCGCCTGGTAGCGGAGGGGTTGGCCGTATGTCATCTCGGCTGCACTAGTAGCATTGTCATCACGGAGTGATGAGCGCAGGCCGAGAAGTACCATAGGCAGCTTGGTCGTCCAGTGATTCCCATCCAGTTGTTTCAGAGTGATTGCCGTCTTCAGAGTGCGATCCCAGCGTTCGACACATCCATTCGCCTGGGGATGGTATGAGGTAGTCCTTATACGCTGGCATCCTAGAGCCTTGGATAACTCGAGGAACAGATTTGACTCAAACTGTCGCTCTTGATCTGTGGTGATCCTAGCGGGTACTCCGAAGCGTGTAATCCACGAGAAACACAAAGCTTTAGCGCAGGTGGTTGCGGAGATATCTTCGATAGGTTGTGCTTCCGGCCATCTAGTGTATCTATCGACTATGGTCAAGCAATATCTCATACCATCTGAAGAAGGAAGAGGTCCTATAATATCCATGTGGATATGTTCAAACCGACCTACTAATGGAAACATTCCAGGTGGTGCTATTGTATGGCGTTGCACCTTGGATCGCTGGCAGGCGACGCAGGATCGAGACCACTTCCCAATATCTTTGTTCTGGTTCGGCCAAAAATACCGCTGTGCCACTAGTCTACGTGAACCGCGAATCCCAGGATGACTCAATCCATGAAGATGTTGAAATGCGGAATGATGAGTACAAAAAGGTCAAAAGGAGAGGTATCTGTAAAACAATTGTTGGAACATTTTAGATGTTTAACCAGTTTAAGAAGGTTTTAATGCAATACATTCGCGATGTAAATAGATTTTCCTACTCTTATGTTAACGCCATATGTTATGGCCCGATAAGGGTTTATGTCTATTCAATTGAAAATAAAAAACTCCACGTTTTTGTATGATATTTATCATAAGATAATTTTTTTTATTAATCTTAATTTAAATTGTTTTTAAAAATAGTTATTTTAAATATAACTAAAAGTTTTTGCCACGAAAGTGAAAAACAGTAGAAGAGACAGAAGAAGACGATCGTACTTCAATTGTTTGATTACGGACTCGAGGCGAGTCGAGTGTTGAGGTAGCGTCTAAACGGTGAGGCTGTGCCGTACATAGACCCAAATCTTCCTCTCAACGCATTTCGAACGTTTGCAAACGTATTTCTTCTTCTTCTCATTGTTCCCCTTGAAACTTGGAAGAGCAGCCCTGCGGCCGAATTCTTCATCACTCAACAGGATTTCTTTATGTGAATACAGAATATATTTATTTATTTTGTAACGCAAAGGCTTTTCAACCATAATGGTTATTTTAGCCCTAAACTAATAATGCAGATATAATATAATAAACGTAATAATACTAATAATACATACATATATACTAATAATACATACATATATACCAATACTAATAATACATACATACATGATAAATAATAAAATACAATACAAACATTATACATAATATACGAAATAGTACATACAAATATACTAATCACAAAATACATAATACATTATAAAATAAAATACATAATACACTAAAACATACATAATACTAATAATACAGATATAATATTTTAAGTTAAATACAAACAATTATATAAGATAACTACATATAAGAAAAGAATAAAATAAATAAATAAAATAAAAATTTATATATAAAATATTAAAAATCAAAAAACAGGAACTTTTTTTAATTTTGGAAAATATTGGTGTGTCTTTTAGATAATTCATCAGTTTGGTGGATGACTCCTGGGTATTTTGTAATATTGCCCCAAAATGTCTTCATATCAATCCCTCTTCGCTCGGCTTCGAAGGAAAAGCAATCCGACAGTATATGTCGGTGTGAGGAGAACTCCAGAGGAGATACATTGAGGCGGTGATCCCCTCGTCATCAGGTAGCCGTGGGTCAGTCTTGTGTGGCCAATCCTATATATTTAACCATTATTGGAACATTTAATTTCTTAATTATCATTTCTTAAAGGTGTTTAGTTAGGTTGCTTTTGTTTCCTATATTTCTCTCACCTGTTTAAGTATATAATTAGGTTAAGTTTGTTTCTTATATCAGTTTTTATTGGGTTTTGTTTCTTATATTTAGGTCGATTTGTTTCTTGTTTATATATAATTTTAGTTTAATAAATGTATTGTGATTCGTCGTTTACTTTCATTATTTTTTACTTTCACTTACCTAAATATGATATATATAGTAAGGGAAAGTATTATGATCGTGAAAATTTTCGAATTCCAGTTTTTGACGGAAATACACGTTTTATGGTCTCCTGAGTCGAAATGACTAAGTCCCGCAAAAAGGTCTGTGTGTGTATGGTAACTCCCGGGCGAAAACAAATCCTAAGAAATTTCATATTTAAGACAAATATACGCCCGAGACGTTACAAAACCTTTTTCATTAGAATGAGCTTACCAGAATAGCCACTTTATACCATGCATTTTGCACCTTTTTACGATTTTCTCAAAAACGGCTCTAACGATTTTGATTAAACTCCTTATATCGATGTAAAATTTAATGGGCTTTAATGTCATATAGGTTTCATTCTGATTGAAATAGTATGACAGATCTTAAATTCCGATATTTTAAATTTTCTTCCTCTAAAGTACCTTTAATTTTGTAGATTCTATGAAAATAACTATGTTATCTTGATGGCAATGATAATTAACAGCTAAATATGCAAGTTGAGCGAATTTAATAAACAACCAAAGGAGAAAACTGAAAACTATTTTTTTAATGCAATTTTTTGAACATAAAAACAGTAATATAGATCTATAATATACCGTTGGAAAGCTGAAGATTTTAGAAAAAATATTATCCTATACTACATTTATAAAAGTTAACGGAGTGCGATGAAAAGCCGATAAAACAAATTGATTATCGTAGATAATAATATTATCGATTTTTTAACAAACCACATGTTTCTATTAAAATCCAATTTAAATAATTCTTTAACAATTTATTTTCGTTTATAAATTTGTTTAAAAATTCTTAGATTGATATAAACAACGGAGGTAAGTGAAAGTGATGTGTTGCGCGCACCAGATGTTTTTTTAATCTATACAGTCCACTAATTAAGCATAACCCAACCAACCTGAATCTGAGATATCGCTTGGAAGTACTGTTCTTCTACGGATAGCTCAGCTAATAGATCTTACAATACTTAAAAGAGAAACAACAAACAATAGATTTATTTCACCATTAATTGTGGTAAAAGAACGAATTTTGAAATTTAAAGGTAATTGCTTTAAATATCTATTGGGTATTTAAATTACAATAGTGTTTATGCGCCGAACTTTCAAATTAAAATAAATTAATGTTTCGAAATTGCCATTCTGCTAGGTGGGAGAACAAAATCACTAGTTACAGAGTTCCGACTGATTAAATCGTTCAAATTTTGTTTGATCTTCTATTAATGATATTAGAGTCAGTAAATTTATTTATATTTATGTCGGTTTAATTTATGACACTGTAAAAGAACATTGGTTATTGATTGTAGGTTTGTTAGTTTTGTAGGTAGCATAATTTCAATATCGGGTCCTAATTTCTCTGAATTCGATCCTTACCTATTTTTTCTGATCATCCGATGACGTCCGGCAACATAATTCTGGCAAGAGACGGCACTGAGATACTACAGTACCCGCACTACGTACCCACTATTTCATTTAGTCACTCATACCAAAAATATCAATATAACGTTACTTACACAGTTCAGTATCGGTATAACATTGTTTACTCAGAGTCGTATTAGTATAACGTTGTGTGCCTATGCTGAAAGTAATATTGATGATGTAATAGTCATACATTTTTATATTGTTAACGTCGAATCAATGTGATATTGATAGTAATCGTATTTTGATGTCAATCAATTTTAACCCTCATACAAGACTGAAAAGACAAGAAACTGCTCGACGTTTTGACTACTTCAACACTTACTGGACAAACGCTCAAACCTTCCACTTAAGTACAAAATACTCATCTACATGACTATCATAAGACCAATATGGACTTACGGAGTAGAGATTTAGGGCTCTACTAAACCATCAAATTCATCTCGTCTCCAAACCTTACAATCCAAAATCCTTCGAAAAATCCCCAATGCTCCTTATTTTGTCACAAATAAACTCATCCATAAAGACCTTAATATTCCCTTTGTTGCTGACTTGGCCCGAACCAGGTACCACTCCTTTCATGACAAACTCCATTCCCACTCTAACCCACTAGTTTCAATCCTTGCTTCCTCTACAATCCCTGATAATCCTCCGAGACGTCTGAAAAGAAGATGGCCCTGAGACCTTCTTGTTTAACATAGTCTTTGGGGAGCTGCGAATGGGTAGTATCCCTACATATGAATCATGTCAACTTATCTTGTATCACATTTACTAAATGTATTTTATTATACAGTTGTAAAAACCAATAAATATATTTAAAAAAAAAAAAATCAATTTTATATTGATGGCTTCCGAGGATTTTTAAATATCATATGGCCAAATCCTCTATACGGTGTACACGTATACAGCTGATATCCCTATCCATCCAAGCACTGTCCTCTCTACTTACGCTGATAACACATTTGTGCTATCCGTGAATAATGACCATATTGTTGCTTCCCAATTCCTACAGAGCCATGTATCAGCCATTGTAGAACGGTGTCACAATTGGAGAATCAAAATAAATCCTAATAAATCCCACCAAATCACCTTCACTCTACGACGTAAACCTATGGCTTCCTGTCCAGTTGTTTCCTTTAATCATACACCACTTATCACTGTAGAACAAATACGATACCTAGGACTTCATCTTGAAAAATGTCTTACATGGAACCCTCATACAAGACTTAAACGACAAGAAACTGCTCGTAGATATCGACAATTAACAAACAGTTAATGAATCACACACAGTGAAGATATTAAAATACTGCTTTTATTATGAGAACGTAATACACATTCTGAATACAATACACTGTGCTGAGGAATTTGGGTGACTACGATTGTACATTCCGAGATCTCCTTCTTTGAGTGTGATACAAGTAATGTTACAACAAGTGTGATGAGTTTTGAGGATCAAGGGGTATATATAGCAAGGGATTGTAGAGGGGATAAGGAGGCGGCATGGGTACCACAAAGCAAGTGCTTCCAGGTGTTGGGTACTGTGTCCTAAGTACAGGTATGCGTTCTTTGTCAGTCCTTTCTAGGTTTATGGGTTACACCCATAGGTATAGATAAGGAAGTTATTAATAATTACTGTACATAAATTGTCTCATTCTATAACTAAACGATCAAAACTCTCTCTTTACTTCAAAAAATACATTTACACAACCATTATCAGACCTACTTGGACTTACGGCATTGATCCATGGGAATATACTAGACCGTCGAATTCCTCCCGCATCCAATCCTTGCAATCCAAAATTCTTCGACAAATCCTCGACGCTCCTGATTTTGTTAGCAATAAACTGATCCATCGAGACCTGATTAGGGAGTGGCGTGGTCTAGTGGATAGAGCGCTAGTCTACTCTGGGTCCTAGGTTCGATCGCGGTTGTGACAAAATTTTATTTATTCTGTTATTTCGGCAGGGGGCGATCCTAGGGTATGGAAACCCTCCTGGGGCAGACCCAGTCTCTATTAAGTGGGTACCCAAAAAGGGGAAAACCCTGGCGGCTGAGTATAATCTCGGCCAAATCACCTCCTTGCACGGCCGTTAGCCTTGAAACAGTATGAATCTCTATATGTACTGAGCCCAAGGCTCTTCATGGGTTGTAGTGACACAGTTTTTTTTTTTTTTTAGAGACCTGAATATCCCACTAGTTGCAGAAATTGCCACCCCCCAAAAAAATACACTTCCTTTCATTCCAAATTACCCGCTCATATAAACCCGCTTGTCCGTATCCTCTCATCGACATCTATCCCCGATAATCCTCCGAAGCGTCTGAAAAGACGGTGGCCTCGATACTTGCTGATGAAATAAACTTTGAAGTGCTACCGCTGGGTAGATTCTTCTCAAGACTTTTTCAAACCAATTTTATGTAAATAGCTCATTTACTTATAGTACTATGTACATTTGTGTAATTATGTAATTAATTCTTTGATATTTTTACTTTCACTTACCAATATATGAAATATATAGTAAGGGAAAGTATAGCGATAGTGAAAATTTTCAAATTTCATTATTTAACGAAAATACGTGTTTTAGAGTCCCCTGAGTATAAATTATAAATAAGGTGTGAGGTAAGTATAGCGTGAAAACGAAAAATCGTATGAAACTGAAATTTCATATATAAGGCAACTATACTCCAGAGATGCTACAGTAACTTTTTTTTTTTTTTTATCAAAATAAGCTAACTAGAAGAGGCGCTTTATATTGCTACGGTCAAGACAATGACAGCTAAACCCTAGAGGGGTCCGGATATGGCTAGAGACTTCTGGACCTGGACGGTCCTCCAAGTACCTAGAACGGCCCATCCGCCTCTCAGGGTGTACCTGCCACCTGCCGTGTCCAGACTCTTCTGTTGTGGTATAAATACCGGTCCACTACGCCTGAGAGAGTCAGTCTTAATCCGGCTCAACAAGTATCAGTGATGTATCAGTGAACAGTGACAGTGAACATTTCGTGACAGTGTGACAGTGTAGTGAAACTGTGTGTCAGTAAAGTAAAAACCGGTCGGTGGGAAATTAGAAGACTGTAGTTTATATATAATTTATGGTTGTAAGTTTTAGAATAAGTCTTGTAGATTGTATAAATTTACGTAAATAGTTTATTTGTTAGGAATACCTGATTTTATATGTAGACTGTTTAGTAGTTAAGCTATTAATTCAATTATTATTGTAAGTATGGTGGTTAATAATCCCTTTGTATTTGTGCATTCTGTATTTAATAAATATTTGTAATTCTTAAACTGAAGTAGTTCATTTCTCACACCTCGTAGCCCGTAACAATATTATGCATTTTGCACTTTTTTACGATTTTCTCAAAAATGGTTCTTACGGTTTTGATTAAACTCTTTACAGCGAGTTAATGGTCTTTAATGTCATATAGCTTACTTATATAATTTATTTCTGGGCACAAAGTTGCATCCTAATGTGGATGAGGATTGGGAACGAATGGTGGAGGCATTGAGGAAGTCCAAAAACTGTTCCTCGTCCACTCATTGGCTGGCCGACTACTTAACCTAGATATTATTATGTATTGTACGATCTACCAAACAATAAATAAAATTAAATTAAAACTCTTCGAAATTTCATATTCGAAAGCAGTGAGTTAAAGTCTCCAATAAGAATTATGGAATGAGTTTTTTTAATAAATGTCTGCGTAAACATGGTATGTCTAAATAGAAAATTAAATTAAACATAAATTGAAATAAATAATTAGGATTTTTACTTTAAGTTACCTCTATATATGAAATATATATAGCATTTCCAAGTTAATTGTAACCTTTTCCAAGTCAAATGTAACTTTTTCCATTTCAAATGTAACCTTTTCCAAGTCAAATGTAACCCTTTCCAGTTCAAATGTCACCTTTTCCAAGTCAAATGTAACCCTTTCCATTTCAAATGTCACCTTTTCCATTTCAAATGTTACCTTTTCCAAGTTAAATGTCACCTTTTTCTTCACTTCTAGCCTCAAATATTCCGTTTTATTTATTGAAAAATAATTAGTTTAATTAACATTATGACTTTTTTAATAATTGTGGCCTATCCTATCGCTATCTTTTTTGTTTTTTAGATATTTGGTATCAAGTTCTGTTTTTTACTAGCTATATTTAAAAAAATTAATTATCGTCTATTCAGTTTTAAGATAGTTATTGATTTTTAGTTTGTAGAGGAGAGGGGTAGTTTTTGTGAATAATTAATGTGTTTTCGGGTATTATGATAACGTTTTTCGAGCTGTATTTTTTATCGCTCGTGTGCATCTTAACTCCCATTATATTTTAATGTTTTTTATTGATATAGGGATTAATTAATGTGCTTTCGGGTGGTTATGATAAGGTTTTTGAGCTGTATCTTTTATCGCTTATACGTATTTTAGTAATGACTGTAAGAAACAATGAAACCTGTTGCAATTGGACAGTACTCTTTACATTCACGGTGTTTTCAATTGAAAGTAAGGACTTGTTGTTTGTTTATTTATTTAACGTCCCTTTATGCTGCTGTGGCTAATCGGACGATGCTACAGTGAGAGTCCTAAATTTTTCCTATCCAGGTTTTATTAGGATAGGATCTTTAACGAGTACCTGAAATCGCACAGGCTTGGGACCACCTTTTAACGTCCCCTCCGAAGGACGGCATAACTAAGGATTTTTTACTCCCATTAAAAAACCCTAGGGCTACCTGCGGGTTTAAACCCGGGACCTTTAGCATGAGAGGCTGTTATGCTAACCACCCTGCTACAGGTAACCCCGAAAGTAAGGAGTTATTTTCGATAATGAAGTCATGCAGATACTGTTGTCTTAGAAGTCTAGGTGCAACGCAATTCCAAAAAAATGTGTTATATGATAACTTATGATTATATGCCACAATTTACACATGCCTCAAGCTTTAATTACTTGATATCTATTTTTTTGTAGGATCCTTAAATATTCAATTTTGCACACTCATATTTGACTATCCGATTTCAAATTCTGAATGTTAGCGTTAAACGTTAGATAATTCTCTGGATTGTGGTTTGTATAGTTAGACATATTTATAGTGTTATACTTCGAATTTAGTGCACGTTCAATATTTTAAATGTTTTCAATAATATTATTTTTATTATTTACTTTTTTTTTTTTTCCTTGCCCCTTAATTTTTCCTGAAACCTCTCCTTACTGAAGCTTAAGGTGTCTCATTTTTCTACATATTTGCAATTTAAGGAGTCTCTTTATATTAATTGTTGATGATTTAAAATTGTATGTAATGGGTCTTGTGATGGGGCTCACCTTTAGTTCCATTTGGCCTTACTACTAAAATTAAAACTAAAATTTTATTTGTCAAACAATTTTTGCCATAGCTGGAATACTCCAGGACAACTTGACAAAATAAGGAGTTCATTACAAGGTTTTCTTTTTCAAAAAACTTTTTGTTCCTCTCTATTATAAAACATATACCCAAACTGTTTTAATATTTAAAGATTGTAGGGAACTACAACAGAGTATAATTTAATATGATGACGCCTATGACCCTGTAGGGTAGAGGCGGATAACAAATTAAAAAAAAAAAAAATTATGGATTGAAGGTATTTTCAATTTGTCTTGGATTATAGACGACTTTACTCTTTGCAATGTTGTCCCTTTAACAATTCTTCTACATGCTCGATTTCGTAGGGACTGAAAACATTTTGCTGCCGACTTAGCAATGCGTTTGCAATAGTTGCGTGTCATACAATGGTGGCGAGCGTGGTATTGGTTTGTAAATTAAACCTTTTACACGAAGAAACAGACTTACGGAAGAGAGTAAATGGTTTAGCGGTTTGATTTTGGTTTATTATTATCAATAATCAATCTTTGTAATCGACCAAAAAAAAAAAAAAATTACCCCCGTTCAAAATTTGAGAGCTTACGTTTCGAATCCGCATAACGAATACAAAAAAATCGGTTTCTCCTAATTAATTACAAACATTTTTTGCTTTCAGTGCCATTTGACAGAGAATTACATTTTCAAGAAAATGAAAAAAGAATGGATATTTTTTCTTAATTGATATTTGTATTCTAATGGTTCAGTTTTAAATAGATCCGTCAGCAGATTTTATCTAAAAAACATTAAAATCCTTAAAAACGTATTTAAAAATTGCATTGCATTCCAAAAGGTACTAAATAAGTATGTAATTATGAAGTTTATTTGGAACTAGTATTTATATTTGTGTGAATTTAGCAAATTTATCTATATTATTAACTACGTGTGAACAATATTTATTTGGCTATAGATACTGATAAATAATAACTTTTGAGCTTTTATTTTACATAAAAAAAATCGACTACCAAGTTAGATCAGGCAGGGTCCTCTCATATTTAGCAAGTTCGTGGAATGCTAATTATAACTATTGGCTGGACCAAATACCATTATTCTATTAAAATGTGAGTTTCTGAAATTTTATTTACTAGATATATGTTGCTGCAAGAAGAAATACTATTAAAAAAAAAAAATAAATAAAATAAAAATAAAATAAAAATAAAAAAACCTGTACCACTACAACCCATGGAGGGTCTTGGGCTCAGTACATATAGAGATTCGTACTGTTTCTAGGCCAACGGCAGTGCAATGAGGTGATTAGGCCTTAATCACGCTCAGCCGCCAGGTTTTCCCACAATTAATTTGGGTACCCACTTTATAGAGGCTGGGTCTGCCCCAGGAGGGTCTCCATACCCTAGGGTCGCCCCCCGACTGAATTAACAGAATAAATAATATTTCTTCCACAGCCGGGATTCGAACCCAGGACCTGGAGCAAAGCAGACTAGTGAAGACTAGTGAAATACTATAAAAAAAACTTAATTTAATTGACAAACTAGGAGAACTGAAGCGATGCAATTAAGTTAAAAACTCTTTTCTGTTGATTTCGCTTCGAAGTTGTGAGCCATACAAGAGTTACGGAGGAAGAATAGTTTCGTGAATAATCGATTTTAATCAAAGAGATGAAGTTGGAGATGATATTAAATGGTTAAGCCGGAACATTTTTCTCATTACAGATTTATTTTTTTTTAGAAAAGTTTAAATGTCTATCAAACGTGATTCCAAAAAAAAAAAATAAATAAAATAAAATAAAAAACCTTTACCACTACAACCCATGAAGGGTCTTGGGCTCAGTACATATAGAGATTCGTACTGTTTCTAAGCCAACGGCAGTGCAATGAGGTGATAAGGCCATAATCGCGCTCACCCGCCAGGTTTTCTCCCAATTTTTTGGGTACCCACTTTATAGAGGCTGGGTCTGCCCCGGGAGGGTCTCCATACCCTAGAGTCGCCCCCCGACTGAATTAACAGAATAAATAATATTCTGCCATAGCCGGAATTCGAACCCAGGACCCGGAGCACAGCAGACTAGCGCTCTATCCACTAGACCACGCCGCTCCCTCGTGTTTCCAAAACATGAAATATTTTTGGAAAGTTTAATTTGATATTTATTTAGATTAGATCCCAAAGGAAGTTTTTTCTAACCTTTCTGGAACGAATAAACTATCCTTTTTGTTTTATTAGAATTACTTTCTATATTTAACCGCTTTAGCCATAAAGCTATCTTTTGACAGGAATTTTTTGATTGCTTGAGAGCCTTACTGGCATTTGAACTGCTGCTCGTGACTGCAATATCGTTGGCAAAAAATGATACAGTGGCCTTGTTGTACCTGCTTCCAACGATATTAGAAGTATAAATCGAAAACTAACCCAAGTATTAAAATAAAAAAAATCTGGTGCGGGCAACACACGACTTTCACTTACCTCCGTTTTTAAAATCGATTAAAGAATTTTCAAGTACAGTAAGAAATAAAAATGAGTGAAAACATTAAAGAATTTATCAAATTGAATTTCTATAGAAAAATGTGTTTTAAAAAAAAATCTATTATATTATTAACTAAAATAATCAGTTAGTTTTATCACTCTTTATTTACTTTTACAATCTTGTGTATAAGATAATTATTTTCTAAAATCTTTAACTTCCCAACGATATATTATACATGTATATTACTGTTCTTATGTCAAAAACGAAAAATTGCATAAAAATATATTTTTTCAGTTTTTTCCCATCGTTGAATATCAGATTCGTCTATCTTACGTATATACCTGTTTTTTATCAATGGTAACAAGACAATATGGTTGTTTTTTATATTTGGTTGTGTCACATGAAATGTCCGCTTTCAAGGTAAAGGATTTTTATTAAAAATACGATATCAACAAAATCTGAAAACGCACTTTTCACTTGATTCATTTTCAAAAAGTTTTCCTTTGACGAAGTTGCCTAAATTCCTGAACAGGTGGTAATCTGTTGGAAACAAGTCGGGAGAATATGGTGGGTACGGAAGGACTTCGTAGCCCAGTTCTTTCAAATTTTGCACAGTTTGTTTTGAAACATGGGGTCTTACTGCCGCTCAGTGAGATCATGAGGTACCCGTATCGAGCTTTTTTACTTTCCCAATACACTTTAAATGTCTGAAGAAAGAATGTCTGAACGGTAGATGCACTTGCATTTAGTAGTGCTGAGAGTCCTTTAACTGTTTGGTAGGGGTTTCCTTCTACTGTATGTTTGAGGACAGCGTTGTCTATTACGGACGGTCTTCCTCGGGCAAGTTTTCCAAGTCGGTATCCCCAGCTGAAAACTTAGCAAACCAACGGCGAATGGTTCGTTCATTAACACTCTCTTCCCCAAACGCCTTGGAAATATTTCTAGCGGCCCCAGCTGCTGAATGGCCGAGTGTAAACTCATACAAAAATATTACTCGAAAATCGCGTGTTTCCATGTTCCATGTTAATGTTTATAATACAAAGGTAGAGGATCAGTAACTGTTTACTTTGTATTTAAATTTAAACATTTAAACATTCGAAGAAAACAACAAAGATCTGCAAAATCCTTTATGTATTTCAGAAACTATAAAAACGGTCATTTCATGAGAAACAACCCAATAGAATCTACAAAATTAAACGTAGTTTAAAGGAAGAAAATTTAAAACATCGGTATTTTAAGTCCTGTCACACTATTTCATTCAAAATGAAACATACATCATATAACATATCATCAAATTTTACATCGATGTAGCGAGTTAAATCAAAATCGTTAGAGCCGTTATTGAGAAAATCATAAGAAAGTGCAAAATGCATGGTATATACTGGATCTTCTGATTAGAAAATTCTGATGAAAAATTTGTTGTAACATACATAGTTGTTTCAAATATGCAATTTCAGTTTCATAAAACTTTTTGTTTTGGGGCTGAAATCACCACACACAGGACGGACACACTCAGACCTTTTTGAGGAACTTGGTCATTTGGACTTAGGGGACCCTAAAACGTGTATTTCCGTTGAAAACTGGAATTCGGAAATTTTCACGATCTCAATAATTTTCCATATATTCCAATTTATTACTTTCACTTACTATACATAGTAAGTGAAAGTATTGCGATCGTGAAAATTTTCGAATTCCAGTTTTCAATGGAAATACATATTTACATAGAGTCCAAATAACCAAGTCCCGCAAAAAGGTCTGTGTGTGTGTGTGTGTATGTGTGGTAACTCCGGGGTGGAAGCGGTAAGTCCTATGAAACTGAAATTTCATATTTAAGACAAATATACGTCCGAGACGTTACAAAACCTTTTTCATCAAAATGAGCTTACCAGAAGAGCCACTTTATACAATGCACTTAGCACCTTTTTTCGATTTGCTCGAAAACGGTTCCGACGATTTTTATTAAACTCGCTATATCGATGTAAAATTTAATGGGCTTTCATATTATTTAGGTTTTATTCGGATTAAATGGTGTGACAGGGCTTAAATGCCGATATTTTATTTATTTTATTCTCTAAAGTACCTTTAATTTTCTCGATTCTATAAAAATAACTATATTATCTTGTTACCACTGATGAAAAACAGGTAAATATATAAATTGAATGAATTCGATACCCAACAAAGGAGAAAACAGAAAAAATATTTTTTTAATACAGTTTTTTGTTTTTGAACATAATAGCAGTAATATACATGTATGATATACCGTTGGAAAGCTAAAGATTTTAGAAAAAATATCATCTCATACACAAGCTTTTAAAAGTTAATAGAGAGTGATGAAAAGAAGATAAAACTAACTGATTATTTTAGATAACAATATAGCTTTTTTCAGTCAAATTCATAATTTTTTCAGTCAAATTCATAATTTTTTCAATCGAATTCATATTTTTTTCAGTCAAATTCATAATTTTTTCAGTCAAATTCATAATTTTTTCAGTCAAATTCATAATTTTTTCAGTCAATTTCATAATTTCTTGTACCCATTTTATACAGTAAATTTAATGAGTGTAACTAACCTGTGGTGTAGTGGCTAGCATATCATCCTCTTTTAAAGGACGAAATAACCAAGGATTTTTACTCCCTAAAAGCAAATATAGTGCCATCTGCCAGGTATGGACTCGCTATTTAGTGGATAGAAGGATGTTATGCTAGCCACTGCACCACAGGTGACCCTCGATGGATTCAAAAAGGTGTTTAAATCTGCCGGGTTTGAACCCCTGACCTTGGACATATTAGACCTTAACACCTTTTAGAATGCATAAAGGTTCACCTGTGGAGTAGTGGCTAGCCATAACAGCTCTCTATGATTAAGGTCGCAAGTTCAAAACCAGCAGATGGCCCTATATTTGCTTTTGGGGATTTAAAATCCTTGGTTATTTCGTCCTTTAAAAGGGGCTGTTATGCTAGCCACTACTCCACAGGTGACTCTGGATGCATTCAGCAAGGTGTTAAAGATCAATATGCCCAAAGTCACGTGTTCAAAACCGGCATGTTCAAACACCTGTGGATTTTTGGAACATTGAGGGTGACCTGTGGAGTAGTGGCTAGCATAACAGCCTTCTATGCTTAAGGTCGCAAGTCCAAAACCAGCAGATCGCCCTATATTTGTGCTCCACAAGTGACCCTTAAAAGATTTAAAAAGTGTAACTCGTAAAAGATCCATATCTTAAGTAAACCTGGATAGGCAAATCTCAAGACTCCCGCGGCACCGTCGGATTAAGCAACAAGATTTAATAAAAATGTTAAGTTCTTGATAGCAAAACCTCATTCAATTAACTGTTATAATATGGGTACAAGAAATTCTGAAATTGACTGAAAAAATTATGAATTTGATTAAAAAAATTATGAATTTGACTGAAAAAAATATGAATTTGACTGAAAAAATTATGAATTTGACTGAAAAAATTATGAATTCGATTGAAAAAATTATGAATTTGACTGAAAAAATTATGAATTTGACTGAAAAAAGCTATATAATAGATTTTTTAATAAAACACATGTTTTTATATATATTCAATTTAATTAATTCTTTAATAGTTTCACGTGTTTTTATCTCTGACTGTATTTGAAAATTCTTTTATTGTTTTTAAAAATGGAGGTAAGTGAAAGTCGTGTGTTGCCCGCACCAGATTTTTATTTGAAAATAGCTTTTTAACATTCTCGAAATAAGATACACCATCGAGAAGCTGTTATAATTTTTATTTGTGTTATCCAGTAGTAGTTAAAGTTCCCGCATAGGTCTCTGCAAGGAAAGAAGTCGAAGAAGGAGATGGTAGGGCGAAGAGGTGGATGACTACAACCCTTAGGTGGAGGAGGGAGGCAGCCGGCTGGTCAGTTCTCGCCCGGGCCTGAGAGGATGTGTACCCTCGTCGGCCTGCTCTGTCTCCTCGTAGTCGTCGAGTCCAGGAACCTCTTCACCATCGCCAGGTGTGACTCAATATGTCATCAGGTATTTATGCTTATTTTTAAATAGTTTTAGCTATCAGTTTTCATTTTTTTTTTCCATTTTATCCGTTCATTCATAACAATAGGCATAAACCTCAAGCTTACCTATCATTAAACGCACCGTTTCTTGTCATAAAAATATTTGCGCAATTAAGACTTACTGGAAACTACAATATCAAATTAACATTTAACAATATATATTACCAATTTAAACCCAAGGAGAACTGCACTCTATGTAATCTAAACGAAAGAGAGGACTTATTCCACATTTTCATCCGATGTCCCATACACGCACCGTTCCGAACCCATTACATCCCTAGAGCCTTAAATATGAACAGTACAAATTTTATCGCCCTGTTTACCACCGAAGATATTCAGGAATTAAAAAAAAATTATTATTATACCAGGCAATATTGACAAATTAAATCATTTATAATAAAAGAATAGAATTATTTGTTAACTGTATAATATTATTTATCGTGTTTCACCGTGTTATGTAAAATAATATATTTATATATTGGAAACTGTTATATTTTTCATATATTGCCTTCGCATTATTTTGTTATAAGTTTTATTGTAATTTATTAATATTCAATGTACCTAGAGCTGATAACGTAGTGAATTAGTATATTGTTAACTCGTTTATTGAAATATGTTTTGTATTATATATTTGTTATGTAGTCAGCTCTATTTGTATCGGGTTACCCCGAAATCAAATAAAGTTATTCATTCAATTTTTTTTTTCCTACAGAATACCTATCTTTACCATTTGTTTGTAAGCATTAATGCCATCGTATCCGCGAAGTACTAATTATTTAAAATAAGAAAGTTTCTTATATATTATTATTACATTTTCAGATCATTACTGGTTAGGAACTTTTACAATCAAATATTTCTTAAAATTCTTTCAGATGTCAACTTCACATACCACTTAAATACCTCATTAAAATATTTATTTATTTTATTGATACAGGCAATCCACAACATAGGTGATGTTTGCCGACGTAAAATATTGCTATTTCTAATTAATGGAGTGATAATCATAATTTAATTGCAATAAAAATACAACAGGAAGAAAAAAATCAAAATATTAAGCATAAATTATTCATTGTAAAATCAAAATCAGTATACTTCGGGGCATTAGATGGATTCGTATAATTTATTCTTTTTAAATGATCAAATACATTGGGATGTGTGTACTGTTGTCATTTAATAGAGTATTTAAATGATATGGAAGGTCGACACCTATCAGTTGCCTGCAGTCTGTCAGTAAGTGTTTTATAGTTCACAGTAAAGTCTTGGTGTTCCAGTCAGTAAATGTTGGTGCGTTAGTCGTGAGTGTCCTATTCTGAGTCTTGTTAATATCACTTCCTCTCTTCTACTCTTTTGTATAGATGATTTCCACGGAAATACTGTTTCTTTTATTTCCCTGTGTTTGTTATCCCATTATTTGGTCCAATTAAACTGCCATTTGTCCATGATTAATAATTTTATAAGCCTATAGCCTCATTAAATTAGAAAATATTCAATCATCTTTTCTTATATAATTTTTTGATTCCTACATAAATTTTATTTAAAATGAACAAATAAAACGATGAGCCTGACAAAAGAGCAACAGATTATTCAACAATCTATAACTAATGGATTTATATGAATCAAGAATTAAAATATAAATTACGAATTTATATCCTTTACTTCATGTATTTTTTTGAAAATCAAATTCTGTTTAGTTTCATCAAGTCAATAACCATTGAAAAAGCAAAAAACAACACTATTAGTGATAATATATACAAAAGAACCTATTATTATTATTAGTCAACGTACTTATTTACATTAAATTCACAACTGTACATTTAAATAATTTTATAAATATTTTTCAATGTTTATATTTTTCCGATCGAGAGTTTATTGGTTTTTTTTTCTCAATGCCATGATTATAAATATATGTTTGTTTTTATAATAAGAAAAACAATATCAACTACACCACCAAATATCTTCTAAACATAAAAATCTGGTGCGGGCAACACACGACTTTCACTTACCTCCGTTTTTAAAATCGATTAAAGAATTTCCAAATACTGTAAGAGATAAAAATGAGTGAAACCGTTAAAGAATTAATTAAATAGAATTACTATAGAAACATGTGTTTTATTAAAAAATCTATTATATTATTATCTAATATAATCAGTTAGTTTTATCGGCTTTTCATCACTCTCTATTAGCTATTAAAATCTTGTGTATAAGATAATATTTTTTCTAAAATCTTTAGCTTTCAAACGCTATATCATACGTGTATATTACTGTTCTAATGTTCAAAAACAAAAAAAATGCATTAACAAAATATTTTTTCAGTTTTCTCCTTTGCTTATTTTTTAAATTCGCACAACATACATATTTAGCTGTTATTTATCAATGCCAACTAGATAATATGGTTATTTTTGTAGAATCTACAAAATTAAAACTACTTTAAAGGAAGAAAAAAATTAAAATATCGGCATTTAAGCCCTGTCAGACTATTTCAATCAGAATAAAACCTACATGATATTAATGCCCATTAAATTTTACATCGATATAGTGGGTTTAATCAAAATCGTCGGAACCGTTTTCCAGAAAATCGAAAAAAAGTGCAAAATGCATAGTATAAAGTGGCTCATCTGGTAAGCTCATTTTGATTAAAAAGGTTTTGTAACGTCTCGGGCGTATAGTAATCTTAAATATGAAATTTCAGTTTCATAGGACTTACCATTTAGGCCCGGGAGTTACCATACACAGACCTTTTTTGCGGGACTTGGTTATTTGGACTCAGGGGACCCTGAAATGTGTATTTCCGTTGAAAACTGGAACACGAAAATTTTCTTTATCGCAATACTTTCCCTCACTATATATAGTAAGTGAAAGTAATAAATACAATAATTATGTACGTTTGTTTTACTATTTTAGATGTTTTATTTGTATTTATTAATACAAATTTATTGCATGTATCGACCGAAGAGTTTATAAATCAAGATAATTATTTTTTATAAATGTTAGACTTGAAACAAACAAAGAATATCGAAATGGTTTTAAGTTACTAATATTATTGACTTATCACTTTACTTTTATGAATCCAAGTTTGAAAAAAATAATTGACGCTCCTTTTAACAAGTAGAGCCGGTTGTTTTAAATAATTTCTTTGTTTGTTAGCAATTAAATATACAATTATTGTATATACATGTTAATTTGTTTAAAATAAGTTTATTATATCAATTCAACAGCTCGAGATAAACCGAAATCAGTATTGAAGAAAAACATGAAGTAGTGAATTTCAATACAATACCCATTGAATACCTAGACGAAAAAAAAAAATTGTTTTCTTCAACATTTATTTAATTATCAAGAAAGTTTATTTAACATACAATTTTAGATACTTTTGCAGAAATTATGTTCTCCACGCACAATAGCTTTCACTATCAGAAATAAAATGCAAAACAAAAGCTTATTCACTAGATTCTGAGAAATTATTGAAAACATTGCTGACATTGTGCGTCAGCTTCCCGGAATCTTGTAAATAATAAAAGGAACTGCGTAATTTTAATTTTCTTTTTTTTTTTTTTTTTTTATTAAAGTTTAATGTAGTATGAAAAATATTATTAGGTAGATAGATAACTGTTTTTTTATTTTTTATTTCAGCATATTACAACAAAAATATAACATTTAAAAAAAAACCATTAATAGAACTATGGTTTTTTTTTTAGACCGTCTAGTCCGGAGCCGACCTGTTCAATTTTATAATTTATATAACAGTAACTATATTCATATACGATACACTACACAATAACAGTAAAACAAACTCACTCACTGATTCAACTATATCATTATCAGGCTCAAAACAACCAAACAATAATAATAAACAATTTTATATATATTTTATATTAATATATTATAATTTTTAAATATAGTTAAATTCTTTTATAAGTTTATATCTGTAGTGCCATGCTATTTTACAATATTTATATACAGCCATCCAGTTCTGTCCATTAAGATAATTTATTACTTCATCGGTGTTTAAATAATTCTTTCCGAAACACCTTATTCTAATTTCAGATAAAATGGGGCATGTGGCGAGGAAATACGTTTCATTTTCTACTTCTTTTCTATTACAAAGAGAGCAAATCACATTGTCATTTGACCAAAATCTATTATAGTTGAGGTATACCAATTCACATCTAACTTTAAATATCCATTTCGCCCCATTAAAACTTAATTTGGTATCAATATTATAAATATGTGTCCCATAATCATAGTCTAAATTTTTATATACAAACATTTTTTTTGAGACTATAGCCCTTTGTAAACATTTTGATCTATAAATACCTGTCAGAGATTCCCTAAATTGCTGTAAGATTAGAGCCCAGTTATATTTGTTGTCAAGTTGAATGTCAATAGAAATATTATGTTTTTCAGCCAGTTCTCTTATATCTTTAATCCAGAAAATATTTTGTTTGATGACTTCAGATACAAATACAAAACTTGAAGTATTTAATGCCGTTTTTAAATCATTCATAGGATATGGAGCTCAGACATGGGGAAGTAAGGAACGCATTTTATCTTTTTTCTACCTATCAGGTGTGCTAGTTTGTTGAGAAATACCGGCATGAAAGTGACAAAATTAAAAAGAAACATACATCTGCTTAATAAGTGATCTTCGAAATCCTAACTAACATTATAGGGCTTTTGGCATATCTTTTTTTAATTTTTTTTTATTTCTTGCATGTTCTACCTATTAAATTTGAACGTTATACATTAAATTATAACGTGATTTTCTTGATTAAATTCATTACTATATAATGCAATAATAAATTAATAATTCGTTTTAATATTTTTTTTTGTTATAACATTAAAATTTCTATTTTATTTGAAGGAAAACAAAATTTCAAAAATCCTTGATATCTAAGAAAACAATAACACAATCTTAAATTTCATATATATATATATATATTTTTTTTTTTTTTTTTTTTTTAATTAGAAAATATTTTAAACATCAGACTAAAAAATATATGAAAAATCTGTGCCCAACACAACTTTCACTTACTCAGTTTTTAGAATCAATTTAGAAGTTTTAAATACATTTAGAGATCAAAATAATGAGACGTTGATTTCCAAAAAGTACTAAAGGACATTTCTTTCAAAGTTGATATTTTCACACATTTGTATTCTAATGGTATAGTTTTATCTAAATCAGTCATCAAATTTTATCTAAAAAACATAAAAATCCTTTAAAAAAGTATTTAAAAATTGCATTTCATTCCAAAAGGTACTAAATCCACATTTTATTTCATTCCAAAAGATACTATATCCATGTTTCGTTCCAAAAGGTACTATATCCTATGTAAACAGATATAACCTTTCCTTTCATTTCCTTCCAAAAGGTACTATATTTCCTATTATACAGCAGAAGAAACCTAACCCCGTAATATATCATCATTAATTTATTGTTTTCATCATTTTATGCATTTTTATTGATTCATTTAGCACGTCTTGAATCACCGCTATTATTTTGATCACTGGTTTTAACTTAATAATCAGTTTTTAGTCTATTTGAAACAACTTAGTTGCGTCGCTTTGGTTCTTTTAGGTTGTCAATTAAATTAAGTTTTTCCATAGTATTTCTTCTTACAGCAACATAAATTTGGTTCAAAATTTTTCAGAAACTCACATTTTAATAGAATGATGGCATTTGATGCAGAAAATAGTTGGAATTAGCATTCCACGATCTTGCCAAATATGTGAAGAAAATCCGGGCTTGATCTAACTTAGTGGTCGATTTTTTTATGTAAAATAAAACCTCAAAAGTTATTATTTATCAGTATCAATGGTTAAATATTGTTTACACATAGTTAATAATATAGATAAATTTGCTAAATTCACACAAATAGTAAATACTAGTTTAAAACAAACTCACATATTTTCTTATTATAGTGCCAAAAATAGATAAGTTGTCCTTTCAATATTCACTTTCTTTATGAATAATAGATAATCGATGTAATTAACCAACAAAGAAAGATATTTCTCAGAGAGAGAATGGGGAAATATACATAACATAGTAATTAACGATATAAAGACGTTAATTATCACTAATGTTGTATCAGGAAGGTTATAGTGACTGTTACCAACTTATCTAGCGTTATATTCTTCCAAAAAGTACTATATCCCTTTTAATTCTTTCCAAAAAGTACTATATCCCTTTTAATTCTTTCCAAAAAGTACTATACCCCTTAATTCTTTCCAAAGTACTATCCATGTTCGTTCCAAAAAGTACTATATCCATATTATATTGATTAAAATCATCGGAAAAGTGCAATAATTTGTAAAAATGAGTTGGCAACACACTTAAAAATCAACTTTTGATTTTAATAAAAAAAGAATCACGTAAATTGGTCCAATAATAAGTAAATGACAGATTTTTGCTTTTCCTGTAAAATTTTCTAAAGTGGATATAGTACCTTTTGGAAATCAACGTCTCAATTGTTAAAGAAATAATTAATTAAATTAAGTTAGAATAGAAACATGTGTTTTATTAAATTATCGATTATATTATTATCTACAACAATCAGTTTTATCTACTTTTCATTACTTTCCGTTAACCTTTAAAATTATGTGTATAAAATTATATTTTTTCTAAAATATTTAGCTTTCCAACGATCTATCATACATGTATATTGCTGTTCTTATGTTCAAAAACCAAAAATTGCATTACACATTTTTTTTTCATTTTTCTCCTTTATTATTTTTTAAATTCGCTAAAAATATATTTACCTGTTTTTAAGCAATACTAATCAGATAATATAATGAATTTTATAAAATCTATAAAATTATAGGTACTTTAGAGAAAGAAGTTTTGAAATATCGACATTTAAGCCCCGTAAGACTATTTCAATCAAAATGAAACCTACATGATATTAAAACCCGTTTAATTTTACATCGATATAGCGAGTTTAATTAAAATCGTTAGAGCCGTTTTTGAGAAAATATTAAAAATGTGCTAAATGCATGGTATAAAGTAGATCTTCCGGTGAGCTGATTTTGATGAAAAAGATTCTGAAACACCACGGACGTATAGTTGTCTTAAATATGAAATTTCAGTTTCATAGGACTTTTCGTTTTTGCCCGGGAGTTACCACACACAGACCTTTTTGGGGTTATTTGGACTAAGGGGACCCTGGAACGTGTATTTCCGTCGAAAACTGGAATTCGAAAATTTTCAAGATCGCAATACTTCCCCTTACTATATATTTCATAAATAGGTAAGTGAAGGTAAAACAATCCAGATGATTCTCCTGTCGGGTAAACGATTTTGATTAAACTATATATATTGGTGTAAAATTTAATAGAATTTTTTATCATTTAGGCTTCGTTAGTATTTTCAATTTAATGTTCTAATGTATCTTTAATTTTGTAGATTCGAAAAAAATAACTATTTCATTATGTTAACATTGATAAAAAAACGGAGAAATATACAAGAGGACAGAAATTGTTAAATAACAAAAGGGGGAAGATCAAAAATATTTATTTAGGTAATTTTTCTTTCACTTACTTTACTATTGTAAGGGAAAGTATTACGATCGTGAAAATTTTCGAATTCCAGTTTTTAACGGAAATACACGTTTTAGGGTCCCTTGGGTCCAAATAACCAAAGTCCCGCAAAAAGGTCTGTGTGTGTGTATGTGGTAACTCCCGGGGGAAACGGTAAGTCCTATGAAACTGAAATTTCATATTTAAGACAAATATACGCCCGAGACGTTACAAAACCTTTTTAATCAAAATGAGCTTACCAGATGAGCCACTTCATACTATGCATTTTGCACTTTTTTTCGATTTTCTGGAAAACGGTTCCGACGATTTTGATTAAACCCACTATATCGATGTAAAATTTAATGGCATTAATATCATGTAGGTTTTATTCTGATTAAATAGTCTGACAGGGCTTAAATGCCGATTTTTAATTTTTTTCTTCCTTTAAAGTAGTTTTAATTTTGTAGATTCTACAAAAATAACCATATTATCTAGTTGGCATTGATAAATAACAGCTAAATATGTATGTTGTGCGAATTTAAAAAATAAGCAAAGGAGAAAACTGAAAAAATATTTTGTTAATGCATTTTTTTTTGTTTTTGAACATTAGAACAGTAATATACACGTATGATATAGCGTTTGAAAGCTAAAGATTTTAGAAAAAATATTATCTTATACACAAGATTTTAATAGTTAATAGAGAGTGATGAAAAGCCGATAAAACTAACTGATTATATTAGATAATAATATAATAGATTTTTTAATAAAACACTTGTTTCTATAGAAATTCAATTTAATTAATTCTTTAATGGTTTCACTCATTTTTAGCTCTTACTGTAATTGAAAATTCTTTAATCGATTTTAAACACGGAGGTAAGTGAATGTCGTGTGTTGCCCGCTCCATATTTTTTAATTATTTATTTGAATATAAATGTTTCCATCGTAACTCAATTTAATCCTTTACACTTTTCCCAACTTCATTTAATTGAATCATTAAGTTCTTTAATTGTATTTAACAACGAAGGATATGTTATAATCGTGTCTTGCTCGGACTAGATTTTTTAAATTTTGCATAACACATTAAAGTTTCGAAAGGTTATAGTTTTGGTTTGTGGTGGGAATAAAAAAGGTTTAATAACAAAAATGTCTCGGGCGAAGACCTTGACAATGAATTACTTACGATAACTTAAACAGATCAAAATATTTCTTGTTTTCCTTTACGAAAAAAAAAACTTATGTTTTACGTACTTGACTGAATTAACATAAACGTTTATTTGATATTAAATATTAAAAAAAAAAAAAAAAATATTGTCTTGCTCATGAGCCACTCCACATCAGACCATACTGTATCACGGCAGAAAAACAATTTCATTTTTTTTTTTTCAAATTTCTATTAAACGGCAATAAACTATTACTCTTTTATTTTTTCGCATTGTTGATATTCTGCTCTTAAGTTCTGGTAGAGATTTGAACATTAATTTTGGAAAATATTTTAATAAACAAGTGCTTTAAGTACACTATATGTAGTTTATCTACTCAAGAGCCCAATCAAAAAATCGATTGTGAAATAAAACTGAAACCTTGGTTAATAATTGGAAACCTCTATGGTGTGCTTAAACGTCAACTCGAACAAAAATAATAAATCTCTAAAGGAAATATTATCCTCGAGTAATACAAAAATATAAAAAAAAAAAAACTACTTATAACAAAGCGCTGTATGTTTGAAGAATGTATGACTTCTATGCTTTGTAAATTTTTTATTAATTCTTTATTGTAAATTTTTTTTTTGTTTAGTAAATATTGTATGAATGTTGTACTTAAACACAATTATAAATGTTCTAATTGACAGATCGAAATATCATTCAATAAAAAATCTTATAACCAGACCTTAAAACAGTAGAGGTACAATGGAAAAAGAAGCCTTAAGCACACAAGAAGCTCAAATTATCACAATTAAATATAAATTATTAATGCTTTGATACTCAGAATCTTGTAACATGATTTTTATGATCCAATTACCCTAATTTTTAATTTTTTTCTAATTGAATTAATGACACAATGGTGAATTGATAAATAATAATAAAAAAAAACGCTGGAAATTATAACACAATGGTTTATTATTTCCAAATAACTATATAAGGGTATAACTGTTTATATACCTCTTAATAGTCAATTAACTAATATGAATAGCAATAAATAGTTATGATGGTATAACAACGCTGTTGTTAAGTTCAATACGCTAATATCAAAAAGATGCTAGTTCTTCACCAATTTCAAATTTAAATACAAAAGGCTCATCTATATGACTATAATCAGACCGATATGGACTTACGGAGTAGAGATTTGGGGCTCTACTAAACCATCAAATTCTTCCCGTCACCAATCCTTGCAATCAAAAATCCTTCGAAAAATCCCCAACGCTCCTTATTTTGTCACAAATAAACACATCCATAAAGACCTTAACGTTCCCTATGTTGCTGACTTGGCGCGAACCTGGTACCATTCCTTTCATGACAAACTCCATTCCCACTCTAATCCACTTGTTTCAATCCTTGCTTCCTCTACAACCCTGATAATCCTCCGAGGCATCTGAAAAGAAGATGGCCACGAGACCTTCTAGTTTAACATAGTCTTTGGAGAGCTGTCAATGGGTAGTATCCCCACATGTGAATCCATGACATTTGTATCTTGTATCTCATTTACTAGATGTATATCATTATACAGTTTTAAATAGCAATAAATCTATTAAATTTAATTATATCGCTTTACTGATTATAAAACTCAATACATATTTATCTCTATCTTTAAAAATGACTGAGTTATGATCGCATTTATTATTCAGATTTCAATTTTTTTATTTTCTTTTTTATAATTTGCTTTTCCTTTTTTGTAAAAAAATCTAAAAAGATGTCTCTATCTTAAAAAAATTTGGTGCGAGCAACACACAACTTTCACTTACCTCCGTTTTATAAATCGATCAAAGAATTTTCAAATACAGTAAGAGATAAAAATGAGTGAAACCATTAAAGAATTAATTAAATGGAATTTCTATAAAAACACGTGTTTTATTAAAAAATCTATTATATTATTATCTAAAATAATCGCTTAGGTTTATCGGATTTTCCTCACTCATAATTAACTTTTAAAAGCTTGTGTATGAGATAATATTTTTTCTAAAATCTTTAGCTTTCCAACGGTATATCATACTTGTATATTACTGTTCTTATGTTCAAAAACGAAAAACTGCATTAAAAAATTATTTTTTCAGTTTTCTCCTTTTGTTGTTTTTCAAATTCGCACAACTTACATATTTAGCTGTTATTTATCAATGCTAAAAAGACAATGTGGTTATTTTTATAGAATCTACAAAATTAAAGGTACTTTAGAGGAAGAAAATTTAAAATATCTGCATTTAAGCACTGACAGACTATTTTAATCGAATAAAACCTACTTGATATTAAAGCCTATTGAATTTTACATTGATATAGCGAGTTTAATTAAAATCGTCGGAACTGTTTTTTGAGAAAATCGAAAAAAAAGTGCAAAATGCATAGTATAAAGTGGCTCTTCTGGCAAGCTCATTTTGATGAAAAAAGTTTTGTAACGTCTCGGGCGTATAGTTGGCTTAAATATGAAATTTCAGTTTCATAGGACTTTTTGTTTCCGCCCAGGAGTTATCACACAGACCTTTTTGCGGGACTTGGTTATTTGGACTCAGGGGACCATAAAATATGTATTTCCGTTGAAAACTAGAACACGAAAATTTTCACTATCGCAATACTTTCCCTTACTATATATAGCTAGTGAAAGTAAAAATAACTGAGTTATTGAATAAAATCACTTTCGATCGGGTCGCCATTTTACCAGCTGATATCAACGTCTAGGTGTTAAGATCATCGTTGTAAGCCCTAGTAGGTATTTTAGTGGTGAATTTAAAAAAAAAAAAAAATGGTCCAGTAGTTTCGGAGTGATGCCGCGGACAAATGTATGTTTTTTTATTCATTTTTATTATTTCGGGTTCTACGTATCTTTAAACGTAAGCCCTAAAATTTCAAGAGGGTGAACTTTTTGTTTGTTTGTTTGTTCGATTACAAAGTTTCGTAATATAAAATAATAAGCTTAAAAACAGCATTATTCACCTTCCTAATCCCGTGGCAAACTCCCTTTCTAGTTCCAAACATCCCTATAACCCTCTTCGTAGGCTGAAGCGGCAGTGGCCAGAGATCTCTTGTAAATATGCCATTGGAGTGCTGGCAATGGCTGGCTTCTCCACTCATGTCCTGAGTGTATGTGGCTCTAGCGCCCTCGCTCAGCCTCCACTGACTCTCAAGACCAGTGACGCGGCTGAATGAGAGGCGCTGGGATCTTCTGGCATTGTGCCTCGACATCCACTAGTGGATCTCGAGGTTTGATTCAGTGATCCCAGGGGCAGTTTGTAAATATTGTAAATAGGTATGAATGTGAACAAGATTGTTATTATTATTTTATTTATAGTATTTATTTAATTTTGTGTATATATATATTTTTTTTTTCTTTTATTTGTTTAGTCTTTATTAATTTTTTTTTCTTTAGTTTTATTTACAATGTACATATGGTATGAATGATTTATTCTATCTCTAATACTCATTGCCCCAGAAGGTGGCAGATTGTATTATCTCTTAATAAAACAAAAAAAAAAAACAAAAAAACTGCATAACATATAGCACTTGTTTATAGATCATGACGTATATGTGCTAATAAATAAATTTGCAATAGACCTAAAATTGCGTTCAATGGGTTATTAATTTCCCTACTAAACAATAAAAAAAAACAAAAAACAAACATTGGAATGGGATACTTAATAATCGAGATAAAACGTTTTTGACTTAGTAGTCATAGTTCGTCAAATTCTTCTTTTTTCAAGTTGAAATTACGGCTTTTCATTGGTTCATTGATTATTTGAATAATGTATATCCGCTAAAAAATATTTGATTATTATTTGGAAAGTAATTAAATTGTGATGTTTTTTTCAAAGCAATAAATCCTTACATATTTCAATGCCTTTGGTGTTGTGTTTAATTACTTTGAAGGATGAGAGAAACAGCTATTTAATTACCTTACAAATAATAATTTTTTACAGAGCTATATATAATACATCTTCTAAGGTATAAGAATTTCGGTAGGAATAGAGTCACCTTATAGTTTGGAGATTTTGATAAGGGCCAATCCATTCGAAACCGTCCAGACCTTGCCGCTAGATATTTATGATTTTCGTGATTTTTTGACCAATTATTCGTGAATATAAAACCATAAATAAAACTTTTATATAACCAATACTTATAGTGTTGCAGCCGTTTTAAGTCAGCTTCATTGGTAAAAGCATGTGATGGAAAAATCTTTCTTATTCCTATAATTTTTCAGATATTAAATCAAAATAAAAATTAACAATAAGATAAGAACACGCTTTGTATTTTTATAATCGTGACTCATTCCCTAAATATTGAAGAAAGTTGAGTGTGATAAAAGTAAATAAAAGAAAAGAGGCTCACCTTCGATTATTTTTTCCTTGATAGCTTAGTCATAGTCCTACTACCTGTAAAAATTTCGGTCTTGAGAACTTAGTCCTTTCTTGTATATTAATTTTCAACGCATTCAATCCTTTCAATCCAAAGTCCTCCGAACAATAGTAAATGCTCCTTATTATGTCTCCAACTATACCTTACACCACGACCTTAATGTTCCATTTATTTCAGACCTGATTCCATCTAAATTTTCCAAATTCCACCATCCTCCTCATTCATCATCCTAATCCTCTAGCACAATCCCTATCCAGCTCCACTCATCCATACAACCCTCCTAGAAGGTTGAAACGGCAGTGGCCCCGAGACATATTGTAAACATCTATTCTGGAGTTCTGACACTGGTCAGATTCTCCTCTCATGTGCGGTGTGATTGTGGCTGTGGCGCCCTCACTTAGCTTCCGCTGGCTCTCACCAGTGATGCGGCTGAGAGGGAGGCGCTGGGATCTTTTGGACTCTGCTTGTCCTTCCACAAGTGGGGGAACAAGCCCCGTCTGGGGTTCTCGGGCTGATTGTAAATATTGTACATAAGTATGAATGTGACATGTTTTGTTTATTTATTTGTTAACTTCATTTATTTGTATTTATTTTGTCTATAAATTTTGTTATTGTATACGTTTATTTATTTTGATTTTATTTTTATGTAATTTCACTTTCCTTTTGTTTATATTGTAAATATTGTATGAATGAGATCCTGTAGCACTATTATTATTGTCTATTATGACAAATTGTAATATATACGAATAAAAAAAAAAAAAAAAAAATTCAAAATTGGCAAAAATTCATTTTTCGCGATGCTTACACGGCAATATCTTAAAAGGGACTGAGTGAAAAATTATGATACTAACACAGATTACCTATCTATACGATGTACTTAAGTGAGATCAATTCGGTGAATGAGACCCAGCTGGTTTCTGAGTTATAAAATTACCTTCGCTGTCAAAATAAAGTATTCTTTAAAAAATATTAACTCTGTGTAATTTTACATATTTCAGAACGAAACAAAAACTAGAGTGGTGATGGGAGTGCTGTATACAGTTTCAGTACTTAATATATAACATATTACTTAAGTAGACAAGAAAATTCGAGAAAGTTTAAATCAACTGAAAATCATAGCGGGATATAACAGAGGAGGTTAGAAAGCAGTCTGACGCTGAATAGTTTTTTCTTGCATAGTCTTTTTGTTGCACTACATCTTGTAGAAATTCCGAACGTGTAAGTATTGTCCTTTTTACTATAAATCGCCTATCTATACGATTTGTTTAAGTGATATAAATTTGATCCTCAAGACTAAGCTGGTTCCGGAGTTATAAAATTCTCTTAACTGTTAAAATAACGTTTTTCTTAAAAAATATTAAATCCGGCAATTTTGCGTATTTAAGAACCAAACATAAACTAGAATGATGATGATATTATTTTATACGATTTTGTTCTTTACAACACATTACCTAGTAGCCAAGAAAATGGTTTTAAAACGAAAAATTACATCAACTGAAAGCTTTAGCGCGCTATGACAAGGGAGAGTAGAAATGATTTTCATTCTTAATTATTTTTCCTTATATTTCCATATCTTCGCACTGCTAGTTTGAGAAATGTTGGTCGTGTAAGCTACACCCTTTTTTGTTTTTTTTATACATATTTATTGATATTTACAACTGTATTAAATAAAAATACATCTAGTAAATGTGATGGTAATATAAAAAACTGTCATGGAAAACATGTAGATACACTACCCAGTGGCAGCACTCTAAACATATTCTAAACTAGAATGTCCCGGGGACATTTCCTTTTCAGGCGCCTCGGAGGATTATCCGGAATTGAAGAGGAAGAAAAGATTGAAACTAGTGGGTTAGAGTGCGAATGGAGTTTGTCATGAAAGGATTGATACCTGGTTTGGGCGAAATCAGTAACAAAGGGAATATTATGGTCTTTGTGGATCAGTTTATTAGTTAAAAAATAAGGAGCATTAGAAATTTTACGAAGGATTTTGGATTGTAGGGATTGGATGCGGGAAGAATTTGATGGTTTATACATTAAATTATAATGTGATTTTCCGGAATAAATTCATTACTACGTAATTCATACATTCATTATTATTTAATAATTCGTTTAAATCAATTTTTTAGTATATTATTTTAATTTCAATTTTATTTGAAGGAAAACAAAATTTGAAAAGTCCTTGATATCTATGAAAACAATAACATAATCTTAAATATCATATAACTTTTTTTTAAAATAAAATAGTTTTAAACATATTTCAGACTAAAAAACAAAGATGAAAAATCTGGTGCGCGCAACACACTTACCTCCGTTGTTAGAAAAATGTTTTTTGAAAAAATCGTAAAAAAGATGCTAAATTATAAAATTTATTTATTATTAAAACATTAAGGTCTTTATGGATAAGTTTTTTTCGCGACAAAGTAAGGAGCGTTGAGGATTTTACGAAGGATTTTGAATTGTAAGGATTGGATGCGGGAAGAATTTGATGATTTAGTAGAGTCCTAAAGCTCTACTCTTTAAGTCCAGATTGGTCTTATAATAGTCATGTAGATGAGCCTTTTGCAGTTCAGAGGAAGGTTTGATCGTTTGTCTAGTAAGTGTTGAAGTAGCCTAAAGCGGCGAGCAGTTTCTTGTCGTTTTAGTCATGTATGTGGATTCCAAGTTAGGCGTTTGTCAAGAAGTCGTCCTAGGTATCGGATCTGTTCAACAGGAACAAGTGGATTGTTATTAAAGGATACTTTAGGCCAGGAACAACCTTTTTTAATAATACATTTTTAAAGGATTATTTTCCCACTCAGTAATATGAAGTATAGTAAAACAAGTGAAAAATAATAATAAACTCAATGATAATAAATGAAAATGATGAAATTCATACAGATTATACCTCTATATAATTTGTACGATAGAATAAAATTTAGTGGCTGAAACCCAGTTTGTTTTTAAAATATTAAAAAAACCAAAGGTTATTATTGTATAACCATAAACTGAACCATCCCGTCCTTGATAATACAAATGCGGTCAACTAATCAATATATGAAATAGAAATTACCATCTTCTAAAAATAGCTTAAGTTCGAGTCACTCTTGTATATTTTCTTATTAACGTTATATAATATAATTTGTAAACCCATGTGATTAAAAAAAAAGGCGGGCAACACACGACTTTCACTTACCTCGTTTTTAGAATCAATTGAAGAATTTTCAAATACAGTTCGACATAAAAATGAGTGAAACCATTAAAGAAATAATTAAATGGAATTTCTATAGAAACATGTGTTTTATTAAAAAATCTATTATATTATTATCTAAAATAATCACATAGTTTTATCGGCTTTTCATCACTCTCTACTAACTTTTAAAAGCTTAAGAGATAATATTTTTTCTAAAATCTCAAGCTTTCCAACGGTATATCACACATGTATATTACTGTTATTATGTATTGCATAAAAAATATATTTTTTCAGTTTTCTCCTTTAGTTGGGTATTGAATTCATTCAATTTATGTATTTACCTGTTTTTCATCCGTGGTAACAAGATAATATAGTTATCTTTATAAGATCAACAAAATTAAAGGTACTTTAGAGAAAGAAAATTTAATATATCGACATTTAAGCCCTGTCAAACCATTGACCACAAATACTGACCCTAGATCAGCCAATTTAGGTTCTAATCCACACTACATTCTAAAATTACAAAGCAGATGCATAATATTTCGATATCTCTGAGCCTATAGCAGCAGATCAGTTCCAAGTCATGAAACGACACCAGCTTCTCAGAATCGACTGCAGCAAAATGCCGTTTGTATTTCGCCTACTCAACCTGTTTATGATATTCTGTCATTACTGATGTCTTCTTTGATCAAAATATCCGCAATGAGTTACATTTTTTTTGTTTCTATCATTATTCTAGAAATAATAAAAAGTGTTATCATGTCCCTTGCTCGCATACCCAACAGTCGGTTCATTCATTTTAAATTCATTATATTTTTGGTTGTTTCACATGTAATGTCCGTTTTTTTTCAGCTTCTAAATCAATTACCCACTTTTTAGTATACCCCAAATATGAACATAGAAACACGCGATTTTCGAGTAATATTTTTGTACGAGTTTGAACTCGGCCATTCAGTAGCTGAGGCCGCTAGAAATATTTGCAAGGCGTTTGGGGAAGGGAGTGTTAATGAACGACCATTCACCGTTGGTTTGCTAAGTTTTCTGCTGGGGAAACCGACTTGGAAAACTTGCCCCGAGGAAGACCTCCGTCCGTAATAGACAACGATGTCCTCAAACATACAATAGAAGGAAACCCCTTAAATCAGTTAAAGGACTCTGAACATACCGTGCAAAAATTGAAAGAACTGGGATACGAAGTTCTTCCGCACCCACCATATCCACCATATACGACTTGTCTCCAACAGATTACCACCTGTTCAGGAATTCAGACAACTTCGTCAAAGGAAAACTTTTAGAAAAGTGCGTTTTCATATTTTGTTTCACTTCAAAGCTCAGAGTTTTTCATTTCGGGAATAAAAAAGTTGGTGTCACGTTGGGAAAAATGTGTAGAAAAAGAAGGTAAATACTTTAAGTATTTTTAATAAAAATACTCTACCTTGAAAACAGACATTTCATGTGACACAACCCAATATATTCAAATACTTTCTTCTATCTAGTACCAACAGTTTTGTTAGGTTGGTACAGTCCTGACAACTCGATAATAAAATTAGGAATAAAGGTTGCTATAGGGCTGACTATGTATGTTCCCTCAGAGCTTATCCATCTCAGAATAAAATAAAAATTGCCAACTTATTAGTATCTCTCAAAAGTAATTTATAATGTTATTCAATCACCAAATTAACATATTTTTACTAATACGTGTGTGATCACGATTAGCCAGATGATAACAGTGAAACTCCAGAAATAAAATTGTGAGGCTCGACATAACTGCACCGATGCGTTGCAGAATAGTATTCAATGGACGTCCCTTTCTTAAAATCTGAACTACTTTCATCGTTTTAATTGCACATATCTTGTTTAGGCTGACCAAGGAGTACCTATATCCAGCCTTGGTGTATTCACAGTAGCTTTATCACACATAAAAAAAAAAAAAGTTTCCAAAATTAAACACAACCGCATGTTTAAAAAAAAATGCTTATTACACAAAAATAAAATGGTGCGGGCAACACACGACTTTCACTTACCTCCATTGTTAAAATCAATGAAAGAATTTTCAAATACAGTTAGAGATAAAAAAACGTGAAACTATTAAAGAATTAATTAAATTGAAATCTATTATATTATTATCTAAAATAATGAATTTTATCTTCTTTTCATAACTCTCTATTAACTTTTAAAAGCTTGAGTAAATATATTTTAAAATCTTATTTAATATATCATAATATATAGTTTGTTACATTGTTAATATCTTATCAATCATTAAAAAATTAAAGAGTTACTTTTAAAGGTAATGAAAATTTAAAATATCGGCATTTAAGCCCTGTCAGACCATTTTAATCCGAATGAAACCTAAATGATATTAAAGCATATTAAATTTTCACATCGATATAGCGAGTTTAATCAAAATCGTCGGAACCGTTTTAGAGAAAATCGAAAAAATGAAATACCAGACACACACACAGACCAATTTGCGGGACTTGGTTATTTGGACTCAGGGGACACTAAAAAATGTATTTCCGTTGAAAACTGGAATTCGAAAATTTTCACGATCCCAATACTTCCCCTTACTATATATAGTAAGTGAAAGTAATAATAGATTATTTAATAAAACACGTGTTTCTATTGAAATTCAAAATAATTAATTATTTAACTATTTATTTGTATCTTTAAATGTATTTAAAAATTCTTAAATTGATTTTAACAACTGAGGTAAGGGAAAGTCGTGTGTTGCACGCATTTTTTTTTTTTTTAATTTAATACATTTTATAAAAAACATGTGCGTACCATAATATAAACTATTAATAGAGGCGGTGCATTATCGATACGGATACTCCATTCCTTTATGAAAAACTTCACGCATCCACATAGCTATCAGAAAGCATTACGGACGCCATAAACTATCGCTATGGACTTCACTACATTATCGCCCACAGAGATATACAACGGTGCGGGCCTAAGATTATTGCCGACCGGAGAGGCTGTGCACTAATGGCCTTTGCAATAGTAGAACCGCTCGCTTTGAAGTGCAATGATTGCAAGCACTTCAGGCATCTCCCTCCTTGCTCCAGCTAATTGCGCATTAAAGTGCAAAATCGCAATTAATGATGCACCTATAATGGGGCTGCGGCTTGATAATTAAATAATTCTCGGCGAGGGGGATGCTTAACAAATGAGCGAGGACGCCCAGTCCAAGAAATATTTAATGGACTCTCGTGTGTAAAATGTCATCGCGCCTTGCCCGCCTCCTCAAATGTCGGCGTTTATTCCTGGAATCCCTGAGGTGTAGCGTATATTGTTTCTGAGGTAATGGAAAGGATGAAGTTCAAGTTGGAGTGGAGCTAGGTACACAATTTCCTCATTCACTTTGGATACCGAATGTAGGGGTGGGCATAATCGAATGAGGATTATCGTATCATTCGATTATTTCAATCATTAGAATTAATCGGTTTCGAGAAACGAATGATCATTCGAACTGAATTGTTTAACGATAATCGAGGGAGTATAAGGAGTCGGGATAATGGGTTTTTTTTTTTTTTTTTTTTTTTTTTTTTTTTTTTTTTTTTTTTTTATCACATAAATATTTGATACATATTCCACCTACGCCCAGCGAGCTTAGCCATCATAGAGACGGTAATTGTGGCATATCGTCTTCCAGAATGCATATTAATCATTCGATCATTCGATTATGCCCATCCCTAACCGAATGCATTAGATACCTGTTTTTTAATCAGCATCATTTACGTAAAAATAATATTCTTAGCTAAGTAATATAATAAAAACATTTCCCGAAATTAAAAATACTTTCAGGCCTATCACTTTTGTCGTACCTTGAGGTTGAGAGCATCAATGGCTTTTTTCAACCACTAAATGTATTCAAATACAAATTTTCAGCCCTTTAACTTAATATGCAGGGATTATGTGGCAAATTATTATGCAAATCCTACGATAATCTTTAATAATTACCAGATCAATTCCATAGTTTTCCTATAACGTCTGTCCGGGTCCAAGGACTTAGTGGGTCAAAAAAGTATTGGCACACCCTGTTTTTTTCCATTTAATTCTTAAAGTATGTAACACATTATTGGGTGATAAATTTTATTTTTGAATAGACATATAGCCCAAAAATAATATAGTTATTTTTATCTTATCAACAAAATTAAAGGTACTTTAAAGAATGAAAATTTAAAATATCGGCATTTAAGCCCTGTCAGACCATTTTAATCCGAATGAAACCTAAATGATATTAAAGCCTATTAAATTTCACATCGATATAGCGAGTTTAATCAAAATCGTCGGAACCGTTTTAGAGAAAATCGAAAAAAATGAAATACCAGACACACACACAGACCAATTTGCGGGACTTGGTTATTTGGACTCAGGGGACACTAAAAAATGTATTTCCGTTGAAAACTGGAATTCGAAAATTTTCACGATCCCAATACTTCCCCTTACTATATATAGTAAGTGAAAGTAATAATAGATTATTTAATAAAACACGTGTTTCTATTGAAATTCAAAATAATTAATTATTTAACTATTTATTTGTATCTTTAAATGTATTTAAAAATTCTTAAATTGATTTTAACAACTGAGGTAAGGGAAAGTCGTGTGTTGCACGCATTTTTTTTTTTTTTAATTTAATACATTTTATAAAAAACATGTGCGTACCATAATATAAACTATTAATAGAGGCGGTGCATTATCGATACGGATACTCCATTCCTTTATGAAAAACTTCACGCATCCACATAGCTATCAGAAAGCATTACGGGCGCCATAAACTATCGCTATGGACTTCACTACATTATCGCCCACAGAGATATACAACGGTGCGGGCCTAAGATTATTGCCGACCGGAGAGGCTGTGCACTAATGGCCTTTGCAATAGTAGAACCGCTCGCTTTGAAGTGCAATGATTGCAAGCACTTCAGGCATCTCCCTCCTTGCTCCAGCTAATTGCGCATTAAAGTGCAAAATCGCAATTAATGATGCACCTATAATGGGGCTGCGGCTTGATAATTAAATAATTCTCGGCGAGGGGGATGCTTAACAAATGAGCGAGGACGCCCAGTCCAAGAAATATTTAATGGACTCTCGTGTGTAAAATGTCATCGCGCCTTGCCCGCCTCCTCAAATGTCGGCGTTTATTCCTGGAATCCCTGAGGTGTAGCGTATATTGTTTCCTGAGGTAATGGAAAGGATGAAGTTCAAGTTGGAGTGGAGCTAGGTACACAATTTCCTCATTCACTTTGGATACCGAATGTAGGGGTGGGCATAATCGAATGAGGATTATCGTATCATTCGATTATTTCAATCATTAGAATTAATCGGTTTCGAGAAACGAATGATCATTCGAACTGAATTGTTTAACGATAATCGAGGGAGTATAAGGAGTCGGGATAAGGGGTTTTTTTTTTTTTTTTTTTTTTTTTTTTTTTTTTTTTTTTTTTTTTTTTATCACATAAATATTTGATACATATTCCACCTACGCCCAGCGAGCTTAGCCATCATAGAGACGGTAATTGTGGCATATCGTCTTCCAGAATGCATATTAATCATTCGATCATTCGATTATGCCCATCCCTAACCGAATGCATTAGATACCTGTTTTTTAATCAGCATCATTTACGTAAAAATAATATTCTTAGCTAAGTAATATAATAAAAACATTTCCCGAAATTAAAAATACTTTCAGGCCTATCACTTTTGTCGTACCTTGAGGTTGAGAGCATCAATGGCTTTTTTCAACCACTAAATGTATTCAAATACAAATTTTCAGCCCTTTAACTTAATATGCAGGGATTATGTGGCAAATTATTATGCAAATCCTACGATAATCTTTAATAATTACCAGATCAATTCCATAGTTTTCCTATAACGTCTGTCCGGGTCCAAGGACTTAGTGGGTCAAAAAAGTATTGGCACACCCTGTTTTTTTTCCATTTAATTCTTAAAGTATGTAACACATTATTGGGTGATAAATTTTATTTTTGAATAGACATATAGCCCAAAAAAGTTGAAATAATTAATGTAGAAATGAATGAGGAAAATAAATGTAAGTCAAAAAATTATTGGTACAGCCATTTATTAATAAAAAAAGTATCCTATTTAAGTAAATAAAAGTCATTAATATTTCGTTATTATTCCTTTGGCATCAATTTGTTTGTTTATTTATTTATTTAACGTCATTTTATGCTACTATCGTTAGCATAAAGTGACGATGCTACAGTGGGAGTCCTAAATTTTGCTTATTCAGGTTTTATTAGAATAGGGATCTTTAACGAGTACCTGACATCGCACAGGCTCGGTACCACCTTTTAACGTCCCCTCCGAAGGACGGCATAACTTAAGGATTTTTTACTCCCATTAAAAAATCCTAGGACCACCCGCGGGTTTTGGCATTAATCATATCTTCTTTGCATCGTAGAAATATGATTTTCCGTGACTTCGGGTGTGACAAATCGAATGCTGTTGGAAAGTTATATTTCATTGAAAGTATAATAAAATTATTTACTTAAATAGGATACTTTTTTAATTAATCTACCTCAGTTATTTCAATTTATTTGGGCTATATCAATGGTTTTTAATGCCTATTCAAAAATAAAATATATTACCCAATAATAAGTTACATACTTTAAGAATTAAATAGAAAAATCAGGGTGTGCCAATACATTTTTGACCCACTGTAGTACTTGTCTGGATTCATGGATAATAGCTGTTATATCCCAACAGCGAATATTTGAACCTGAAACACCTTAAAACTAGAAGAATACACTTAATCTAGTGTACTATTACAAATAATATGTGTTTTTTGCACTAAACGGAAGGTTAAAGTCATGAGATTGACTGAAACGTAAATAGCAGAATCGTATATATTGGGTTTTTTTCACATGAAATGTCCGTTTTTATAGTTTCTGAAATACATAAAGAATTTGTAGGTCTCTGGTGTTTTCTTCCGAATGTTTACATATTTAAAGTAAACAGTTACTAATCCTCTACCTTTGTATTATAAACATTAGCTTCCCAATCAATTACCCACTTTTTAGTATACCTCCAAATATGAACATGGAAACACGCGATTTTCGAGTAATATTTTTGTACGAGTTTAAACACGGCCATTCAGCAGCTGAGGCCGCTAGAAATATTTGCAAGGCGTTTAGGGAAGAGAGTGCTAATGAACGGACCACTCGCCGTTGGTTTGCTAAGTTTTCAGCTGGGGATACCGACTTGGAAAACTTGCCCCGAGGAAGACCTCCGTCCGTGATAGACAACGATGTCCTCAAACATAGAGTAGAAGGAAACCCCTACCAAACAGTTAAAGGACTCTCAGCGCAACTAAATGCAAGTGCATCTACCGTTTATCCATACATTTAAAGTGTATTGGGAAAAGAGAAAAGCTCGATACATGGGTATCTCATGATCTCACTGAGCGGGAGCAAGACCCCATGTTTCAAAACATACCTTGCAAAAATTGAAAGAACTGGGCTACGAAGTTCTTCCGCACCCACCATGTTCTCCCGACTTGTCAATAACAGATTACCACTTGTTCAGGAATTTAGACAACTTCGTCAAAGAAAAACTTTTTGAAAATGATGATCAAGTGAAAAGTGCGTTTTCAGATTTGTTTCACTTCAAAGCTCAGAGTTTTCAGTTCGGGGATAAAAAAGGTGGTGTCACGTAAATGTATAGAAAAAGAAAGTAAATACTTCGAATAAAATTATCATGTTTTCATATCGTATTTTCAATAAAAATCCTTTACCTTGAAAACGGACATTTCATGTGACACAACCCAACAGTTAGTGATGATATGAGTGGAAACAAATGGCAAATATTATTACTATTACCATAGTATTTCCGGCTTTGTTAGGTTAAATTTACTTTATTAATGCTATTATATTATTAATGCTTAAGTCGTTTTCAATAAAAATGTTAATACAATATTTTTTAAACCTCTGGAATTGCTCATTACAACGTTTTTGATCGTCGCAAAATTAGGTTATTATTCAGATACTAGAATTGAGAATTTTTTAATGGCAAATATTTTGGCCGATAGGCAGCTTTGATTTTGGGTTGAATTAGGTTTACCTAGACAGATCTTATAACAGCGACAAAAAAGAAGTGTGTGAATGACGTTGTAGTATTTCATTATGATTTGACGTCCCCGCTTGACGTATAAGGATCGCTTGACTCCTCCTATTTTATTAATATATAAACGTTTAGAAATTAATGATCTCACTAACATAAATTTTTATTTGTAATCACGACTGAGAAAATAAAGTATTCCAAGCGTTATGGGTGTAAACGCGTATCACGTTCACATTTTTATGAATGTCTTTTTTTAATTTTTGTTCGTTTGTTAATTATTCGGCATCTTATTTTTGAATGTTTTTTTCCTCTTCTTAGAATCCTCTTGGATATATATTTTTTTAAATACCCCCCGAAAATTGGATTAATTTCATGAATATGAATCTATACCGCCGACCCTTGTTCCGACACAGTCCGGTATCTGGGTTTCTTACTAGAAAAACGACTGACTTGGAACCCACATACTCGACTTAAAAGACAAGAGCTCAACAGATGATACGGACAGTTATATAGACTACTGAACAGAACATCACAACTTTCCATTGGAAACAAACTATTGATTTACAAGACAATTCTCAAACCAATGTGGACCTAAGCAATTGAACTATGGGGTACTACTAAATTTTCGAACATCAAACGTATCCAATCCTTTCAGTCCAAAGTCCTTAGAACAATAGTCAATGCTCCCTATTATGTTAAAAACAAGACCTTACATCATGACCTCAAGATCCCTTATGTCCTTGATCTCATCCCATCCAAATTCTCAACTTTCCACCAGAAACTTGCTCACCTTCCTAATCCCCTGGCACAATCCCTATCTATTACCAACCATCCTTACAACCCTCCTCGTAGATTGAGGCGGCAATGGCCGAGAGATCTCTTATAAATATGCAACTGGAGTGCTGGCAATGGCCAACTTCTCCACTCATGCCTGAGAGTGTGTGGCTCTAGCGCCCTCACTCAGTCTCCACTGGCTAGACTGGTGACGCGGCAGACTGAGAGGCGCTGGGAACTCCTGGTTTTGTGCCACTCCATCCACTTCTAGGTGTAGGGGTTCCATTCGGAGTTCCCAGGAGCAGTAAGTAAATAATGTATATAGGTATGAATGTGGCCAAGATTTTATTTATATCTTATTTTTATTTTCATTTGTTAGTTATGTTTACTTATCTTATTTCATCTTATTCATGTTATTATATATATATATATATATATATATATATATATATATATATTTATTATTTTTTATTTATTTATTATTACTATTATATCTTTTTTTATTTTTGTTATGCCTGTTTTGTTTTGTTTTTTACTCTGTGCATGTGGTATGAATGAATTCTTTTACCCCTAATACTTATTGCCCAAGATTGTGGCAGATTGTATTATTTCTCAATAAAGCAATATTATTACAAGTTTAATACCGCTGACAGTCTATGCAGGTTACTAAAAGCTTCTTTGTCACTTTACTATTTATGGCTGAAGTATGTGCCAAATGAGGGACTGAACTAAATATTGTACTTTTTGACTTATTCCTTACGGCTTAGTCATTGTTAAATACATATTATCCTTTCATGATAACTGAATATTGTTGCGTTAAGCATTGGTATTTGCAACGGCAATAGAAAACATAAGTGTGATCCTGTAATAAGATTTCAAGTATGTGCTGCAACAGTGTTGAAGGTAGGGTGGGCATAATCGAATGACGATTATTAGATCATTGGATTATTTAAATCATTCAAATTAATCGATTATTGGAATAATCGGTTTGAAGAAAGGAATGATCATTCGAACTGAATTTTATAATCGATAATCGAAGGATTACAAGGGGCTGGGACAATCGAATGACCATTTTTTTTTTTTGTTTTGCTCATCACATAAATTATATGCACATTTACACCGAGGCTCAGCCAGCTCAGCCATCTTAGAGAGGGGAATTGTGGCATATTGTCTTTCAGATTGCATATTAATCATTCGATTATTTAAATCATCAAAGTCCGATCATTCGATTATGACGATCATTCGGTTATGCCCACCCTTAGTTGAAGGACCTTCAGCATAGCTGTATTGTTATAATTTATTTTATGAATTTATATTCCTTTTTTTTCAGCACCTGTTTTTTTTATTTAGTCTCATCCATTTTTTTTCTTTCTCTAAAACGCAGTTACACTATGATTTTTCTCCTCTATGGCATCACTTCAAAAATATGAAAAATGCCCTTTTCAACTAAAAACAATATTAATTATCGACCAACGCTATGGTTAGTATGGATGCGAATTTTAACGAATTCGTCACAACAATCAAATGCTAGTTTTCCAATGAGACCGTTTACAGTGGAAGTGATGAAAGTATCAGAACAAGCCCGATTTCGTCCGAACCAGTTGTACGTTCAAATAATTTTAAAGTTTTCTACCGTTTTTGGTGTTTTCTTGCGTTCAATCTTGACATTTATCTTGAATAAAGTAAAACTTATGAGCCATGTGTAGAAAAACAAATGCTTTTGGTACACGAGTGATAAAAATGATTACAAAAGAGACCTTTTAAAGCTGTTATCAGGCCTATAACTACGTATGGATGCCCAGCCTGGAGTCTTGAAAGCAAAACACATATTAATACATTGCAAGTATTACGAAATAGACCATAAGAATCATTAATAATTATTCACCATACACGAAAATAACTACCAGCAAAAGAACTGGACATTCTTACAATACAGTAAACCCTCTTTTTAACGAACACGGTTATAACGAACACCCGTTTATAATGAACTATCGTTGCGGTCCCTTGAAAAATTAATAGAAAACTATGCTTTCTCCTCGTTTATAACGAAAAATTGTCTTATAACTGATTAACGAATTATTTTTGTGGATCTCAGAATTATATTTGTTCGGTTATTACGAAAAATTACGATACGTCTTAATTCCTAGTAAAGACCGGCGCCTTTCTGTCCAAATCCTTCTTACCTCTTATCTCTATTCAGCTGAATTCTGTGATTTAGTCTGTGAAAGGTTATGGCTTCTACAGTTTCAGCTAGTTTTTCTGTTTTTATTGCTTTTATTACTTGCTTTAATTCAGGTTTCCTACGAAGTCAAGTCAGTCTTGCTATCCGTTTTAAGTGCGCTACTGCTCCGCACAATATGTCAAAGAGAAAATCCATTGATTTAAATACAAGGTTGGCGATTCTCCAAGAAGTGGATAAAAAAATTGAGTCGAAATCGAAAATTGCGGAAAAACACGAGATCTCAAAATCTCCTCTATCAACGATTATCGCTAATAAAGATAAAATCGATGCCTCCGTTGCGTCTTCATCGGGATGTGCAAAAAAAAAAAAAAAATGTTTTTATTACTTTAACTTTATATGGATTGCTGTGATTTTGACATTGTAAGTCCCTTTTTAAGTTTTGTATTTTGAATGATGGTTTATGTTAATCTTAAAGTATTATGTAATCTTTAAAATAAGATAGATATATTGCATAATTTTAACAGCTTTTGTAGTTTTTAAATAAACATGTGCCTGAAATCGAATGCTGTATTGAAAAAATTTCTTTTTAACCACCTGAATTTATACCAAGACATATGACATACATACAATATATTTTTCGGATATAACGAATTCTTTTATAACGAACCGAGAATTTTTCAGTCCCTTGGAGTTCGTTATAACGAGAGTTTACTGTAAATGAATTCATGCGCCAACAAACATTATTATTTTTCTCAAAATGCCAACTGACTGACGATACCCTTATGAAACAAATTGGTAATTATTCTAAGCTATCAACTTTTAAATATAAACATAAGAGAACTAAACATATACTATTATAAAAGTTTTATTTATTTATTTTTTTCATTATTTCTATGTGTTTATTTAATTTTTTTGTTTTTATATTTATCTTCTTTTTTTCTGGAAGGAATTAGTCCGGGTGGCGGTCATTAAATGAAACAACTAAATAGTTTCAATTTTAATTTTTTTTATCAATGAAAGTGTTATACAGAAAAAAAAATGTTTACTAAAAAAAATTTACACAGGTATCAATAATTTACATGAAATATGAAACATAAAAATATGAAGTAGAGTGGAGATAAGTACCGCATGGTGGGAGAATGGAAACTAAATACTGTTTGGTAGATGGGGGGTAGGTAGGATGGAAAGTACGTAGGAAAAAAAGTAGAATGGAAAGTACGTACCGATTTATGGACAGGGTCTGACAACAATGACTAAAATTCTTAATACTACCATACAAAGGATCAATGAAATTTAACTTATCATTATAATAATGATACAGGATAAAAAAATTCTAATTCAATTCTTGAAATATCACCTATATAATAGTAAGAACAGTGATGGGAGATGTATATGGAGAAAAACTGACTGTACCTCCCAACTTAATTATCCCTAATTTTGTTAAAAGTATCCAAATCTGTAATCTGTTATCTTTGGATACCTTTAGTTGTTTCATTTAATGACCGCCACCCGGACTAATTCCTTCCAGTAATTCTCAACGGTCAACTAATTACATCCACACTTCCCTTTATTCTTTTTCTTATTTGGGTTTTTAAAATTTTTACCAACAATAAAAACAATTGATGTACAAAATAAATTTTAGCAAATAAGTAGCGAATTGTGCTGGAGCTCCAATCAATGTTTTAAAACTGTGCAGATGTATTCTGTACAAATAATAAGAAGTCTTGAAATAACATTTGAACCTCTAATGGACTAACTCTAAACTAAAACTCTATAGTGGACAATGCATGGTTGAGATGCTCTGTTTTTCCATAATTTTTCAGTATTAGCTTAATAAATGTACAATCAATAAATATTCATAAAGTTCGTCCATCTATAGTGGGCCTCGTACTTATACGTACTGTAATATAGAAAACGCGTATGGTTCTTGGGAGGATTTCTGACGTATCGTCTAAACGCAAGTCTGTCAGAATTCGCATCCATGCTAATGCATGTAGTGGATTTTCTCCCAAAAAAAGAAAAAAAATATGGGACGAGCAACACACGACTTTCACTTACCTCCATTTTTAAAATGAATGAAAGAATTTTCAAATACAGTTAGAGATAAAAATAAGTGAAACTATTAAAGAATTAACTAAATTGAATTTCTATAGAAACATGTGTTTTATTAAAAAATTTCTTATATTATTATCTAAAGTAATCAGTTAGGTTTATCTATTAACTTTTAAAAGCTTTTTTATGAGATATTTTTTCTAAAATCTTTAGCTTTCTAACGGTATATCATACATGTATATTACTGCTCTTATGTTAAAAAACAAAAAATTTCATTGAAATTTTATTTTTCAGTTTTCTTCTTTATTTGTTTTTCAAATTCGCACAACTAACATATCTACCCTTTTTTTTTATCAGTAGTAACAAGATAATAAATATAGTTAATTTTATAGAATCTACAATGTTGAAGGTACTTTAGAGGAAGAATATTTAAAATTTTGGTATTTAAGCTCTGTCAGACCATTTTAATCAGAATGAAATCTACATGATATCAAAGCGCATTAATATTTACATGGATATAGCGAGTTTAATCAAAATCGTCGGAACCGTTTTCGAGAAAATCTGGTGCAAAATGCATGATATAATGTGGCTCTTCTGGTAAGCTCATTTTGATGAGAAAGGTTTTGTAACGTCTCGGGCGTATATTTGTCTTAAATATAAAATTTCAGTTTCATAGGACTTACCGTTTCCGCTCGGGAGTTACCACACACACACACACACACACACACACACACACACACAGACCTTTTTGCGGGACTTGGTTATTTAGAATCAGGGGATCCTAAAATGTGTATTTCCGTTGAAAACTGGAATTCGAAAATTTTGACGATAGCAATACTTTCCCTTACTATATATTATAAGTGAAAGTAATACATTGTTAGAGTATAGCTTTGATACATAATTAAACAGAATGTTGGAATCAAGTAAAAACATAGAAGAAAACCTCTTGATGCGAACTAATCTACCCGTTCGGCTTGTAACCAAGGTCGCCCTACACAACCTCGGCACTAACTTACGCATTGAGTTGCGTCAGAATAGGTCTGCGAGGAAAAGAAACAAAACAAAAAAAAAAATCAATTATCCCTTCGCCAACAAGAAAATTGACAGTTTTGAAGAGAATGTAATGAGAGGTTAGTGACTGTGGTGCCAATTACATATCGGCATGTTGTGGTATGTTAGCCAGATGAAGAAAGGGCTCAGCAAACAGGGCGGCATCCTTACTCCAAAGGGATCTCATAGAGAATTTGTCCAGAAAAACAGTTCAATTACAGGAGAGTCTTTAAGAAATCTATACATTTTCTTCTATCTGAATGAACCCGCGTTCTTTAGTATGCTTTTTCTTGAAACTAACCACTTAAGAGCTGGAGTGAGGTTAACAGGGAAAGGTGTTTTGTCTTATTGGAGCCAACTTAATGGACTTCTCATAAGTAGAATTTTTTTTTCTGTAAGTTTTTTCTTCAACTCAAGATGTAGCCTGGCCATTATTTTCATTCCTCAGTATTTTTTTTTTTAGTTCGGATATGAATCTTTCTGAATCGTAGTAATTCTTAGCAGTTGAAATTAAAATACCATTATCATTTATTTTTATTTTTTTTAACATTAAATCTGTATTCACACCTGTAAATAATACAATGAACAATCAGTGAATGTGCGGTCAATTTTAAGAAACATGACGTGATAGGCATGAGGGAAGCAGCACCCAGCGGTACCTACTCCTGGCATGAAATTAGTGTGAATTACTAAAGGAGAAGGTCTCTCATCCAACTCCTCTTCAGCCTTCTGTAGGCATTTCTTGGCATGAGTGTTGTGGCCATGTCATTGATAAGGGTGTTAGGGTGACCTTGTAGTTTGTCGTGGAAACCTTGTAGTGTGTCCGTATGTGCTCATTGACAGTTGGCATGTTAAGGTCAGTATGTAAACTTATGTTGTTAACGTACCACGGTGCTTTTGTAATTGTTCTAAACGTTTTAGCCTGAAAGATTTGAAGTTTGTTAATGTGAGTCTTTTTAGCTGGCCCATATATCTGTGATGCGTAAGTCCAAATAGTTTTCAGTAGGTAAGTATAGGTGTTTAATTTCTGTCGAAGTTTTAGTTTCGAGTGTTTTGAAAAGAGTGAGTAAAGAAATCTCAGTCTTTGGTTAAGGGTTTTCTTTTTTTTATTAATATGCGGGCCCCAAGTCATTCTTCTGTCAAACGTCAAACCAAGATAATGTACAGTGCCTGTCTGTGGAATTTGTGTGTTGTCTAAGAAAACGGGAGGACTCGTGTCATGTTGAAGAGGCATGGGTTGCAATTTTATGTTTTGTTAAGATCGCTGTGTCGTCGGCATAAGTCGCTGTATATAATGTAGAGTAACGGAGCGAGCACTGCACCTTGGGGTACTCCTGCTGCGATAGATCTCATGGCATATCTCTATTGTTCTTTTATTAGTTCTATTAGCTGACAAAAGAACATTATGGTATTACAAACTTACTAACATGACTTATTCTTCCATAAATTTGTATTAAATTTCACATTTAACTACGAATCTATGACTATTCTTTGGTGATCCATTCGAAGAAAATGAACAAGCCATCTTGTGCTTCTCCTTTAAAATGGTCTCGAATTTTCTATTTTAATTTAGTTCCAGACCTTTTATTAGAGCTTTTCCTTTCACTTTGCGAAGGTGGAATATCTCGATAGATGAATTCGAATCTTGACGTTTGAAGTGAGGGCTCACAACTGGGAAGATTACGAGAGAATATAACGTGTGTTTCCATGTTCATATTTGGAGGTATACTAAAAAGTGGGTAATTGATTGGGAAGCTAATGCTTATAATAGAATAGAATATAATAGAATAGAAAAAGATATTTATTCTGGGACAAGGTCCCTTAAGAACAATTCATATGTACAATTAAGATATATATAATGTGTGTGGCTACAAGACCAAAGGAATATAATTATTTCTCATTCACAATGATACATAAAGAAAAGAAAGGATATAATAAAACAAAAGAGTAAAATAAATAAATAATAACTTCTGGTGCGTTAAACAAAACTAAACATTGAAATTGATTCATAATTGATCCATATAAAAATATTAACAATAAATAACAAATTTTCTTTTTGATTTGAAATATCTTATTGAGCGTCTGTTTGGGATGACAGTAGGTACTGGAATAGCTGGGACTTAAATGATGGCAGGGAAGAAGCATGGCGGGTATGAGTAGATAAGGAATTCCATAGAGTAGTGGAGCGGACAATAAAGGAATGATGAAAAGTTGTTGTTCTATGGGTAGGAATATAAAGGTCAGAATGGCGCTAATACAAAGGTAGAGGATTAGTAACTGTTTACTTTAAATATGTAAACATTCAGAAGAAAACAACAGAGACCTGCAAAATCCTTTATGTATTTCAGAAACTATAAAAACGGACATTTCATGTGAAACAACCCAATAGCTTTAATTTTATAATTTCGAAATAATTAAACAACTAATGTTGTTAGCGTTGATAATCAAAGGGTATATATATATAAGATAAATGAATTCTCCAACATAAGGAGAAAAGAAAAAAAATATTTTTTGTATTTTGAACATAACAATAGTAATATACATGTACAATGTACTGTTAGAAATCTAAAGATTTTAGAACAAATTTCAGCTTATACCATACACTGACCTAGATAGGGAATGGTGAAAAGCCGATTAAACTAACTGATTGTAGTAGATAATAATGATAATAGGCTTACCGAACCCGAAGGTTCAATGCCGATACCACCAAATTCCGCCTACACAGAATCGTCCAATGTTCTCCGTTCAAGCCCAATCCCCCGAGATCAGCCTTAACGCAATCCTCCCATCGACGCTTCGGCCTACCTTTCAGACGCCTACCAGTCGGATCAGCGAATACCAACTTTTTCGGAAATCGTTCCTCACCGAGCCCAACAACTTTACTCGCCCGTTTGAGTCTCCTCGATGCTATTAACTCAATTATGTTCACAGGATACAGTACCTTATTTTCTTAAACCTTAAGCCGTTGTTCATCCTTCAAAGTAAGCGGCCACGTTCCACATCCGAAGGAACCGTCGGAAGAATAATAGTTTTATAAATTCTTTAAGTTTTTAGATAGAAGCCGCGAACTAAGTAACTTAGCAACTGAATAATAACACGCATTTCCCATCTTTAACCGGGACTTTATTTCTTCCTGGATTTCAGTTTTTCTTGTTATCATTGAACCTAAATACTTGAGCTTCTCTACGGGTTCAAAAGTATGCCCTGATGACCACCAAGACCGCCACCGTTCCTACTACTAATCATATATTTCGTCTTATCGGTATTCAATTCGAGTCCTATTTTTTTACCGGTTTTTATTAACACACTTGCATTTAATTGTATGGTTTCCGTGTCTTCACCTAGCAGTACCAAATCATCGGCATACCATAAAACCGGAATCTTGTCACCCATATTTAAGCCTTTCTCGGTTCACATCACATATTCTAAAGCCGATCGCACCTAAAATCTCTCGGAGTAATTATGACCGATTCTAACTTTATGGAATGTTTCCGTCAAACACATCTCTACTAGGTTTACTAACCTTCTTGGTATTCCCTGTTTAATCATGAGTAGATAATGATATATAGATAATTTAATAAAACACACGTTTCTATCGAAACTCAAAGTAATTAAATTTTCATATTTTTTTAAAATTTATATATAGTATCCTTTAATAACATTCCACTAACCCCTGTTGAACAGATTCGATACCTCGGACTTCACCTTGACAAACGTCTGACTTGGAATCCCCATACAAGACTGAATAGACAAGGAACTGCTCGACGTTTTCGACTACTCCACTTTTACTGGACAAACGCTCCAATCTTCCACTTAATTACAAAAGACTTATTTATTTGACCATCATAAGACCGATATGAACTTACGGAGTAGAGCTATTGGGCTCTACCAAACCATCAAATTCTTCTCGTATCCAATCCTTACAATCCAAAATCCTTCGTAAAATCCTTAACGCTCCTTACTTTGTCACGAATAAGCTCATACATAAAGACTTTAATATCGCATATGTTACTGAATTAGCCCGAATCAGATATCAATCATTCCATGAAAAACTCGATTTCCACTCTAATCCACTAGTTTCTATTCTATCATCCTCTTCGATCACTGATAATCCTCCGAGGCGTCTGAAAAGAAGATGGCCCCGAGACCTCCTAGTTTAAAATATTTTTAGAGTGCTGCCGATGGGTGGCATCTTTTCATGTATTTCATGTCAGATTACTATATCCATCACATTTACTTGTTGTGTATAATTATACAGTTGTAAATATCAATAAATATGTTTAAATAAAAAAAATAAAAAAATATATATTTTTTATTATCTCTAACTGTATTTAAAAATTCTAAAATTGATTTTAATAACAGAGGTTAGTAAAAGTCGTGTGTTGCGCGCACTGGATTTTCCCTATTAGTTTGCTCATTATGGAATGTGTTAACTGCTTTTAGATTATAAAGGAATTTGAGTTTTTAAAAATAAAAACCACCAGGAAGAGGTATATTATTAGGTTTAGAAAATTATAACTCATTCTTTGAGTAAAGTAATGTTCAGTGGTTGAAGGAGATGCCATAAATCTGCAATATCCTTTGAAATTTACTTCAATCCTAAATTTTCGTGAAACCATTGTTTGAAAAAAAAATTTCTTAAACTAAACTCTATCGATGAAATAGGATAGAGGATATAGGACATGTTTAAATTTATATTGGAAGATTAGACATATCAAAATAATTTATTATAATTTAACACATAACATGTAACATAATCCACTTTGAACTGCTACCTCCAGCTCATCAAACATATGGGAGCTTTTGCCATGTGACTATATCTAAACATCCTCCCCTTTAAGTATTGATACACTAACTAAAAATTTACAAAATAAATAATATGGATATTATAGCTCTAAGAAACATAATACAATACTAATATTTAATCTAATACAAATACAGGAAACATTGATTAAATATACAAAAAAAAACAATACACCTATATACAGCAAACATAAATCAAGAACACAACATAATATAAGATACAATAAAATATAAACACTAATCTAAGTAATTTACAAAAATTAACAGTTTTAGACAGAGACTGACAAGTGTCTTCAATCTGGAAATCTTACAGGCCTTCTTATTATTCTTCCTGACATAGTTTGGTAACCTTCATAACCTTCATGGTTAACTACAAAATTATTATCAGCATTATCTCTCCCCTCACTACCCAAACTATCCTCAGCTGTTACATTTAGGTTATCCCCATTTTCTAAATCATCATCACTATTCATTTCAGATAACTCTAAATCATTGTGATTAGTTTTAGCTAGCTGGGGTTGAAAATTTATATCATCCCTATTTAAAGCTATCTCAGAAAATGGTTGTTCTTTGAATTTTCTAATAAACCTAGAATTTCTCCTAAACTGTTTCCCATCGATATCAACTATGTAAGATCGGAAATCTAATTTTTTTACAATGAACCCCTGAGACCATAATTTCGTAAATTTGTTTTGAATCAACACAGGTTCACGAGGAACAAAATTATCGGGAGATTTAGAATTCTTGTCATATACAGTTTTTTGCTTATCTTTTTGCATACTACTATTATTATTTATGGCAGGTTTTGGAAGAAGGTCATCATTGCGAATTGGTAATTTGGTTCTTAGGTGTCTACACATTAATAATTGAGCAGGAGAACTAGTTAAACCTGCTACTGGTGAGTTTCTGTAATTTAGAAGGTATAAATTAAAATCTTGGCCACTAACCTGACATTTTTTTAACATAGATTTGACAATACCAACGTACTTTTCTGCAAGGCCATTGCTCTGAGGATAATGAGGGCTTACTGTTTTAATTTCTGTAGCCCATTTCTGCCCGAAATTTTTAAACTCGGCTGAGCCAAAAGGGTTGTTATCTGCAATAATGATCCTTGGAATGCCAAATCTTGCAAAAATAGGCTTGAGTGATTCTATGATAGTTGCACTCGATTTATCTTTTATTGAGATTACTTCCACCCATCTAGAGTAGTAATCAACAAGGATTAAAAAAAATTTCCTGCCAAATTCAGCTATGTCAAGCCCGACCTTATAAAATGGGATATTCGGAATATCATGAGGTAGCAGCTCTTCTTTTATTTTACTCCGTTGAAATGTTTGGCACACAATACAACTTGAGACCAAATTAGTAATATCTGACATTATTCCTGGCCAATAAAAAAAATTTTTTACAGTGCTCTTTATTTTGTTTAATCCTAAATGGGTCTCATGCAATAGACTTAAAATAAAACGCCTTAACGCAGCTGGGACAATTAACCTATTCTCCAGATAAAATAAACCATTTTCTTCAAAAATATTATTACGAAGCTTATAAAAATGAACTACTTCGGGAGTCACAGATGATTTCAGCTTCGATGGCCATCCATTATGATAGAATTCAGCTATCTGTGAAAGAGACGAGTCTTTTTGGGTTTCTACCACAAATTGAGAATATTTATCCTCCGTGAAATTTATCGTAGCTCCTAAACAATGCACCCTCTCCAGCATAGATGGATCATCATTAGAGTCAGATTTTACAAAATTACGGGACAAAAAATCTGCTATGTACATATATTTTCCCGGAAGGTATTTTAACTCGAACTGATAAGGTAACAGCTTCAATCTCATTCGTTTTATTCTACTATTGACTATCTTATTTATATCCTTTGAAAAAATCGATGTTAGAGGGGAATGATCAGAAAAAACAGTAACGCTAATATGACCGTAAACATATTTATGAAATTTTGTGAATGCATACACAATAGAAAGCATTTCCTTTTCGATCTGTGCATAGTTGCACTCGCAATCGGTTAATGACCTGCTAGCGAAAAGAATGGGTTTACCCTCCTGAAAAAGTGCACACCCTAGGGCATCCTTGCTGGCATCAGCTTGGATTTCCACCGGTTTAGTAGGATCAAATGACCTCAATAGTGTGGCATTTCCAATAAGCTCTTTTAATTCAAGGAACTTCTCATCATGATATGAAGTCCATAACCATTCTGAACCCTTTTTTAGTAACAGTCGGAAAGGAGATAACACCTGTGATAGGTTAGGTAAGTGGCTACGCAAAAAATTCACCATTCCCAACATTTTCTGCAATTCCTTGACACTATTAGGTGCTTTTAATTCCTTAATAACACGTATACGATCAGGATCCGGCCTATGCCCCTTTTCATTAAACAAAGATCCCAAAAATTTAACCTCTTTAACAAAATACTGAACTTTTTCAGGATTGAATCTAATATTATATTTTCGAGCCACACTCATAACATTGTCCACAATGCCCTGTAATTCTTCCTCAGAGTCTGCAGCACACAGGATATCATCAAAGTAAACTATTACTCCCTGTAAATGACCAAAATACTTTTGGGTCAATTTTTGGAACAATTCAGGCAATACTGACAAACCAAATGGTGCTCTAAGATATTTATAAGTACCAAAAGGTGTACTAAATGAGCACATATTACTCGAAGCCTCATCCAAAAGCAGTTGATGGAAGCCCTGTTTTAAATCGAAAAGGCAAAAAACTTTTTTATTTTCAAGTTTCACCGCAATATCCTCCATTGTTGGAATTTCATAATAATCTCTAATAAGGTATTTATTTAATTGCTGAGGGTCTATACAAATTCGCAATGATGAGTCTTGTTTTTCTATTATAACAATATTGTTAACCCACTCCCCTGGACTGTCAACCTTTGCAATAACCTTATTCTTTTCCAAATTTACTAAAGTTTCTTTTAATTTATCTTTAATTTTAAAGGGAACTCTACGAGCAGGGCTTGATTTTGGAATGGCACCCTCTTTTAATTTTAATGAGCACAAGTCTGGAAAACAACCTAAACCCTTAAAAATATCATAATTTTGCTTCAAAAATTCTGATAAGTCTGTAGTCTTAATATTATATACCTTTTTTATTAACTTTAAATCCAAACACGTTTGGAGTCCCATTATGGGAAAGCCTACATCTTGTTCCACAACAATGAATTCCGCTGTACAACATTTACCCTGAGCTCCTATCTGCAATTTAATAACCCCAACAGGTTTGATTTTGTATCCTCCAAATGCCTCCAACACAATAGTAGTTTTGGAGACATTAGAACTGTCCATTCCTAACTCATCAGTCAGTAGTTTCAATGATAAAACATTTGTTTCAGCACCTGTATCTAACTTAAATATAATTATTTTGCCGTTAATTTCTATATTTTCTAACCATTGACTATTTTTGTTTTTGTTTATTTGGTTTAGTTTGATGGTTCCGATACTAAAATCACCATCAAATGCCTCATTGTGGTCAGAAACACCCAGATTTTCAATTTGTTTTGAATTTCTGCCACACATTATGGCCCAGTGACCCATTTTATTGCACTTAAAGCATTTTTGGCCAAATGCAGGGCAACGATACCTAAAGTGCTTCTGCCCACAACGGGTGCAATCTATATATTTATTTTTATTTACAGTTTGTTGTTTATTATTGCTATTTACCACCTCTTTGCTGTTACTTGCCCTTGCCAACTTGAAGACTTCCTGCCGTCGTTCTTCCTGTCCCCTGATGATCCTTAAATTTTCCTCTGCCATTTCGACGGTTTTACAAAAATTAACAGTTTTTTCCAATGAAGGGTCCTCTCTCAAAAGTCTTTCTTGAGTACTTTTGTCATAAAGTCCAAGAATTATTTGGGATTTTAATAATTTTTCCTCCTGGTCACCGAATTCACAAGGTGCAACTAGAGATTTGAGATCCGTAAAATACCGTTCAATTGGTTCATTTGCTGCTTGCTTCCTACTAAAAAATTTATGAATCACCATTGTCTCATTTTTCTTTGGGGTACAATGCTTGTCAAGGACATCTAAAATTAAATTAACTGTTTCTGCACCTGGCTTTAATGTCGTTATTGTGGAATATAGCTTTAACCCCTCGGATCCCAACAAGTTTTTTAGCCGTGCTACCTGGACCTCTCTTGATTTTTTCTCAGTTTCTGTGGCCACAAAATAAATTTCCACCTCAGTCCGGAATCTTCTAAAGCTCTCGGACAGGTTATCCACATTAACTTCCAATTGCGAGGGTTTATTGAATTCCATAGTAGATGTTCTGTCACTTCTCTTTCTTCAGTTCACTAGGACGATTTCGACTGCGCCATGTTTAAATTTATATTGGAAGATTAGACATATCAAAATAATTTATTATAATTTAACACATAACATGTAACATAATCCACTTTGAACTGCAACCTCCAGCTCATCAAACATATGGGAGCTTTTGCCATGTGACTATATCTAAACAGGACAAAGGTCTGTAATATCTTTATTCGCTGCTTTAAATGAGCCGGACAAGTATCGCATTCAATCTGGGATAATGATAATGTTATTTTAATTTATCTCGGACTCGGTGGGAAGGAGGGAGAAAAACGGCGGTGAGTTACGGCGCAGGCGCTGTGATAAATCTGTCCCTGACAAACACCTTATCTCAGGTCCTCTTATCTCCTGCCTACTTAGGGTCACAATGTACCTCTTGTAGTGTCCCTTTTGAGTTATTGTCCTATGCATTGATTAAATTTGATAAAGCAATGAGTGTTTTAATGCCGATGGGAATGTATTGCAAATTAGCTCTTTAACCTGAATGTATTTTAAGCTAGCTGTAGTTGGTTTTCATAAATATTTATTGAAGCAATTTTTCTTTATTAGTTATTATTGTAGACATCTAGATCCATTTTATACGTCAATTTTTTATTCTATTCAATTTACTCAATGTGTTATTCAATTCAACTGATCAACGTGAAGTGAGAAGGACGGTGATAAGTGGGAGTAGTTAGTTCAGGGCACAGTCAAAAGAACACACAATTAAGATATAAACTTAATAAACTGGTGCCGATTTTTCGGCCTAATTATAGGCCTTCTTCATGGCCAAAAAATATTTCAGGGGTGAATCCAAAAATATTTTTTGGAAGGGAACTTCCTCGTCGACAATAAACTGCCTCAAAGTCGCATTTTCCTATTTATGGGGTTGTGTCACATGAAATGTCCGTTTTCAAGGTTTAAAGGAGTTTTTATTTTTTATAAATACGATATGAAAAAACAGCTTTCAAAATGGTTTACTCCTTTGAACGAAGTTGTCTAAATTCCTGAACAGGTGGTAAGCTGTTGGAGACAAGTCGGAGAATATGGTGGGAGCGGAAGAACTTGTAGCCCTGTTCTTTCAATTTTTGCACGGTATTTTTGAAACATGGTTTCTTGCTGCCGCTCAGTGAGATCATGCAGGTACCCGATGTATCGAGCTTTTTACTTTCCCAAACACTTTAAATGTCTGGAAACGGTAGATGCACTTGCATTTAGTTGTGCTGAGGGTCCTTTAACTGTTTGGTAGGGGTTTCCTTCTACTGTATGTTTTGAACGAATCCCGCTGAATTAACGTTGGAACAAACCAATGGCGATGGTCCGTTCATTAACACTCTCTTCCCCAAATGCCTTGCAAATATTTCTAGCGGCCTCAGCTGCTGAATGACCGGGTTTAAACTCGTACAAAAATATTACTCGAAAATCGCGTGGTTTTCCATGTTCATATTTGGAGTATACTAAAAAGTGGGTAATTGATTGGGAGCTAATATTTATAATAAAAAGGTAGAGGATTAGTAACTTCTTACTTTAAATATGTAAACATTCGGAAGAGAACAACAGAGACCTGCAAAATTCCCTTTATGTATTTCAACTATTCAGAAGGTTGGGCACTATCTTCCAGATGATGAATTCAATCTTATAGTCTTATGGGAAGATTACGAGAAAATATAACGCGATTTTTCCATGTCCCATGAGGATTAGTAACTGTTTACTTTAAATATGTAAACATTCGGAAGATAACAGCAGAGACCTGCAAAATCCTTTATGTATTTCAGGAACTATAAAAACGGACATTTCATATGAAGCAACCCAATACTTTCCTTTACCAGATGTTAGAATTTTCATTATCGTAATATTATTAACCTTCATTTTGATTTGATGATAATTTTGCTCATGTAATATAGTTATTCTCAAAACAAAGTATAATTGTAATATATTCAGATTTCTCAAACAAGTTATTTAATATTTCCGATTTCCATATGCAATATCCTTGGGAAAACTGAATCATTGTTGGTTATAGTCTAACATTTCACGAACTCAGGATCCAATGTTGACACGTGTGCTAAGCAAGCTACTAATGGTTCAAGTTCTTTAGTAGGCCAGCGAGACTCCATGGATGCAATCAATCATCCTAGATCCGTCCTTCTAGGAACCTCCGTCCATCAAACTTGTTTGTTGTTTTCTACGATGTGCTTGTGCGTAGATCATTAAAATTCCTCATTTCTGCTTGCACTTATAATACCAATTAATATTGTAAAATAACGAACATAAATAATAAAAATTCTTTATCTGGTCAGGAATTCAATTTTTAAATGCAATATTCACATAAATAACTTGTAGTTTTTTAAATCTAACTAAAATTAAAACTCTTTTAAGACCGTTGAATTATAAATTTTTTTTTTCTGTCGATGTTTTTTTTTTTTAAATCAATTTTATTGGTATTTACAACTGTATTAAAAAAAAAAAAAAAAAAAAAAATCATCAAATAAATGTGATGTGTTATATAATACAATGACATGATATACATGTAGAGAAGCTTCCCATTGGAAGCACTCTAAAATATTCTAAACTAGAAGGTCCCGGGGCCATTTCCTTTCAGGCGCCTCGAGGATTATCCGGAATTGAAGAGGAAGAAAGGATGAAACTAGTGGGTTAGAGTGCGAATGGAGTTTGTCATGAAAGGATTGATACCTGTGGAAACAGTAACAAAGGGAACATTAAGGTCTTTATGGATAAGTTTATTCGTGACAAAGTAAGGAGAGTTGAGGATTTTATGAAGGATTTTGGTTTGTCATGTTATTTTTGTAATATTCTAGGAACATAATTACTATGTTAATAATTCTTTCAGATTTTTTCAAGAACAGTGATGTGCACCACACAATCAGATATGTTTTGTTTGTTTATTTAACGTCACTTTATGCTACTATGGCTAATCGGACGATGCTTTAACAAGTACCTGACATCGCACAGGCTCGGGACCATCTTTTACGTCCCCTCCGAAGGACTGCATAACTAAGGATTTTTGCCCATATTAAATAATCCTAGGACCACCTTCGGGTATAGATATGTTTTATTAGTTTGAAAAAAGCAGTTTTCGGTTGTAAAATATAAAATAATGAAATATTTATAGGTGGGCTTGTGAGTGATGCAATCGAAAGTTGAAAGATGTGCTTTATATAGGTAGATATGTAAAAATAAAAAAACAACAACTTCGTTATCTGAACAATACTTTGTTTTTTCACATTAATTTAATCCTTTGAGGATTGAGGCGATGATTTCCATAATGTATTCATTTTTTAATCATTTCATTACATTCCTTTCTCATTAAAACAAATAATTATTTTTAATAATGATAACTATTTAAATATATAGAAAGCGAAAGTGTTGTGATCGTGAAAATATCCGAATTCGCGTTTACAACGGAAATCCAGGCTATATGGCCCGCAGAGTCCAAATTACCAAGTCCCACAAAAAGGTCTGTGTGTGAGTCCGTGTGGGTGTGGTAAATTTAAATAAAATACGAAAAGGTAAACGAAACTGAAATTTCATATTTATTTATGTATTTCGTAACATAAAGGCTTTTCAACTATAAAGGTTATTTTAGCCCTAAACTAATAATACAGATACAATATAATAATAGTAATAATACATACATATATACTTATAATAATACATACATGATAAATAATAAAACACAATGCAAACATTATACATAATATACGAAATAATACATACAATACGAAAATAATACATACATATATATTAATCATAAAATACATAATACACTAAAACATACATAATACTAATAATACATATACAATATATGAATTAAATACAAACAATTATATAAGATAACTACATATAAGAAAAGAAAAAAAAAAAAAAAATCATATTTAAGGAACCAATACACCCGCGATGTTACAGCAACTTTTTTCATGAAACACGGCTCAAACGATTTGTGACTCACTCTATCGATGTATAATTTGCCTTGCTTCAATATCATGTAAGTTTCATGCTGATTGAAATAGTCTTACAGGGCTTAAATACCGTGCATTTTAATACTTCTACGTTTTACCACAGGTAAAATTAGGACTATAAAACCATAATAAACCAAGTAATCATTTATCAAACTTTTTTTTTTTATTTATTTATTGGAATTTACAACTGTATACAGGAATACAACAAGTAAATTAGATGAAATAAATAAAGGCATGACACACATGTAGAGAAGCCTCCCAATGGAAGCACTCTAAAAATGTTCTAAACTAGAAGGTCTCGGGGCCATCTCCTTTTCAGACGCCTCGGAGGATTGTCAGGAATTGAAGAGGAATAAAGTATTGAAACTAGAGGATTAGGGTGGGAATGGAGTTTGCCATGAAAGGAATGGTATCTAGATCGGGCCAAATCAGCAACATATGGAACATTAAGATCTTTATGGATTAGTGTATTAGTGACAAAGTAAGGAGCATTGAGGATTTTACGAAGATTTTGGATTGTAGGGATTGGATACGAGAAGAATTCGATGGTTTAGTAGAGCCCCAAAGCTCTACTCCGTAAGTCCATATCGGCCTTATGATAGTCATGTAGATGAGTCTTTTGTAGTTAAGTGGAAGATTAGAACGTTTGTCTAGTAAGTGTTGAAGTAGTTATCAAACATTAAAAATAAATTAAACAAATAGTGAACCAAAAAGAAAACTCGGTGCAAAGATGAGAAGATTAAAGGCCCCATTTTACCTTAAGAAAAACTAAATTAAGTTATTTATAATATAAATTGTACAGATTGTGATTAAAAATACATTGGAGAAACCTCAGAAAAGATTACTACAAGAGTGAAGTTACACAGTAGTAATAGCAAAATAGTAAAAATATAAACACCACAGCATTGGCACAACACTGTATTCAGCTTAATCACCAATTTTATTTTGAAAAATCTAAAATTTAAGAAATAGAAAAAAAAATTAACAGAAAAAAACAATCGAATCTATATATATATGTGTGTGTGTGTGTGTATAAAAAATAACATTGTTTCGGGCTACGGGGTGTGAGAAATGAACTACTTCAGTTTACAAATTACAAATATTTATTAAATACAGAATGCACAAATACAAAGGAACTATTGGTTTAACTACTAAACAGTCTACATATAAAATCAGGTATTCCTAACAAATAAACTACTTACGTAAATTTATACAATCTGCTAGACTTATTCTAAAACTTACAACAATAACTTATAACCTACAGTCTTCTAATTTCCCACCGACCGGTTATCACAAAACTGACACACACAGTTTTACTACACTGTCACACTGTCACGAATTGGTCACTGTCACTGTTCACTAATACATCACTGATACTTGTTGAGCCGGATTAAGACTGACTCTCTCAGGCGTAGTGGACCGGTATTTATACCACAAAAGAAGAGTCTAGACACGGCAGGTGGCAGGTAAACCCAGAGAGGCGGATGGGCCTAGGTACTTGGAGGACCGTCCAGGTCCAGAAGTCTCTAGCCAAATCCGGACCCCTCTAGGCGTGGTTTACCTGTCATTGTCCTGACCGTAGCAATATAAAAGATAACATAAATTTTAAAACAGATTCAAAGCACCTCAGTACTCACTATGCAGATGCGATAGAGAAATTAAAATTCTAAAACATACTTTTTTTGTTCACTCCTACCTCGCCTTTGAAGGCTATACGAAGGCTTCTCGGGCCCGGGGGGTGAGGGCAGGGATAATTGCTGAAATAAAAGCCCCTCACAGACCGAGACTCGAACTTGTGATTATTTTGTTCCAAGTTTTTGGTTCTCTGTTGCTAGGTAACGCGTATTGAAAGCAACGCGTGCTAACCTACTCAGCTACAATGCCCCCGTTGTAAAACATATTGACCTATATTTAATAATAGGATGGTCCTAATCCATTAGTCCTTTAGGGGCCAAAGAATATGTCAGGTTAGATGGGTGGTGTTCCATAGTGTTAATTTGCATAAAAACATTTTTAATGACATAAATTATTGACAAAATTTTAATTAAAAATGGATAGTATTTTAATATTTACATGACTTTCAGGTAAATACGAGGCATGTTTTTTAAGTAAGTACCGTTTTGGAACTAAAAAAAGACGTGCAAAGATATCGCAATAATTTTATTTTTACATGAATGCCTTGTAACTTAATCCATGTATTTTGAGGCACTTATCATAACACTGCACCAGTTTTTGAATACCCTCCTCAAAAAATTCTGCCGCCTGAATTGTTAACCACAGCATCATAAATGTTTTGACTTCGTTATCGTCTTGAAGACGCCGACCGCCCAGGTGTTTCTTCAAGTGCAGTAACGAATGGTAGTCGTTGGGCGCCAGATCAGGGCTATATGTAGGATGATCTAGAGTTTCCCATTTAAATGATTTGATGAGATCTTTGGTCCGATTAGCCACATGTGGACGGGCATTGTCATACAGCAAAACGGTACCCTTACTCAACTTGCCACGTCTTTTGTTCTGGATTGCACGACGCAGATTTTTCAATGTCTCACAATAAGACGCTGCATTGATTGTCTCATTACGCGGCAGAAACTCCACTAGCAATACTCCTATCTGTCCCAAAAAAATGTGCACATAATTTTCCGGTCAGAAATTGTGTGCTTAAAATTCACTCTTTTGGATGATGATGAATGTCGCCATTCCATGGATTGTTGTTTTGATTATGGTCTGACGTAGGCCTCCCATGTTTCGTCACCACTAACAATTTGGTCTATAACAGCCCGTACTTCACAATCAGCGGGATTCAGGATTGTCGGAGGCATCTAAAACACTCAGTAAACAACGTATACAATGAAGAATCTGACTGTAATGGCGTTAGTGCGATGTAGGTAACCAGCGCGAATGCGCGGAACGCCTACCGTACTGCTGCAGCGGCGGAATCGCAAAACGGTACTTACTTAAAAAACATGCCTCGTATTAACATTGTTACATATTTTTTTATTATTAAAAAAAGTTATTTAATAAAGTTAAATGATAATTTGTTTATGTATTTTAGTTAGTCCTGAAGATGGCGTGGCCACCGAAACATTGACTCGTTTTGATGTTTATGTTTGATGAACTTTTATTTTAAGATTAAGGAACCATCTAATTATTCAGTATTAATTATCTATCTGTTGGTTGAAATTTAAATTTAATCTTCTTTGACTTCCTGCCCTACAGTATCCTTTAATAATACTCAACTAGCTCCTGTTGAACAGATCCAATACTTAGGACCTCTTGACAAACGCCTAACTTGGAATCCACATACACGACTGAAACGACAAGAAACTGCTCGCCGCTTTAGGCTGCTTTAACACTTACTAGACAAACGGTCAAACCTTCCTCTGAACTACAAAAGGCTCATCTACATGACTATTATAAGACCAATCTGGACTTACGGAGTAGAGCTTTGGGGCTCTACTAAACCATCATATTCTTCAAGTTGTTGTTTTTTTATTTTTACATATCTACCTATATAAAGTACATCTTTCAACTATCCATTCCATTACTCCCAAGCCCACCTATAAATATTTCATTCTTTTTTATTTTACAACTGAAAACTGCTTTTTTTCACACTAATAAAACATATCTATACCCGAAGGTGGTCCTATGATTATTTAGTAGGGGGGAAAATCCTTAGTTATGCAGTCCTTCGGAGGGGAGGTAAAAAGATGGTCCCGAGCCTGTGCGATGTCAGGTACTTGTTAAAGCATCGTCCGATTAGCCATAGTAGCATAAAGTGACGTTAAATAAACAAACGAAACATATCTGATTGTGTGGTGCGCATCACTGTTCTTGAAAAATCTGAAAGAATTATTAACATAATTATAATGTTCCTAGAATATTACAAAAATAACATCGACAAACCAAAATCCTTCGTAAAATCCTCAACGCTCCTTACTTTGTCACGAATAAACTTATCCATAAAGACCTTAATGTTCCCTTTGTTACTGATTTGGCCCGAACTAGGTATCAATCCTTTCATGACAAACTCCATTCGCACTCTAACCCAATAGCTTCAATCCTTTCTTCCTCTTCAATTCCAGACAATCCTCGGAGGCGCCTGAAAAGCAAATGGCCCTGGGCTTTTCTAGTTTAGAATATTTTTAGAGTGCTTCCAATGGGAATACATCATGTCATTGTATTATATAACACATTATATTTACTTTATGTATTTTTGTTAATACAGTTGTAAATACCAATAAAAGGATTAAAAAATATAACCATAATTGCAATTAGTTTGATTTGATTAGAATTGAATTGATTTGTTTTGATGTGAGCCTTAAAACATAAGCTCTTCACTGTTGAGAACTCTTCCGAGTAAACTTACACTCTACCTCATAACTTTTTATGTTAATAAATTATTTTTAAAAATAATAAAAGTTGTTCGATTATTTATGATAATCTGGCGAAAGGATCGGGTCTATAAAGATTGTATCGTTTTCGCCTTGGGCATTGAATCAGGATCAGATGGGACGGTGACGTCATTCAAGAAGGTTAAACAACAGTAGGCTAGAGATCTGAAGAGCTTATGAAGATCTTGATTGGCAACTAATGTTTTGTGAATGAATTATTGAATTAATCAATGAATGTGTTGTGAATGAATTATTGAATTATTCAATGAATGTTTGTGAACTAAACTGCGTTTCAGAAGTAGCTATGATTTCTACATCTCGAACTTTGATCCCTGAAAAAATCATCGACTAAGCGACTATTCATCTATTTCTAGGACTGTTGATAAAGATTATCGAACCACCATCATTTGTCTCTGTGTACGCTGGCTATCCGTGAAAGAATAGTACTTCCAAGTGACAACTTAAAATTGAGGGTGGTTCTATTGAAATAAAAAAAAAAAAAAAAAAAAAAAAAACTGTACCACTACAACCCATGAAGGGTCTTGGGCTCAGTACATATAAGATTCGTACTGTTTCTAGGCCAACGGCAGTGCAATGAGTGATTAGCCTTAATCACGCTCAGCCGCCAGGTTTTTCCCCAATTATTTTGGGTATCCAATTTTTAAGAGGCTGGGTCTGCCCCAGGAAGGTCTCCATACCTAGGTCGCCCCCGACTGAATTAACAGAATAAATAATATTCCACTACAGCCGGGATTCGAACCTAGGACCCAGAGCACAGCAGACTAGCGCTCTATCCACTAGACCACGCCGCTCCCTCTATTGAAATAAATTAGATTTAAAATAAATAAAAATAATGAAAGCAAACGACGAATCACAATGCATTTAATAGACTAAAATAAATATAAACAAGATAAGAAACAAATTAACCTAATAAATTTATATAAGAAAAAAATTAACCTTATTATAATTAAACAGCTGTAAGAAAATGTAGGAAACAAAATAAACCTAATTAAAATATTGTAGAAAATAGAAGAAACAAACTTAACTTAATTAATGTCTAAAGATGCAATAAAAATAGTTATTAAAATTAAACAGTTTCTTGAATAAGAATTAAGAAACTAAATGTTCCATTAATAGATGAGCTATATTCACGTGAAAAAAGTCCAGTTGCGTATTGTAGAAAATCTCCGCAGGGCGAATTGGACGAAGTTCTCAGGTATGTTGAATGACCGCAGGGCGGCTTTTCCAAGTTCCAAGGGGAACGATGAGAAGAAAAAACTTCGTTTGCAAACGTACTAAGTAAGAGCAGACTCGGGTCTATATACGGCACATCTTCACCGCTCAGATGCTAGCTTAAGACTCGACTGGCCACGAGGCAGTCAAAAACAATTGAAAACGATCGTCTTCTTTTTCTTTCTCTTCTACTCAAAACTTTTAATTATATTTATAATAACTATTTTTAAAACAGATAAAAAATAAAGATTAATACAAAAATGATCTATTGATAAATATCAAGAATTTATACAGTTTAAATTATACAGTTTTCCTTTTTTTTCCATTAGACCATAACATATGGCGTGAACAGTCTCATTCTTTTTTTCTGTGTAAAATTATCCTGCATGAGACTTATCAAACCTTGTTTAAAAGGATGTCTTGTAAACTGACGTCAATATTTAGTTAATAAACGAATTCTAGTAATTAGCCATCAACATCAGTAATAAAATAACATTAAAATAAGGAAGCAATTAAGGGCTTTACTTTTTTATTAAGACAAAAAAATTATAAATTAAGTCTTGTATTTACAAAACTATGAAAGTGAAATGCAGTAGAACCCTTGAACTTGAACAATGAAATGGCTATAGTATTTGTGTATTATTAATATGCATTAATAGCGAAACCAATAATTAATAGCAAACAAAATTTTTTTTTTTGTCCCGTGGTAACTTAGTTTCAGCATATGATAGCGATCATAAGGACTGAAGTTCCCATTCATCCGAGGAATCGACCGAATGGGATACGAGGCGGTAAACATTTTACTGTATTATGAGGTAATGCCTAGAACGTGGGTAATACCTAGAAAGTTAGTAAACCTAGTAGAGATGTCTTTGTCGGAAACATTCCATAAAGTTAGAATCGGTCATAATTACTCCGAGAGATTTGAGGTGCGATCGGGTTTGAAACAGGGTGACTCCCTTTCACCTGTGTTATTTAATATAGCTTTAGAATATGTCATAAAAAAGGTGATGTGTACCGAGAAAGGCTTAAATATGGGTGACAAGATTCCGATAATCTGGTACTGCTAGGTGAAGACACGGAAACCATACAACTAAATACAAGTGTGTTAATAAAAACCGGTAAAGAAATAGGACTCGAATTAAATACCGATAAGACGAAGTATATGATTAGTAGCAGAAACGGTGTCGATCTTGGTGATATTGATGTATCAGGTCATACTTTTGAACACGTAGAGAAATTCAAGTATTTAGGTTCAATTATAACTAGAAAAAATGAAATCCAGGAAAAAAATAAAGTCCCGGTTAAAGGTGGGAAATGCGTGTTATTATTCAGTTGCTAAGTTACTTAGTTTGCGGCTTCTATCTAAAAACTTAAAGGTTAGAATTTATAAAACTATTATTCTTCCAACGGTTCTTAACGGATGTGATACGTGGCCGCTTACTTTGAAGGATGAACAACGGCTTAAGGTTTTCGAAAATAAGGTATTGCGTAAAATATTTGGTCCAAAGAGAGATGAGGCCACTGGGGAGTTTAGAAGGTTGCACAACTCGGAATTGCGGAACTTGCATCCTGTGAATATAATTGAGCTGATTGCATCGCGGAGACTCAAATGGGCGAGTAAAGTTGTTGTGCTCGATGACGAGCGGATTCCGAGAAAGTTGGTATTTGCTGATCCGACTGGTAGACGTCCGAAAGGTAGGCCGAAGCGGAGATGGGAGGATTGCGTTAAGGCTGATCTCGGGAGCTTGGGCTTGAATGGTGAACATTGGACGAGTATGTGTAGGCGGAATTTGGTGGTATCGGCATCGAACCTTCGGGTTCGCTAAGCCTATTATTATTATTATTATTATTGAGGTAATGCAATAAGTATTTCATGTTTGTTTGTTTTTGGAAATCACCATTTTAATCGTCCAAAAAAAAATTTCAGGTAAACAACAAACTTCTCTGCTTGATTTTCCCATGAATGGCGACGGATCAGCGGGGTTAGTTTTATCAAACAGTAATACCAAAAAATAAAACATCTTTATTAACCTGGTACTGTCCTCACAACCTATGCAGATGACACTTGTGTGATATCCGTAAAAAATGACCCATCTGTTGCTTCCAAAACCCTTCAGTCTCACATTTCTTCCATTGAAGAATGGTGTCAAAAGTGGAGAATTAAAATCAACTCTACTAAATCCCATCAAATTACCTTCAACCTTAGTCGAAAACCTATGTTCGCCTGTCCTGGGACTCCATCTAGACCAACGTCTTACTTGGAATCCTCACACTAGACTGAAACGACAAGAAACAGCTCGAAGATACCGCTTACTAAAACACTTACTGGACAAAGGATTAAAACGTTCCACATACTACAAAAAATTAATTTATATTACCATCATTAGGCCTATTTGGACATATGGGATTGAGTTATGGGGATCCACCAAACCATCCAATTCTTCCCGCATTCAATTCTTGCAATCCAAAATCCTCCGAAAGATTCTAAACGCCCCTTACTTTGTCACCAATAAAATAATTCATAAAGACCTAAATATCCCATTAGGCGCAGATCTAGCCCAAACTAGATATTCCTCCTTCTATTCCAAATTACCCGTCCACTCCAACCCACCCGTTCGCAAACTCTTATCTCCTATTCCTGATCATCTTCCTAGGCGGCTGAAAAGACGATGGCTTCGAGACCTACTTAGCTGAATAAACTTTGAAGTGCTACCACTGGGTAGTTTCTTCACATGCCTGTATTACGCCCACTTGATCTATTAGCACATTTACTTAATGTATTTTATTGTATAATACAGTTGTAAATTTCTTTTAAATAAAAAAAAAATCTTTATTAACCTATTATTGTCACAAGATCTGAGTAAATTTTTTGCTTGTTATTCATTTGAATATAAATAATATAATAAAACTGATCCATATAAAGATTCATCTGCTCGTTATGCATAATTTATTTTTACTTATGTTATAATTTTACTTTGTTTTGAATAAATTCTGTGTATTAAATTTAAATGTGTATGGATATTTTTTTACGAGTGTTAATCATAGGGGAAGTTTCAGATATGTATGGAGTTAAATTAAAATTAATAATTTTTTTTTTTTCTATCCTGGAATATTGGAGTCCCCACTAGTTCAAGGTGGCTAGGTGAGTTGAACGCTCTGACTAGCCAGGGGCTGTACACGCATCATTCACCGTTTTAGAACAATAGTTACCTTCCCAGATAACATCTCGGTACCTAACATCATCCTCCGTTAGAACACCTTTTATCAGTCAATATTAAAAAATTAAATTAAATAACGTCTTGCATTGATTAAAATATGACTATAGGGCGCCAAAACTATTGGGAGGACCACTTCATTTAATAATTTCAATGGTAAGGAACCAGAAATACTAAAAATATATATTATATATGTATACGATATGATGTTTAGCGGCCAACCCAGTATCCTGTACATTCCACACGAAAAACCACTAGTACCGAAACTATGTATACTAGAAATGGCAAAGTAGCGGAAATGGAAAAGGAGAAAAATGAATCCGGCTCCAGAAGTTTACTTCAATCCAGGAAACATTGAATTTCTAAATCTTTTTTATTATTAATTTTACTTTCACTTACTATATATAGTGAGGGGAAGTATTGCGATCGTGAAAATTTTCGAATTCCAGATTTCAACGGAAATACACATTTTAGGGTCCCCTGAGTCCAAATAACCAAGTCCAGCAAAAAGGTCTTGTGTGTGTGTGTGTGGTAACTCCCGGGCGGAAACGAAAAGTCCTATGAAACTGAAATTTCATATTTAAGACAACTATACGCCCGAGAAGTTACTAAACCTTTTTCATTAAAATGAGCTTACCAGAAGAGCCACTTTATACCATGCATTTTGCACCTTTTTTCGATTTTCTCGAAAACGGTTCCGACGATTTTGATTAAACTCGCAATATCGATGTAAAATTTAATGGACTTTAATATCATTTAGGTTTCATTCGGATAAAAATGGTCTGACAGGGCTTAAATGCCGATATTTTAAATTTTCTTTATCTAAAATACCTTTAATTTTGTTGATTCTATAAAAATAACTATATTATCTTGTTACCACTGATGAAAAACAGGCAAATATTTGAATTGAATGAATTCTATAGCCAACTAAAGAAGAAAACAGAAAAAATACTTTATTAATGCAATTTTTTGTTTTTGAATATAATAGCAGTAATATACATGTATGATATACCGTTGGAAAGCTAAAGATTTTAGATAAAATATTTTCTTATACTCAAGCTTTAGAACTTAATAGAGAGTGAAGAAAATAAGATAAAACTAACTGATTATTTTAGATAATAATATAATAGATATTTTAATAAAACATATGTTTTCATATAAATTCAATTTAATTAATTCTTTAATAGTTTCACGTATTTGTATCTCTAACTAAATTTGAAAATTCTTTCATTGAGGTAAGTGAAAGTCGTGTGTTGCCCGCACCAGATTTTTTAAAAACATTTTTATTGATATTTACAACTGTATTATATACATCTAGTAAATGTTATGGACATAGAAAACTGACCTGAAATACATGTAGAGAGACCTGGCAGCAAAACATTCTACACTAGAAGGTCTTGGGGCCATCTTCTTTTCAAACGTCTAGGAGAATTATAATTCTTTATCAGGTATCGAAGAGGATGATAGGATAGAAACTTGTGGATTAAAGTGGAAATGGAGTTTTTCATGGAATGATTGATACCTGGTACGGGCTAATTCAGAAACATATAGAACATTTAGGCCCTACGGATGAGGTTATTCGTGACAAAGTAAGGAGAGTTAAGGATTTTGGATTGTAAGGATTTGATACAAGAAGAATTCGATGGCTTAGTAGAGCCCCACAGCCCTACTCTGCAAGTCCATATCGGTCTTATGATGGTCAAATAAGTATTTTTTAATTAAGTGGAAGTTTGGAGCGTTTGTCCAGTAAGTGTTGAAGTAGTCCAAAACGTCTTGCAGTTTCTTGTCGTTTCAGTGTTGTATGGGGATTCTACTCGTATGTTAGACGTTTGTCAAGGTGCAGTCCTGGGTATCAAATCTGTTAATCAGGGGCTAGTGGAGTGTCATTGAAGGATACTATAGGGCAGGAAGTCATTGGTTTGCGACGAAGGGTAAAGTTTATTTGGTGGGATTTGTTAGAATTAATTTTAATCCTCCAATTACATCCCGCAAAGCTCCTGGGCATGATTTTATAACTTCCCATATTTTAAAACTACTTCCTCGAAAAGCTATCCTATATCTCACTTACATATATAATTCCGTACTCCGTTCCACATACTTTCCTGCTTCCTGGAAATCATCCATTATCAAAATGATACCCAAACCTAAGAAACCGCCAGAAAATCCATCTTCTTACCGTCCCATCTCACTTTTACCAATCATGGGAAAACTCTTGGAAAAGCTTATACTGAAACGCCTGTATCCCATCCTAGATACTAATTCCATAATTCCTGATCACCAGTTTGGATTCAGAACGTCCCACTCCACTATACAGCAATGTCATCGTGTGGTGGACGTTGTATCGTCTACATCGAAGCGACTTGTATTGTACGTGAGCCTTCCTCAACGTGGAACAGGCCTTTGACCGAGTCTGGCACCCGGGATTGCTTTACAAGCTCCGCAAAGTCCTCACACAAGACTGAAACGACCAGAAACTGCACTACGTTTTCGACTAAAACGTAGTGCAGGTTTTCGACTACTTCAACACTTGCTTGACAAACGTTCTAATCTTCCAATAAACTACAAAAGACTCATCTACATGACTATCATAAGGCTGATATGGACTTACGGAGTAGAGCTTTGGGGCTCTACTAAACCATCGTATTCTTCCCATATCCAATCCCTACAAACCAAAATCCTTCGTAAAATCCTCAATGATCTTTACTTTGTCACGAACAAACTCATCCATAAAGACCTCAATGTTCCGTATGTTGCTGATTCGGCCCGATCTAGATACCTTTACTTTCATGACAAGCTCCATTTCCACCCTAATCCTCTTGTTTCCATACTTTCTTTCTCCTCAATTCCTGACAATCCTCTGAGGCATCTGAATAGAAGATGGTCCGAGACCTTCTATTTTAGAATATTTTTGGAGTGCTTCCATTAGGAAGCTTATCTACATTTGTTTCATGTCTTTCTTGTCTATATTCCACTCAAATTTACTTGTTGTATTCCATTATACAGTTGTAAATTTTCAATAAATAAATATTTAAAAAAATCCTCCAATTCTGGCACCATACTTCAAGGTCTTGGATGTGGGATTGAAGAGTGTGTGAGGGAGTAACTAGATCATTATATACTGATAGCACACACGTGTCTTTGGTATAGGTAGAAAGGAAAGTGTTAGGATGGGTTGGGTTATCAGTTGTATAGACTGTGTAAAGAATGGGCCCTAGGATGCTGCCTTGAGGAACACCAGCAGATTGAGACAAAAGGGAGGAATAGTAACTATTTCTAAAACTTAAAACTAATACAATGTAGGTATTTAATCAAATAATGATAAAAAAATATTGCTCATTATTTTATGCTAAGTTACATCTGTCTTTTAAGCTCATCATTTTAGAAATGTTAAAAATGACCAATGTTAAGGTTGTGATGAACAAAAGGTGAAATGGCTGTTAATTATGGTAGTAGAGAGGAATTTGACAATATAAACCCAGCTGGATTGTAAAAGCACAAAGATGGAATATTGGAAAAGTTGAAAAATCATACCATATTCATCGATCCGTGATCTCCAGTTACAACCCCATGTATAGAGTTTTTTCCAGTTTTAATATTAATAGCCCAGAGACCAATTTGACATATAGAACCAGCCTAAATAAAATAAGATTGGTGAGCCAGTTGAGGGTTTCAAACCCTAAATTAATCAACCTTTATGTAAAACAGAAAACTTTCAGATTTTAATCACAAGAAAACCGCCTTTTTTGTAACCAATTTATTACAAATAGCCTATTCCATATTCTTCTCCAATCTGAAAAACTTATTGAAGACAGAGAAAAATATTTAAGTTCCTTATTATCCGAACATAGTGATCAACTGCCTACAAAAACTAAATACAATTTACATCTTTTTAGTGTCGGTGTGCAGAACTCTAGACCCCTTAAATGTAAAGACCCACACACTAATTAAGTGATGTGATATAATTTTGCTTATTGTTATTTTTGTTTATGATGATTTTCTTTATTGCTTTTTGTTCTTTAATTAAAAAAAAAAAAAAAATATTTTGGCTATTTTTTTTTTTTTTTTTTTGTATATTATATCTTTGAATAACTAGTAAGATGGGAAATTCAATATTAATGTGTGTGTGGTAAAGTTGGAAATGTATAACCAAATTTGTACAAGATGTATATCTTTAACAAATAAAAATAAAAAATATATATATATATATATATGTTTGTGTGTGTGTGTGTGTGTGTGTGTGTGTGTGTGTGTGTGTGTTGTGTTGTGTGTGCAAAAGCAGCCACTCATTAATGGTAATTAGCAATTTTATCACTTAGAATGCTGAATATCTGTTGGGTATGCACGATCAATTACCGAGACTTCACAAATATTTTTAAGTAGTTTAATTTATTTCCCAATAATTTGTCAACATTTTGCGGACTCCCAGGACATCGTTGGGGGAACTAAATATCTATCTATCTAAAAACATTATTCAGTTTCGTTATCATATAAAAAGGATCAATATCTAACAAAATTAAGAGATATTCTTTGACGTTATTGATAATGTTCTTTTATAAGAACGCGAATATTAGTAATTATTTTATTATGTTCGATAATGACTCTTTTGTTTGCATGTTTTTTCGTTATTCATATTACAATCAAGCTAGTTATGAGTTTAATAAGATAATTCACTTAATGACCTTATCTCAAAAGCTATTAAACTTACAGATGTCAATTACCACACAAATCAAAGATAATTTTTATTATATTTTTATCCACAACATGTAAAGATAACAAAATGTCGTTTTTCGAGTTTTTCAAAAAATAAAAGTTTTTACTTGTAAAAATGTATCTCGGAAACTATAAAACGCAAAAATATCTATTACCACTTAAATCGAAGCTCGTTAAATATACCTACCATAATGCACTTTATCTTCATAATTTTTTATAGGAAGATAAATTCCTATGAAATTTGGCGCATTAAAGCAGCAAAATGTTGATTTCCGATTTTTAGAAAGCAAAATGATTTTTACTTAAACTATCGTATCTCGGTAGTTATTAAACTTAAGGATTTCTATTACCACTCAAATTGAAGTTAAGAAGATCAGTCATAATTCGTTTTCTTCATAATATTCGATGAGATAACAATATTTATGATATTTTACAAAATAATAGTAGACAATGGTGATACAATATTTGTATATCGGAAAAAACAGTTCTTTGAAAAGCATTATCTTGGAAACTACGAAACATAAAGAAAATTGAAAAGCTTTGGCCAATAGAAATTTTAATGTACTTTAAAAAAAAATGTACTATGTTTTCCTGTAGTTGGTATGTATTCAGAAAATGAGCGTTGAATGAAGAAAAAAACGAATATTTTAGGTTTATTTTGGAGTCAAATGAACTTCCGGGGGTGTTATCCTGAAATGGTTCGATATTTACGTTTCTAGGACGCTGAAATAGGGGCTAGCGCGCTAGTCTCTCATGCTACAGGTTGTGAGTTCAAATCCAAGTCCCGGCGGGGCTTTTATAAGGGTGTAATTAAATAGGGATTCACTCACAGCCTCTCCGCCGGGTATGTGAGACCCGTCAGCCAAATGGTGACCACTCACAAAATTAGGCGTTAGGGAGCGATGACCCTACACTACGAATTACATCATGAAACGCGATTGTAATCTCCCAGGGGATTACACCACATGGCCCAGGACCTGCTCGGCCTGTTGCGCCACTGAAAAAAAAAATATTATATATTTATTATATACATATAATCTTATTTCACATTTTACATAATACTTTAAGATTAACATAAACCATCATTCAAAATACAAAACTTAAAAAGGAACTTATAATGTCAGAATCACAGCAATTCATATAAAATTGAAATAATAAAAAAAAGATGATTTTATCTTTATTAGTGATAATCGTTGATAGAAGAGATTTTGTATCCCGTTTTCGATTTGGACTCAAATTTTTTTTATCCACTTCTTGGATTTTCTCCATTAAACAAGTAATAAAAGCAATAAAAACTAGCTGAAACTCTAGAAACCGGAAGCTGTCACAGACTGTGAATCACAGAATTGAGCTGAATAGAGGGAAAAGGTAAGGATTTGGAGAGAAAGGCGCCGCTCTTTACTGGGAATTAAGACGTATTGTAATTTTTTTCTTCTTTATTTTTCGTAATAACCGAACAAATTCAATTCTGAGGTCCACAAAAATAATTCGTTATAAGAGAATATTTCGTTATAAATGAGGAGAAAGCATAGTTTTCTATTCATTTTTGAAGGGATCGCAACGATAGTTCGTTAAAAAGAGGGTTTATTGTATATACATATATATTTAAGAATAATAATCGTTTTACAAGAGTGATTTTCAAAGTGATTCTTTCAAAAAAGTTGGAGATATTTAATTCCATTAGTAGGACAGTTATGTGCTATGGAGCACAAGTCTGGGGTGGGGTTAGTCATGATGCCGTGGAAAAACTACAAAGATTTTTTCTTAAAAACTATTTAAATTTCCAAAATATACTCCAACTCATTTTCTCCATTTTGAAACAACAATAGATCCAATATTTATGTTCACCATAAAGATGAATTTCGATTATATTATTAAAATTTTGATAGTTAAGGAAAAAATAGCATGGTTCAAAAACATACTTTATCTGAAAGAATCGCATGGATTAAATTTTAACTTAAATCTATTTAACTGTGATGATATTAAGTTATGAAAAAATAGTCTAGCAGCATTAAGGGTTCAAATGCAAAAAGATATTTATACTCAAAATATTATTAAAGTTAAAAACTTCTCCCTTTTATCCACATTTAACCACAGTAAATTACATTACTGACAAATGTTCACTGGAGGTGATTAGATGGGTAATTAAAATCAGAAGTGATGTATTAAACCTGAATTACAAACATTTCATGAAAACAAATAATAAATGTAGTTTGTGCAATACAAATGAAACAGAAGATCTTTTTAACTTTTTGGCTGCCTGTCCGATACTTACTAAGTTTAGACAAAAATATTTTAATTCTAAAAATTTAATCTGGGATCAAATTTTAGAGTTGATAAATGGAAAAGATTGGCTGGCGTTAGTTAATTTCTCCAGATCGGCTTTCTCTTATAGAATGTTACTAACGAGAGAATTTAAATATTAGTGAATTTGTTAAATTTAATTTAATTAATTTTGAATTTGACTATTTGTGAATTAATTTTAGTACATAAATAACATGGGAAGTGTTTGTTTCTTATTTTGTTATTGATTATTTATATTGATAGATTAAAGATTAATTTTGTTAATAAACAGAGACTCCGCGGACGGTCAATAGACCATGTAGTGTGTCTGATTTTTATTATTGTATTTCGTAACTTGTAATTTGTTTATTTTTTTATTGGCTATTTGATGTAATTTTGAAAAATAAAAACAGACTTTTCTATCTGTCTATCTTCTCTACAAGACTGATGATAAAATTGAGCAATGACGGACGGCGGGGGTGTCGAAAAGGAGAGGTCCAGGGAGCGGAATGCACCTGGAGTGCAGGTGGGGCAAAACCTAATCGGTAAATTAAACAAAACGAGAGAGGGCGCAATAAATAAGTGGGCAGGACAGAGAACAGGGCCATTGGCAGCCGGGAGGAGTTGTACCGGGTGCGGCACTTGTATAGTCTGTCCCTCCTCGGATATATCGACTTAGCTCGCCCTATTTAACTGTCCTATATAATATATCGTCCCTCTCTCTGTCTTTTTTTACTTTTATACTCACATTTGCCGTTTTTTTCCCAGTCAACTACCGTATCCTGGAGGTCAGCAACTGGTGCACTACCCATTGCCACCGGCACATCCTGGAACAAAGACCACTCCACCTCCTCTTTACTTCCAATTCACATTTCATTTAGCTGAAGAACAAATAAGGATATTATCCAACCTACCTTCGTCCTTTCTTTGACCTTTTATTACCTATTATCCATCCAGAAAATGATACAATACATCTCTTCCCTGCAAGATCACCACTCTCGACTGTGGTCCTATTTCACATTCGCGTTTGATCCAGGCGGCAATAACCGTCTCAAGGGTAACTTATGAATTTTAAATACGCAGGAGCTCGAGTTGGATCCGCGAAGGTGTCACGTGTAGGGTCGCTCACCTCCCTAATCCTTCGCACCAAGGTCCTTCGTCCTGTCTAGAAACAGAAGAGGGTGGTCCTAGCTACCACCTCTGTACTCGCATACTTCTTGCGCTAGCTTTTTTTTTTTTTTTTTTTTTTTATAATAGTACAGTAAAATTACAATAGGTTGAAAAAAGGCAAAACATTGAAATGAAAAATCTGAAACCAATCAGAAATTTGTCAGCGTCCTAGAAACGTAAATATCGAACCATTTTAGGATAATAACCCCGGAAGTTCACTGTACTCCAAAATAAACCTAAAATTTTCGCCTTTTTCTTCATTAAACGCTCATTTTACTGAATACATACCAACTACAGGAAAACATAGTACGTTTTTTCAAAAGTACATTAAACTTTCTATTTATGTTTTGTAGTTTCCGAGATAATGCTTTTCAAAGAACTTTTTTTTTCCGATAAAAAATGTTGTATCACCATTGTCTACTATTAGTTTTAAAGCTGAAAGTTTTCTGTTTTACATAAAGGTTGATTAATTTAGGGTTTGAAACCCTCAACTGGCTCACCAATCTTATTTTATTTAGGCTGGTTCTATATGTCAAATAGGTCTCTGGACTATTAATATTAAAACTGGAAAAAACTCTATGCATGGGGTTGTAACTGGAGATCACGAATCGATGAATATCTGAGAAGTGGTTTGATTTTTCAACTTTTTCAATATTCCATCTTTATGCTTTAACAATCCAGCTGGGTTTATATTGTCAAATTCCTCTCTACAACCATAATGAGCAGCCATTTCACCTTTTGTACATCACAACCTTAAAATTGGTCATTTTTGACATTTCGAAAATGATTAGCTTAAAAGACAGATGTAACTTAGCATAAAATAATGAGCAAATATTATATATATATATATTTTTTTATCATTATTTGATTAAATACCTATATTTTTATTAGTTTTAAGTTTTAGAAATAGTTACTATTCCTCCCTTTTTTCTCAATCTGCTGGTGTTCCTCAAGGCAGCATCCTAGGACCCATTCTTTACACAGTCTATACAACTGATATCCAAACCCATCCAAACACTTTCCTTTCTACCTATACCAAAGACAAGTATGTGCTATCAGTAGATAATGATCTAGTTACTCCCTCACACACTCTTCAATCCCACATCCAAGACCTTGAAGTCTGGTTCCAGAGATGGAGGATTTATTTATTTTATTTTTTTTTTTAATATTTATTTATTGGAATTTACAACTGTATAATGGAATACAACAAGTAAATTTGAGTGGAATATAAAAAGACATGAAACAAATGCAGATAAGCTTCCCAATGGTAGCACTCTAAAAATATTCTAAATTAGAAGGTCTCGGACCATCTTCTTTTCAGACGTCTCGGAGGATTGTCAGGAATTGAAGAGGAAGAAAGTATTGAAACAAGAGGATTAGGGTGGGAATGGAGATTGTCATGAAAGGAATGGTATCTAGATCGGGCCAAATCAGCAACATACGGATCATTGAGGTCTTTATGGATAAGTTTGTTCGTGACAGAGTAAGGAGCATTGAGGATTTTACGAAGGATTTTGGATTGTAGGGATTGGATACGGGAAGAATTCGATGGTTTATCATCATGGTCCATATCGGCCTTATAATAGTCATGTAGATGAGTCTTTTGTAGTTAAGTGGAAGATTAGAACGTTTGTCTAGTAAGTGTTGAAGTAGTCGAAAACTTCGAGCAGTTTCTTGTTGTTTCAGTCTTGTGTGGGGTTCCACGCTAAAACCTAAAGTGCTCGATTTGAATGCATATTGGCCACGGTATTAATATCTTTTATTTTATGAAGTGAGAATGATTGACTTTGTGTATATATGGGAGAAGTTGGTTCAGGATGCAGTCAATATAATTTTTTTTTTTGTTCTTATCTTTAAATTGAAATAACTCAGAGTTGGGGCTGATTTTTATTTATTTTTAATTTTCTTTTCTGTTTTTTTTTTTTTTTTTTTATTTACTTCTCTATTTTTCTGTTTCTTTTTATCTTTATTATTTTTTTTTCTTAATATAATTAATTTTATAGGAGTATATTTATGCTGAATTGTTTAACGTTTTATTTCTTTTTTAGTTAGATTATGATATTTATAATATATATATATATATATATATATATACAGTAAAACCTCCCTTAAGCGGAACCTCTTTTATGCGGAAACCTCCTTAATACGGAAAATCATATTGGTCCGGTCCAGAGAGATATGAAAAATACCCCCCTAATACGGAATACTACCTCCCTAATAACGACACCCAGTAAACGAACAAAAAAATAAACTGTACTTAGAAAAGTGCGAGTTACTGACGATTTGGAAGACATAGAAGAAGATGAAATCGAAATGGAATCTCCGCTAGCCGTTAAAGACTTCAAAACCGCTGCTGTATATTTTCAAGAACTTCAGAAATTTGCAGCATCAGTTTCAAATCCGGAACTATTGGATCTTACGACTAGAGCCCGTGAATGTGCAGAACGTGAGAGTGTTAAATTTAAAAAGCAAAAAACAATAAACGATTACTTTAAAGTTTAAATATTTATCTTTTATCCTTAAACCATAGAATGTAGGAATACATGTTTGTACATATTTAAACTTATGTGTTTGTCGACTTTTTTTCTCTACCTCTATTATACGGAAACTTCCTTATAACGGGAATAAATCGTGGTACCTGGCGATTCCGTTCTAGGGAGGTTATATATATATATATATATATATATATATATATATATTTTTTTTATTTTTTTTTTTTTTTTTTTTTTTTTTTCATTATAAAAATTAAGCTGGTATGTAGTACATTACCAATTAGTTTGAATTTCAATTATTATTATCATTTTAATTATTGTAGTGTAATGTAATTTTTTTGAATGATTTACCACCTGTTATTGGGCCTAGTTCTGTTGGTGGATGATGTAAAATAAAATAAAATAGGCCTTCTTCAGGGCTATAAAAAAGAAACAGAGGTATCAAACATTAGTAGAATACAATATATAAAGATGATAGGAAAAATAATAAACAAAATTATCAGTACAATTTATTTTTCTTACATCTTTATATATTGCATTCTACTACTGGTTGTTATCTTTGTTTTTGTTTTTTTTTTTATAGCCCTGAAGAAGGCCTATAAATTAGACCAAATCGTCGACACCATTAGATTAAGTTTATACTTAATTGTGTGTTCTATTGACTGCACCCTGGACCAACTTCTCCCATTATTTATTTTATTTTTTTTATGACAATATGATCAGATTCGGAATTTATCAGATCCTCATCAGTCTTTTTAAGTAGGACGCGCTAATGATCTTCATGATTGTGTTGTACTTTAAATGAATAAATAAAAATAAAAATAACATAGCATTAATATTTACGTTGTTTTACCCTCCTCATTATAACTCCTCTTATTTTTACATGATTTTATAAAATGCGGTTTATGATTTTTTTTTTTTTGATTATTTTATAATAACCTTGTGCTATCTAACTGCTTAAATGCTTTCCTTGAAAATTGAAGACCAATTGATATAGGAATAGGAGTATCAAAGTAATAAGCGAAGGAAATATCGGACACTGTATAATATATTTAAACACTGTATGCTTTTGTTATGGTCAGCAAATAAAAATTTCTATTTTTGATATGTTTTCTTCATTTTTCTATTTTTACTGCCACTGTTCTTCAACTTTTGACTTTCAGTATGGCTCAATCATCCTGGGTCAAACAATTCTCTCACCTTGCATACCCCTAGATCGCTAAAGTTCTCTGTCTCGAAGATTTTATATGTACTCTTTATTATTTGCTTACACATCATGCTGAACTCGTAAAAACTCATTAGTGACCGATACAAATCATAATAAAAAAAAAATACACGACACCTTCGAACTTCCGATCGTGACAGAGTTCATCTCCCGGAGACATATCAAATTCTTTGATAGTCTCCGGTACTGCACGAACCCACTGTTTAACAACTGACCCGACAGGACGGCCACAGCGCTGGCAAGACTATGTACGGACCCTCAGACTAGACTGAGAAACCATAACTTGACTAACTGGCTCAGAAAGACTAGTGAGCCCCATCACTAGACGTGACTCCATTCGCTCCCATATACCGAAAATGTTTGTATCCTCTCTCCCCTCTTATAATGCATGTAATGCAGAAAAAGAGATCCCATATTCCTTCCTCTATTTCCGATTTCCAAACTCCCGTGGGGCTTAGAAAAAATAAAAAATAAAAAAACTCGTAAAATATTTATGATATTTGTTTTGACAAATATCTGATATATTACAAAGTTTCTTATATCTAATCTTCTCCAGTTGTTAGGGACCTTGGCAAAACCTAATATTCTAAGGTTAACATTTCTTTATGAAATGAGGAATCCGTTTGTTTGTTTTATTTACCGTCACTTTATGCTACTATGGCTAATCGGACGATGCTACAGTGGGAGTGTGTGGAGCTGGATAGGGATTAAGATAGCGGATTGGGGTGAGGATAAGGTTCTGATGGAATTTAGAGAATTTTGATGGAATAAGATCTAAAATAAATGGAATATATTCCACTAATGATTGATATTAGTTTACAACATCGGCAAACATCACCTTTGCTTTGGATAACCACCTATAGTGGTCCAAGTCTCTACAATCAATATTACTTTCACTTACTATATATAGTAAGGGGAAGTATTGCGATCGTGAAAATTTTGAATTCCAGTTTTCAACGGAATACACGTTTTAAGGTCTCCTGAGTCCAAATAACCAAGTCCCTCAAAAAGGTCTGTGTGTGGTGTGGTGTGCACTATGAAACTGAAATTTCATATTTAAGACAACTATACGCCCGAGACGTGACAAAACTTTTTTCATCAAAAGAGCTTACCAGAAGAGGCACTTAATACCATGCATTTTGCACCTTTTTTCGATTTTCTCGAAAACGGTCCCGACGATTTTGATTAAACTCGCTATATCGATGTAAAATTTAATGGGCTTTAATATCATGTAGGTTTCATTTCGATAAAAATGGTCTAACAGGGCTTAAATGCCGATGCTCCAACTGTTTTTGAAAATTCTTTCATTGATTTTAAAAATGGAGGTAAGTGAAAGTCGTGTTTTGCCCGCACTAGATTTTTCTTTAAATTTTTCTGGTAACTGATTATGCCGATTATGCGTAAAATGTCTTCGCCATTCCTATCCCAATTGTAATTTAAGGAGTCGAATAAATTCGGAGGTTGCTGGACTGTGTAGGGGTGAACGAATGAATAAAACATATTTAAAAATAAGTATTTATTCAATATTTATTAATCAGGTGGGCTTCCAAAAAATAAATAAGTAAAAAAAACCACATTCAATTTCAAGATAGCGACAACGCCCCCTCGAAATACCTTTCCAAATCATTTTTCCGTGACTAAATGTCCGTTCTTTGACAGAAAGTGCCCGGGTGAAGGACGCAAATCCTTTTAAATATCAACGTGTTGGCTACACGCTCGTAAATTTCGAAAAAGTCGTACCGGTTCCGGTGTCAGATTGAATGCCCTAATATGAAAGGGGAGGGGGCGCATAAAAAAAAATTATAAAGAGAAAATGGTAAAGAAATGCTATTGTGAATGAAATACTGATCCTATACCTCTATATTTCCCTTCTTCCGATTGGAAACAAGGAGGCAATGTGAGACGGAGGTAGAGCTATTTGATGTTTTTTTTTGTTTTTTGGATCGTAAAAATTATGGAAATTGTTGAGGTTGTCCTCACCTAGGAAGGCATACTGACCATGGCGTGGGAAGTACAGCGCTACCCGCATTATTTACGACCCGCCGGCTCCATTGTACTCAAAGCCAAATCGAATAAAATTAAACCGCCAGTTGTCATTAATAATTCTAATAATTGCACTTCATGAATAATTCCCTCTGGTAGTCGGCTTTTATAACCCACCATTTTATACCATTTCAACTTTTATGGAAAAAGAGACAAAAAAGTTGATAAATACATGCGAGATTAATATAGTAGCAATGTTCACGAGAATTAGGAGCGGGGGATAACCTTATTAGCCCATTAACTGCTATTTATGCCCCCTGCGGGAAAATATCATAACCACGGAGAGAGGTGTTTGATTTAATTTGGAATAAAAAAAAAATCTGGTGCGGGCAACGCACGACTTTCACTTACCTCCGTTTTATTAAAAAATCTATTACACTTACGGTTTTCCTCATTACAGTAACCCTGCAATGGGTGCATTTATTTATACGCGACCATCTTGCATACAACGCGTATTTTTATTACATAATATAAATTATGTTACAGAACATTAGTTACATAAAAAATAAAATAAGTTACATAAAACTAATAAATATAAACTGATAAATTAATCATTTGTTATAACGAATTAACAAAATAATACTAACTAATTGACTAAACAAAGAAACCAGCAACAAATAAAAAATAATTCATTTGTTATAACAACTTAACGAAATAATACAAACTAACTAACTAATTGACTAGTATTATTAACAGTGAAAGTAAATGAAATAAAAATTAATAACGAGTTATTGCCTGTTGCTATTTCTCTAATTCTGCATAGTCCACCCGGTCCACAAATTCATCAAATTTTGAAAAATATTTTGTAAGAAGGTCACACTTCGAAGGCGGCCATTGGTCTCCGTTAAGTAGGACTGTTGAGATCAGTTTGTGTCTATGTTTGTCCAGTTTACTGCAATCGAATAAAAGATAGTCGTATGTCTGTTCGCTTTTACCGTCACACTTACAGATTTTGTCGTCAGTTAGTTTGAATCGAAATAAATAGCTTCTGGCTCCTCCATGTCCCGTCAGGAATTGTGAAATCTATTACATTATTATATAAATTAATCAGTTAGTTTTTATCGGCTTTTCATCACAATCTATTAACTTTTAAAAGCTTTTGTATAAGATAATATTTTTTCTAAAATCTTTAGCTTTCAAACGGTATATCATACATGTATAATACTGTTCTTATGAGCAAAAACAAAAAATTGCATTAAAAAAATATTTTTTCAGTTTTCTCCTTTAGTTGTATTTAAATTCAAACAACTTATATATATATAGCTGTTATTTATCAATGCTAACAAGATAATATGGTTATTTTATAGAATCTACAAAGTTGAAGGTACTTCTGAGTAAGAAAAGTTAAATTATCGGCATTTAAGCTCTGTCAGACTATTTGAATCAGAATAAAACCTACATGATATTAAAGCTTATTAAATTTTACATCGATATATTAAGTTTAATCAAAATCGTCAGAAACGTTTTTGAGAAACTCAAAAAAAGGTGCAAAATGCATGTATAAGTGGCTCTTTTGGTAAGCTCATTTTGATGAAAAAGGTTTTGTAACGTCTCGGGCGTATAGTTGTCTTAAATATGAAATTTTAGTTTCATAGGACTTATCGTTTTCGCCCGGGAGTTACCACAAACATACACAAAGAATTTTCTAGTACAGTAATAGATAAAAATGAGCGAAACGATTAAAGAATCAATTAAATGGAATTTCCATAAAAACATTTGTTTTATTAAAAAATCTATTATATTATTATCTAAAATAATCAGTTATTTTATCGGCTTTTCATCATTCTCTATTAACTTTTAAAAGCTTGTGTATAAGATAATATTGTTTCTAAAATCTTTAGCTTTCAAACGGTATATCATACATGTATATTACTGTTCTTATGAGCAAAAACAAAAAATTGCATTAAAAAAAATGTTTTCAGTTTTCTCCTTTAATTGTATTTTAAATTCCAACAACTTACATATTTAGCTGTTATTTATCAATGCTAACAAGATAATGTGGTTATTTTTATAGAATCTACAAAGTTGAAGGTACTTCTGAGTAAGAAAAGTTAAATTATCGGCATTTAAGCCCTGTCAGCCTATTTGAATCAGAATAAAACCTACATGATATTAAAGCTTATTAAATTTTACATCGATATATTAAGTTTAATCAAAATCGTCAGAAACGTTTTTGAGAAAATCAAAAAAAGGTGATAAATGCATAGTATAAAGTGGCTCTACTGGTAAGTTCATTTTGATGAAAAAGGTTTTGTAACGTCTCGGGCGTATATTTGTCTTAAATATGAAATTTTAGTTTCATAGGACTGATCGTTTTCGCCCGGGAGTTACCACAAACATACACAAAGAATTTTCAAGTACAGTAATAGATAAAAATGAGTGAAACCATTAAAGAATTAATTAAATGGAATTTCTATAGAAACATGTGTTTTATTAAAAAATCTATTATATTATTATCTAATATAATCAGTTAATTTTATCGGCTTTTCATCATTCTCTATTACCTTTTAAAAGCTTGTGTATAAGATAATATTGTTTCTGAAATTTTTAGCTTTCAAACGGTATATCATACATGTATAATACTGTTCTTATGAGCAAAAACAAAAAATTGCATTAAAAAAATATGTTTTCAGTTTTCTCCTTTAGTTGTATTTTAAATTCAAACAACTTACATATTTAGCTGTTATTTGTCAATGCTAACAAGATAATATGGTTATTTTTATAGAATCTACAAAGTTAAAGGTACTTCAGAGGCAGAAAATTTGAATTATCGGCATTTAAGCCCTGTCAGACTATTTTAATCAGAATAAAACCTACATGATATTAAAGCTTATTAAATTTTACACACACATATATATATATATATATATATATATATATATATATATATATATATATAAATATATATATATATTGAGTTTAATCAAAATCGTCAGTTTTGTAACGTCTCGGGCGTATATTTGTCTTAAATCGTTTTCGTCCGGGAGTTACCACACACACACACACGATGTCCATAAACATACAGTAGGAGGAAACCCCTACCAAACAGTTAAAGGACTATCAGCACAACTAAATGCAAGTGCATCTACTGTTTCCAGACATTTAAAGTGTATTGGGAAAGTAAAAAAGCTCGATACATGGGTACCTCATGATCTCACTGAGCGGCAGCAAGACCCCATGTTTCAAAATATACCGTGCAAAAATTGAAAGAACTGGGCTACTAAGTTCTTCCACTCCCACCATATTCTCCCGACTTGTCTCCAACAGCTTACACCTGTTCGGGAATTTAGACAACTTCGTCAAAGGAAAACTTTTTGAAAATGATGATCAAGTGAAAAGTGCGTTTTCAGATTGTGTGTAACTTTGAGAAAAATGTGTAGAAAAAGAAGGTAAATACTAACCATAAAATTATCTCGTTTTCATATCGTATTTTTAATAAAAATCCTTTACCTTGAAAACGGACATTTCATGTGACACAACCCAATATAAAACTTAAAACAGAAAGTACATTCAACACTTTTTAATATATTCAATAGATTAAAAGTACAAATATAAACCAACTTTTATTATAACAAATAATTAATAAACTTATCTACAATACTCTTTGATCATTCAACCTCTGGGCATACAGTATACATTGCTCGGCCGAAAGCAGACGCAATGGCTAAGTGGTGGGCATTGCACATATCGGTGCAGACCTAGTGCATTCCACTCGGTGATGACATTGTTTATGCGAACCAGCTTGCATCTGGATCAACAAGTCCCTCTTGGTGTAACGCCTCTTCAGGCGACGCAATTGCCGATAGCAAAAGGAAAACTTATGTTCGGCCTAAGTGCATTTCCCAGCATCCTATTTGAAATTCGTCTGTCGTAGCTGCAACCTTAAAGAGAAGGAGAGAAAGCGAGAAGGTGCAAGATATGAAACAAATGACATTTCGCAACTCCTCTTATATATATATTGTATATATTAAATCTCATCTTTTCTCACAATGACAGTCTCCCAAATGTGTATTGCAGTTTTTTTGGCAAAATTATTTTCGGTAAAAATAGACATTAAACCATTAGACTCTGCAAAATATTAGAGGCCACCGTATACAGGAGTTACGTAAAGGTATCGGTAAGTCTTCGCGCTAAAACACATTTTGTTTAATATCTCTGGATCTAGTTGTAAGGTGGAAAAATGAGTTTTGTTTCCAAATTCAAAATTATCCTATTTTAAAGCGAAATAATTGAAATAAATCTGCTGCGGCAATGCAAGACTTTCACTTACCTCTGTTTTTAAAGTCGATTAGAGAATTTTCAAACTAAGTTAGAGATAAGAATGAGTGAAATGGGGATCACTCGTAGCTGGGTGACTAGCGTAACAGCCTCCAATGCTAAAGGGTCACGGGTTCAAACCCGCCGGTGGTCTTAGGATTTTTTAATGGGAGTAAAAAATCCTTAGTTACGTCGTCCTAAGGAGGGGACGTTAAAAGGTGGTCCCGAGCCTGTGCGATGTCAGGTACTCGTTAAAGATCCCTATCCTAATAAAACCTGGATATGCAAAATTTAGGACTCCCACTGTAGCATCATCCGATTAGCCATAGTAGCATAAAGTGACGTTAAATAAATAAACAAACAAGAATGAGTAAAACTATTAATGGACTAATTAAATTGAATTTTTATTGAAACATGTGTTTTATTAAAAATCTATTACATTTTTTCAAAATCAAATTGGCTTTTTCCCCACACCCTTAGACTATACTTCCTTGGATCTTTCCTATACTAAACCATCAACTCCCAACATCCTTCCTATATCTATAATCTCCTGCAGTTCAAACCGTCAATTCATCCACTAGAAACGAGGTAACGTATGTCCAACCTTTATATACCTTCCCACAGAACAAAAAAATATGAATGTTCCTTTCTGGCCCGTTCGACCAGTTTCTGGAATTTCCTCCCATAAAATATCCGTCATGCTTCCTCCCTCTCTAAATTCAAATACCATCTCTTTCATTACCTTTTAGCATCCCAAAATGACGCTACCTGACAATGTAATCATTTTTTATAAAATTGTATTCAATTTTCTTATTATTTTATTTCTAGAGTATTATTTATGATTTTTCAGTTGTTTTTTTTTTATTCTTGAAATTTTCTTTTGTTTCAATCGTCATAGTATTTTTTATATTGTAATTAGAAGACTTTGTTTCTTATTTTTGTAGTATATTATTTTCATTTATGTTTTAATTAGTTTATCTTTTATTAATTCTTAGCCAATTAAAAATCCTTTATTATTGTAAAGCTTATGTTATTCTTAGAAGACTAAATATCAGAATAATGTGAATATTCATTTATTTTTTTCTTCTTTTTGTTTTATATTTAAACTCATTTATTTTCCATTTTGTTCAACACAATTATTTTCTGAGGATTGTTTTTATTTTAACTTTATTTGTTTATTTTATTTTGTATTATGTATATATTTATCCATAATTGTAAATATTAGTTAATTATGTTTATTTGCCTGTTGGTCAGACATGTATATTTTAAACTGTGCAAATTTATTATTCTCAAGGGACACTGTCCCAGAATAAAATTGATTTTCTATTCTATTCTATTCTATTCTACATTATTAGTTAAAATAATTAGTTGGTTTTGTGGGATTTTCATCACTCTTTATTAACTTTTACAAGCTTGTGTATAAGATAATATTTTTTCTAATTTTGTATTTTAATTTTAAAAAGTTCGACGCATAAACACTATTGTAATTGAAATACCCAATAGATATTTGAAGCAATTACCTTTAAATATCAAAATTGGTTTTTTTACCGTAATTAATGGAGGAATGAATCTATTGTTTATTGTTTCTCCTCTAAGTTATAATGTATTCCAAGTATTGTAAGATCTATAAGCTGAGCTATCCGTAGAAGAACAGCACTTCCAAGTGATAACTCAGATTCAGGTTGGTTCGGTTATGTTTAATTAGAGGACTGTATAGATTAAAAAAAAATCTGGTGTGCGCAACACACGCCTTTCACTTACCTCTGATATTTATATCAATCTAAGAATTTTTAAACAAATTTATAAACGAAAATAAATTGTTAAAGAATTATTTAAATTGGATTTTAATAGAAACATATTTGTTTATTTATTTAACGTCACTTTATGCTACTATGGCTAATCGGACGATGCTACAGTGGGAGTCCTAAATTTTGCCTATCCAGGTTTTATTAGGATAAGGATCTTTAACGAGTACCTGACATCGCACAAAAACATGTGTTTTATTAAAAATCTATTATATTATTATCTACAACAATTAGTTTGTTTTATCGGAAAAAAAGATGTAAAATGCATAGTATAAAGTGGCTCTTCTGGTAAGCTCATTTTGATGAAAAAGATTTTGTAACGTCTGGGGCGTATATTTGTCTTAAATATGAAATTTCAGTTTCATAGGACTTACAGTTTCCGCCCGGGAGTTACCACACACACACTCAGACCTTTTTGCGAGACTTGGTTATTTGGACTCGGGGGTCCCTAAAATGTGTATTTCCGTTGAAAACAAATTCGAAAATTTTCACGATCGCAATACTTAGCCTTACTATAAATAGTAAGTGATAGTAAAATGTGTTTTTCGCGCGCAAACTTTTCGATTTTATTACGTGACTCCTCGGGAGCGTTGGCTCCTAATATCTTGCAGAGTCTAATGGTTTTATGTCTATTTTTAACTAAAATGTTTTTATCATAATCGGTAAGACACATTTCGGATTCTCTTCTTGTTAGTACAATGATTTTATTTTTATATATAATTAAAACATACACCCAAGTCGTACCTAAAGAATTGCCTGTTCGTATGGTACATAAAATCACTATTCATTTCTTTTAATTTATTCAATACGATTGTTTTTTTGTTTTTTTTTTACAAAGTTAACAGGGTTTGAAAGGCTGTTAAAAATGTTCTTAAAAAGGCCATTTAGAGCATCCCAAGCACAAAGACCAAAAGACGCAGTGCAGTAAATATTGCATAAACATACACATTTGCATAACAAAGTAGTCATCTGTGCCAAGGCCTCTTATTCACATGTAAACTTTATTTTTATTTATTACTTATGTATATATAATTTTTTATTTTAAACAAAACATGAACTGTCGTCAATGTTTTTTCGTTGTTTTTTTTTAATCTGTTTTCGTTTGACCTGCCTTAACAAAACAGGTTTCCGCTTTTTAAAATGTTATTACGTCATATCTAACCTAACATAAAATTGAATATTTATGATTAAAAAAAAAAAAAAAAATCGTGACACACTAAAATATGGATAGTAAAATGTTTTTAGTTGAGGAAAGTAGTTATCGGAAAGGTGGAATCACTTTCCGGCTTCTTGGAAGGTGTATTTTCTACGTCGTTTTACTTGTGTCTGTTATCATCTTTTGATTGATAGTTTAATTGAGAAAGTTGGCAAGAAATATTTTTAAAATACAATATTGTAGTGTAATACAATCTAGATGATGATGTTTGCAACAAAATAAATGATTTGTCTAATATTAGATGGGAATAGAACAAGAAACTTCGTTCTGTGACTAGGTCCACTAAGAATGACATATCATTAAATGTGTAAATTCTTTTTACCTCACTTTAGTTGGCACAATCAATTTAGCTTACATCTGACCGGAAAACAAGAAAGTAATGAAAGAGGAGGAATTTAAATCATGAAAGGAATGAAGCATGGCGGATGCTTGACGGAAGGGTATTCCAGATGACAATGAACTGGGCAATGAAATAGTGGGGTGGTGGGAGTTTGATTTAATAGAAAAACAATTCAGGAAAATATTGCCTTATAATGGAAGGAAATATCTAGTTTAACTTTACACAAAGGTGGATTACAATAATAATTATCATAATATTAATGCTGATAGTTCAAATAATTATATGGTTTGGATTTTGAATTGAAAGCAGTAAGGAAGATGTGTGAATACTGGTAGTGGATAAACTAGACTTTTTGATTATTTTTTTTAGAAACGAACTATTTGAAATAATTTAGTATTAGGTATCTTCAGGAAACGGCGTGAACTATTGGACAGAGCACCAATTTGCATGGCAAATGACGAAGGTAATTTTACTTTCACTTACTATATATAGTAAGGGAAAGTATTGCGATCGTGAAATTTTTCGGATTCCAGTTTTCAACGGAAATACACATTTTAGGGTCCCCTGAGTCCAAATAACCAAGTCCCGCAAAAATGTGTGTGTGTGTGTGTGTGTGGTAACTCCCGGGCGGAAACGGTAAGTCCTATGAAACTGAAATTTCATATTTAAGACAAATATACGCCGAGACGTTACAGAACCTTTTTCATCAAAATGAGCTTACCAGAAGAGCTACTTTATACCATGCATTTTGCACCTTTTTTCGATTTTCTCGAAAACGGTTCCAACAATTTTGACTAAACTCGCTATATCGATGTAAAATTTAATGAGCTTTAATATCATTTAGATTTCATCCGGATTAAAATGGACTGACAGGACTTAAATACCGATATTTTAAATTTTCTTTCTCTAAAGTACCTTTAATTTTGTTGATTCTATAAAAATAACTATATTATCTTGTTAACGCTGATAATATGACTGATAATATAACGCTAAAACAGGTAAATATATAAATTGAATGAATCCAATACCCGTCTAAAAGAGAAAACAGAAAAAATATTTTTTTAAAGCAGTTTTTGGTTTTTAAACATAAGAGCAGTAATATACATGTATGATATACTGTTGGAAAGCTAAAGATTTTAGAAAAAATATTATCTCAATTAAATATTCAATTTAAATAATTCCTTAATAGTTTCACTAATTTTTATCTCTAACTGTTTTTGAAAATTCTTTCATTGATTTTAAAAATAGAGGTAAGTGAAAGTCGTGTGTTGCCCGCACCAGATTTGTTTTTTAAAGAAGGTAGTTTTAATGTTTTATTATCACGCTATCAGTGAATCACAACAGCGGATTTAGTATTTAATATGTTTGTCTTTTTACTACTTAATGAAATCCATAGGAGATATCATTTCTAGTTGTGGAATTTAACTTAATCAAGCATTTTTTTAATTTTCTATTGCAAGGAGCATAGACTGAAGATTCTCATGATCCACTTGTGGTAGCAGGGTTATCCACCCCGTAGATAGGTTCGCAGAAGACTGATGTTTAGTAGGGGTTCGTTGCCCTGGACCAACGGAGATGAAAAAATCGAAACAAAAAATGATAATCCTGTTGAAAACACGAGTTAAAACCATTGAACAGTTAATTACAGAGGTGGAAGGAAGTGGTGCAAGAAGCATTACGATGCAGTAAAAAGCTGCACCCTCTTTAGGACCAGCTTTAGTACCCGTGTAATATTCTCTCGGATCCTCACCAATATTATATATTGCTATAAATAATACTTTCCTCTAAGCCGGATGTATTTCGCGTATTTTATTTTATTTTGCGTAGTGTAAGTTGTATTTTGAAATTTATTCACATACCTACTGCAAGCTCCTGGGAGGTTATAGCATATATTGACGTTTAATAGCTTTGTTTATCAACTGAGGCACCATTTTTATTAACCTACCAAGTTTAATAACCTCTATTGCGTGGAATTTTCCTAATTGATGATGAAACATGGACATATTTTCTTATTATTTTTTCTTTTCATATCTTTATATATTGGGTTGTTTCACATGAAATGTCCGTTTTTATAGTTTCTGAAATACATAAAGGATTTTGCAGGTCTTTGTTGTTTTCTTCCGAATTTTCACTTTTTAGCATACCTCCAAATATAAACATGGAAACACGAGATTTTCGAGTAATATTTTTGTACGAGTTTAAACTCGGCCATTCAGCAGCTGAGACCGCTAGAATTATTTGCAATGCGTTTGGGGAAGGTAGTGTTAATACTACCTATTACCTCCGTCCATAATAGACAACGGTGTCCTCAAACATACAGTAGAAGGAAAGCCCTACAAAACAGTTAAAGGACTCTCAGCACAACTAAATGCAAGTGCATCTACCGTTTCCAGACATTTAAAGTGTATTGGGAAAGTAAAAAAGCTCGATACATGAGTATCTCATGATCTCACTGAGCAGCAGCAAGACCCCATGTTTCAAAACATACCGTGCAAAAATTGAAAGAACTGGACTACGAAGTTCTTCCGCACCCACCATATTCTCCCGACTTGTCTCCAACAGATTACCACCTGTTCAGGAATTTAGATAACTTCGTCAAAGGAAAACTTTTTGAAAATGATGATCAAGTGAAAAGTGCGTTTTCAGATTTTGTGTCACGTTGGGAAAAATGTGTAGAAAAAGAAAGTAAATACTTCGAATAAAATTATCTTGTTTTCATATCGTATTTTTAATAAAAATCCTTTACCTTGAAAACGGACATTTCATGTCACACAACCCAATGTGTTCATAATTGGCCCTACAAACCTTCTAGAACTCAGTCTCAGTCACATTGACCACCAAGCTATTTTATTACCGATTTATATTGATTTCCTTAATTTATAATTGTTGTTTACATACTTCTGAATCCTCTTAATATCGTATAACATCTACCAGATTGAATCAGAACATTTTTCTCTTTTGTTGGTTTCCTCATCATCTGCAATTTCCGATCCAAAATAATTTTGTTCGTTTTGCGGAGGACTATCTAATAGTGAATGGAACCGCTCTATCCAGAGATCCCTCGCAGTAAAAGTAATTTATTTCCTATCATGCACTGATTCAGCAAAGTGAGGAATTTCGTTTAAGAATGACGAGATACCCGGGTCGGAATCGTATTTCACTAAAATTGAAATGTTAGCTATTTTTCTGCCATTGGCCTGCATAAAACACCATACTTTAATGGTCAATTATTATTTACTTAAACCAAAATTGCTCCCTGCAATTTTGGATTTCAGCTTTAGTTAAAAAGTTAACGATTAGTAATAGTTTTAATTCTATCTTACATAAAATCATTTACTTGTTAAGTCCTTCAAACTTCCTGTGTATTACAAATAAATAAGTGATTGTATTTTTTTTTTTCCCCTAGAAATTTACAACTGTATGATAGTGACTTATCAATGTAATGCTTACATTCATCACGTTACTACAATACATGAAGGGGACCATTGGGACTAAGTAAATTCCGTTCAAAATCTAATTCCTTTCTCACCATTCTAGAATTTTATGAAGTTATATTTAATCCTTCTTTTTATGTCATATTAAAATTATTCATAGTGGCGTAAACATTCAATACTTATGTGGTCGGTTTCGTCTGAAATAGATCGGCCCAACTTAATTAAGATCTGCGATCCCAAATTATCTCAGTATTCCGCAAACCGTTATTCCTATTCCGATAACGTTTTGATGTAACTGAAGAGAAGGTCCTGTAACATCTTTCTGTAATCGGTTCTAAAGTATCATCTACAAGAAGCATTAAGTAATCTCCCAAAATAGACTGGGGAATTGGAACAGACTTATTATCAAAAGATGAAACTTCAACCTCCCTTGGGATAAAACTAAACCCACGTCTAACGTGAAATCCTTCGTTTACTGCCAAGTCTGTGATCACCTTACAGGAAAAACAAGGAAGAAGAAAAAGACAATACATAAAAAACAATACATTGTTGTTCAAGCCCAACTACATTTAAATTCATTTATTATTATTTAATTGTGATTCATTTAATCGTTTATTTTAAGTTAGTTTAGAACTGAAATCAAAAGAATATAATATATAATTTTTACTTTCACTTACTATATATAGTAAAGAAAAGTATTGCGATCGTGCAAATTTTCGAATTGCAGTTTTCAACGGAAATACACATTTAAAGTCCCCTGAGTCCAAATAACCAAGTCCCGCAAAAAAGTGTGTGTGTGGTAACTCCCGGGCGGAAACGGTAAGTCCTATGAAACTGAAATTTCATATTTAAGACAAATATACGCCCGAGACCTTACAAAACCTTTTTCATCAAAATGAGCTTACCAGAACAGCAACACTATACTATGCATTTTGCACCTTTTTTCGATTTTCTCGAAAACGGTTCCGACGATTTTGATTAAACTTGCTATATCGATGTCAAATTGATTGGGCTTTAATATCATGTAGGTTTCATTCTGATTAAAATGGTCTGACAGGGCTTAAATGCCGATATTCTTTCTCTAAAGTACCTTTAATTTTGTTGATTCTAGAATAATAACTATATTATTTTGTTACCACCGATGAAACACAGCTAAATATGCAAGTTGAGCGAATTTGAAAAGCAGCTAAAGGAGAAAACTGAAAACATATTTTTTTAATGCATTTTTTTTTTTTTTTTTTTTTTTGAACTTCAGAACAGTAATATAGATGTATGATATACCGTTGGAAAGCTGAAGAATTTAGAAAAAATATTATCTTATACTCAAGCTTTTAAAAGTTAATAGAGAGTGATGAAAAGAAGATAAAACTAACTGATTATTTTAGATAATGATATAATAGATTTTTTAATAAAACACATGTTTCTATATAAATTCAATTTAATTAATTCTTTAATGGTTTCCGGTATTTTTATCTCTAACTGTATTTGAAAATTCGTTCATTGATTTTAAAAATGGAGGTAAGAGAAAGTCATATGTTGCCCGCACCAGATTTTTTTTAACATCAAATGTAACTATAAAAAAGTATTAATTCAATTGTTTAAAAAATCAAAAAAAGAAACATATGGTTGTTAGCGTCGTATTCTCTCTCGACTCTCTCCTCGCTCATCCTTTGCCCCAGCAAGACCTTTTATGCTATCTTGAATTAGTTCACAGTTTAGTGTGTTAAATTAATATTGAGACTAGAGCCAACCCAGCCACCTCCCACCGCTACACTATTCATCGCCACAGCGACCTTTTAGAAGTGCAGCGAGCCACTATCAAACAAGAGCATAGTAATTAAACCTTGTTACTTTAAAGCCTTCAATCAAGAAATAACATACTAATGAGGAACACCTATTACATTTGTGTACCGACGTTTCGGCCTAGATTATGAACCTTCATCAGGACAACTCCGATTTCGGTATATCCGGCGGACGTTTTGGTTAATGACAATTTCGCTCGTCATTATTTAACCAGAATGCATTTTATCAGGGCAAGTCCAAACCAAAATCGAACCAAACTGCAAACACCGTTAAAAAAAAAAACATGGGTTCTTGATTCAGCTTAAGACAACTCTATCAAAGAATCAGCTGGTCCACTTAAAAAAATCCTTTATAAAAATATGGTGCGGGCAACACACGACTTTCACTTACCTCCATTTTTAAACTCAATGAAAGAATTTTACAGTTAGAGATAAAAATACATGAAACTATTAAAGAGTAAATCTAATTGAATTTCTATAGAAACATGTGTTTTATTAAAAAATCTATTATATTATTATCTAAAATAATCAGTTAGTTTTTTTTATCTTCTTTTCATCACACTCTATTAACTTTTAAAAGCTTGTGTATGAGATAATATTTTTTCTAAAATCTTTAGCTTTCCAACGGTATATCATACATGTATATTACTGCTCTTATGTTCAAAAACAAAAAATTGCATTAAAAAATTTTTTTTTGTTTTCTCCTTTATTTGGTTATCGAATTCGTTCAATTTATATATTTACTTGTTTTTCATCAGTGGTAACACCATAATATAGTTATTTTTATCGAATCAACAAAATTAAAGGTACTTTAGAGAAAGAAAATATCAAAATATCGGCCTTTAATCCCTGTCAGACCATTTTAATCCGAATGAAACCTAAATTATATTAAAGCACATTAAATTTTACATCGATATAGCGAGTTTAATCAAAATCGTCAAAACCGTTTTCGAGAAAATCGAAAAAAGGTGCAAAATGCATGGTATAAAGTGGCTCTTCTGGTAAGCTTATTTTGATGAAAAAGATTTTGTAATGTCTTCTTATAAATCTTACTTCCAAAAAATCGCACATCTCTAAATCGTGCGATTCTTATGAGATGGTGCGAGAAGAACGATGTTGCATTTAATCATATCATTTTTATCCTAGCCCATTCTATTCATAAGTTCAGTTCTGACATTGAATCTGAGAAGTTCTAACAAGGCTGTCCATTAAATAAATCATTAAATTGCTTACTGATGATGGTAACTGAACTCATGAATTCTAACGTCATACAAAGGAGCAAGGAAAAAATGGGCCTCAAAATTTTAAAAAGGATGATAATGTGCTTCATGGCTTGTCAGAATTATATAATATAAAAACATTCGCAAAAAAAAAATTACGTTTTGCCGTTAAATTGTATATATTGCCACATTTTGAGCTTTAAATATTCTATTTGTTCCGCATATTTTATCATTTAATATGAAGATCCAGTCACAATAGAATTTTAAATAAGATTTTTATTTTATTTTATTACTTTCACTTACTATATATATTAAGGAAAAATATTGCGATCGTGATAATTTTCGAATTCCAGTTTTCAACGGAAATACACGTTTTAGGGTCCCCTGAGTCCAAATAACCAAGTCCCGCAAAAAGGTCTGTGTATGTGTGTGTGGTGACTCCTGGGCGGAAACGATAAGTCCTATGAAACTGAAATTCCATATTTAAGACAAATATACGCCCGAGACGTTACGAAATATTTTTCATCAAAATCAGCTAACCAGGAGAGCCACTTTAAACCATGCATTTGGCACTTTTTTTCGATTTTCTCAAAAACAGTTCCGACGATTTTGATTAAACTCTATACATCGATGTAAAATTTGATAAGCTTTAATGTCATGTAGGTTTCATTCTGATTAAAATAGTCTGACAGGGCTTAAATGCCGATAATTTAAAATTTCTTTCTCTAAAGTACCTTTAACTTTGTAGTTTCTACAAAAATAGCCATATTATCTTTTTATTATAATTAAGAGCTAAATATGTAAGTTGTGCGAATTTAAAAAATTTTGTTTTTGAAAATAAGAACAGTAATATACATGTATGATATGCCGTTTGAAAGCTAACGATTTTAGAAAAAATATCATCTTATACACAAGCTTTTAAAAGTTAATAGAGAGTGATGAGAAGACGATAAAACTAACTGATTGTTTTATATAATAATACTAGCTGTAACCCGCGACTTCATTTTGTCTTTATTTAAATTTGCATAAATGCGTTTATAAGTGTTAACTATAAAACGCATATGATGGAGCAGTTGTTTGGGATTGTGGTAACAAAGAAACTACCAATAAAAAACACTTCCTTTATTTGTTTCTTACTGGTGTGTTTTCTTGGTGGCTGCAACCTCAACCAACTTCCTTACCATATAGTCAAAACGGTCAACAACTACTCCATTATTATAAGGCGTATACATTTTCAAGAAATATAAATATTATATTTTTAACAATTGCATTTATCAAAGTTGTTTTCAAGTGAAATTATTCCCACTCGTTTGATCAATATATATATGTCAATCACATTTATATTGCAAACGTGACTATATACCACGATTACGTTACAGCTAAAATATATCGAGTAATTTTGGGTATGCCTACTTCAGCGGGATCGCTATTGTATATTTAACAGAATAAAATCGCAACTTATTAGACTAAAGATAGAATTATGGTTGATGAGGAAAGTGATTTAAAAACAACTTAACCTATTACTATAATTAATCTCATATAACTAACTATAAATATCTTGTTTCTAATAACACATTGAAAAAATAAAACTAAAAATACACTTCACTATCTCTGTTTGTTATTACTAATTACTACAAATTATGAAAGATGTTTATAGTGACTATTTTAAATGAGGTGATATAAAAGAAATACAGGTGAATAGCAATAAGCTATTCTTTTTATGATAAATAAAAGATTATTATTTCATGTGAGATATCAATTTTATTTACTCTATCTTACTATAAGATGCCAGTACCAAATAGTCAAATCCAAATTATTCAATAACATCGTTTTATCTTTTATACATAACCGTTGTATATCATCACAACTCTTTTGTAACTCATAACTCATAGCAAGTCATTCAAATAAGCACTTATAATTTTTCTGGAAACGTATAGTAATATGTATTTTATTATAACAAGAAACTATAATGTGAATGTATATTTTATAAATAAGAACGCCTAGAAACAATCAACACACACTTATATTTAAATTAATAATCACATATGTGAATATATGGGAAGGTTACTTACTTGGAACCAGTGTTGCCACAGTTAAACAAATTTTGTTTTACGTTTTAGAAAAATATATTTTTCAACCTTTTAGAAAAGTAATAAAAACTATCTTATCATTTAAGTTGGACCAAATAACAGATACTTACGAAGTTTGATCGTAGTCGGTTTGGTAATTTCAGTTTATCCCGATTATCCCGAACAAACATTGTGACACGAGATTTTTATATATATATATATATATATATATATATATATATATATATATATATATATATAATGAATCTTAATTAAAATCTTTGCCTCCTAATTGTGTCATGTATAAAACTGAATTAATCGTTTGAAGATTTATCATAGAAACTTTTTCTGCTCTTTCCTAAATATTGAAAAAAGTACATTGAATATTTTTAAAATAATGGAATTAAAGGTGTTTTTTTTAAACATAATTTATTGAAATTTACAACTGTACTAAAAAAATACAACAAGTAAATATGATATAAGAAAAACGACATGAAAAAGACTTGTAGAAGAACTACCCAATGGTAGCACTTCTGTACCTATTCTAAACTAGAAGGTCTCGGGGCCATCTCATTTTCAGACGTCTCGGAGGATTGTCGGGAATTGAAGAGGAAGAAAGGATCCAAACTAGAGGATTAGGGTGGGAATGGAGTTTGTCATGAAAGGAATGGTATCTAGATCGTCGGGAGGCCACCATATACTAAGCAGCAATAGTCAAAGTGGGAGGAAATAAGTGCGGATACAAGGAGATTACGGATGGAAAGTGGAAGAAGATGGCGGGAGCGATGGAAATATTTCAGAGTACTTATTGTTTATTGTACTTATTATAGTTATGGTTTAAGCTAGTAACGAAAGAGATAACTGCCCGAAGGAGTTAATGCTTGTGAGGAAGACATAAGCGAGGGGAGTAGGGATCGGTGGAGGTGGAGGTGGTATGACGGTAGAGAGAAGACCGAAGAGCTGGATGACCCTGATGGTAAGGTCCACCTTATAGCATTGACTAAGGTCAGTTGGGGTTCACTGACTGAGGGGTACTAACCTCTAATTACCACCCTCATTACCCACCACCTCATTCTTCTACGCCGCGACTTTTTACCTCCGCTAACGGTAGTGGCTCTCCGCAATAAAACGGAATTCCCTTCTTACATTACTTCTTCCTAATCAGTCCTGGTAATCCTCCGTCCAAAAAAAGCATTATTATTCCCACGGCATTTTAATAACATTCCAAAAAGACGTAGAGCGAGGGGATAAAAAAAAATATACTGTAAGGTTAATCTCGTCTCCACAGCTTTTGCAATTAGTTTCATCTTCTTCTCTTTTCTCTTTTATGTTCCATTGAGGAAGGTTTTATAATGGACCAGTTTCCCTTAACAGTTTTCCACTCACCCAGTTCTTTCCTGACGTCATGATAATTTTGAATTCGATATTGGAAAATGAACTGGAGAAGGGATAATTAGCATTCGTTCACATAAAGACAGAAACGGAAAGAGAAAAAGAGACCAAGTTTCAAGGATTGAAGTTTTTACCGCAAGTAATAAAGGGCAGAAATAATCAAAGGTTTCTTCTTTTTTTTATTGCACAAGTTCATTTCAAAGGCCTCAGTATATGTAAAGTTTTTAACCACTTTTCTTATATCTTAGGAGATGTCATTTGATTTTAAAATATCTAAAGAACATTAATATAATATTTATAGTTTTTTAAATAAAAGAATCTTTTTACTTTCACGTAACTATATATAGTAAGGGAAAGTATTGCGATCGTGAAAATTTTAGAATTCCAGTTTTCAACGGAAATACACATGTTAGGGCTCCCTGAGTCCAAATAACCAAGTCCCGCAAAAAGGTCTGTCCCGGGCGGAAACGGTAAGTCCTATGAAACAGAAATTTCATATTTAAGACAACTATAAGCCCGAGATGTTACAAAACCTTTTTCATCAAAATGAGCTTACCAGAAGAGCCACTTTATACCATGCATTTTGCACCTTTTTTCGATTTTCTCGGAAACGGTTCCGACGATTTTGATTAAACTCTTTAGCGATGTAAAATATAATGGGCTTTAACATAATTTAGGTTTCATCGGATTAAAATGGTCTGACAGGGCTTAAATGCGATATTTTAAATTTCTTTCTCTAAAGTACCTTTAATTTTGTTGATTCATAAAAATAACTATATTATCTTGTTACCACTGATAAAAAACAGCTAAATATGCAAGTTGAGCGAATTTGAAAAGCAACTAAAGGAGAAAACGGAAAACATATTTTTTTAATGCAGTTGTTTGTTTTTGAACATGAGAGCAGTAATATACATGTATGATATACCGTTGGAAAGCTAAAGATTTTAGAACAAATATCATCTTATACTTAAGCTTTTAAAAGTTAATAGAGAGTGATGAAAAGAAGATAAAACTAACTGATTATTTTAGATAATAATATAATAGATTTTTTAATAAAAAACATGTTTCTGTAGAAATTCAATTTAGTTAATTCTTCAATAGTTTCACGTATTTTTATCTCTAACTGTATTTGAAAATTCTTTCATTGATTTTAAAAATGGAGGTAAGTAAAAGTCGTGTGTTGCCTGCACCAGATTTTTTATTTCTAACCAAGCTCCCTTATAAAAAAACGGTGAAACAAACGGTTGCTTTTAGTCTCGGTACTATATTATATAATTATGTACAGTTTCATACATATAAATACATAAACACACATATATTTTGCAATTGAACGGAAGATTAAGATTGAAGATAGTTTAATTTTCTCCATTAAAAAGTTTAGTTTCTTGTCATTCAGATAGCTGCAGTATTAACAGAGCTATAGACATTTTTCTGAACCTCATTTTCAAATGTGGAACTTCTTTAAAATTGTTACATAATAAAAATCAAGTGCCTGCAAAATATTTTTAGCATGATTTTGAACCAGGTATGGATTAAACCAAGTTAATTACAATCTTGGGACCTTTCTCGCTCTTTTTTATTTGAAATTTAATACAAACAAATTAGAAATAACTCGATTAACTAAGGTACAGAATAATTATATTAAATAAAATTTTGTCAATTAATTAGGTAATGCCTAATTAACCTTTTAGCTTTTAAAATATATGTGAATAATTTCATAGTTATTTATTTATGATGTTATATCATATTAGCAATAATGTTTTTGCTAAATCATGAGGATTAAATTTAATCATTAAAAACATCAGTATTGCAGATTTTGAAAATATATTTTTTTGCTTCAAATTGTATGCATACACAAAATTTGAATTTCTGATCAAATATTTAAATAAATGTAACCAACTCACTTTTTTATGATAGATTCTGAAAATAATATATGGAGTGCTATTGGAAGCCACATATTTTGTCATTTCAGCTTTAATATCTTATCTATTTGAAATTTTCTTGTGACATTATTTTAAATTACCATTTCTTATCATAATGCTTTACTTATTCTTTCAAAGGAAGGGAAAGAATGCAAGGAAAGGTGCTACAGCAATCCCCCAGAGAAGCCAGGTCAATGTGGAAATCATAGTTATCCGTTTTATAACAACTGCATTCAAGAATGTGATTCTCACAAAGACTGCCCTGCATTAGACCTTTGCTGCAATAATGAATGTGGAAAAACTTGTCAAATGCCACTAAATCTCGAAAAAACAACAGGTATGTATAAATAAAAATATTTCTTTTTCAGTCTCTAAATTCCCTCACACGAGACTAAAATGACAGGAAACTGCCCGTATACCGATTACTACAACACTTACTAGACAAACGTTCAAAACTTCAATTCACTACAAAAAGTTCATTTATATCACTGTCATCAGACCTATCTGGACATATGGAATCGAGCTTTGGGGCTCTACTAAGCCATCTAATTCCTCCCGAATCCAATCCTTACAATCCAAAATCCTTCGCAAAATCCTAAATGCTCCTTATTTCGTCACAAATAAAATCATCCATAACGACCTTAATATCCCATTTGTGGCAGACCTTTCTCGTACCAGATATACCACTTTTAATTCCAAACTCCCAACTCATATAAACCCTCTTGTCCGCAACCTATCAACTTCGCATATTCCTGACAACCCTCCGAGGCGATTGAAAAGATGGCCTCGGGATCTACTTACTTAAATAAACATCGAAGTACTACCGCTGGGTAGTTTCTTCACAAGCCTTATACGCCTTTTATTATAATTCATCACTTTTACTTATTGTATTTATGTAATATACAGTTGTAAAATTCAATAAATTATAAATAAAAAAGTCTCTAAATACTTTTTTAGGCTAATTATTGGCTGATTGCCCCATTTGGTTAGCATTTAATATGGCTATGAACTACAAAGAAATTCTTCATATATGTAAATAGAGAAGAAATAATGTTTGAAACTTGTTTGTCTTAAATATTGTCGGAAGTTTATGCACTCTTTATTCTCCTCCAACCATTTGTTTTGTATCAGTCTAAATTCACAACAGATCATTTACCTGTTGCATAACTAATTAATAATTTGTTGTTTTTTTTTAATTTAAGCCTGCGTTTTTCTACCAAAACAACATGTCCTAGGTTTACCAGATATTCCAACTAATGTTACAATTTCAAAAACTCTTGACTTGAGCACTATGCTGGTTGATTGGGTGCATCCAGGAGGATCTATGTTTATAGTGGAAATCAAAGAAGCCTCTGGCCCTTGGCAAGCAGCACATAAGACTCCAAGATTATCACATCCAATGAGGATCTCTATCCAGTCTGGAGTAGAGTATGTGGCACGAGTAGCTGCTGTCAACGATTTGGGTTCCAAAGGTTTCTCTAACCAGTCGAATCCATTTACCCTTCATCTTGGTAAGTACTGAAAAAGTTTTTCTCTTTATCATCTTAATCCATTTTGATTTCTCGCCAAGTAATAACTTTGTGACGAGTCAATATTTAATTTTAATAATAGTTGTTCAATGCTATAATGTTCAATTTTTTTATTTTTTTTTTTTTATTTTTAATAACCCTTTACAACTTTAGACATGTCATAGTGTAATTTATGACCATCCAAATATGAAATATGTGAAAATGTTGGTTGAAGTGGAGATAATAGAATAAATCACTCTCAAATAAATACTGATTATCAAATAAAAAGTGTTTCCTCATTTGATGGACATTTCATCTTTAACAAAGCTCCATATCAACTTCTCCTATTTTATTTAGTTTATTATCATAATTAAGTTTTAGTATTTATGCAATGATGAGATATTAGTAGATTTCTGTATTGCGTAGAGGCAAAGCCACCAGAAATGCCAGAAAACTTGAAGTTCAAAGGTGTTTTAAAGAATGGAAGTGTCTCTGGAATCTTCAGTTGGCAGCTACCACGATCTGACCAACAAGTCACAAGGTATCTTGTCATGTGGACCAGAAGAATAGCTGATGAAAGAACACCTCTGAGCAAAGGCTCTAAAGAAGTTCATCGGAAGACAATTCCTCATGTAAGCAATCGTTTTATTTGCTTTGTGTAAGTTACATAAAATGATTAGCTCATTTAAATTCATTAAAAGAGAAACATAATGTCATTATAGCATATGTAAATCAATGACATTCATCTTTTGTTTAACGAAGAAGTAAATTTGTGCAACAATGGGACTTATCATTGTGCCAAATTTTGTGTGATCACATGATTTCACACCCTTCTTAACTGTGCCTTTTTTTTATTTAACTAAATTTTGGAATCAGGCTTCCATTAATTATTTTTAGACTGAATGGCTCTTTTAGTTTTCAAGTTGCTTAGCTTAAAATACTGAATGAGATCCTATGATTTTTTAAAATTTATTTTGTGCCAAAATAATTTTTAAATTGTATTAAATGTTTCTATTAGTTAATATGTAGAGATTTCCGTTTTTTAAGTTCATTTCGATGGATGGATCGAAATGGATTCAATTCAATAAAATAGAAATAAATAAAATGAGTGCTAAAAATGAAAAATACTTTATTTATATTTTAAGTATTCTTGATTGTTTGTTCAACTATATACTTCATGATGGTATATAATGAAATATAGATTTCTTATAATAATATTGGGTTGTTCCACATGAAATGTCCGTTTTAATAGTTTCTGAAATACATAAAGGATTTTGCAGGTCTTTATTGTTTTCTTCCGAATGTTCAGATATTTAAAGTAAACAGTTACTAATCCTATACCTTTGTATTATGAACATTAGCTTCCCAATCAATTACCCACTTTTTAGGAAAACTTTTTGAAAATGATGATCAAGTGAAAAGTACGTTTTCAGATGTTGTTTTACTTCAAAGCTCAGAGTTTTTCAGTTCGGGGATAAAAAAGTTGGTGTCACGTTGGGAAAAATGTGTAGAAAAAGAAGGTAAATACTTTGAATAAAATTATCTTGTTTTCATATCGTATTTTTAATAAAAATCCTTTACCTTGAAAACGGACATTTCATGTGACACAACCCAATATTATAGTAGGAACACTGAAAATACTTCGAAAGAAATATATTGAAGTATCATGTAATCATGGAATAATCATGTGATCAAGTAATCATGTAACTTAGGGAGTATATAAAAAAAATACAATAGGTTAAAAAAGTATAAGCTTACATTAAGGAGCAATTTTATTCATTTTGAAACAAGCATGTTTTAACATAAAATTTCAAGGTTTATGATAAACTGAGTAGTTATTACTCTAATTTACATTGACTAGAAAATTATTTTATTGCTCTTGATTATAAATATTACATAAACATGCAACTGTTACTGGCTTATAAACAAAGCGCCATGATTCACGAAGTGACTCTGGCAGACTGCCATCCACTGTGATGTCTTCAATTCTCCTTCTCCGCAATACTTTGACACTGGAAAAAATATTAATGTATTTTTAAAAAAATCATGCAATTAAATAATCTCAAATTCTTACTTTAGAAGTAGTTTTTAAATACTTCTTTTTTCAAAAAAAAAAAATAAATAAATAAAAAAAAAAAATAAAAAAAAAAAATAAATAAGAGACATACAATTGTAATGCTGTAAAAAACATGGCATTCAAAAATAAATCAAATGCCTATAGACATTGTGATTTTAAGTCAATTATAAATTGTTAAAAATAAAATTATTTAGTTATGAATGTAGTAGTTGGAACAATCCCTTCACTTTCTTTATATTTTTATTTATTATACCATAAATAAAACTTGATTATAACGTTTCGAGGTAATTATTTTAGAAACAGATCAAGTTTTATGATTATAATTTTCGAGATAATTTCTTTGCCTCATCTTCAGATTATTAAAAAATCATCTAAAATACAATTCAATATTATAAACAAAAGTACATAAACAATAACAAATATTATCAACAATTTAGAATTCAATTATCACATTCATATTTAAAATATGTTTCTAAATTAACTTTATTAAAATTGGACTTAATAATATTTCTATATTATATTATAATATTGGTCATATAATCATGCAGTATTATTTACACATAGCATCTATATACGAATCATTTCGTCAATTGTCGTTAGAAATATTATCTATTTCACTATTTTATTATTTAGATAAAAATTAGTTTTTTATTGTTCCATATAAATATATTGTAATTTAAAATATTGTGTAACCTGCAATAAATACTGAATTGTCTGAATCTCAGTAAATTTACAGCAACAAATTGAATTTAAATGAAATTTTGTTGGTAAGAGATCAAAGCTATCAAATCAAGTCCCAATTTTTTATAAACTTCACGACTTTCACTTACCTCCATTTTTAAAATCAATGAAAGAATTTTCAAATACAGTTAAAGATAAAAATACGTGAAACTATTAAAGAATTAATTAAATTGAATTTCTATAGAAAAATGTGTTTTATTAAAAAATCTATTATATTATTATCTGAAATAATCACTTAGCTTTATCGGCTTTTCATCACTCTCTATTAACTTTTAAAAGCTTGTGTATGAGATAATATTTTTTCTAAAATCTTTAGCTTTCAACGGTATATCATACATGTATATTACTGCTCTTATGTTCAAAAACAAAAAATTGCACTAAAATTTTGTTTTTCAGTTCTCTCCTTTAGTTGTTTTTTAAATTCGCACAACTTACATATTTACCTGTTTAATAACAGTGGTAACAAGATAATATAGTTATTTTTATAGAATCAACAAAATTAAAGGTACTTTAGAGTAAGAAAATTTAAAATATCGGCATTTAAGCCCTGTCAGACCATTTTAATCAGAATGAAACCTACATGATGTTAAAGCCCATTAAATTTTACATCGATATAGTGAGTTTAATCAAAATACTCGTAACTGTTTTCAAGCTAATCGAAAAAAGGTGCAAAATGCATGGTATAAAGTGCCTCTTCTGATAAGCTAATTTTGATGAAAAAAGTTTTGTAACGTCTCGGACGTATAATTAAATATGAAATTTCAGTTTCATAGGACTTACCATTTCCGCCCGGGAGTTACCACACACACAGACCTTTTTGCGGGACTTGGTTATTTGGACTCAGGGGACCCTAAAATGTGTATTTCTGTTGAAAACTAGAATTCGAAAATTTTCACGATCGCAATACTTCCCCTTACTATATATAGTAAGTGAAAGTAAAAACAACAGCTTAACTTAAAAACAACAAATTAATTTTTTTTTTTTTTTAATTTGTTGAAGCAGTTGATCAAATAAATTGTGCAAAATCATTAATATATACACTTGATTTTAGAACTTACATACTACATTATATTACTTTCTCACTTTTATCACTATAATATGTTGTGTAAATAATCAAATATAATAACTGTTTATCACACTATAATGCTGATTGCAGAATTAATTATAATTAAACTCATTTATCAATATATTTGATTTTGCTTAAAAAACTTTTTAAAAATATAATAAAGTTTTTACATGAAAAAATTTATTGGGTAATTACAAGTGTAAAACAATGACGAAAAAAAGTGTTGTAAAATGTATGGTATTAAAAAATGTCAAGATATTCTGTGATTTTTTTTTCTTTTATTAAATCAGATATTTTCATTGGAAAAATGAGCTTTTCTAATTAAAATATTGAAGAAAGATGGGTAAAGGTTATAAACTACTAATCAGGTTTAAAAATATATCAATTAAAGTAGGATTTCACTGTGCTTAAAGGTTCTTATAACTCATTAGCATATCTTGACACACTACAGAATAGTTATTATAGAATATCTTTTAGACTGAGAGCTTACTTCCTAATTATTTTTCATATTAATTGATTATTAATGATATTAACTCTAAGATACATACTTGTATTTTTGAGGTGTACAAATATAAGGTAAACATTTAGAATCACATTCTAGGGTGAATAGAAATTGTGGATAGTAGCCTCGCCCGAGATCTAAAAGCTTAGGACGCCCTGCACACTCCTCATTGACCATACATGCTTTCCCAAGGCTAGTTATAGCATTCAGAGCAAATAACTGAAGTATGATGGTACCTAACACCCTGTTGTGAAAAAAATATCATGTCATATGTACACAGAAATTAAAATTTATAATAATGAATTAGCTTTCTTATAAAATAATACCATATTAATGGAAACATAATAATATATAAGACAAAATAATTATTTTACATTATAGTTGAGTTTTTTTTTATTCATATACCTCAATTAGTTGAACTTAAATAAAACTATTTTGCATTAGATCTGTGTTTTGTAGATTGAAAAATTATTTATTAAACTACTGTACTGTATCTTTTAACATTTAATATCAAATAATTAATGTCTTTTAGCCTTCATAATATTTAATTATGAAATAAAGACCATCTTTAGCTAAATAATTGAAAGTTGTGAAGTTATAAATAAAATTTTGGAAAGAAACTTTAAATCTCACATATATTTATTCTGTATCGCATCATGGCAGTGTTTAGTATTCATAATCAATATAAGTAAAATTTTAAACTGTAGTAAATTTTAGTTACTTAAACTTAAAAGGAACAATTAAATGAGTATTTAATTTAATTTCAATTATTAGTTATGGGATATCGATTTGTAATGTCAAGCCAATTTAAATTAAATTGAAATGTTTGATTTAAAATTCATGAAATTATAAAAATGTATACTTTCAAGGCAGACACTTACATGCTGTTATGGATGAGACTGAGATAGATAAAGGGATTGGCTGGCCCTTATATAGAATGGAGACAAAAGAGGTGTCAAAGCTCTGAAAGCCCTACTGGGACATGAAAATAATATCACTTAAAGCCATTTTCCTTTCCATAATACTTATCAGGTTGCCATTTCTCAAAGGGGAATTTATTTATAGAAAATAATAAGTCAGTGTATTAAACCTTAAGAATTTATAAGTATATGTACAGTGAGTGTCAAAAGTAATTGGAATCCGTATTTCTTTTCGTTTAATTAGTATATTTCACAATTATTAATTTATATAATTCTTTTTCACTCCCAAATCTTTAAAAGAGACTCCCATAAAGGAAAATCACTGACCGGATAACCGAAAAGTTTATTGTTTTTAAAAATATCCGATTAATAATGTAAAATTACAACATAGTTCAGTGTTAAAAGTATTCGGAAATCGTAATATCCTGTTGTTTAATGGTTTCAAATTATAATATCCTCACTAATCTTCGACATAATTTTATGTTCTAAACAATTCTCTTCTCTCATGTAATATATACCCAACTATTAAACGACTTTTTTTTTAAAATAAGGCCCTATAATAAAAACGCAACGATCGTACGATAATTTTTAACACCTTCACACCTTAACACTAAAGAGAATTAGTTGAGATGTTGAAAAAAAATCTGGTGCGGGCAACACCCGACTTTCACTTACCTCCGTTTTTAGAATCAATTAAAGAATTTTCAAATACAGTCAGAGATAAAAAATACGTGAAACTATTAAAGAATTAATTAAATCAAATTTATATAGAAACATGTGTTTTAGTAAAAAATCTATTATATTAATATCTAAAGTAATCACTTAGTTTTGTCTTCTTTTCATCACTCTCTATTAACTTTTAAAAGCTTGTGTATGAGATCATATTTTTTTCTAAAATCTTTAGCTTTCCAACGGTATATCATACATGTATATTACTGTTTTTATATTCAAAAACGAAAAATTGCATTAAAAAAATATTTTTTCTGTTTTCTCCTTTAGTTGTGTATCAAATTCATTCAATTTATTTATTTACCTGTTTTTCATCATTGGTAACAAGATAATATAGTTATTTTTATAGAATCAACAAAATTAAAGGTACTTTAGAGAAAGAAATTTTAAAATATCGGCATTTAAGCCCTGTCAGACCATTTTAATCCGAATGAAACCTGAATGATATTAAAGCCCATTAAATTTTACATCGATATAGCGAGTTTAATCAAAATCGTCGGAACCGTTTTCGAGAAAATCGAAAAAAGTAGCCCTTTTGGTCAGCTCATGTTGATGAAAAAGGTTTTGTAACGTCTCGGACGTATATTTGTCTTAAATATGAAATTTCAGTTTTATAGGACTTAACGTTTTCACCCCGGAGTTACCACACACACAGACCTTTTTGCGGGACTTGGTTATTTGGAATCAGGGGACCCTAAAATGTGTATTTCCATTGAAAACTGGAATTCGAAAATTTTCACGATCGCAATACTTCCCCTTACTATATATAGTAAGTGAAAGTAAAAATTGATGAGAACATATGGATGGCTATTTACAGTGTAGATAATATAATAATAAAGTATAAAAGTAAGAGTCCAAAAAATATTAAATGTTAAAACTGAAAGACTAATTATTCATCAAATAAGAAAACAATACCTAAAATGAGTATAAATTAGCTTATTCATGAATTTTTCAGAACTTATGGATACACATTAAATTTTCTAACTGTTCGCCGCGTTCTAAAAAAAATTTACGAAAAAGAAAACATGGTACAAGAAGTACGGAAAACGGCTTTCAGCAGGCAAGGAAATAAGAGAATAGGCTGAATGTTTGTAACATTTTTTAAAGAGAAGGTTGGTGAATTAAAATGTTAAAAATGACTCCCATACTAAAATACGTAGTTCTTATGAAAAGGTTATAGTTTAGAGGAAACCAAATACAAAATTTAGTATGCCATAGTAAAACACCTTAAGCGGTCAGTGAAAGTTACGTGCGTTTTTCTTAGAAAAAGTTTGATAACATTGGATTCATGGACAGAATTATTGATAGCTTTGTGTATTTTTTTAAGTATGAAAAGCCAGAATGAAAAGTAGAAGAAAAATAGGGAATAAATCAAATTATTAACATGCGCGCGACCATGACTCTGGACATATATACGTTATCTATTTATATTTATGATAGTTGTTGAATTTTTTTAAAAAGTTCTCGAAACCCCTCTTCCATTTTTTTCTTTCAAATTTAATTAACTATTTTTGGGTCTTACTAAAAATGAAAATCAGGAAATACTATATTCAAAATGAAAATGGCCTCAGGATACAATAAGTGTTAGAGTGGGATAATATTTCACACAAAACAATTAATTAATTAGTAAGATCAATTCCTAATAGGTTAAAATGTATAATTATACAAACAATTTTACCAACTGGATGTTTATTTATGATCACTGTATTAATATAATCAGGAAACCACGAAATTCTGAATACTTTTGACACCATTAACATACGCTATTTTTAATTTTATCGTGAATAAACGTTTAATACGTTAATAATAAAATGATTGTTGTCGTAATTTTTGGTTTTAGCTATTTTAAACCTTCCTTCTAACATTATAAAGTGGTTAACAACTTTTTAAAAACATAAAAAATAACTTAAAAACAAGTGAATTACAGAATGGTAGTGAATTCCGAATACTTTTGACACTCACTGTATATATTTAATTAAAAATAAACCAATGTTAAGTCAATTAATACACGTTATATTTTTATAACATCTCAAGATTTTTTCGTTTTTATATTCATGACCTACAGTTGATATTGTGCTTTCAAGGACATATTTTTTTTTTTTTTTATGTACTTTGTAATTTGGCAACATTTTAAGATTTTTATTATTCTTATTTATCATCAGCAAAAAATATATTTAAAAAATACAGTAAATATTTACTTAAAACTAACATTAATTTTTTAATAAAGAAATTTGAAATTTCACTTAAACATAAAAATACCAAAACACAGCATATCACACTTCTATCTTGGGACCTTTCTCGCTCTTTTTTATTTGAAATTTAATACAAACAAATTAAAAATAACTCGATTAATTAAGGTACAGAATAATTATTTTAAATAAAATTTCTCAATTAATTAGGTAGGTAATGTCTATTAAACTTTTAGCATTTAAAATATATGTGAATAATTTCATACTTATTTATTTATGATGTTATATCATATTAGCAATAATGTTTTTGCCAAATCATGAGGATTAAATTTAATCATTAAAAACATTATGATGGAGTTTTGTTGACCTTTGAGAAATTAGATGAGGAAGATGGTTGGAGGTGCGGTCATAAAATAGAAACACACATTTAAAATAAGTGTTATTTTAATTATGTGCCGACGTTTCGGCCTACAATGTGGGCCTTCATCAGGGCTAAAAGAAACAAGATAAAAGATAACAACCAATGTAATTATAGACTTAATAATGCGTTAAATTAATAATAATAATATGACAGTAATAAAATATGGGAACATAAGTAAAATTAAATGTAAAATGATAATAAGATGACAATTATAAAGTATGGAAATAAGGTGACAGTTATAAAGTATGGATATAAACAAAATTAAGATGATAGTTATAAAGTATGGAAGTAAACATAATTGAGATGATAATATTGTAATGAGAATATATAAAGAGAGACTAAGCAGATGAAAAAAATGACAAAGGAAAAATATGTGAACAATTAAAATTTTAAATACTAACAATTTTGAAGTGATATATGACGGTAATATATTAAAATTAAAATTAAAACATTAGTATTGCAGATTTTGAAAATATATTTTTTTTGCTTCAAATGTATGCATACAAAATTGAATTTTTTATAAAATATTTAAATGAATGTAACCAACTCACTCTTCTAGGATGGATTCTGAAAGGAATATATTGATTGCAAAAGGAAACTTCGTATTTTGTCGTTTTAACTTTAACATCTTAACTGTTTGAAATTTTCTTGTGACATTATTTTAAATTACCATTTCTTATCAAAATGCTTTAATTATTATTTCAAAGGAAGGGAAAGAATGCAAGGAAAGGTGCTACATACATAAATAATATTTATTTGAAATTTCACTTAAACATAAAAATACCAAAACATACCATATCACACTTCTAGGATAAAATAATAAGCATTCTATTACACATTTATGAAAATTAATATATTTTTAAACATTTTTTGTGAATTGTAAATTAATTGATTTCTCTATAGATGTTGACTTATTAATTTACAGTAAAAAATTTTCTTTTGAAATCGAGAATAATGTTTTTTACTAATAAATTTATAAAATGATGGACTGAGATATTTATTGTGAGAAAAGTAATGGAACCCTGAGATCATGTTTAGAGTTTGTCTATTGCATTTTCAGAAGGATTAAAATTTAATCAATATTAAATTTTTTTATATGTATTACATTAACATTTATTTAACTTCTACTTGATATTTAATTATTTCAATTATCATAAAATGCATATCAAATAACAAGTTTTTAATGGTTACTTATTTTTTTTTTCTAACGTCTAGGGAAAGAGTTGCGTAAGAATAAAAAATTTGAAACAAAATGCTCAATATATACTTCATGTGCAAGCTCAAATTATACATAATAAAACCAAAATTTCAAGCAAGCGGGCAACTTTGATTATAAACACTTCAAGCTATACATCAAGTAAGTATAACATTTATGCAATGCTTAATATTGATGATTTTAGATTTTGATAAAATTTAAGTATAAAATTTGTGTGATTTGATCATGTTTAACAATAATTACAGTAAAAAATTATGATTTCCATCATATTTCCATAGGTCCATGAGACCTTTAAAACAGGCAATTAAATAGGTATAGTTATTTTAAAAAAATAAGAAAACTTAATTTTTATTTCTTCCTGACACTTCTTATATTTATAAATCTAAAGGAAACTGTGGTAAGTAAAATTGTTGGATTTTTTTAATACATATTTATTGATAGGTATATAACACAATGACATGAAATACATGTAGGGACACTGCCCATTGGCAGGACTTTAATAGGAATTCTAAATAAGAATGTCCCAAGGCCATCTTCTCAGGCAGGATTATTAGGAATCGTAGAGGATGATAGGATAAAAACTAATGCGTTATAGTGAGAATGAAGTTTTTCACAGAAGGATCGATACCTGATACCTGATACCAAATCAGCAACAGTGAGTTGTAACATTAAGGTCTTTATGGATGAGTTTATTCATGACAAAGTAAGGAGCATTGAGGATTTGATTTGGATTTAATTATCTAATTTGCTAAGTTAAAGTTTTGTAAATAAGCAACCGAGGTAATACAATACAGAAAATATAAATATTGACTGTTATCCATAGCAATATTATTTTACTCATATCAATATACTTTTTTCTGTTGCTTACTGACAAAAATATGAAAATATAATGATAATTTCCTTACAGAAAAATATCAGAGTCGGTAACTCTTCTGAGAATGTATAGATTTTTTGATCTATTATTTAATAGAAAGTAATGTAACATATTAACACTTTTTTTATTTACTTTATTAATAAAATAAATAAAGATCTCCGTAGTCGGGCTCTGTTTCCTCTGTTCTATAATGCCTTATGCGTGGTCTGAAATCAACACAGCTCCAATTATATTTTTTAATAAAAAAAATATTTCCATTTTGCGTAAAGTTACAGCCTTCTTCTTCTTTTGCATCACCCTGTAGTGCCTTTCAGCATAGGGGAGCATTTAGCCAGGATTGCCAATGTTCCCTGTAGTATGCTAGATTTCTGGCTTGGCGAATTTTTATTTCGTTTCTTGCATAAACGGTCTAGGTACTCCAGGTACGACATTCTTGGTCGGCCACGGGGTCTTTTACCAATGGGAATATAGTCCATGGTTTTCAATGGATCTCTGTGTCCCTCCATCCGGACGACATGCCCAAATCACTTAAGCTGCCGAGTTTCCAGGACATCCTTCATTGAGGGAACTCCTAACTCCTCTCTGATCCTATCATTGCGGATGCAGTCCCGTCTTGTTCTCCCTGCGATTCTTCGGAGAAATCTCATCTCCGCAGCAATGACTTTGCTCTCCAGTCTGCTAGTCATCACCCAGCTTTCTGCACCATAAAGGAATATAGGAAGGTACACTGCCTTAAAGATGTGCAGTTTCACATTTCTGCTTACTTCTCTCTTCCCGATCACTGTATTGCAGATCTGGTAGTATACAGCGTTGGCCTTGCTTATTCTGTTCACTATTTCTGAGTCTACTTTCCCAGATCTATCCATAACAGGTAGGTGAAATCTGACACCTCTTCCATCGCCTCTCCATTGCAGTATACCAAAACATCTTCCTGTATCCTTCCAACCTGTAAGATCTTACTCTTGCTGGTACTGATGGTCATGCCCTTCCTGTGGAGCTCTTCATTTCATTCGTCAACTACCTGCTGCAATTTCTCTACAGAATCTGCAATCAGGACAATATCTTCTGCATACAGGAGAAGCTGTATCACGACTGGAAGCAGATTCCTTCGCCCTAGGAAAGTCCTTTCTGTTCGCCTTTTGCAGATTGCAGCTATTTCATCCATATATAATGTGAATAGCAATAAGCTTAAGCTATCCCCTTGTTTAACCCCTCTAGCTATGCTAAAATGGTCAGATTCCTGCCCATTCAGTCTCACTATACCCTTTGTATCTTGGTATATGGATATTATAGCTTCCACCAGGCTTCTTGGAACATTCTTTGCTCATAGTGTTTCCCATATTTCAGAAGTATGTAAAGTAAAGTTGTAGCCAAATGCGCTAAACAATGGAACTCAGTTCGGTAGATGTAGAAGTTTGCTTTTTATCCACAAGGTTATGTTTTTTCACTTTTTATAATTCAATAAAAGTATTATTTAATTTAGAGAATACTTAACTTTTACTCTTATTAAAACAATTTCTCCTTTTTTTTATTTTTAGTTGGTATATTGGATCAATTTCATTAAATATTATTTTCAGATTCTCAAAAAAGTGGTCCGAAACAAAAGTCAAAACAAAAAATTTTAGTCCATTACAACATTGTGCAGAAAAATGAGGGATTGAGCGCTGAAATTTCATGGAAATCTAGAAAAAAAATGAAATATGAATTATTATGGGAAACGATTTGTGGAAAAAAAAGAAAAGTTATAATTACAGTAAGTTTTCTTTCATTTAACATGATATAATTATTAACTCAGATGAACATTTCTTACCTCAACCTCTTTCTTTTTATCAGTCTTTCGATGTTTCAGCCTTTTTGGTCGTTATCATGTAAATGCTTTCATTTTAATTTTAATATCAATCTTTATTAGAATTAGGCATAACAGCTGGTAAAAAGTGCGACGTTATATATAAATGGTAACAAATATATATATGACAGTCATATTGAATTCAAATTTAATATATAGTCTAGTGGTGTTTCATTATGAATTGAATTGAAGATTAAAATGTCGGATGATTGATAAAAATAAAGTGATTTAGATAAAGAAACTTGATTTATATGAATAAAGTTAGAACAATCATGAATTATACATAGATAAACACTAATTATTCATTGGAAGGAATTAGTCCGGGTGGCGGTCATTAAATGAAACAACTAAATAGTTTCAACTATTTTATTGTTTGCCAACGTTTCGAACCCCTTTGTGGGTCATCATCAGGGCTAAAAAGATACAAAAGAATATAATTTCAATGACATTACATACAATATTATATAACCTATTTAGCTAGAGAACGTCGGTATTGAAAAAATAACAGAAGAACTGTATATGTAAAAAAAATACAATGACCATATTACAATAATGAAAGTGTTATACAGAAAAAATAAAAATGTTCACTAAACAAAATTTACACAGGTATCAATAATTTACATGAAATATGAAATATAAAAATATGAAGTAGAGTGGAGATACGTACCGCATGGTGGGAGAATGGAAACTAGGTACTGTTTTGGTAGATGGGGGGTAGGTAGGATGGAAAATACGTAGGAAAAGGTGGAATGGAAAATACGTACTGATTTATGGACAGGGCCTGACAACAATGACTAAAATTCTTAATACTACCATACAAAGAATCAATGAAATTTAACTTATGATTATAATAATGATACAGGATAAAAAATTATGATTTAATTCTTGAAATATCACCTATATAATAGTAAGAGCAGTGATGGAAGATGTATATGGAGAAAAACTGACTGTACCTCCCAACTTAATCATCCCTAATTCTGTTTTAGGTATCCAAAGATAACAGGGTGGAAAAAATAATAATGGAACATTGTAAAATACATTAATTGACAAATCTTACAGGTTGATAAAAAAAATTAAATAAACATAAATACAAGTTGGAATAAATTGAATAGTGAAGACATTTAGAAAATTTTAAATACATAAACAAAACAAAATAAATACGTATATAGAATTATATGGATACCTAAAATAGATTTAAAAATATTAATAAAAACCTTATTATAGGTGGAATAGTCAGGAATCAGCTCACCCTCAATATAATTAATAAAAACCAACAAACAATAATAATGAAAAAATAGTTATAAATAAAATAGTTGAAACTATTTAGTTGTTTCATTTAATGACCGCCACCCGGACTAATTCCTTCCAGTAATTCTCAACGGTCAACTAATTACATCCACACTAATTATTCATGTTCTAATTTATCATAGTTTGATTTGCAGGGATCTCAATTTTTGATCACAGGACTAGAAAAAAACTGTGAATACAATGTGGTAATTAAAGAAATATCTGAGTGCAAAAAACGGAGAAGAGTGGGGAAGGTTACCTTTAGAACAAATTAAATTCCATAGGTTTATTAAAAATAAGATGTGTAATTTAAAAAAAAGTTTGTAAATATCAAAATGTTTGTTATCTAACCGAATTCGTTGATAGTAAAGAATGGTAGAAAAATATAATTAAAACATGTATTTAAATTTAAATGTATTTGTAAAGAAAATGTGTTCCAAATCAAATTAATTAATATGTACTTGAGTAATTTGTTAACATTTAAGCTTAATTCTATATATTAAATTTAGTTTATTATAGTGTTGTAAAATAAATTTTAAAAGTTTTAGAAATAGGTTGAATTGATTGTATGAAGCTATTACCATATAAACAGTATTTGTAAATAATGCATTAAAAAATATTTTTGTTATAAGCATTTTATAATATTGTAATGCAATTTTTATTAAAATGATAAATTATATTTTCTTTTCTTTTTTTTTTTTTTTTCAATAATAAAATGTACAAAGTGATTTATGATTTTCCAATATATCCCTCTGACTAAGAAGGGGAGGAATCAGTAGGCCAATAGTGAGTGATTGGCTAACTGACAAACATCCTCTAATAAGCCTCGGGTGGAACAATCTATCTACTAACTGACATACATAGAGAAACAGCTCTTACAAAGTTAATACTATCTGGATTTAAAATATTTATCACAAGGTGAAGATTATGTAAGTACATTATTTTTTACTTTGTTCATTTGTTAACGATTGACAAGCACTTTCATTCATATTTTCATTTTATCAAGTTTGTAAGATCATTCATTTTTATTATTTTGTTTTCTAAATTATTTATTTTAAAATATGGATTATATTTTTTATGATATAGTTTCAGCATGAAAGCATATCTACTCCTTTTTATAATTATAAGTTCAACCATAGTGGCTGAATGTGCAAGAGGAGGAGGCGGCGGTCGCATGGGAGGCAAAGGAAGAGGTGGTCGGAGGAACACATATGGTTCGAGAATGCCAATACTAATCAGGCATAGAAATCCTGCTAGTGCAAGTTACTATGAACACAAAGATGTAAGTTTGGATAATTTTCTTTCTTTTAATTTGCTTTTAATAACTTAATTATAAATAGTTTTTCTCTTAAAGGGTGCCCGTATAGTGAAAGCCTCACATTTTGAGCTTGATTACATGCTGGGCAGAAAAATTACTTTCTTCTGTATGGCTCAAGGATATCCAAGACCACAAATAACCTGGTTCAAAGACGGAATTGAACTTTATGCTCACAAGTATTTTCAAGTAATAAAACAATTTGGCTATATTAGTTTTTTAGTAATATTATATATTTATTTGTTTATCAACTCTAGGGCAATGACCCTGTACAAATGTGCGTTTGATAATAATCATAATGAACTATGATATGTAAAAAACAATACTTAAAATAAAAAACGTCAACTTTTCTTCTTCCAGGTTCACGAATGGCCTATTGGTAACGACACAATGAAATCTAAAATGGAAATAGATCCGACAACTCAAAAAGATGCAGGATATTATGAATGCCAGGCAGACAACCAATATGCAATCGATCGCCGTGGATTCAGAACTGATTATGTTATTTATACATACTAAAAGAATTTAATCCTTTAATCACTTATGTAAAAAAAATATATTTTTATATAAGCATAAGATATGTTTTTTTTTTATCGGCATCTAAAGATAAAGAAAAAAAAATTAACCTTTTGTCAGTAATGGAATAAAATCTGAAAAATTATTCAAACATCTTTTAAAAGATAGATTTGAAATTAATGACTGTTTTTTTTTTTTAAATTCCTATCGAATTATGCTTAGTACTTTATTTGTTAATGTGCAATAAATACCGATTGTTCTTATTATTATTATATTTGTAATTATTAAAATATACTTTTAAAACTTTGTACTTAATACCTTACACTGTGTATTATGAAATATTTTATCAATTCAAAGTTAATTCACTAAAATATTGGTATATTATGATTAATGATATACTACATAAAAAAACAAAAAAAAAAAAAACAATATATTTATTAATAGTTTGCTTATATTACTCAATTATATCACTGGGTACCTGTCTTGGCATCCTCATTATTTGGAGATGATGTGAGCATTGGAGAAGAATGCTCTATTTGGTTTGTGAATTCAAATTCATTAGCTTCAAGTCAATGGATTATTGTAATATTTCCAAAGAATATCTGATTTTCCAGTCGCTCAGTCTCTATATCTGGGTTTAATAGTTTCCTGTGATATGTGTTCATGAAATTCATGGTTCCTGGTAATGAGAAACTAGAATGTAATAACAATATGAAAAAAGTGAGGTTAAATGTCTTTCTGGAGCTTTAAAATAAGAATATCAAAGTGATGATATTGAATGGTATTGTATTTCAAATGTATTGTTGGTCGTTAAATTCAGTAAAAGAGAATATAAATTGAAATGAGTCTTAAAATAAACTCTGATTTGACTAGGATACAGTCAATTGATGTACACTCCCCCACATGGAGGGTACCCCCAGCAAGAGAATTGGTCCAATGAGGTCCAATGTGACCTACCGTGGGGTAATTATCCTATCATTGGATCCCCTGAGCAAAAGAGCTCCCCTTTGGCCTTGTCGTCAAAACAACCTGTTCGCTCACTTGCACGATTGAGGGTGCCTTCGCTTGCAGCTTATTTTAGTTTTTAGCATGGTTATATTGAACGTAAGATTCTCAACAGGAATTCACAAACCAGCAAAGGTATATTTCCTAACTATTTAATTGAGTTTACATTTAAACAACTTTTAAACATTTTTTTTTCATGTTTCACCTATTTATTTTCATATATAAACTATACTTCTTTAAATCATGTTAAAATATACTAATATATAATATTTTGATAGTAATATATATATATATATCTAATTTTCTTATAAGTTTGCTAGAATATTAGACAGTTATTAATATCACAGTTCAAAACGATCTGTTTGAAAAACTTATCCAATGCTATACTACTTAAATATATGTATTTATATTGATAATCTATTGAATAATGTTTAACCTTTCAGTAAACTCAACTGTTTTATGAGATTGAATCATCATTTTTTGTCACCATGCTTTTTAACGGAAAACAGGAGCATTTCTTTCGGTACAATAAGTAGTAATGTACAGCATTATGACTTGTTTTTATCTTTTTGTATGTTCCTTTATTATTATTATTATTTTTTTTTTTCAGTAATGGTAAATATTCAGATATTTACCTGTCCTTATTTTATACATTTCCTCCTTTAATGAGTTTTTAAGCTTGGTATTAATTTTGAATACATAGATTCATTATAGTCATGTCTGAGAAGTAATGTGAGTTTTTAGTTAGGGAACCATTTGATCAATTTGATGATGGTTTTGTAGAAGGAAATGTTTTTTTTTTCCAAAAAAAGTTGGGAAGATTGAAAAAAAATGTATGCAAAATTTTCAAAAATCATTAATTATACTATCAATGACATATCATTGGCAGTATGCCTATATTAGTATAGGTTTAATTATTTTAAAAAATAATTATAAGGTAATCTTAAAACAATTAAAAATGTTATTATTTTTTAATTAAAAAAAAAACTACATCAATTTCTCATCAAATTTATCATTTTGCCTTTCTGAATTAACTTTAATTTTCTTTAAATTGGAAAGATATTCAAGAGAAAGAAAAATATACTTTTAGAACGTTGAATATGCATTCAATAAGTCAGATAAAAGTCATATGGGAATGGTAGATAATTTGGATAATGTAGTATAGCAGGAATGGTAACTTATCCATTGTTTTAAACTTTTTCTGACTATAGTGTGCTAACTGAGATTTATTTAACAGACGCTCTGTCTCTAAATACAATTTCTCTAAATTAAGAATGCTAAGATGCTGGCCCGGATACATCTGTCTACAACGGCCTTGAATAATTTTACATTGATTATTCAATTTATAGTTTATTATTATGATTTTGTAGGTAATAAACAACTGATTAATAATAAAATATTTAGAATTGATTGATCTGTATTTTTTTAAATGTAACATAATTATGTGAGAAGTTAGTTCAGGGTGCATTAAAAAAAACACAGTTAAGTATAAACTTAATTTACTTACTACGTTTCAGCCTAAATTATAGGCCTTCTTCAGGGCGTTTGAAGGAGAGCATCACAACAATGAAGCAACCATGACGCTCTCATATTTGCTCAGTTATGACACTCTCCTTCAAACGCCCTTCAATTTTGGCCGAAATGTCGGCACCAGTAAATTAAGTTTATACGTAATTGTGTTTTCTTCTAACTGCACTCTGAACTAACTTCTCCCATATATACACACACACAGTCAACCATTCTCACTACACGTAACATAATTATGAATATTTTCTCATTATGCAATTTTGTATTTAGACTATGAAGAGAGAGATGGTATTTTTCATCCTCATGCTCTTGATTTTCTCTGCCTTTGGACAAAGAAGAGGAGGTGCAAGAGGTGGTAGAAGAACCAAGAGCAGAACCCAATTAGGACTTCCAGTAACTGGAAAATACCGTGATCCAGAGTCAGATCAGTACTACAATAACAATAATGTATGGAAATTAGATATTTGATTTATATTAGTAAATTAGTACATAAAATTGAAAATAACCAATGATTTGATCTATGCATTTTTTTTTTTGTTGATAAACAAATAAAGAATAAGTTATACAAATTAAAGGGAAAACACCTATTTGAAATCAGGATAAACTTCTAAATTATAGTAGTTTGATATAATTGAATATTGTGTCAGAATTGTTAAAGAAAATAATTATTATACATACACGTTACACAGCACGGGCTGACAACTTGAGTTAAAACATTTAAGAGTAAAAAGAACAAATAGTAATTTTTAGATAAATCAAAATACAAATGAGTTATATTTAATTAATATATTTAATCATGAACATATTTTTAAGATTTGTCCTCAGTACTCCGAAGAGGTCTCATGTGACCCATTTTTACGGTGAGTTAAAGTGGCTCCTCCCCCAAATCCGCAGACAATATTTCCTAGGATCATACCTTTACCAAATCATTAACTCCCAACACCCTCCATACATCCACAGTCTCCTGCAATTTAAATCCTCAGTCCACTCACTTGAAACAAGATCGCGCCATTCCGACCTTTATTTGCCTATCCATAGGACTAAAACATTTGATCGTTCCTTCCTTGTCCGCTCCTCTAATTTCTGGAACTCTCTACCTACTCATATCCACCATGCTGCTTCCCTCTCCTCATTCAAATCCCAACTTTTCCAATACCTTTTATTATCCCAAAAAGACGCTCAGAAACTGTAACATTTTTATTTCTGACATCACACTTTGAATGAAGAATAATTTTGTTCATTGTATATATTTAAATGCTGTTATCTATTAATTAATTTTTAATTCCGTTCAACAAAATACTTTCTAAGAATTGTTTTAATTTTAATTTTATCATTGTATTTATTTTTTTGGATATATATGTGTGTATATGCGTTTATGATATGCACACATATATTAACCCATAATTGTAATTATTTATTGATTATGTTCCTTCTGTCTGTTGGCCAGACATGTATATTTCCATATACTGTACGAAACTTGTTATTCTTAGGGTACCTAGTCCCAGAATAAATTTTTTTTTCTATTCTATTCTATTCTAATAAGGTAATTGGCTTGAGCTCTGAAGAGAGAGAAGAATTTTTATACCTTTAGCATAGCCTCTTGGCTTACACCATAATGTAAATTGGGCTTATAAGCCTTGTCTATAAGATTCTCTTTATTTTGAGGCTTTACATGCATTTTTTTTTTAAATGCTTGAAAAACGTCCTTCAAAAGTACTAGATACAGAGGAATTCATGTCTAAACATTAAAAAAAAAAAAAAAAATGAGAGAGAGAAAATCTCTCTCTCTTGTAAATATTGAAATTTACAACTATATTAAAATAAATACATCAAGTAAATGTGAGTATATTGTAAACAATGGCTTGATATACATGAGAGAAACTGCCCTTTAGCAGTCCTCCAAAAAATATTTTAAATCAGAAGGTCTAGGGGGCATCTTCTTTTCATACACCTCAGAGGATTACTTGGAATTAAAGAGGAAGCAAGGATTGGAAGTAGTAGGTTATAGGTAGAAGAGAGTTTGTCATACAAATAATACCTGGTTTGGGCCAAAATAGCAACATATGGAGCTTTAAGGTGATTATGGACGTGTTTGTTTGTGACAAAGTACGCAGCATTGAGTATTTTAGGAAGGATTTTTGATAAGAATTCAATGATTTAGTCGAGCCCCGAAGCTCAACTCTGCAAGTCCAGATTGGTCTTGTGGTAGTGATGTAGATAAGCCTTTTGTAGTTAAGAAAGGTTTAAAGTTTGTCAATTAAATTATGAAGTAGCCAAAAACATTAGCAGTTTCTTGTCGTTTCAGTCTTCAATGAGGATATAAGTTAGAAGTAAGTCAAAATGGGGTCCTAGGTATTTGATCTACTCAACAGGAACTAGCAGTGTTTGAGCCTGGAAATTGTAATTTATTTATTTTTTTTTTTTTTTACCTGTATATATTTTGTTTATAATTAAAAATCAAATCAAATTAAAAATAGTTTTTAATGAGGAAAATATTTTTTTTTTTTGTTAGTTTATATATTATTCAAGTGCAGTTAGGGATTAGACTGATAAGAGTGTCCCCCTTGCCCTCAAGCCAGTACCGTTGGAACCAGCTAGCTTAGAGTACCTGTTTATCGATTGGCGCCTTCACCAATTTATCGTTCAGGACTTCATTTCGTTGACTTCTGAAGATCACCATCCTTCCATGGAGAATCGTCTACCCGTCGTACGGAAGCTAAGTTTAATAGAAGAACCTTTTTTTTTATTTGTTTATAAACCAAATTGTTTTCACATTTTATATATTGTAAATTTTCCTCATTTTTTTTTTTTTTTTTATTAAACTTTTATTTATTTTCATTACGTTCAATTTTATCTTTTTATTTAATATTACCTTTTTTTTTATTTTTTTTTTGAATGATTAAGTACTCAAGACCAGCTCATTTCGAAACGGGATTGAGACTACATTTTCTCATTGAGTTTTATTGTCACTCATCCCAACAAGCAGAATATATTTGAAGATACTGTAGAGTAGGATGTCATATGTTTATGTCGAAGGGTAAAAGTTATTTGGTGAGATTTGTTTGAATTTATTTTTATTCTCCAATTCTGACAAAATACTTCTAGTATTTGATGTTGGATTAAGAGTGTGATAGGCAATAAATGATTTATTATTGACTGATAACACACAGCTGTCACTAGCAAAGGTAGAAAGAATAGTGCTTTAGGATGAGCTGAGATATCAGATACTGTGTAAAGAGTCCTAAGATACTGTCTAGAGGGACACCAGCAGACTGAGAGTGAAAACAAAAAAAATGGATCTATCAATATTGTCAAAGTGAACTATCTGTTTATACTTTTCTTAAATATATATTAATTCAAACATTTTGTATGTATATATTGTAATATTTTCAGGGAGCGAAAATATTAGAAGCATCACATTTTGACTATGAATATGTGTTGGGGCACAAAATAGTTTTCATCTGTGTGGCAAGAGGAACACCAAGGCCACATATCACTTGGTTTAAGGATGGTGTGGAGTTACTAGCTCACATGTATTTACATGTAAATATATATTCAATTATTAGTTTGTTATATTTTAGCCAACTAATTTTATTCTTGTAACCATACTAAATGTTTTACTCTAGCTATATTTACTAATGTGTTCCTACTTAAATTGTGTTATTTTTTTTAAAGAGTTGTTCAAATAGCTTCAGGATTCGTATGTTTTAAATATCTACAAATATCTTTTATACTGATAGTAAATGGTTACAGACACTTAGTGTCATAGTTTTAGTCATAATTTTAGCTTCTTTGCACGTTAGAATCTCTATGTCAGACATTCATAGCATATGGACTGCCAATCAGAGCCTCTATTTCGTGCATATCTTTAGTGTCTTATACATACCTTAGATACACATACTCCTTTCAAACATTAGTTGACTTGAATACATCCCTTCTTCCTCATGCACATCTCTTTTAGCCCTAATGGTCTACTGACTGTTTTATGGAGAATGAGTTTAGGAGCTATGGACAGAAATTTGCTTCTCAGTTGATACAATAATTTCAACAAACAGATTCAATGATTCTCTGTCATTATTCTGTACATCCATTATCCTATTTCAAACATTAAAAATAAGTAAATAAATAAAATCTTAAAAAATTTCAAAAAGTTAGGTATTAAAATCAATTACTAAACCTTTCTCAAACTTGAACGTAGTATAATTCTTCTACAATACAAGTTTTAATAAACTTATTGCAGCAAATAGTTTTTTATTTATTCATTTCACGTCACTTTATGCTACTATGGTTGATTGGACAATGCTACAGTGGGAGTGCTAAATTTTGTATATCCAGGTTTTATTAGATTGTAAGTATTATGAAACCTCAATGAAAAATAGTCGGAATGATCCCACGAAAACAACACAGGAATCGTCATATGGACTTATCTATGGATAGACGGGGGTCGCTTTGGCAGCTCCTACAACAATTGGACTCTTATGCAATAGACTTGGTGGCTCTACAGGAGGTGAGATGGAAGGGAAAAGGAATGCTGGAGAAACGGTATCACACTGTGTGATATAGCTACCATGTGACACAATATATCTCTGGTACAGGTTTCGTGGTCAGAGGAAGAAAAAGGGATCTTGTCATAGGATTCACCCTCATTAACCCGAGGATCTTTGTTTTAAGGCTGAAGGGAAAATTCTACAACTTTAGTGTCTTCAGTTGTTATGCCCCCACAGAGGTGACACCAGAGGAAGAGAAGGAAACCTTCTATGATCAACTGGACAGAGCTTTTAACCACTGCCCGCAGAACAATATCAAGGTAATCATCAGGACTTACTGTGATGCGAACATGGATACTGATCCCTTCCTTGTGGTGGCCAAGATGAGGGTAAGGATATCCAATGCAGGAAGTGTGCATAGCAAAGCTTAAATACCCCGAAGCAATATCAAGATATCATCACCAGCTTAATGAGAGGCTTGAAGACTCCAGAGCAACAGAAGACTCAGTACTAGAGCAACGGACCTTAATTTCTTCGACTGTTAAGGATGCAGCCAAGGAAGTTCTGGGTAAGGAGGCGAGTGTAGCGAGGTCACTGTGGTTCGACGATGAGAGTGGAGTTGTTATGGAGGAAAAGAATTGGGCCATAGGGATGGTAATGAGACCAGAGCCTTCTATAAGAAAATAAACGAGAGCAGGGCGCCGTTTAAGCTTAGAATCAAAGGAATAGGAAGGAAGATGGCTTGCTACTTTCCAGAAAGGAAGAAATTTTTAACATATGGTTGTGACATTTCAGCACTCTCCTTAACGAAGGTGTCAAGGAGCCGAAGACTTTAGAAGCTTATGGCATACAGGACGATTTGCATCCCCCTGATCCACCAACATTTGATAATGTAGATGTTCTTATTCACCTCAATAACAATAAAGCACCAAGAGAAGATGGAATACCGGCTGAGCTTCTCAGGAATGGCAGCGAGGAACTTCATAAAGCCCTGTATGACATTATCATATCCATTTGGATAGAGGAAAGGATTCTGGAGGAATGGAAGATGGGCATTATAACTTTGCTTTATAAGAAAGGTGATATTCTGAAGTGCATCAACTATGATAACCCTTCTCGACTGTGCCCATAAGCTTTTTTCAACTTTCTTTACATGAAGCTACGTCCATTTTCTGAAAGAAAAGTAGGAAGATACCAGGCGGAATGTAGAGGAGGAAGATCGACAGTTGACCAAATGTTCAGCCTGAGGCCTATTCTGGAGAAATCCATGGAGTACTGGATGACAACACATCATTTGTTTGTCAATTTCAATAGTGTCTATGACAGCATTAAAAGGTTTAAGCAATATGAAGTGCTGTAAGGTCTTGGGATCCATCCCAAACTGATGCGCCTAGTAAGGATCACAATGGATCAGATGAATTACTCAGTTCGGATTCAGGGAGATCTCTCACTGGAATTTCAGTCCAGGAGGGGGGTGAGGAAGAGCTATAGTCATGTTTGATTCTTATTTAATCTGGCCCTCGATTAAATAATTAGAGATAATCAATAAATACTCAAGGTAATTAGAGATTCTGGAATACAAACCTCTGGAACAATCATTGACAGGCTGGTACAGGAGCTGGGATTTGCCGATGACTTGGACCTGGTGACAAGTTCCTTTCAAGCACTGATGGAGGCATTTCTGATGTTAGCTGAAGCAATGAGAATGAGGGTGAACTAAGAGAAAACTAAATATATGCGAGCTGGACATGGCATAGTGGCTAATGTAGGAGGAGAGGTGAAGATTGGTCTTTTTTCTTTTCAATGTGTAGACCACTTCACCTATTTAGGCTCAATGGTCAGCAGCAACAACAGGATCACCCTGAAAACCAGCCTGAGTCTTTTAAAGGCCAACAAATGCTATTTTGGACTCAGGATGAATTTGAGGAGTCGAGCTGTCACTAGCCGCACCAAATGCCAGCTCCACAAGACGCTAATCAGGTGAGTCCTCACTTACGGATCAGAAGCCTGGACCCTGAAAAATGCTGAAGAAAAGGAGATCTTGGTCTTCGAAAGAAAAATTTTATGAGGAATATTTAGTGGTGTCTAGGTAGGTGGAATGGATCCAACAGGGAGGTCTACAAGCTGTACGGTGAGGAAGACGTGATGTGGCATACAAGACTGAGGAGGCTGCGCTGGGCTGGCCATGTCTTCAGGATGCCAGTGGATGAGATCCTGAGGAAGTACTGGACTGTAAGCTGCATTGGACCAGATGAAGAGGCAGGCAAAGGCTTAGATGGGAGGATGCCATCATCAAGGATTCCAGAGAACTTCTCAGCGTCCCCAACTGAAGAGAGGCTGCACAAGACGAAGACTAAGCTACATGGCGAAGGCTCATTGAGGAGGCCAAGGAGCAAACTGGGAAGTAGCGCCACAGATGATGATGAGGTTTTATTAGGATTGAGATCTTAGGGATCTGTAACAAGTACCTGACATCGCACAGGCTCGGGACCACGTTTTTACGTCTTCTCTGTAGTATAATATATTATAACGTGATAAATATGAAAAATGTTCATTTTAAGTGGTACCTTGTGGGGATCCTTTTTGTAGGTTTCCAATTTCATCATACTGGGGTACCACAAAAGTTGTTCTATACAGCTTTGTTTATTTAATTTTATCAAAGTTATTTCCATCATATTCAATATACTTATCCATTCCATGAGCAATCTGCACTAAGTTACATCCAGGAGTGAGGATCATTTGTTGTCCCAATACTCAGAAGTACCTTGTAAATTGAAAAAAAATTTCCTTGCAGCTTCATTTTTACGTCTTAACAGTGCAAAACCACCGAGAGGAAGGTATGGTACTGTAAGGAGGATCTCCAAAAAGTTTCAACCCTGTATTGGCGAATTACTCAACGCATGCTCTAGTACTGAGCTGGAGCATTGCCTTTGGAGGGGTACCAGGTGTACATTCTTGATTTTTATCGCAAGTTTTTCATGGACTCTACAAATTTAGGCAAGCACTGCTCAGTGTACCACTTAACTGTGACTGTCTTCTGTGTGTCCAAAATGACATGCTTTACTATCTGTTTGATCTGAAAAATACAACAATCATTTTTTCACAACTGATCGATATTTTGTGACAGCTACTGACTGGTGTGTCATCATCATTAAAGACCCAAACTTTGTTTTGAGCCTTGGTCGGCACATCATAATAGGACAGCCAATTTTGTTACCTATCACGATGCTGTTCAAATATTCTTATTGTCTCAATCAGTTATCAATTAGTTTCAGCATGTTTTGACACACATTTAGTCATTTGCTCTTCTGTAAGAATTTGGGGCACCCAAAGTCAACAATGATTCTTTTCTTTTAAATGGCCACTCAGAATCAATCGAATTGCTGATTCATGAAGCATTAATGTCTCCTTCTCTATTTTTTGATATGACATTTTCCTCGCAACTGAAATGTTTTCCTTTGTTACCAACATTTGCATCCTTCTTTTTCTCTCAACGTTCTCAAGAGTAAAATTGTCCCTTTTGAATTCTCTGTACAACCTGAATATAGATTTATGATGTTGAAAATTATTGTTCAATGCAAGCTTCATTTCTTCTAAGCATTAATCTTTAATTGTTTAGGGCTCAGGAGTAAAATAAAATTACGAAGTTGGTTTAATTTTACATTACATTTACTTACAAACACACAACACATTGATTAACAACAACACTATATCTAGACTCTCTGACTGTTACCTTCCAATACTATCAACATAACATTATATCACTGAGTTCAAAGTTTATCTCCACAAATCTATGTTTGAACCATCTTAAAACTGCCATTACTTCACTATGTGACCATGATGCTATATTATGAACTTTAATTTGTCATTTCTTATGAAAAACTTATCCCTCAGATATGTTACTGGTGGCTTCTATGCAGAAATGGAAATATATTAACCCACAGTTACTTTTTTACTACAAAACTTTTGTAGTAATGTTGTATATTTTCATTAGATTTAGATGTTAAAAAAAAAATGTTGATTGAGTATATTATTAATTTTATCTAAGATAAAATAATTTTTTAAGGTACATGAATGGAAAATGGGTAAGGACAAAGTCAAATCCAAGTTAGAAATAGATCCTGCGACTCAAATGGATGCTGGAGTGTATGAGTGTACTGCAGATAATATGTATTCTATTGACAGAAGAAGTTTTAAGACTGATTTCAGTATTGCTTTTGATTAAATATTGTTTTAATTGTCAACTTTCATTGATTATTAATTATTATTTAAGATCTTCTTTTGATTGTATTTAGTATTATGTTATGTTAATATAATTGTTAGTTATTTAGATCAATGCATGACTGTAAGCTTATCTTGAAATGGAAAAAAAAAAAAAAAAAAAAAAAAAAAAAAGATTTACTGTGATTATGAGAAAAGTTAGGAAATCATAGAGAGGTATAAGAGTACAAATTGTTGTAGTATTCTTTTCCTTTATATAGGGTAAATAATTTTTTTCCGAGTAAATTTTTAAATTTCTCAGTTGTGATAAAAATGAATATATGTTTCTTATATTTAATTGTTGTTTCAAGATTAAGTATGCATGGAAATGAAAAGAATAGTGATATTTTTTTAATTTATTGTGAAAATTAAATTACAACTAAGTTGTAAAAATAAATTAAAGAAAAATGCTTTTAACTTGATCTTTATTATATAGTTTTATATTGAAAATAATGCAATTTGCTACACTCTAGGGCATAATAAAGTTATTTTACTATGTAATTCGCAAACATAAAAAATATGAAAATACAATAAGAAAATATGATGCTTAATAAGAAAATGTTTTTAGGATATGTTCAAACTGATATTTTTCCATGAATAACATGCCTGCCTTTGGTGTTAGTCACTTTGACTTTATTATGAGTAAAATATAAAGTTAAAATATTGCGCATCATGTTTATAAATAAAGCAAAATTAAATTAAAAGTGAAAAGATTAGATAAACTAAAATATGTATTTATTAGAGAACTCAGAATATGAAGTAATAAATTTCATAACCAAATGTAGCGGATCATTTTTATTTTTTTAACCAAATTGAAATGTATATCTTATAATCAATCAACGATGTCACCAAGTGGCATAAATATCTTTGATATCTTTTCCTATTTTTCTTAAATTTATGTGACCTATTGTTAAATCTTTAACTTTGAAGTAGTTGACTTCATGAGGAAAAGTATTCCAAAAGTATTCCAGGACTGAAGACATCTTGATATAGTCGTTAATTGCTCATTTTTGTTAGTTCCATCTATGTTTCTTTTCAAGAAGATATTAAAAAATTAAGATTTCAGTCTTATGTTAAGCAATCAGGCTGAATACTTTACATTAGAACTTATTAGTTGTTTTTTTTTCTTTTTTTTAAACTTCTTTATTTAAATCAAAATACAGACATTTTACTGAAAATGAAATTGAAGAGGTTATAGCGTCTCGTCTATAGGTAAAGCAGCAGGCATGGATGGTATCACACCAGAGATGATGAAATACCTAGGTACTACAGATCAAAAGATATTCCAACATCTTCTTAATTTGATATGGAAGAATAAATCAGTTCCCAGGGACTGGGAAGTCTCAGTAATTATATCAATATTTAAGAAAGGAGACAAAAGGGACTGCCATAACCACCGAGGAATATCCCTTCTTAGTGTGCCGGGCAAAGTATACTCCAAATTCCTCGAAGGAGGCCTTAGGAAAGCAGTGGAACCAACGTTAGGGGAAGACCAATATGGATTTAGAGGAAATAGAAGCACCCAGGACCTTATCTTCACTCTAAGACAAACTACAGAAAAGATCATTGAAAAGGATAAGGAAGTCTTCACCTGTTTTGTCGATTTCACAAAAGCCTTTGATAGGATAAGAAAGGAGGGTATCATAAAGGCTCTAAGGGAGAAGAAGGTCAAACTGGGACTACAGAAAGGAATCTTAAGTCTTTTCAAAACACAAAGAAATGTCGTGAGGACATGTAACCAGACATCAGAGGAATTTGTAACTTCCCAAGGTATCAGGCAGGGATGCAGCCTAAGTCCATTACTTTTTATTTTAACTCTAGATTCAGTCATGGACAAAGCCAAGTCGAAAATGGGACCTTACCACCAAGGATTTAGAAACCTTAGACCAACTAACCTTTGTATCCTCGCATTTGCCGACGACATAATTGTCTTTGCAAACAATTGTAGAAACCTACAATTTAATTTATGCATCCTACAAGAAGAGTTGGGAATGATAAATATGGAAATAAATACAGGCAAAACCAAGATCATGAGGATAGGTAGAAAAATCGAGCGGGGGGATCGAGTCGTAAGACTAAATAACACAAGGTTAGAGCAAGTGCGGGACTTTAAATATCTCGGTGCTCACCTTAATAAACATGGCTGGATAGATGGCGAAATAAATCAAAGAATAAAAGCCGCCAGCAGATGTTATAGTTCCCTCAAGAAAGGATTCATTGGTAAAAAAGAAGTGTCAAAAAACACTAAAACCATAGTATATAAAAATACTTTCTTACCGATTCTCTCATATTCAAGTGAATCTTGGACTCTAACCAAAAAGCACGAGAGTCAGCTACAAGCGATGGAGATGAGATACCTAAGAAGAATGGAGGGGAAGACCAGAAGAGACCGAGTGAGAAACGTAACAATACGGTCAAACCTGGGACTTGGGCCTGCTCTGGATATTATTGAAGAGCACCAGCTGAGATGGTTCGGCCATGTTTCCAGATTGGCAGAAAACTGAGTAGGAAAGGCTGTATATGAGACAAGGGTGGAAGGTCTAAGACCAAGAGGAAGACCGAGGAAGACTTGGGAAGGCGCGATTCAGGAAGCCTTTGACAGAAGGGGTCTGGATTGGAGAAGGAGAAGAAGATTGGTTCAGGAGAGAGATCAATTGATTAAGCTCTATAAAAAGGATGCTCACACCGTTGGCGGTAGAAGAGTAGGAGATTAAATAAATAAATAAGTATAAGTCACTATCCCACTAAGGCGAGCCCGTGTGTGGGAAAGGAGTTCACCTGCGGCAATTCAATAAAAGTACAATAACAAATAGTAACAATACACAGTATGATACAATACAATACTTAAATAATATAACACAATTTTTATAAAGAAACAGTAACACACTACACAGCAAAAAACAATATAATACATAAGGAATATAAAAATATATTTATAAAGAAACAATAACACAGTACACAGTATGAAGCAGTAATTTGCTAAGCTTAAAAATTATAAGGATACATATACATATATACAAGATATAAAATTAAGGCATACAAATATAAAATTGAATTACATAATACCTAATTAATACAAAAAACAATTATAAGAAACAGTAAAACAGTACACAGAAATAAACAGTAATTGACTAAACCAAAAGCAATAAAGAATTCAAATTCAAATATACAAGATATAAAATTAAGGCAAGTAAATACAAGATTGAATTACATAATAAGCAATATAAAGAAACATAACATAGTACACAGTAAGAAATTTACAAAAGGCAATAAAGTATACATATACTTGTAAACTGGATAAACTTTATTATGTAATTTTTTTTGGCTCCTGTTCTTAAGGAAAATGATTTTCTTAGCAAATAAGTTCTATCAGCATTGTCGACTATGATGGAGTTTCACACTAACAAGGTATATCAAATTTAGGTATGGACTTCTGAAAAACCTAGAGATTTTATTTGCTATTAGTCTTTCAATAAGAGCACCAACTTGAAATCTTGTGGTTCAGAAGAGGAAGAAATTCATTAGAATTTTTCTTTTTAAGAGTTTGACACCCTGGATATATTATGAATTCAATCCATTCAATCAAAAATGTATGAAATTTTGTTCTAAAACTTCATGGAGTAAATTTTTTTTCAACTCGTCACTAGTTAGTAACCCACAATCTATGTTTTGTTTGGTTATATTACAAAAAAAAAACAAAAAAAAAAAACTCTTTAATGATGATTGGTAGAATTAAATTAAATATCAGGCTGAAATAAATGAAACCATATTATTTGTTCACAATTATCAAGTATGTTTATTGAAGGTCTTTTATCAAGGATTTTCATTAAGGAGGGGTCATTTAGGGGCCTTGTTGGTCAAAATATTAGTCATTATTTAAAACTCAGTCTTTATGCATATTAATTTAAAAATTAAGTACATTAATGAAAGGAAAAACAGTCTTATCCAAATGCCTTTTTTCACTTTTCATATCTTAAATATTTATAATTTTTGGTGGTATCACCAATCTTTAGGGGAGCTGTTGACACGCCGAAAACAAAAAAAAATACCTTAAACCAATTTGGTTTCACACACATTGTCTTGCCATTCAATTAAAAACATTTCCGGCACTAATTATCTATCTCATATGCTTTTAAAAATATGAGAATTGATAAAAATAGAGTAAACATGGTGCGGGCAACACACGAATTTCACTTACCTCAATTTTTAAAATAAATGAAAGGATTTTCTAATACAGTTATAGATTAAAATACGTGAAACCATTAAAGAAATAATTAAATTGAATTTATATAGAAACATGAGTTTTATTAAAAAATCTATTATAGTATCTAAAATAATCAGATTTATCGGCTTTTCATCACCCTTTATTAACTTTTACAAGTTTGTTCATTAAATAATATTTATTCTAAAAGCTTTAACTTTCCAACGATATATAATACGTCTATATTACTGTTCTTATGTTCAAAATGAAAAAATTGCATTAAAAAAATATGTTTTCAATTTTCTCCTTTAGTTGCTTTTCAAATTTGCTCAACTTGCATATTTAGCTGTTATTAATCAATGCCGACTAGATAATATGGTTATTTTTATAAAATATACAAAATTAAAGGTACTTTAGAAAAAGAAAATCTAAAATATCGGCATTTAAACCTTGTCAGACTATTTTAATCAGAATGAAACCTACATCATATTAAAGCCCATCAAATTTTACATTGATGTATAGAGTTTAATCACCGTTTTTGAAAAAATCGTAAAAAGGTGCAAAATGCATGCTATAAAGTAGATCTTACGGTCAGCTGATTTAGATGAAAAAGATTCTGTAACATCTCGGGCGTATAGTTGTCTTAAATATGAAATTTCAGTTTCATAGGACTTACCGTTTCCACCCGGGAGTTACCACACACAGACCTTCTTGGTGGACTTTGTTATTTGGACTCAGGGAACCCTAAAACGTGTATTTCCGTTGAAAACTGGAATTCGGAAATATTCACGATCGCAATACTTCCCCTTACTATATATAGTAAGTGAAAGTAATATGAGAATTGATAAAAAAAGAGTAAACATCTTGTTTTTAAAAAGTTTTACTCTTTCATATTAAATTTTCATCCTTTAAACTAATGTTTAAGAGGTATATAATCAGAGAGCGAGATAGGATACATCGATGGTACTCAGAAATCAAATACAGAATTACTAAAAACTTGAGATTTAACATCTCAGCAAGAAAACATAGGATAGATAGCAAGTCAATTGAGGGTCGCAAATAATAACTCATTAAAATCAAATCACGGGAATATTAGCCATATTATTAAAACTGATGAAGTTTGTAAATGGCGCGATCGACTTGTTTATAATAGCTTAGAACGCTTAAAGCTGGAATGTTCCTTTTTGAAAACTTACAGAAAGCAATATCTCCAAGATTAAATAGAAACTAATTTAGAAGATTTAGCGTTAGTCTGTTTTGTCTGTTGAAACTCTACATCAGTTGAATAATATATTTAATTTTCTTACGAGTATTTTTTGATATTACAAATGATCAAAACATTTAGTAAAAAAAAATTAATTAAAATAACTAAACGTTCAATTTACACGTTATTTTTTACAGTTATTATCACGAAAGTATATTGTTTTATTTATTTTATTTTGTTTTTATACCATTACTACTGTTTGTACGGAATTGTTATCTTTGGCTAAGTAACGTACTAAATCTGAGAAATGAAGAATAAATACCTAACCACTTCAGAACTTTATGAAGCTTTGAGTGGAAAATTGTGTTTATATACATACAATATTGTTCATATGGTACATAAGCTGTGTGATACAGTTTTTTTGTTAAACAAATTAGTTTTTAGCTGATTATTATTTGTAATTACTGACCTGCTAACATAAATTGGGCCAGGCTCTATTGCTACACTGTATTTTAGCCAATAAAAAAAAAAAAATAGCTTTTAAAAATATAAGAATTGATAAAACAGAGTAAACATCCTCTTCTTAAAACGTTTTACTCTTTTATTAAATTTATTAAATTAGATCCATGGTTTCTATAATTAAATTAAATTTAAGAGGTTTAAATTAATTAAAGAAATTCAAGTATTTAGGTTCAATGATAACAAGAAAAAATGAAATCCAGGAAGAAATATAGTCCCGGTTAAAGGTGGGAAATGCGTGTTATTATTCAGTTGCTAAATTACTTAGTTCGCGGCTTCTATCTAAAAACTTAAAGGTTAGAATTTATAAAACTATTATTCTTCCGAAGGTTCTTTACGGATGTGAAACGTGGCCGCTTACTTTGAAGGATGAACAACGGCTTAAGGTTTTCGATAATAAGGTACTGCGTAAAATATGGTCCGAAGATAGATAAGGCCACTGGGGAGTATTTCGGAGACTCGAATGGGGAGTAAGATTGTTGGGCTCGATGAAGAGCGGATTCCGAGAAATTTGGTATTCGCTGAACCAACTGGTAGGCGTCCGAAAGGCAGGCCGAAGCGTCGATGGGAGGATTGCGTTAAGGCTGATGTCGAGGGCTTGGGCTTGAACGGTGAACATTGGGCGGGTATGTGTAGGCGGCATTTGGTGATATCGGCATCGAACCTTCGGGTTCGCTAAGCCTATTATTATTATTAAGAGGTTAATAATCACAGAGCGAGATAGGATAGGACACATCGATGGTACTCAGATATCAAATATAGAATCAATAAAAACATTTTAGAAAAACAACTTTAATGCGCTTCGCAGGTTTTTATCAATCACAAACTAAAGTAAATAAATTAATACACTTATGTGATAGTAGTTATTCCAAATGACTCAGAACAGCTAAATAGCTTAAATTTTGAATCAGCTCCAAGCGGCGTCAGAATGCTCGGGAACTTCAAAGAACTTATAGGATAGGACTTGTAAACATAATATATTATCTATATACTTTTTAAAGTAAGACCGAGACTCAGCAATCTGGGAATTAAGCAAATATGTAGGATTGTATTGGATCAATTTGGAGAAAATATCTACAAAGAAAAAAAAAAATGCGAATGTGATGTTAATCAGGCGCTAGACCATAATAGTCCAAGAGCTGTGGCCGGAAAGTGCGTATGAAGAAGAAAATGTTCAATGTGATTTACACATTTTAGACAATGTACATCTTTTTTTCGCCACTTCAAATTGGTCGGAATCAAAAATGTATATTACAATATAATGAGTATTGTATTTTTTTTTAATGTGTGGTTTCTGTAACATGACGTCTATCAGGTCGGAAATTAAAGCTTTTTCAATGCCTATTAATTTATACTATAATGAGTATTTTCGTATGTTGCTTGGTTTCTACCTTCATGACGTTAGACTTAGATCAATTTTTGTAGGTAATACACAATGTATTACATGAATAAAGATATCTCGTTACATGTAAGACCTAAAGCCACCTGTCACCTCACCTCTCATGTTAAAGATTATTAGACGTTTGTTAATTTTTATTATTATGAGTAGTTTGGTAAAATTGGCAGTTTCTATGATATGGGGCTGAACACTGTTAAAAGCCAAAAAATTCCTTTTTTTAAGTCACAAAGTATGGACAAAGATATCTCGGCACCTATAAGACCTACAGACGTCTATCAGGTCGGAAATTAAAGCTTTTTCAATGCCTATTAATTTATACTATAATGGTATTTTCGTATGTTGCTTGGTTTCTACCTTCATAACGTTAAAATTAGATCGATTTTCGAAGGTAAAACACAATGTATTACCTGAATAAAGATATTTCGTTACCTATAAGACCTACAGCCACCTGTCATCTCACCTCTCATGTTAAAGATTATTAGACGTTTGTTAATTTTTACTTTCACTTACTAGGTATATGTAGTAAGAAAAGTATTGCGATCGTGAAAATTTTCGAATTCTAGTTTTCAACGGAAATACACATTTTGGGTCCCCTGAGTCCAAATAACCAAGTCCCGCAAAAAGGTGTGTGTGTGTGTGTGGTAACTCCCGGGCGGAAACGGTAAGTCCTATGAAACTGAAATTTCATATTTGAGACAAATATACGACCGAGAAGTTACAAAACCTTTTTCATTAAAATGAGCTTACCAGAAGAGCCACTTTATACCTGGCATTTTGCACCTTTTTTCGATTTTATCGAAAACGATTCCGACGATTTTGATTAAACTCGCTATATCGATGTAAAATTTAATGGGCTTTAATATCATGTAGGTTTTATTCTGATTAAAATGGTCTGACAGGGCTTAAATGCCGATATTTTAAATTGTCTTCCCCTAAAGTACCTTTAATTTTGTATATTCAATAATAATAACTAGATTATCTTGTTAACGCTGATGAAAAACTAGTAAATATATAAATTAAATAAATTGGATACTCAACTAAAGGAGAAAACAGAAAAAAATATTTTTTTAATACAATTTTTCGGTTTTGAACATAAGAACAGTAATATACTTTGTATGATATACCATTAGAAAGCTAAAGATTTTAGAAAAAATATTATCTCATACACAGGCTTTTGAAAGTTAATAGAGAGTGATGAAATGAAGATAAAACTAGGTGATTATTTTAGATAATAATATAATAGATTTTTTAATAAAACACATGTTTCTATATAAATTCAATTTAATTAATTCCTTAATAGTTTCACGTTTTTTTATCTCTTGTTTTTAAAATTCTTTCATTTATTTTAAAAATGGAGGTAAGTGAAAGTCGTGTGTTGCCCGCACCAGATTGTTTTGTAATAATTAACTTTATAATGTTAAAATGAGGCAAATTCCCTGTATTTGGACCGTTTTGGATGGCTGCCATTTTTGATTCCGACCAGTTTGAGGTAGGAAAAAAAAAAATGTTGTACAAGTTGGGTAAAATGTGAAAATCACATTGAACATTGTATTCTTATAATTTTTCGGCCCCAGCTCTTGGACTTTAAAAACTTAGGATATAATTTAGTCCAATTTGGCTTAAATAAATACAGCATAATAATTGGATAAATGCTATTAATTATAGTTATAAATATTTTAAAATATAACTCAATAAGCGATACTTACAAAATATTTTTATATTTATATTGAGGATGTATAGTCGACTGTAGAAACTATTATAGGTGGAATAATCAGGAATCAGTCATACCCGTAACCCATTTTCCTCAAAATTATCCGAACACGCTATATCCCTTGACCATCATTTTGATTTTGATAATCCTGAAATCCTAGCCACCGTATCTAACTATAAAAAGCGACTCCTCGCCGAAGCTATACATATCCATATGGAAAAAGATCGAGTACCCGTCAATCATAAAACAGACAAAGAGATAATCTCTCCCTCGTATGCCAACATCTTCCGTCTCCTTAAATTATAACTTTATTACTTTATAGTACAAATTGCTTTTGTAATTTATATATTTTATTTACTGTATATTTATCTTTTCGTTTATAACACCTCTGGTTTTTGTTTTTGTTATTTATTTTATTTTATTTTTTATTATATACCTCATGGATCTTTTACATAGCTCAGATTCTAGTGTTTATAATTTTCTGTTAAAAATGTTGAGCCTTATTGTACTTACGAGTATATTGTCTTGTTTTTCCATTGTATAATTTTGTAAAACTTTTTAAAAACAAAGATAAGCTGTAGTATTTACACTTAGAGGGGAAAACCTTCAGGGTTTTTACATGAACCCCTCCCCATACTACCTATGTTTATGGATTTCCTCAGTTTATGCTTGGACATGGCTCAGTAATGGTACGTTGATATATATATTTTTTTACTTCTATATTAAAGTCTAAAGTTTTGTTTTTATGCTTATCATCATCAGATTGTGTATCATATTATCATTATTTGTATCTATAATATTTAAATATGTTGGTATATTTTCTGTTTTATTTCAAATGTTATCATTGTCACTACATTCAAAAGAAAATTTCATTATCATATTAATATGTATCTCTTTTGTTCTGATGTTTGTAGCCCTGATGATGGCTCACAAGCTTTAGCCGAAACGTTGGCAAAATTAAAAAAAAAAATGACTGATTCCTGATTATCCCACCTATAATTTTTATATTTAAAATATTATTTCATTAAGATTTATTCGAATAATGGCCAAGCTGGGTAAAGAGATGTGTTTTAAAGGAGAAGGCTCTGAGAGTTGGAAAGAAGGATGTTTAAAGACTTCTGAGGAATCGGCCGCTGGTTGCAGATTTAGGAATGGACTCCGGATTGAGAACTGCCTAAGAAGCTCAACTGAAAACTTCTACCTGGGAGACTCTTAAGGGTTGTAGGATACTACACTCACACATTTTAACGCTTTGCTTATGCCGTAAGCGAGAGATAAATTTCTTAGGGATCTTTGAAATAAAAATAAATAAATAAATATGAAACCGAAACTGAAAATTACAAGCTCAATCTATTAATTTCTATTTAAACTTTCATCACTTTTTCGTTGAACTCCAGGTGGTAAATATCTGAAAGTTGGCTTAATAACATTCTCAATTAAAGTCATAGAGAAAAAATCTGGTGCGGGCAACACACGACTTTCACTTACCCCCATTTTAAAAATCAATGAATGAATTTTCAAATACAGTTAGAGATAAAAATAGGTGAAACTATTAAAGAATTAATTAAATCGAATTTATATAGAAACATGTGTTTTATTAAAAAATCTATTATATTATTATCTAAAATACAAAGTTAGTTTTATGTTCATTTCATCACTCTCCATTAACTTTTAAATGCTTGTGTATGAGATAATATTTTTTCTAAAATCTCAAGCTTTCGAACGGTATATCATACATGTATATTACTGTTATTATGTTCAAAAACGAAAAATTGCATCAAAACATTTTTTTTCTGTTGTATCCTTTAGTTGGGTATCGAATTCATTCAATTTATATATTTACCTTTTTTTCATCAGTGGTAAGAAGATAATATAATTATTTTTATAGAATCTACAAAATTAAAGGTACTTTAAAGAAAGAAAATTTAAAATATCGAAATTTAAGCTCTGTCAGACCATTTAAATCCGAATTAAACCTAAATGGTATTAAAGCCCATTAAATTTTACATCGATATAGCGAGTTTAATCAAAATCGTCGGAACCATTTTGTAGAAAATCGTAAAAAGGTGCAAAATGCAAGGTATAAAGTGCCTCTTCTGGTAAGCTCATTTTGATATAAATTGATTTGTAACGTCTCAGGCGTATATTCGTCTTAAATATGAAATTTCATTTTCATAGGACTTACCGTTTCCGTCCGGGAGCTACCACACACACATAGATTTTTTTGTGGGACTTGGTTATTTGGACTCGGGGGATCCTAAAATGTGTATTTTCGTTGAAAACTGGAATTCGAAAATTTTTACGATCCTTAGACTAATACCAAAACTGAAATTTAATTGCCAATTAATTGTTGCCATCGCTGGGATATTCCAGAGGTGTGGCCTGACTGAATAGGGGGGTTGTTATGAATTTAAATAATTCTATAAACTTTTGATTTCCCTCAGTGAAGAAATTTCGTATTGTCGGTATCTTTAACTCTTTATGTTTATTAGATGTTTTTGTTCTTTGAGATTTCGTCACGAAACCTCTTCTCTGTTGAATGCGCGTTCCATAAAAATTGTTCAAATATTATATGACTGATGAATTGTATCGAGGTTTGTTTTAATTCATGCTACTATTAACATGCGAGATGATATTATTTAAAATTTGCAAAGTTAAGTCTACTAAAGAATAAGAAATTTACAATTTACTGAGAGTAATTAAGTAGGTATAATGGCATGGAAATATTCAGGCTTATTACGTTATTTAAAAAAAATAAATTCTTAAGAAAACTAAGACAAATTGCTAGACCATGCTGCAGTTTGGGTAGCCCATGGCTGAGTGTGTGTAGACAGTGTCTCCGCTAATAAAGGTTGTAAGTTTGAATCCCAGTCTCGGCGGGATATAATAAAATGGGGATTCACTCACAGCCCCTCCCACGATTATGTGAGATCCATATGTGTTCACTCGCAAAAATAGGCGTTTGGAGTGATGGACCCTACCCTTAAAACTTCATCGAGAAACGTGCGTATATTCTCCAAGGAGACGCAAGCGAAGTCTGTTTCCTAGCTAATTTATATTTATGGTTAGCATGTTTTGAAATAATATTCTCGGTGAGGACGCGTTTTGATTGTAAAAACAACGAATACTGAAGTTCATTCTACTTAATGTATAGATTAAATTTTCGTTGATTTTGAACTATAAATGTAGAAAGAATTTTAAAATTAAATTGGTATACCAGTAGCAACCAATCATGTACAATTTTGAAAGATGATTTTAAAGAGTATTATTTTATAGCTCTAAATTAAGATATAACAAGAATAGCATATTATGAATGTATTATTCGGAACAATCTCTTCTTTTTATTATATATTTATTTACCATAACATATATAAACTATGATTATAAAACTGTTACGTTTCGAGGTACTTCTTATGCCTCATCTTCAGATCTTTAAAAATTATCTAAAATACAGTTCAATAAATATTATAAGCAACCATACAAACAATAAAAAACATTATCAATAATTTAGAATTAATTTATCTCTTAAAATATTTACAATCTGTTTATAAAACTTTTTATTAAAATTCTACATACATTTATTTCCATATTATATCCTAATATAGGTCATTTAATAATGTAATATTATTCATATTGAGTCCCTATATATGAATAATTCTGTCAGTCTGTTAAAATAATCTATTATTTCTGCTATGTTTTTGACCTGCTGCTTTTCTAAGGCAGCGGTAGCTTCAAAAACTAGCTTACTTACTATATTTAGTCAATAGATAAACTGTATTTAATGATACCATTGGATCTCCTTTCCAAAGGTATCGTGTTTACCAATCCAATAGGTGGCATGCAGGGTAAGATTACATTAAACAAGATTCAATTAATACATTACTATAATTATTATTTAATACAGATCCATTATATTAACCATTGCGTAAAACTCTGATTGAGAATACTGAGGGACATTTTACTACCTTTGCCATACAATATTACAAATAACGATATACCTTTGAAACACTTAACCGGCTGGCGAAGGTGAAAACAGTCTTAGGTCCCCTTTCTCGGCATCATCCACCAGCTGCTCTCAGAACCCCGACGGTCACCTCCTCTTCTTGTAGGTGGAACCCGACTCACTCTTCTTGAGGATAAAACTTGACTGACTCTCCGTTCTTCTCTCTTATTCTCGTTTACCTCGTGTGGGCCGAGATGGGAAGTGCCCCAGTTGGCGGTATAGCCTTTGTGCTATTATTCTTATCTTTTCACCATCTTAATATTCTTGTTGGCCGCCGCTGGGGGGAAACTACCAGAGGTTTCTGGTACCGCTGGGGGGCCCTTACCGATGGGAAATCTAGGGGGTTAGGTAAACACCTTTTGATGTTTTGTTTATCATTAATTGTTTAGTATTAAAATTATTTATTATGAACTCCCCTCAGTATCCTCAATACATTACATTTCATCATCATATAATAATTCCTTCAACATTTTGCTGGCAAACACTTGCAACTATCAGGCAGACTAAATTAGCATTTCATATAATTCCATTCTTGCATTATCAATGTTTTCAAATATCCACAACATAATTTTTATCTAGGTTAGAGATTAAATATATATATACACATTATATATACATTGTATTTTAACAGACTGACAGAATTATTCATATATAGGGACTAAATATGAATAATATTACATTATTAAATGACCTATATTAGGATATAATGTGGAAATAAATGTAAGTAGAATTTTAATAAAAATTTTATTAACAGATTGTAAATATTTTAAGTGATAAATGTATTCTAAATTATTGATAATGTTTGTTATTGTTTTATGGTTGCTTATAATATTTATTGAATTGTATTTAAGATGATTTTAAAGATCTGAAGATGAGGCAAGAAGTACCTCGAAACGTAACAGTTTTATAATCATAGTTAATATATGTTATGGTAAATAAATAAATAAATAAAATAGAAGAGACTGTTCAGAATAATGCATTCATAATTAAAATTACTCTCTATAATAATAATTGATATAGAATAGCATATTATTTTCTATTCGTTGCCCTTTTAATCTCCTTCTTAATCAATCACATTTTGACCTTTCCTTTTATCAGTGAGTTGCAATCTCCAAGTAAATTGTGATTAGAATTCTTGGTAGTTGAATATTTAAATATCTGTTTATTGGTTGTGCGTATGCAAGTGGCTATTTAAAGTTGTGTCAAGACCTGTTTCATCAAGATACTTTATCTAGGTAAGCACGTTAGAAAAATATATACAAATACATATTTTATGTTTTCCATAAGCGGGGCAAATATCCAATGAAATAAATACTTTTAATGTTGATTATTTTATTAAGAAAAATTACGTATCAGACCTCTCCCCTTCTTTGATGTCCTGATGGAACTCTTAAATTTAAATCTGTCTATTATGTAACAAACTTAACAATTAGCACTAAAAATATGTTTTTGTACTATTTTTTTCATTCAGAATACCGAAAATGCAAAAACGTTATGCATGCAGATCTTTTTTTCTATTTATATTTTATTGAATTTTACAACTGTATAAAAAATAAATACAACAAGTAAAAGTGTTGAAATACAATAAAGGGCGTGAAAAGCCTTGTGAAGAAACAACCCAGTGGTAGAACTTCGATGTCTATTTAAGTTAGTAGGTCCCGAGGCCATCTTCTTTTCAATCGCCTCGGAGGGTTATCAGGGATATGTGAGGTTGATAGGTTGCGAACAAGTGGGTAATTTGGGTTGGGAGTTTGGAATTGAATGTGGTATATCTGGTACGAGAAAGGTCTGCAACAAATGGGATATTTAGGTCGTTATGGATGATTTTATTTGTGACGAAGTAAGGAGCATTTAAGATTTTGCGAAGGATTTTGGGTTGTAAGGATGATTTTGATGGATGCGGGAGGAATTAGATGGTTAGTAGAGCCCCAAAGCTCGATCCCATAAGTCCATATGGGCCTGATAATGGTAACATATATGAGCTTTTTGTAATAGAGTGGAAGTTTTGAACATTTGTCAAGTAAGTGTTGTAGTAATCGGTATCTACGAGCATACATGCATGCAGATCTAAATAAGTAATTAATCTAAATGTGGCCGTAATTAAATAAAGAAATATATTTTTTAATTTTTTTTTGGTAATAAAAATACTGCTATAAATACTCTTAAGAAAGGTGATTTACACAAAAACAGTCTTTTAAAAAATTATATATTCGCGTATCTATACGTTCTATATTATCTGTAAAAAATCTGGTGCGGGCAACACACGACTTTCACTTACCTCCATTTTTAAAATCAATGAAAGAATATCCAAATACAGTTAGAGATTACAGTATAGTTATCTTAAATATGAAATTTCAGTTTCATAGGACTTACCGTTTCCGCCCGGGAGTTACCACACACACACACATAGACCTTTTTGCGGGACTTGGTTATTGAACTCAGGGGACCCTAAAACGTGTATTTCCGTTGAACACTGGAATTCGAAAATTTTCACGATCGCAATACTTCCCCTTACTATATATAGTAAGTGAATGTAAATGTTTTTAATAAAACACATGTCATCTATAGAAATTCAATTGAATTAATTCTTTATTAGTTTCACTCATTTTATCTCTATCTGTATTTGAAAATTCCTTAATAGATTTTAACAACTGCGGTAAGTGAAAGTTGTGTGTTGCCCGTACCGATTTTTTTTTGTTAACCAATAGTGTAAAACATCTTGCTTGAAGGTTTTTTAAATTTAAAAAAATACGTTGTCAACCCTAGTAATGGTTGAGCTATGAATTGGCTGGATTTAATCCAACAAGTAACAGTTTGAAAGTATATTGAAATGAGATAGGTATTTGAAAAAGATTGACGATTTTCTCGTATTAAGGCTCCCGTGTCTGACTTCATATTCCTAATCACCCTACATTGCCAAAGAAATGGTCATTGCTAGGAGATTGACAGAAAGAAAAAAAAATAAAAGGAGAAAGCTGGACTGGGGTTGGTATTGGAAACACGTAAGGGGAGAGAGGCCGTATTGAAAACAAGCCAGCACAGGGATTGCAAGAGCCGGCACCCTGATGCATACGAACAGGTTTTCTTCTATTTCCGCAACTGACTAAGGGAATTTTCACTTAGGGGGGGAGCCCACTCACTCCATATAAACTACTAACTTGGAAAATTAATGCTCTTTCCGTGAGTCCCGATTTTGTAGCGTATTTTTTATCTTGTCCCCCTCCTGTCCTCATTTTCCACCTCCATGTCATTCCTCGGAATCATATTTCCAATATGGCGAGTGTGCGAGAAGGAATCGGAACAGCTTGCTATATATACAGTTTTTTATTTTTAGATTTTTCTATTTATTAAGTTTATTAATTAATTTCAAAATTCAATCCATATATTACATGGATTTCATTTTTATTGAGTGATTTTACAATCTGCCCTGATTAGGACATTTATAATAGCGATCAATTACAACATTCGTACAATATATACAAAGCAATAAATTTATAAAATAATGATACAATATTCATTTTAAGAAAAACATAATGACCAGCATCGCTTTCTTGTTTCCAAATTTACCAAAATATTAATAACGACTTGAACAAACAATGAAGTGAGACTAAGAGATGTCATAACGTTCTAAAAATTAAGATGATAAAAAAAGTCATACTTGTCACTTTTTTCGTAAAATAGTAAACTATAATGATTTGACAAATTTTTTTTTTTTTTTTTTTTTTTTTTTTTTTTTTTTTTTTTTTTAGGAGATAGATAACAGTGTTTTATTCTCAAATTTTACTTCTTTCTTTAAAATGTTTTCAGAACATAGAATAGTAGGTACACCGTCTGCCAGGAATTTGGTATACGTATATATTCTTAAAGCCAAACAAAACTTACTTTTAATAATACAAAAAAAAAAAAAAAAAAAAAAAAAAAAAAAAAAAACAAAGATTAGGCATAATGTATAATAACAGTGCGAAAATCAACTTGAGCTTTGTTTTTAATGTATAATTAAGAATTATTTCTCATAAATTATTCTATGTTTATTTATTTATTATATTTACATTATTTTATTAAAAATCATTTATTGCTTAATACACATATCATGTATATAAATAACGTGTACCAACACTTTCCATTTTTTTTCATCCATCTCATAAGCCATGAGATAACCGTGGGTCAACCGAGAGTGGCCTATACGAAGTCGCGCGAGCACAACCTCTTCGCGTCGAGACTGCCGGCAGGAGGACCCCAAAGGTCCTCACGGGGCCGAATATGGCGAAGCTTGTTGTTCCCGAGGGCCGCCCACTGCCGCTGCCAGCAACCCAATATGCTCGATCGAATTGAAGTGACAAGGTCAGGCAGGCTCACACCTTGAAGTTCAAGACACCCGGAAACCGCTACCTGCCGCTAAATCAGCACGATCCCACAATGTCTCAGAACCCAGAAGAAAACAATGTTGAAAAGGATGCAAGTGTGGTATGAATTCTTTGGATGATGTAGTCAGAGGATTATATGTTACGGAGAAAGGAGAGAGAGAGAATCCATGGTTTGAAATTTATGATTATTAGTTCCCCTCTCGTTAAAAAAAAAATTTCTTTTTAATTCTATTTGATTTCATCTTTTATATAGTCAACAGATTAAATATTACAGTTAATCCCAAGAAGACCGACTGTATTATTTTTTCTTTCCAGAAGAATAAGCGCCGTCTACCGAAGACCTACGAGGTAGCGGGAATCAAAAACAAGCCGGCCAATAGAATCGTTTACCTGGGCATCACCTTAGACAGGCACCTCAAATTGTCTAAACACTGCCTCAAAAAGATTAGCTCGGCTAGGACCAAGTCCTATCGACTAAATCATTTACTAACGTCGCCGAATCTATCCCGCCTGAAAATATTAATCTATAAATCATTAATTAGACCGGCCCACCTATACGGAGCACCGATGCTAATTAATATATCACCAACCATAGCAAAAAAGCTCCAGCAGTTTTAAAATGGAGTACTGAGACTAATAGTGAGGCATACTTCTCTACAGAGGACGAAGACAGACCAAACACACGACACCTTCGAACTTCCGACTGTGACAGAGTTCATCTCCCGGAGACATATCAAATTCTTTGATAGTCTCCGGTACTGCACGAACCCACTGTTTAACACACTGACTCCGATAGGACGGCCACAGCGCTGGCAAGACTATGTACGAATCCTCAGACTAGACTGAGAACGATAACTCGATCTGACTCAGAAAGACTAGTGAGCCCCATCACTAGACGTGACTCCCATTCGCTCCCATATACCGAAAATTTTTGTATCCTCTCTCCCCTCTTATAATGCATGTAATGCAGAAAAAGAGATCCCATATTCCTTCCTCTATTTCCGATTTACAACCCCAAATCCCATGGGGCTTAGAAAAAAAAAAAAAAAAAAAAAAATAAATATATATATATATATATATATATATATATATATATATATATATATATTGTTTGATCAGTTCTCGACTGTTGATAATTTAAGTTTGTGTTGTTCTTAGGTTTCAGTCAATGAATAAACAATTTTATCTATACGACGTTTCGAGAAATTTTTTGTTCTCATAATCATGCCTTAACAGTGGAAAAACAAAAAACATAACATTAATATTATTATACAATAATTAATATATGATGTTATTGTTAGAGATATAAAAAAGAGTACATTGAACAATGAATAATCATACAGTAGGTACATAGATATTTTAAATTAGGATTTACATTAAAGATATTCCAAGATATTCCAAAAATAGTCCAAAGATATTCCAAGATAGTCCAAAATTGTAAGTAATTTTATAATATCTTTAATGTAAATCCTAATTTAAAATATCTATGTACCTACTGTATTAATATCCATTGTTCAATGTACTCTTTTTTATATCTCTAACAATAACATCATATATTAATTATTGTATAATAATATTAATGTTATGTTTTTTTTTTTCCACTGTTAAGGCATGATTATGAGAACAATAAATTCTCGAAACGTCGTATAGATAAAATTGTTTATTCATTGACTGAAACCTAAGAACAACACAAACTTATATATATATATATATTAAAATATATATATATATATATATATATATATATAATATATATATACAACCGGACACCAAACAGCAAGAAGCGAGCCCCGTCGCAGATATACTTCATTTTGAAAATCATTTTAAAACTTTTAAGTACTCCGCAATTCCTTAAAATGTATGCAAGATACAGAAAAAGGATTAATCAGTTACGAAAAAGAAAAATTAAGAATTCTAAATTAAGGGGATAAGAAAAAAAAAAAAAAAAAATAGTCAACATGAAAGTCAAATTTTACAAAGTAAATGATGTGTCGGCGCCGATAAGGGAGATGATTAATTCTTACCTTAAATTTTGTTTGGCTAAAGCCGTTATTATCCATCTGATTCTTCCGTTTTAACACTCACACGAAGTCCTCATCAAATATATAGTCCAAATTACCCTCCAAAAGTTTCAGGACAAGAACTAGAATTTCTCCCGAAGAACAGTCATATTTGGCAATTTGAAGTTCCCTCCTTCAAAACGAAGGTTGAATGTTTTATAAAAACATGCTAGACAGTATTTTTCAAAATTAATATATTCACATGAAAAATGAAAGTCAGGTTTTGATGATTAAATTTAGATCAATAATCAAGAAATTTTTTTTATCTTAATCAATAAATATAGTTTTGCTCGAAATTGCAGCCCTGGTAAGTTCTTCCTTCATCTTTCTCTATTTGAACTATTATAAAGCAGAAAAACATAATAATATATAAAAGGTGATATTTAAGGAAAAGTCGAATCTAGTGCACGAGGAGGGTGCGATAAAGAACTCGGCGTCTTTGAGATCAGACAACTATATATTGGATTTTTTCGGAAAAGCGGATTTTCCTTCCCTTAGATCCCTTGTAAAACTTTAGTGTCAAAACCTGGTTTATATTCAAATTCCGAAAAAGAATGTTTTATGAGTTAATTTTAACTTCACAAAACTTTACTTACACTATATTTTATAATTTTTCCAACTAGCTATTCATCTAACTGTCATTATATTACGCACTTTTCGTTTCTCTTGTATAAGTAATCTCTATTCGAAAAACTTCTGTTTCGACGTCTAAATTCAATTAATTCTTTTGATATTATTCCAAATTTCCAGTATGGCTTTAAACAAAATTATTCTACAATACAACGGTGTTACCGATTGGTTGATTATATTTCTTTTTCGTTAGAATCAAAACATTACTGTCCGAGAGTGTTTTTGGATATGAGTCAGGCCTTTGACAGAATATGGCACGATGGTTTGCTCACTAAGTTAAAAACATTTCTCAATCCAACGTATCATTTAATTTTACATTCGTACTTAAAAGATAGGTTTTTCCGTGTAAGAGTAGGTTCTGAGTTCTCTAATATTAAACAAATAAAAACCCAACAATTTTTAATATATATTGCTCTGACATCCCACAGCATCCACATACACTCTGAGAACAGGCATTACATAAACTAAAAGGATTGTTTAAAAATATTTATTTATTGAAATTTACGACTGTATTAAACAAATATAATAGGTATATGAATTTTAAATATACATGACATAAAAATGGCTTATGATTGAACTACACATTCACTATTTTAAGCGAATAGGTCCCAAGGCCATCTTTCTTTCAGGTTGTCAGGAATAAGTAATGGATATTGGTTTGCAGGGGCAGAGAGTTTGGGGCGAAAAGAGGTATGTCTGTTTTGGGCTAGGTCTACGACAAATGGGATGTCAAGTTCATTATGGATGAGTAATTTGTGACAAAATAAGAGGCATTCAGGATTTCGGACTGTAAGGATACAATTTGGGAGGTTGAAATGAGAGCATGCGACAATAAAAAACGCCTAAAAAACGTAATCACAAGACCCGAAAAGACAATTAAAACCTCTATAACAATAAAAAATATTAAAAGTAAATGCGAATTGAAATACGCATCAGCGATAAAAGATACAGCTCAAAAAACATAATCATAACCACCCGAAAGCACATTAATTATCCCTATATCAATAAAAAACATTAAAAGTAAATTGCAGTTAAAATAAGTGTGAGCGATAAAAAACATAGTTGAAAAACGTAATCACAAGCCCGAAAACACAATTATCAATAAAATCAAGATCAAAATGGTGTGACTGGGCTTGAATGCCGATATTTTAAATTTTCTTCATCTAAAGTACATTTAGTTCTGTAGATTATATAAAAATAACTATATTATCTTATTACCATTGATAAGTAACAGCTAAATAAGCAAGTTGAGCGAATTTGATAAACAACTAAAGGAGAAAACTGGAAAAAAATAAATGTATGCAATTTTTTGTTTTTGAACATAACAACAGTAATATAGACGTATAATATATCGTTAGAAGAGAAAGATTTCAGAAAAAATATAATCTTATACATAAGCTTGTAAAAGTTAATGAAGAGTAATAAATAGCCGATAAAACGAACTGATTATTTTAGATTATAATATAATAGAGTTTTTAATAAAACACATGTTTCTAGATTAATTCTTTAATGTTTTCACTCATTTTTATCTTTAACTGTATTTGAAAATTCCTTAATCGATTTTAAAAAAACGGAGGTAAGTGAAAGTCGTGTGTAGCCCGCATCAGATTTTTTAGGACATAAATTATGTGAGAGACAGTTTTAATTCTGACACAAGATAATTTATAAATAACCACTATTTTGTACTACTACTATTATTATATATTAGAGATTTTCAAATGTTTTCATATCATTGCATGGATTTTTCGAATACGTGTTAAAACCGATTTCAATCCGAATCATCACATCCGATCATATCACATGTCAAACATCCAATGTATTAAAAACAAAATATCAGACTTTTTTTTTTAGCCGTTTTCAACGAATTGTATGCTCACGTAACGAATTTTTCTTATCATACTTCTGGGGAAACCTGTTTTCCTGCTTATATTCATAGTATTAAAGGTTAATAAAAATAATAAAGAAATATAAATATCGTTATATGGTTTTGAAAAATAAAAATCATTAATCTTTTTCCGAGATATTCAATTTAAACATTTTAAAACCCATCCGCATTTAGCCGTTTGGAAGCAGGTATGCTTCTGACATTTAAATAATATATTTTTCTTAAGGATGAACATCATTATTCTTATTTTATTACTTTTTTTTTCTAAAATACATTTGAAAAGCGGTTGTGAAGTCTAGGGATAATAACCAAATGAGGGTACTACACAATTTGTAAATACTATATCACTTACTGTTCATCTTTGGCACCTCGAAGAGGTCTCCACTGACCAACTTAAACATCGAATTGAAGTGCCTCCTACCTTCCATACGTAGAGAATATTTCCTCGGAACTTACCTCTACCAAGTCATTAACTCCTAACATCCTCCATGCATTGACAGTATCCTACAATTCAAATCCTCAATTCACTTACTTGAAACTAGATCCCGCCATTCTGAATTTTACATTCCTACCAATATAACTGAATGTTTTGATAATTCCTTTCATATCCGCTCTGCAGCCCTCTGGAATTCCCTCCCTAATCATATTCGCCAGGCTTCTTTCCTTCTCTCATTAAAATCACATCTTTCCCAACACCTTCCAGCATTCCAAAAAGACGCACACTAAATGTAAAATTGTAAATCCTCTTTCCTACTTTCAGCGTAAGACAAAATTATTTATTTTACCAAAATCCTAGAGTTATGGAATGATTAATTTATTTTATTTATTTGAAAATTGTTAAGCTCTATCATCTTATAAGAGATATTGTTCGCTTGTTTATATTACCCATATTTTTTATATATTTATATAAAAAGGTTTTCTAATATATTTTTTTTTTTCAAGTTCGTGAATAAAAATTTATTTCATTGGCATCTCGGCTAGACATGTATATGCTGAAGTGTATATTTACTGTACGACATTGTTATTCTTAAGGAACACAGCCCCAGAATAAAGTTATTATTATTATTGTTACATAATATAACATATAGAGGGTTTATTTTCGACTGTTGAGGTGATAATAAGGAGAAATAATGAAAAATAAATATTTGCTCCGATTTGGTGCTTCACTTGCATGTTACTCACTGCCATGATGATGGTTCGCAAGTTTGCACCGAAATGTCTGCAGTATTAAAAATGCTTTTCCACTAGACTGAGGAGTCACATAAATCATAATTTTCGAATTTTTTTCGGATTGGTTAAGAACCTATCTGTATGCTACTTCTGTTTACTTTCACTTACTATATATAGTAAGGGGAAGTATTGCGATCGTGAAAATTTTCGAATTCCAGTTTTCAATGGAGATACACGTTTTAGGGTCCCCTGAGTCCAAATAACCAAGTCCCGCAAAAAGGTCTGTTGTGTGTGTGTGTGGAAATTCCCGGGCGGAAACGGTAAGTCCTATGAAACTAAAATTTCATATTTAAAACAACTATACGCCCGAGAAGTGAAAAAACTTTTTTCATCAAAATGAGCTTACCCGAAGAGGCACTTTATAGTAGGCATTCTGCACCTTTTTTCGATTTTCTCGAAAACGGTTCCGACGATTTTGATTAAACTCGCTATATCGATGTAAAATTTAATGGGCTTTAATATCATATAGGTTTTATTCTAATTAAAATGGTCTGACAGAGCTTAAATGCCGATATTTTAACGCTGATGATAAACAGATAAATATATAAACTGAATAAATTCGATACCCAACTAAAGGAGAAAAACGGAAAAAATATTTTTTTAATGAAAATTTTCGTTTTTGAACATAAGAGCAGTAATATACATGTATGATATACCGTTGGAAAGCTAAAGATTTTAGAAAAGATATTATATCATACACAAGCTTTTAAAAGTTAATAGAGAGTGATGAAATGAACATAAAACTAACTCTGTTTTTGAAAATTCTTTCATTGATTTTAAAAAAGGAGGTAAGTGAAAGTCGTGTGTTGCCCGCACCAGATTTTTTATATATTTTTTCGTAACAAAGATCATTCATTTTCATTCTTTTACATTCCCCAAGGAAATTTCCATGAGAAACATATTGACAATATAGGTTTAGCGGAAAGGTATTCCATGCTGATCCCCCTTGCTGGAGGTGCTACTCCAGGGCTGGAAGGAGATGAGGGCAGTTATACTCGCCAAAATAAGGATATTTATGGCTTTCTTTGACCGCCCTGGAGAGATTTATCCTCGGAGGGGCCGAGGTTCCAGGTGTTCTCTTGACCTCCTCCAACTTTTTTGTATCCCTCACTTTTTATTCATGGGTTTACCCCTGCCTAACCCCTACCGGCTACCTCTTGACTTTGTATAATATCCTTTCTTTTCCTTTTATTTTTCCCGAAGAAAGCCTTTTCCGAATCCATTTAGCGCTCGTGGAGACCAGATGGTATCCTTTCGGCGCCGTATTCAAATCCTCTATCCCCGGGGGGCGGTTTTCTTATTTATCGCTCTTTCTCGCCTGCGCCGAATATCGAACTATGAATACAGGAATCTACAGGTCATTATTAAAATACGACGACTAATTATTGCCAAGGTTTACATTGAACCAGATTTCTCTCTGTTCAACTGGAGAACCCAATAGTTTCGAATTTTTGTAACCTTGAATCTTTGTGTGAGAAATAATAATAATAATAGGCTTACCGAACACGAAGGTTCGATGCCGATACCACCATATTCCGTTTACACAGACTCGTCCAATGTTCTCCGTTCAAGCCCATCACAATCCTCCTATCGACGCTTCGGCCTACCAGTCGGATCAGCAAATACCAACTTTCTCGGAATCCGTTCCTCACCGAGCCCAAAAATTTAACAGGCCCATTTGAGTCTCCGCGACGCTATCAACTCAATTATATTCACAGGATACAAGTTCCGCAATTCCGCGTTGTGCAGCCTTCTAAACTCCCCAGTGCCCTCATCTCTCTTCAAACCTAATATTTTACGCAGCACCTTATTTTCGAAAACCTTAAGCCGTTGTTCATCCTTCAAAGTAAGCGGCAACGTTTCACATCCGTAAAGAACCGTTGGAAGAACAATAGTTTCATAAATTCTAACCTTTAAGTTTATAGATAGAAGCCGTGAGCTAAGTATTGGGTTGATGCAAAATTAATGCAGGTTTTTAGTAGGTATTGTAAATACGCCATATCTTTACTTTAACCATATATATTTAATCAAAATAATTTCCATCTGAATCAATGCACTTTTGCCAACGTTCAACAAGCTTTCTTATTCCACCAGAAAAAAAAATCCGAATCCCTGGACTCAATGAAATCACGAAAAGAATTTTCAATGTCGTCCTGGTTTTGAAAAATTTTCTCCCTCAAAAAGTTGTCCAGATGCCTGAAAAAGTGGAAGTCTGTAGGAGAGAGGTCAGGTGAATAAGGCGGATGTTGGAGAACTTCGTAGCCCAACTCGTGCAGTCGTCGAAGCGTTGGTTGTGCAACGTGTGGTCTGGCGTTATCGTGGAGCAGGATCGGCCCCTTCCGATTCATCAATGCTGGGCAAAGACGTTGCAATTTTTGAGTTCCCAGTTCCGCCGCCATTTCTCGTGTGGTTTTGGTTGGGTCTTCTTCCACTTTTGACCTCAGCTGGTCGTTGTCCAGAGCAAGATGACGGCCCCGACCTTCCTTGTCTTCGAGGTCGAAATCTCCTCTGCGAAACTTCTGGAACCAACGCTGCACCGTGCACTCATTAATAGCCCCCTGACCCCACACTTCATTAATATTACGAGCCGTTTGCGCAGCGCTGCGCCCTAATTTAAATTCGTAAAAATAAATTTGACGAAAATCGCACTTTGACATTTTCGATTCAAGACCTTTGAACACACTGAACAAAACGATTTTACTAAACAAATTCATGGTGAAAGAGAGGGTATTAGATAAGGTTTGTTTTGGTATAATAATGATCAATGTTAGGATTAGCTTTGTTTACACAATTGGAATTAAGATATTGCAATAGAGGAAACCTGCATTAATTTTGCATCAACCCAATAACTTGGCAACTGAATAATAACACGCATTTCCCACCTTTAACCGGAACTTTATTTCTTCCTGGATTTCAGTTTTTCTTGTTATCATTGAACCTAAATACTTGAATTTCTCAACGTGTTCAAAAATATGCCCTGATATATCACCAAGATCGCCATCGTTTCTGCTACTAATAATATATTTCGTATTATCGGCATTTAATTCGAGTACTATTTCTTTACCGGTTTTTATTAAAACACTTGTATTTAGTTGTATGGTTTCCTTGTTTTCACCTAGCAGTACCAAATCATTGGCATACCCTAAAACCGCAATCTTGTCACCCATATTTAAGCCTTTCTCGGTACACATAACCTTTTCTATGACATATTCTAAAGCGATATTTAATATATATATTAATCTTAAGGTCGTAAGTCTCATGGGGTTGAAATAAAGAACTAAAATTAATAAACAGGACCTTAACTGGAAACCATACTCAGTTTTTGCGATTTGGATTATTTATTAAAAAAAACAAAAAAACATAATTTTATCTCTCCATTGAATAAACAATATTTTATTTGGAGTTATAGCTGGACTAACGAATTGACAGCGATATTATCCCTCTACTCCGGGAATCACACCTCCTCTCTCCCAACATCGCTTAACAATCTCTTACTTCATATTTTTCAATCCTAAAACTTTATTAACCTTTTGAAAAAGAAGTTGGTTGGAGTTGTGGTCATCAAGTTATCAAATTATTAGTGTTATAATTATTTGATTGTGTGCCGTTTACAAAAAAAAACGCTATATGACGAGTATTTTGTGGTAATCTCATTGAGTAAAGTTAAAAAAAAAAAATATTATTGTGAGATCAAGTCTCCTTAGAACAAATACAGTGAAAACGAAATGCTTATGGTCTAGTTAGTTACTTTTAATAAAATGTATCAGTAATTCAATACATCAATAAATCTTTGCATACTTATACACACGCGGAGCACCCACTTATATATACCCATATTTATACTATAAATACCTATATTTTACAATAGACGGTTTTATGTTTGTGTAAATAACGGCCGGCCTTTTCCAAGGATCCTGCCTTTCGCCAACTTTATTTAAACGCTGATGATACAGCCCTATATACATCATCATATCGCATCGATACCATAGTTAACAGATTGCAGCTAAACTTAAAAAAAATCAATAAATATTGCAATATGTGGAAATTAAAAATAAATGCAAACAAGTCAGAAGCTATAGTCTTTACTAAGCGCAGACAGAGCATAAACCATCACCTTTTATTAAACTCAGTCCACATTAACTGGTCTAAATCAGTTAAATACTTAGGCATAACTTTAGACAAATCGTTAACTTATACCGAACATATCAATAGAAAATCCGAAAAAACAAAAAAAATGTATTTATAAAATGTTCCCATATTTTAATAAAAATTCCAGTTTAAGCACTCAGAACAAACAAACTACTACTGTATAAAACAGTCATACGTGCTCAGATCTGTTATGCATCGCCCGTCTGGAGCTCGACTTGCAATACCAATTATAAAAAAAATAGAAACAATACAAAATACATGTATGCGAATCATCAACAACTACCCACAATATACTAAAATTTCAAAAATGCTCTTTGAACTAAATGTTCCAACATTAAAACAGTATATCTACACAGTAACCAAAAACTATTTTTATAAAACCACAGCGTCTGAAAACCCATTAAAACTAGAAATTGGTAATTACAACAAAACATCACTAAAACGCTACACGCACAAAAGAACCAAACATGTACTTTTAAACTAATATTGTAATTTATATTGTGTAGGTTTTTTTGTTTGTTTTTTTTTGTTACTTTTTCTACTGTCTTAAACAAAATATTGTATGATAATTAGTAAATTCAAAGGATGGTTTAAACTCTGTTATCATGAAAAAAGGTTCACTGAAATCATGAAACCAAACATATTTGTATTGAGTGTACATTGTAAATATTATGCAAATAAATAAAGTATCTATCTACCTATATTTTACAATGGAACGGAAATTTGAGATTCAAGTACATACTTGAAGTGTTGGTGTTTAAAAGAAGACAGAGAGGCGGTTTTACGGATAGAGATAGGTAGGGAATTCCAAAATAATGAACAGCACACTAGAAAGGATTTGCGAAAGAATGTAGTTCTATGTGATGGGAGATAATATTGATTGATTGGGTTCTAGTGTTCAACGAATGGATCTCAGAGCGGAGGATGAGGAGTTCAGTTATATCGGAAAGTTTTATATTTTTTAAGGATTGGAATAGGTAAAAACCATGGAAATATTGAAATCGAACAAAAGGTAAAGTCACTTTTACTCTGTACAATATCAAGAAATATGGTAACGTATACGTGATTCAAAAATAAATCTTTTAAAGAAATTCATTAGACGTTTTAATAGTGGGAGTCCACTCGACAGGCCTGATCTAAGTGCTGCGAGGTGTGCCTCAAGGAGGGCCCTTGTCTATTCAACCTGACTATAGATCATCTGTACCACGACCTGTGTGAGGAAGAATTCACCAAAAGATTTGGTTAGCATTTGAGTGGAAACCAAGAAAATGTGGTCCTCGCAGGGATTAGTGGGCGACCAGGCTGTTTCGGCTAGGGACAAGGGTGCTGCTGAGATAATTATTAATAGCACTCAAAGAATACTTGCCGAGGTTGGTCTGACCATTAACGCACACAAAAGTATAGGTGTTGCATTAAAAATAGGGGAAGCTGCAGTCGACGACGCTCTCTCTTGAGAAGGAATGAGATTCCTGCGAAGGATAGTTGGAAAAACAAGAAGGGACTCCGTTAAAAACGAAGTCATTAGGGAAGAATTGAAAGTGGTGGCACTGAAGGAGACAATAGAAGAACGCCAACTACGCTGGTTTGGGCACGTGTGCAGACTCCCAGAAGACAGAAGAGTGAAATGGTTCATGGAAGCCAAACCAATAGGAAAGAGAATGGTGGCAGGCCCAGAACTACGTATATGCAGTACCTGGAGGGACTCGGAAGAAAGAGAGGCAAATCAGTAACCCAAATGAAAAACATGGCCATTCAAAGGGATGAGTGGAAGCATGGACTGAGGCTGGTGCTCCACGCTGAAAGGCACTAAGGAGCAAGTGAAAGAAGAAGAAGAAGAATACTTGCGGAGGTTGGTTTGACCATTAACGCACACAAAAGTATAGATGTCGTATTAAATAGGGTAGCTGCAGTCGACGACGCTCTCTCTTGAGAACGGAGACGTTATCCAAACAATAAAAGAAGGAGACAAAATAAAGTATTTGGGATGCACGTCCTCGGGAGAGCTTGTTTTTATTGACCATTTAGTGAATCAACTGAATAACGACTTGGAGAGGGTTCTCTTCCCTACTGAAACCAGAACAGAAGATCAATATTGTCAATCAATACCTGTTCCCGGTGCTTGCATACCCTCTCCAGACTGGGGTCTTAACTAAGATACGTCCTGCGGTGTTGGAAGGAATTGATAAAAATGTCCGCAGGAGTGTCAAGGTCAACATTGGTTCATGGCCCAGCGTCTGTCCAATGTCCCGGATTCCCGTTCCAGTCTATTTTACGGTATAATGAAGAAATTGCTGAATGCCCCGAAAGACTTGATATTGAGCAGGGTGACCGAAGTATGAAAACTCTACGACAGTCAGTAAGAATAGACCAATCGTAGGTGGCAGGGCGTTGGCGTACGACACTTCAAAGATAAGCCGGGAGCCAACTGATATAAATGTGAGAAATAAGTTTTCTCGTTGTCAGAATGCCCTGAAAGTGAAATAACTGCTCCCAGGAGCCATCTGTCGCAATTGTGGAGGGTCTGAACACCTTCCCATATGCTAGTAAATTATCCCAACAATACTTTCTCATCACGCGTCGGTAAGGGTTAAGCAGATTAGAAAAGTTCCTCAGGAAAAAATATTTCACCAGTTTGACGAGGTTCTGCATTGATGCGGTTGTCAGTGAGGTACGCAGACATCGTTGCATTCCCGAAAAAGACAAGTACTGGCAGACGGCTGCCGTTCGATTACAATTATGACCTCAGAGTTCATGAAAGGAGAAGTGAGCCTCTAGTAGACACCTCGTCCCTGAAAAGAACATCCAAGACATTTGGCGAGGACATCTCCGCTGGGCATGGGGGTCTCCCCGGAGTCAATCCTACCAAGATACTGTCGACATCTCGCGTACGTATTAGCAATAGCGGTTCTCATGGAAAACTTATTTTAGCCCTGGAAGCACGTCACTTGCATGCAACAGTGTTTTTTAGGTTTACGAGCATCATATATATGCCCAAAGGAGAGTTATTTCACTCGCAGTATCCAGAAAAAAACTCCTGAAATAATGTTAACTCACAACAGTGGAGAGGGGGAATGTATGTTAGAATTACGATAAATGCTCCCGAAAAAAGTAAATTGCACATGACACAAGTGGGTCTGGACAAACCCTGACAATTCGATGGAATTCATCTGATCTTCTAAGGCAAAACTTATTTAATCTGGGTTACACCAACACTTGCATGTGAGGTTCTGTTCTTATCTTGGTTCATTTATGGACATGTTTAGAGTTAGTTTTCGGTTTTGATGAAATAAAAATTTGAACACAGGGAGTAATTGCTAGTGGTATCCCGTAGTTGATCGTATTAACTGTATGGTTCAAGTCAAAAATGGTTACTACTCACTCCTCCTCCGCTGGGCAAGCACTTATTTAAATAAATAATTATATAACGTAAATACAGACGTTACAATATAAATATATATATATATATATATATATATATATATATATATATATAATATTTAAAAAAAAATTAAATGTATATGCAATATGTCCATGAAGAATTGATAAGTATGCTGTGTTACGAGTATTTTAGCAGCATTGCCAAAAAATAGAGCATTTCTCTCTCTATGATTTCTTTTCACTTATTTATGTTTTCCTCTTATGCTATCCTTCTCTTATTCAGTTATTTATCCACCCGCTCGGACTTAGTCAGTTGCAATATATATTACTTAAAATTTATATTGTTACCAAACAGTAATCTTATTTCTTAATTTATTTTTATTCATTTAAATGCACCAGTTTGTACGGGGCTGGGTGAAGTATATGGTTTATTCTGCGACAGTTGGCACGCAAGAAGAGCTAAGAAATCGGATCGTGGAAACCGCAGTAACTATCATGAACTATCCTGATGCTATGCGAAGAACCAGAGGAGCATGGATTCGTAGTGCTGAATACTGCATTCAACAAAACAGAGGCCCTTTGAACAGTTACTCTAAATGTTATAATTATAATAAATACATGGTAGTGATAAATAATAGTAATAATAAATAAATAGTAATAATAAATAAATAGTAATAATAAATAAATAGGAATAATAAATAAATAGTAATAATAAATAAATAGTAATAATAAATGAATAGTAATAATTAATAATAAATATATCTTTTACCTTTGATATCTGTTAGATAAATGAGTTTGAGATATATGTTATTGGGTTGTTTCACATGAAATGTCCGTTTTTATAGTTTCTGAAATACATAAAGGATTTTGCAGGTCTCTGTTGTTTTCATCCGAATGTTAAGATATTTAAAGTAAACAGTTACTAATCCTCTACCTTTTTATTACAGACATTAGCTTACCAATCAATTACCCACTTTTTAGTATACCTCCAAATATGAACATGGAAACACGCGATTTTCGAGTAATATTTTTGAACAAGTTTAAACTCGGCCATTCAGCAGCTGAGGCCACTAGAAATATTTGCAAGGCCTTCGGGAAGGGAGTGTTAATGAACGGACCATTCGCCGTTGGTTTGCTAAGTTTTCAGCTGGGATACCGACTTGGAAAACTTGCCCCTTCACTTGAAAACGGACATTTCATGTGACACAACCCAATAAAATGAACCTTTTGTTTATTTTGTGTTAGCGAACACATAACTAAATTAGTGCCGTGCAATTATGAAACACCTGTATAATAAGAGATAAGTGAAGTTCTTTGTAGAAAGAAAGTGGTTGGATCTATATCGAAGGAAATCAGCGGTGATGGTGGACACAGGAGCGGATTCTTCCTGCCTCGGTAGAAGCTTTCTCCATTTATTTCTTACCTTCAGAGCTCTCAGACTAATGACAGACAAGACAAGTGTGGGCTCTGTTACTTTATCTGTGGCCAAGTCAGCAAACTTGTTTAGATTAGATGGTTTAGATTAGAAAAAAAATCTTTTTGTTTTTCTATAACGTCAATAAACTTTTATACAAAGTTTTAATAGTATTTCTTTTTGAGACTATAATAACTCGTTTTAGACAATTATTTTTTTGTTTAAAAAGATTAAATGTATTATGTAAATACGGATCGGATGAATGAATCATTAGTGTATATTTGATGCAATTTTTCAAATGCCGTATTTTACAAATTAATAATGTATTCAAATTATAAATATAAATATATATATATATATATATTATTATATATATATAATATTATATATATATAAACTTATGAGCTGGCCAATATAAAACTTAAAAAAAATAAGGAAAAGGGGCACAATAACAACTCACTTGATGGCTAGTCAAATACTGCTTTATTGATTCATATAATCCTCTATATATACTTTTCAAAGTGTTTACATCAGGTGAGTTGGAATTAAGGCTGATAGTCTGCCTTATCAGACCTTAACTTATATATATATATATATATATATATATATATATATATATATATATATATTATATAAATATAAAAAACTTGTACCACTACAACCCATGAAGGGTCTTGGGCTCAGTACATATAGAGATTCGTACTGTTTCTAGGCCAACGGCCGTGCAATGTGCCAGGTTTTTGGTTTTCCCATTTTTGGGTACCCACTTTATAGAGCGCTGGGTCTGCCCCAGGATGGTCTCCATATCCCAGGATCGCCCTCCGGCAGAAATAACAGAATAAATAATATTCCGTCATAACCGGGATTCGAACCCAGGACCCGGAGCACAGTAGGGTAGCGCTCTGTCCACTACACTACGCCGCTCCCAAATATATATATAATTTGGAAAATCACTTAGCATCTTTGTTTCAGTGTTCTTTCAGACTACATATTATCCCAAATTGAAATTTAAAATAATTCGTTTTATATGTATTTATAACGTTAAAAATAATTGTATAATAAATTGTAATTGAGATGTTTATTTAACTACCTTATATCCATTCATTGTTAATTTATTGTATTCTTAAGATTATTCAAAAATGTATCCAAACTCGGACATTATCTACTATAACTATAACATTAGATTGGTTAAGAACCTATCTGTATGCTACTTCTTTTTACTTTCACTTACTATAAATAGTAAGGGGAAGTATTGCGATCGTGAAAATTTGAAAAAATCGGAAAAGATTCCGACGAATTTGATTAAACTAGCTATATCGATGTAAAATTTAATGGGCTTTGAAATCAAGTAGGTTTCATTCTGATTAAAATAGTCTTGGGGCTAAAATGCCGATATTTTAAATTTTCTTCTTCTGATGTACCTTTAATTTTGTAGATTCTATAAAAATAACTATATTATCTTGTTAGCATTGATGAATAACAGCTAAATATGTAAGTTGTGCGAATTTTAAAAACAACTAAAGGAGAAAACTGAAAAAATATTTTTTAAATGCAATTTTTTGTTTTTGAACCTAAGAACAGAAGAATATACATGTATGATATACCGTTGGAAAGAGAAAGATTTTAGAAAAAATATTATCTTATACACAAGCTTTTAAAATTTAATAGAGAATGATGAAAAGCCGATAAAACTAAGTGATTATTTTAGATAATAATATAATAGATTCTTTAATAAAACACATGTTTCTATAGAAATTCCATTTAATTTATTCCTTAATGGTTTCACTCATTTTTATCTCTTACTGTATTTGAAAATTCTTTAATCGATTTTAAAACGGAGGTAAGTGAAAGTCGTGTGTTGCTCGCACCAGATCTTTTTTATACTGTAATGTACTGCTACAATTTCCTAGAGGCAATATTTTATATCAAAATGTTTAAAAATAATTAGAGTCAAGGCGCTGAAAGTTCATGTCATCTCAAATCAATTTAGGAGTGTTCTGGCTATCGACTTCATTTTCTTTTTACCTCCCACTGAATTTCACATCCCATCGGTATTTGTTTGAAAGCTATTTCTGGTATGGATCAATGCTTAATTTTGTTCTTATTGAAATTCTTTTTTGTTCTTTTCGATATCTTCTTACATGACTTTTTCTTGTATGAAATAGTTTTTAGTTTCATACATTATTATCAGAAGTGAATTCACGGCTCATATCAAGGTGGGCAAAATCATCGGAAGAGTAACGGTAAATGCATTTATGTTAAACTCAACCTACTGCTTCTGAAACAAGTATCCAAATCCCCTTTACGTTTTAGGTTAGGGAGTTATCTATACTAATATTACAAAGCTAGAGAGTTTGTTTGTTTGTTTGAACGCGCTAATCTCAGAAACTACTGGTTCAAATTAAAGAATTCTTTTTGTGTTGGATAGTCCATTTATCGAGGAAGGCTATAGGCTATGTAACACCACGCTGCAACCAATAGGACCGAAGAATCAGTCGAAAATCTGGGAAAAACAGAGAAAATTGACCTCGCATCCCAATGATTCCAAATGATTTACCTTTTAATTTTAAAATAATTCAATTTCCAGTTAAGTTATTTTTGGCCGTAACAATTAATTAATCACATGGGCAAGCATGTAAACACGTAGGAATCGACTTACGTCAAGATCGGGTTGCGGAGAAAATCAGTATGTTCTTCTGCCACAAGAAAATAAAACCAAAAATATCATTTACGCAGAAATACTTTTAAATATTAGGCCGTCCGAAAAGTTGATAGGATTATTTTAAATAAAATTTACCTTCTGATTTTTCTACTAAAAATGAACCTGGGTCCCATGTGTCTTTAACTCGGCAAAAGTTATTAAGCTTCAGGTGGGAGGTTTTACCCGCCGTACTTTTCTGACGTTGCTCCTTCGGATTTCCTTCTTTTCCGTTCCCTCGAAAATTTTCTACAGGGGAAATCCTACTCTTCAGAAAATTACGTCAGAACGGACCTTTTACTTTTCTTCAGGAGGAAGGACAGTGGTTTTTAGAAAAAAGGGATAATGGATCTTTCAAGACGTTGGAAAGAGTAATCGCTGACGTTGGTAACTATTTTGTAGATTAAATAAATAAATTTTAAGCTGTTCAATTTTAATTGTTGTCCAAATTTTTCTACGAACTTTTCGGACAACCCAGTATATTCTTTTAATAACGTCTTAATAGCGATCATAATAACTGAAATCGACGCAGACGAAGTCGGCCGCGCAACAGCTAGTCTCAGATAAGTCGGAACATATTTGGGACAAATGATTAAAGCGAAGTCTTGTGAAGAACTAAACTCGTGGAGTATTTAAACTAAAAGCGTTTAAGACCAGCTTCAACAAGTGTCATTTATCACATGGCAACATTAACAACCAGAGCGCCAAACTTATTTGAATTCCGGATTCCTATACACGACTAAACTCAAAGGTCTGTCATTCGCTCATTTCAACAGATAATTTCTGGGTATGATTTCATAATAAACATTTGATTCAGGTAAAAATTTAAAATTTATGCCTGGTGTAAATATTTCGAGACCTGGGGCCTTCCAGGGTACTCTTAATATTATATATATAAAAATCTCATGTCACAATGTTCGTTCGCGATAAACTCTGAAATTACCGAACCGAATTTGATCAAACTTCGTAATTATCTGTTATTTGGTCCAACATAAATGATAGGATAGTATAAAAAAAAATATATTTTTTTCTAAAACGTAAAACAAAATCTGTTTAACTGTGGCAACACTGGTTCTCAGTAAGTAACCTTCCCATATCTTCACATATGTGATTATTAATTCAAATATAAGTGTGTGTTGACTGTTTCTCTGCGTTCGTATTTATAAAGTATACAATCACATTATAGTTTCCAGTTATAATAAAATACATATTACTATAAGTTTCCAGAAAATTTTTATTAAGGATGTATAGTCGACTGTAGAAACTATTATAGGTGGAATAGTCAGGAATCAGTCATCTTTTGAAAAGTTTTTAATTTTGCCAACGTTTCGGCCCAAGCTTGTGAGCCATCCATCATCAGGGCATTACTGAGCCATGTCCAAGCATAAACTGAACATTTTATCATAACTCAACATTTTATTTAACAACAGTTTATGCTTGGACATGGCTCAGTAATGCCCTGATGATGGCCCAGAAGCTTGGGCCGAAACGTTGGCAAAATTAAAAAATTTTCAAAAAATGACTGATTCCTGACTATTCCACCTATAACAGAAAAATTTTAAGTACTCATTTGAATAACTTGCAATGAGTTATGAGTTGCAAAGGAATTATGACGATATAGAACGGTCATATTTAAAAGATAGAACGATATTATTGAATAAATTGGATGTGGCTACTTGGTACTGGTATGTAATTGTAACATTGAGTAAATAAAAATTGATATCTCATATGAAATAATAATCTTTTATTTGTCAACAACAGAGCAGTTCATTGCTATTCTCATGCATATGTTTCATATAACCTCATTCAACATAGGCACTATCAACATTTTTCGTAATTTATAGCGATTTTAATTTAAATTATTTTATTTAACAAATTTTATTCACCAAACCGCAAACAAAGATAAATAAGTGTAGTTTTTGTTCTATTTGTGCAATGTGCCTCGATATTGGAAACAAGATATTTATAGTTGTATTAGATTAATTATAGCAATAGGTTAAGTTGTTTTTAAATCACTTTCCTAATCAACCATAATTCTAACTTTAGTCTAACAAGTTTGCCATTTAATTCTGTTAAATATACAATAGCGATCCAGCTAAAGTAGGCATACCCAAAATTACTCAATATACTTTAGCTGTAACGTAATCGTAGCATACAGTCACGTTTGTAACATAACTGTGATTGATACACATTGATCCAACGTGTGAGAATATTTTAACTTGAAAAAAACTCTGATAAATGTAATTGTTAAAAATATAATGATTATATTTCTTGAAAATGTATGCGTCTTTGTTGTGACTAATGGTAATAATTCGTAATATACTTGAAACAAAAACACTTCTTTATTGATATAATTAAAAGTTATAACAAGATTAATAGGTTATTGCAAGGAGGTTTAAGATACAACCGATAATCGATTTTAACAATAGTTACAATAGTCCTCCCACGCTAATTCGGCCAACCACGTAGTCGTTCAGATACTTTGGTGGGCGAGTTTGGCGGCTTGATCTTCGAAGTTCAGGAGCTTGATCTTGTCTTAATCCTTCGAGATTTGGAGCTTCAATTTCGTCCGCAACAGTAGGGTCTGCCGTGTCCTCTTGCGGATGGGCTGGAGCAGGCAGAGGAGGATACAGCACCTCTGGATATTGATTGTTTTGGCAGGCATCTTCTTTTGGATTGGTGATTTCCTCGTGGGCAAATGTGACACATTTCTTTTCTACTCCTGTTCTTCGGAGCTGGTTTATGTGCCTTTTGAAAGAGTAGCCGTTGTCTAATGTGACAATATAGTGTAGACGACCAAGCTTTTTGCCAATAACACCAGGTCGCCACTGTTGCTTGTTGTTTGTATAATATCGAGCTTGTACTCGGTCCCCCACCTTAAGTTGTCTCGCTAGCTCCTTTGGTTGTGAATGCTGTTCAATGGTTGCAGGCTTAAGAGCGTCCAGTTGGATTCTAATCTGACGATTAAGGAAAAGCTCACTAGGCGTTTTTCCGTTAATGAGAGGTGTCGCCCTGTACCTAAAAAGAATCTCTAGAATTTTCTTTTTCATAGGGAGATGTTCGTTTTCCATAGCAGCTAACCTGTGTTTTAATGTCTGAACATTCCTCTCAGCGAGTCCGTTAGTTGCTGGATGACCCGGTGCGATGAACCTTTGAGTGATTCCAGCAGCTGCACAGAAGTTCTTGAATTCCTCACTTGTGAAAATTGTGGCGTTGTCACTCACCATGACGTCTGGGAACCCATTTCGTGCAAAAACCTCTTGCATTAGATCGATGGTCGATGATGATGTTGGAGCAGTGTTGCTCGGACAGATTTCCGCCCATCTTGATTTTGCATCCACCATTATAAGGAAGTGGTGATTTTGATATGGTCCAGCATAGTCAATGTGTATGCGCTGCCAATTTTCTTCTGGCTCCATCCATGGGTGAAGAGGAGCTTTAGGTGGGCTGTTTTGGACCTTCGCGCAGTCAGGACATTCCCTAACTGCTCGCTCTATGTCCTTGTCGATTGATTTCCAGTAGACATAGCGTCGTGCCAACTGCTTCATTTTTGTTGTCCCGATATGGGTTCGATGAAGCTCATGAAGAACGGCTGGTTGCAATGGAAGTTGGAGATTTAGCTCATTGACCATGTTTCGAGGTAAAAATGTGTATGCTGAACCCGTGTCAACTTCAAACTTAACGATTTTGTCATTGACATCTACAGTTGCATAATAGCGAGTAATGTTTTGAGAATGGTCTACGTTTTGATAGATGTCTAATATATGACTAACACCATAGCAGTGAAATGATTCAGATTTGGAGGTTTGATTTGAGGACGATGGTGTTGAAAATGTTAAGATTTGATTGGCTGTCTCTGATTTATCTTTTTTATTGAGAAGCGATCGAATGCATACCTTTGCGACGTGCCCGGATTTCTTGCATGTCTGGCATCTTAGTTTTGATTTTTCGGTGCGACAGTCATTTGATAGGTGGTTATCTTTGCCGCAACGCAAACAGCAGCCATCAATGCCGAGAGAAGCAAAATCAATTTTAGATGAACGAGAGTTTGATTGAGACCTACCCTTAGCACGTGAACGCTGTGGGTTTGACTCAAAACCAGAAAGCTTCTTTTCGTGAGTGATCTTATTGATATCCACAGATTGTTTTGGAGCGATAGTTCTAGAGTTGATTTTGGAAGCTTCAAGTGCGATGGCCTCAGTAACAATATCTTTGAAGGCAGTTTTTGTTGATCGCAAGACATTCTCGCGAATGTAATCATCTTTGAGACCCCTTACAAATTGAGCACGCAAGAATATATCTGCAATTGATACTTTGCAGTCACATGGTGAAATAAAGTTACAGTCACTTATTTCTGACCTGAGTGATGTAACAAATTCTGCAATTGTTTGATTTTCCGGCTGGTACATTGATAAAAATTTATGTTGGGCAACAAGCTCGTTTTGAGGAGGGGAAAGATGGTCCTGAAGCAATTGGGTTAATTCTTCAAAAGTATGATCAGTAGGCTGTTTAGGAGCACCTAGAGCTCTAATCATTTCAAAATATTTTGAACCAATGGAGTTCAAAAGCAGCCTAGCACAGTAAGGTTTATCAGTTATAACCCCCTTCATGGTAAGGTAATTTTCGAACCGTTGTAGATATGTTTTAAAGGATTCCCTGTTAGGGTCGAAAGCCTCGAAATTAGGAACTAGAACTGAATTCAACCCCGTTGCTGCGCTATCTCCACTGAGGTTACCGGCTTTTGATGAGAGTTGAGACGATTGCTGCGTTAATTTCACCGTGTTGATAAGTTGGGTAATTAAAGAATTTTGTTGCTCCATAAATATTTTAAATTGAGCGGGATCCATTATGCCGAAATGTCTATTGATTAAAGAAAATAACTAAACAAAAATTTAGGCTCGAATGATACTTTTAACTTGAATTGAAAGTTCAATTAATAAAGAGATGTATTAATAAATCTCACCTTCTGGCTAATAGGTAATTTATCTTGATGAGTAGAAATGTTTCACCTCGTCGCCAAATTTGTTGTGACTAATGGTAATAATTCGTAATATACTTGAAACAAAAACACTTCTTTATTGATATAATTTAAAGTTATAACAAGATTAATAGGTTATTGCAAGGAGGTTTAAGATACAACCGATAATCGATTTTAACAATAGTTACAATAGTCTTATAATAATAGAGTGATTGTTGACCGTTTTGAATTCATGGTGGAGAAGTTGGTTGAGGGTGCAGCCACCAAGAAAACAAACTAATAAGAAAAAAATAAAGGAAGTGTTTTTTATTGGTAGTTTCTTTGTTACCACATCCCCAAACAACTGCTTCATCATATTCATTTTATAGTCACTACTCATAAACGCATTTATGCAAATTTAAATAAAGACAAAATAAAATATCGGCGAGCGAATCCGCGGGTTACAGCTAGTTAAATATATAAAAATCTCGTGTCACAATGTTTGTTCACGATAAACTCTGAAATTACTGAACCGACTTTGATCAAACTTCGTAATTATAAGTTATTTGGTCCAACTTAAATGATAGGATAGTTATTATTACTATTCTAAATGGTTGAAAAATATATTTTTCTAAAACGTAAAACAAAATTTGTTTAACTGTGGCAACACTGGTTCTCAGTAAGTAACCTTCCCATATCTTCACATATGTGATTATTAATTCAAATATAAGTGTGTGTTGACTGTTTCTCTGCGTTCGTATTTATAAAGTATACAATCACATTATAGTTTCCAGTTATAATAAAATACATATTACTATACGTTTCCAGAAAAATTATTAGTACTCATTTGAATGAGTTGCAAAGGAGTTATGGTGATATAGAACGGTTATATTTAAAAGATAGAACGATATTATTGAATAAATTGGATGTGGCTACTTGGTACTGGTATGTAATTGTAACATTGAGTAAATAAAATTGATATCTCACATGAAATAATAATCTTTTATTTATCATAAACAGAGTAGCTCATTGCTATTCTCCTGTATATGTTTCATATAACCTCATTCAACATAGGCACTATCAACATTTTTCGTAATTTGTAGCGATTTTAATTTAAATTATTTTATTTAACAAATTTAATTCACCAAACCGCAAACAAAGATAAGTAAGTGTAGTTTTTGTTCTATTTGTTCAATGTGCCTCGATATTAGAAACAAGATATTATAGTTATATTATGTTAATTATAGAAATAGGTTAAGTTCTTTTAATATCACTTTCCTCATCAACCATAATTCTAACTTTAGTCTAATAAGTTGCCGTTTTATTCTGTTAAATATATAATAGCGATCCAGTAGAAGTAGGCATACCCAACATTACTCAATATATTTTAGCTGTGACATAATCGTGGTATATAGTCACGTTTGCAACACAAATGTGACTGATATACATTGATCCAACGAATGGGAATATTTTCACTTGAAAACAACTTTGATAAATGTAATTGCCAAAAATATAATATAAATTTATACGTCTTATAATAATGGAGTGGTTGTTGACCGTTTTGACTATATAGTAAAGACGTTAGTTGAGGGTGAAGCCACCAAGAAAACACACCATTAATAAAATATGTCTGTTTTATTGGTAGTTCATTTGTTACCATATCCCCAAACAACAGCTCCATCATATGCGTTTTATAGTAACTACTCATAAACGCATTTATGCAAATTTAAATAAATACAAAATAAAATATTCGCGAGCAAAGCCAAGGGTTACATCTAGTATTAAATATTTTTTATAATATATTGATAAAACAATGTAGTGAACTGTATTTTATATGGAATATATTATGGAATAATATGGGATCATAATATTATATAAGATTACAGTCTATTAAGAATTACAAGGAAATTAACATTTTATTTAGGTTAAATTATTTTTATTATTACTTATCTGCCTGATACAAGGGTGGCGCCATGTGCTTTTTCTTTTCTGTTTTTTTTTCTATTTTTCTTGCTCGCAGAGCATTCTGGTCTCAGTGCGAGTACCTCCCTATGCCACAAGATGGCCCTGTGCGCTTGATTGTGTTGCTGCATGAAAGATGCCTATCTTAAAATGGGTTAAGGGCTGTGTTTCCTTAACACCTGGTGCCAAAATATTTTATTATTATCATTTTCTTTCTTTATTATAAAGGTTAGGAAGATATTGTAGGTAGTTAATAATAAATAAATAATAATAATAAATTCTTTACTATTCTAGGACAAGTCCCTTTAAAATAACATTGACTTAATATATAAATTGGGCTTCAGAGTCTTAGAATAGTTAGTTAGTTTGAATTTTTTAGAATTTTATATTTTTCGAAATTATGCGTTTTTGAATCTAGTGCATTCAATTTTGAAACAGCCGCGGTGATTCGAGGAGCCTAGAAGCGGATCTCGACCTCAATACAAATTGTTTAAAAAAAAATAAAATAAAAAAGTGGACCAAAAAACCTATTCTTAACCATTATTAAATAATCCCCTAAATAATCTAAAAAAAAAAAATGTTTTTTTTTTAGAGCTCGATAGCGGTATACCGAACAGAGTATTATGAACTCAAAAACAGCCTCACAAACTCTAATAATAGTTCTCGCGTGCTAAAACAATTTTTTTTTTTTTTTTTTTTTTTTTTTTTTTTTTTTTGTGGCGTCTTACGTACTTTCTTATTGCTCACGCTGAGGCGAAAGTCTAATTTTTTTCGTGTGTGGCGGGAAAATCTTAGCTGCTTACATTTCTTGAGGCGGGACTAAACTGTTGCCAGTTCGAACGTGTTTAATTCGCCCTAAAATGCGAGATCGTAACAGTTTGACATTCACATACGATTTAAAGGAGAAATTATGGAAATACTTAAAAATTATTCTTATATTGTCAGAATTGGGGATAAATATATGAAAAGAAACCACCCACAGCTAAAGGAAATCCTTAAAGAAAAGTAATCAAATGAAATTAACCGATAAAGGTCCTGTGAGGGGGATGTTGAAAGTTATAAAATATTTAAACCTTTATGATTGTTAATTTATACAGTATATAATGTTGAGAAAAAATAAATAAAAATTATTTTTTTAACGACTTATTTTCTGAAAACAAGTGGCTCACTTGTAAAGGACGTCGTGCCACGGAATAGTTAAATGTGACCCACCGGTGGGCCACGCCGGCGTGAACTAGTTAAAGCAAACAAATTCATAAGATTTTATAGTAATACAAACAGAGAAAAAAATGTTTCCCCTAAGAAGGGCCCTTAAGAGTAACAGACTTGTATTGGGTTATGTAACATGAAATGTCCGTTTTCAAGGTAAAGGATTTTTATTAAAAATACGATATAAAAACAAGATAATTTTATTCGAAGTATTTACCTTCATTTTCTACACATTTTTCCTCCACGTGACACCAACTTTTTTATCCCCGAACTGAAAAAATCTGAGCTTTGAAGTGAAACAAAATCTGAAAACGCACTTTTCACTTGATCATCATTTTCAAAAAGTTTTCCTTTGATGAAGTTGTCTAAATTCCTGAACAGGTGGTAATCTGTTGGAGACAAGTCGGGAGAATATGGTGGGTGCGGAAGAACTTCGTAGCCCAGTTCTTTCAATTTTTGCACGGTATGTTTTGAAACATGGGGTCTTGCTGCCGCTCAGTGAGATCATGAGGCACCCATGTATCGATCTTCTTTACTTTCTCAATGCACTTTAAATGTCTGAAAACGGTAGACGCACTTGCATTTAGTTGTGCTGAGAGTCCTTTAACTTTATGGTAGGGGTTTCCTTCTACTGTATGTTTGAGGACATCGTTGTCTATTACGGACGTAGGTCTTCCTCGCGGCAAGTTTTCCAAGCCGGTTTCCCCAGCTGAAAACTTAGCAACCCAACGGCGAATGGTTTGTTTATCAGCACTCCCTTCCCCAAACGCCTTGCAAATATTTGTAGCGGCCTCAGCTGCTGAATGGCCGAGTATAAACTCGTACAAAAATATTACTCGAAAATTGCGTGTTTCCATGTTCATATCTAGAGGTATACTAAAAAAAAAAGTGGGTAATTGATTGGAAAGCTAATGTTTATAATACAAAGGCAGAGGATTAGTAACTGTTTACTTTAAATGTGTAAAAATTCGGAAGAAAACAACAGAGGCCATCAAGTTACCAACACAATTAATTTAAAAAACATATGTACAGAATATGAAACGTTAACAAACAAAAAAGAAAAACGATCTCCTAAATGATAGTAGTATTGAAGCAATTTAAAAATAAAAAAATGAATCAATAAAGCAAGAATTGAAGCGATGTATATAATTACATATAGCCTGTCCTACACTTTAATAAAATTAACCCTAAGTTAAAACAGTATAATAATAAAGTTAAATCCTAAAAATTACTCAATTAGGAATCCATGGTATGTTCAATTATTCTATAATCATTTCATTCAAATATTAAAAAAAATACCCACCGAAACCGGACCATTATTAGAAAGGAATTCGTTAATTTTCTCTCTTACAAATCAAAAACTATTTATATTCGAGAAAAATTCAGGTATTTAACAAACAATTGCATTTTCTGATAAATAAAAAATAAGTAAAAAAATCTGGTGCGGGCAACACACGACTTTCACTTACCTCGATTTTTAAAATCAATGAAAGAATTTTCAAATACAGTTAGAGTTAAAAATACGTGAGACTATTAAATAATTTAATTTATATAGATACATGTGTTTTATTAAAAAATCTTTTATTTTATTATCTAAAATAATCAGTTAGTTTTACGTTCAGTTCATTACTCTCTATTAACTTTTAAAAGCTTGTGTATGAGATAATATTTTTTCTAAAATCTTTAGCTTTCCAACGGTATATCATACATGTATATTACTGCTCTTATGTTCAAAAACGAAAAATTGCATTGAAAAAATATTTTTTCTGTTTTCTCCTCTAGTTGGGTATCGAATTTATTCAATTTATCTATTTACCTGTTTTTCATCAGCGTTAACAAGATAATCTAGTTATTATTATTGAATCTACAAAATTAAAGGTACTTTAGGGGAAGAAAATTTAAAATATCGGCATTTAAGCCCTGTCATACCATTTTTATCCAAATAAAACCTACATGATATTAAAGCCCATTAAATTTTACACCGATATAGCGAGTTTAATCAAAATCGTCGGAACCGTTTTCGAGAAAATCGAAAAAAGGTGCAAAATGCATGGTATAAAGTGCCTCTTCTGGTAAGCTAATTTTGATGAAAAAAGTTTTGTCACGTATCGGCCGTATAGTTGTCTTAAATATGAAATTTCAGTTTCATAGGACTTACCGTTTACGCCCGGGAGTTACACACACACACACACACACACAGACCTTTTTGCGGGACTTGGTTATTTGGACTCAGGGGACCCTAAAACGTCTATTTCCGTTGAAAACTGGAATTCGAAAATTTTCACGATCGCAATACTTCCCCTTACTATATATAGTAAGTGAAAGTAAAAAGAAAAATATAATAATGAAAATTAAATGGTAGCAATAGAAGACATGACACTTAAAATGGCCCTAAGGTAGCAAATAAATATTCGTTAGTTATATGGGTTAACTGCATTTTTTCTTTTCGTATACACATGAATTTGCTTTTTAGGTTGATTTTTAAACCTCTTCAGTTCTTCATTCCCTTCATCCAAGAACCCCCGAAGAGTCATCTATTGGTACAATATCATCTGCATGTATCAAAGGAAAGAAAACAAGAATTTTGTTGTCTCTCCGTAAAATGAGACTTTTTTCAAATTAATAATTAAAATAAAACAGAGACGAATTTACTTCCTTGTCCGAGTTATATTTAATTTAAATATATATAAGTTAAATTCAGTTTCTCGCCGACAGTATTTCCTGGGAGTATTCCTATTCCGCACTTTTAAAACCCAAAGTCCATCCTACATTCTTGACCTACTCATTCGTACTACTCATCCGACTGTACATTCGTTTAACACAAGATCCCAACCCACTAACCTCTATTTGCCCTCTCATCGAACATCATTCTTTAAAAAATCTTTTAGTTTGCGTGCCACCTCTCTTTGGAATTCCATACCTACCTCTATACGCAAAGCTTCTTTCTCAACCTCATTTAAAAACAAATTATTCCATCATCTCCTCAGTAATCAGTCTTCCGAATAATTGTATAAAAAATCAAGATTTATAGTCATATTTCAAGTTAACAAAAACTTTTTTTTCTACGATTTTACGATATTAGTGTGAGGTTCAATTATAGTATCTCTGTATGCACATGTTTTCAGTATTATATAGTCATACATGAATGTTCTATTGTCGTTGTATTTACTACACTATAAATAATGCAAGTAGTAGTCATATGCCGTTCAAGCAACAGTAATTACTAGGTTTATATATAATATAAGTATAACATTAAGTCTGTTTTTGTAATGTTTTTATTTTTAAGCCAGACTTAATACTCACTCTTGTACTTTTTTTGTTATTCTTAGGGGACAGAAGTCCCAGAATAAAATTTATTTTTCTTCTTCTTCTTTTTCTTCTTAAATTAAAATAAAATAATTTATTGTACTGTATAAATTCAATACAATATTTGTTTATTATTATTATAATTTTTTTTTTTTTTGAAAGAGGAAACATTTTCAAATGCGTTTTTAAATTGTTGCTTTATTTGGATAAACCTAAATTATTAGTATAAAAAAATGTAAAAATATATATTTTATAAAAAAATGTTCTATAGTACTTCATGGAAATCAGAGTTTCTTTGCAAATCCAAATAAGCAATAACATTGACCACGCTGCCTCAGAGCATAAGAATTATAGAAGCAACCGAATATTTGGTAGTAAAATAAGGTCTTAGGGTTCTTCAATATTTCAGTTTAATCCTCTACGTGTTTATAAAATAATGTTTGCTTGGTCAATAATCTTTACATATTCTAAAAGATGATTAGTTAAAGTGATTTTATACATAAATTTTAACCGAAAAGTAAAATCATCAGACAGATAAAAAAAAAATGCAGGGTGTATGTATGGTAAGGATGCTTTAGGAGAAAGCACCATCCTTGTAAATTCGCTTCCATATTATCCACTCCTTTACCTCAATAACATACCTATCCACTTCCACACCTCTGTAAGAAACCTTAGAGTCATTATTGATCAGAACGTATCTTGGAGTAATCATATTTCTCAAATCACCCGAAAATCTATCGCTATCCTAAAACAATTTCTAAGATTTCGTGATTCAATTCCACCTAAAACCCGTATGTTACTCGTCTCTTCGCTCATTTTCCCCCAGTTTGACTACGGTTGCCTCGTATATGGAAGATATACTGACTTGAATTGGCTCTATCCCTCTTTCTCTTCCGATTTTTCAAAACTAAAAACCTCCTTATAATCTTGATATGCTTACCATTTGTTCCTCTGTCCATTCAGTAAACACTAGATCCCAACCTATAAACTTGTATATACCTTCACACAGATCCGTCTCCTCCAAAAAATCCTTTGTTATTCGTACTACCCTATTTTGGAATTTCTTGCCTGTATCCATTCGTGAATCCTTATCATTGTCCACTTTCAAACACCAACTATTTCTCCATCTCCTAACGCATCAATCTTCCCAACTTATGTAATATTTAAAATCTATAGATGATACTATTCATAGTCACAAAATCTTTCTTTTATTGTTAAACTGAAGTCTTAAACGACCAGACAATTATCATGTATATTGTACTTTTCTTGTTATTCTTAGGGGACTACTCGTCCCAGAATAAAATTACTTTTCATTTTCATTTCATTTAGTGGTTTTCACGTTTCAGACAGAAATTTGGATTGGAAAATTCAATGCGCGTTCGTGTCTTTTTCTTCAACTGTTCTTGGAGGGACGGAATAAAAAATTACCTGAAAGATAGCAAAGATAGCAACATATAATATATCAAAATGGGTCGTATATAATTGATTAAAAATATTAACAAGAATCCGATGATTTTTTTTTTTAAAGTCGCCAATAAAAAAAAAAGGTACGATACATTTTACAACCCAATACATTTGCATTCAGCTAAAGGTAGATATGCTTGGTCTGGGAAGGCGTTGGACCCGGACTAGGCATTAGGAATAAAGCAGAAGAGAGATGAGGTGAAAAAGGTTTCAATATCCCCGGAGGTCGCAGATGCCTCGCAGGCTGAAATAGCTTCCCTTAAACCTCCCCCGCTCTCATAACTTACATTTATTACTTCATCCGCAGTCCTCTTTAGCCTAAACATCTAGCGATCCAGGTGTCCGATATATGTCACCGGGGCTCGCTCCAACGCCATCCTTCCGGGTAGATTGCTTCTTAAGACGTGATATTCCTTTGAGGTATGGTTCATTTGGTAGGGAATTACTTAATAAAACATTAGATATGCTGTTTTGATTCAGCATGGCCCTATATATTGAAATAGCCAAGTAGCTATAGTGTATATTGCTAAAGTAACTTTTACGAAGTAAATAATGACTGTTGGATTGTGACTACTTTATGTTTGTTAACAATAACTACAGACTTCTACTGCTCTATTATTTATCTATAGAGAAAGTTCGTTCCATGTCTTAGATTGGAATCCGAGAAATATAAAGAAGAATAAAAGATATAACTGCAGATATTTACGCTACAAGCATCATCTGAGAGACAAAAGGTTATGCATGACGTTCATAAACTCTAATAGGAATCCTGCCATATATCCATGCTATTGCTTTATATTTAGTTTAAATTTTGTAAAGTTAAACACAATTAGGCCCTCGCGCGGATCTCATTACCGCGTATGGGGAACGTCCCACGGGTGGCGGATGTGGGGATGGTCGGTGGAATTTCCTCGGAAGCTCCTCCCGGCTAAGTCCGATGGACTCGCTGACCAACAATGAGAGCGGCCCTCCAGGCTTGCTGGAGGGTGTGACGTAGGTTCAAACGCCCTACTCACATATTTCAGTTCACAAAATACCACAAACAGTCATGGATTCCTCTGAGGTAAAACGCCCATTATCCGGAAGTAAACTAGTCCCCCGTTCGGGTCTCCGGGTGGGGACTGCTTCAGAGGAATCTAGGCGCAAGATAAAAAGTAGAGATCTAATAATAGGGACGTGGAACGTTAGAAGTTTAAATACGGCAGGTGGGTTAAAGTCGGTCGCGAATGAAGTTAAGGGGTACCAATTAGATATCGTTGCATTACAAGAGGTTCGCTGGCCAGGGGAGGGTTCGTTAACAGAAGGAAAGTATACTATTTGGTACGGGGCGAGCGTTAATTATTGTTTAGGTACCGGGTTTCTGATTAGGAATAGATTTCTTTCCGCATTACGGGATGTACAGTTCTTTAGTGAAAGAATATCGGTTGCTATATTTCAGGGTCGTTGGTCTAAAATCGCGTTTATAAACATTCATTCTCCCACCGAAGATAGTGATGATGAAGTAAAATGCGAATTTGATGAACTAGAGTCGGTTTACGATAAGTTACCGCGAAATTACATTAAAATAATACTAGGTGACGCGAACGCAAAGGTTGGAAGGGAAGAAGTATATCGTCCTACAATCGGTAAAGAAAGTTTGCACGAATATAGTAATGATAATGGGACCATACTAATAAACTTTGCCATTTCGAAAAACCTAATAATCAAAAGTACTGCGTTTAAACATAAGGACATTCATAAGTATACGTGGACATCGCCGGATGGACAAACTCGGAATCAAATGATCATGTTTTAGTACAAAACAGATGGCAAAGTAGCATAATTAACGTGAGATCGTATCGTGGTGCAGAATGCGGTTCTGATCATGAATTAGTAATCGCGAAACTTCGACAAAAACTAAATACAAAAAAGAGAACACCGAACTATATTCATCCCGAGAATTTTGATATTGTTAAATTGAACAACCCCGAAATTAGAAAAAAATTCGCGATAGAAGTAAAAAATTCGATGCTTTGGAATCTTCAGACGAGGAACACGAAGATGTAAACAAATTATGAGAAGGGATCAGAGATAATATTAAAGAGGTCGGTAACTTATGTCTTGGGAAAATCGAAAATAAAAAGAACAAACCTTGGTTCGACAGGGATTGTCAAAATATGTGTGAAAAAAGAAAAACCGCTAACCTGAATTCCTTAAATAATCCAAGCGATAATAATGTGGCTTACTTTCGGTTAGTAAAAAACGAAACTTCAAAATTCTTAAAAAATAAGAAAAGAGAGTATCTTAAAGGCAAAATAATAGAAATAGAAAAACACAGAAAATAGAAAAATAGAAAATAACGTAAGAGAGATGTACAAAGGTATAAACAAATCACGTAAAAGATTTGAACCTCTATTGAATGGGGTTAAAGATGCGAATAACAACATAATTGCGGATCCGACTGAGATATTAAATAAATTTAAACAAAACTTTGACGGCATTCTAAATACGGAAAATAATAATCAATCTCCTCCCTCTGAATACCAGAGCGCTGAACCATGGGTAGACGCACCGAGTAAAGAGGAAGTTGAAATGGCGATAGGAAAATTAAAACGGTATAAAGCTGCAGGAAATGATAATATCACGAGTGAATTAATCAGAGCGTGTGGAGGAGCGGGCGTTTCCAAATTACATGTTTTAGTTAAAAAGATCTGGGAAAATGAAAAAATACCCGAAGAATGGAAAGAATCAATACTTATTCCGATTCACAAAAAAGGACCGAGGACGGATTGTAACAACTATCGTGGAATCTCTCTTCTTCCAGTATGCTATCAAATATTCTCGTCAATACTAACTAGCCGAATCACGGAATACGCTGAGGAAATTATCGGAGACTACCAATGTGGTTTTAGGCGGAATCGCTCGACTATTGATCAAATATTTTCCTTATGTCAAATATTAGAGAAGAAGCTGGAATACAACGGTGTAGTCCATCAACTTTATATAGATTTTAAAAAGGCTTATGATTCCGTAGACCGTCAGAAGCTATATAACATCATGATTGAACAGGGGATACCTAAAAAGTTAGTAAATCTAGTAGAGATGTGTTTGTCGGAAACATTTCATAAAGTTAGAATCGGTCATAATTACTCCGAGAGATTTGAGGTGCGATCGGGTTTGAAACAGGGTGACTCCCTTTCACCTGTTTTGTTTAATATAGCCTTAGAATATGTTATAGAAAAGGTGATGTGTACCGAGAAAGGCTTAAATATGGGTGACAAGATTCCAGTTTTGGGTATGCCGATGATTTGGTACTACTAGGTGAAGACGCGGAAACCATACAACTAAATACAAGTGTGTTAATAAAAACCGGTAAACAAATAGGTCTCGAATTAAATACCGATAAGACGAAATATATGATTAGTTGCAGAAATGGTGGCGATCTTGATGATATTAATATTTCAGGTCATACTTTTGAACACGTAGAGAAATTCAAGTATTTAGGTTCAATGATAACAAGAAAAAATGAAATCCAGGAAGAAATAAATTCCCAGTTAATGGTGGGAAATGCGTGTTATTATTCAGTTGCTAAATTACTTAGCTCGCGGCTTCTGTCTAAAATCTTAAAGGTTAGAATTTATAAAACTATTATTCTTCCAACGGTTCTTTACTGATGCGAAACGTGGCCGCTTACTTTGAAGGATGAACAACGGCTTAAGGTTTTCGAGAATAAGGTACTGCGTAAAATATTTGGTCCGAAGAGAGATGAAGCCACTGGAGAGTTTAGAAGGTTGCACAATGCGGAATTGCGGAGTTTGTACCCTGTGAATATAATTGAGTTGATAGCATCGCGGAGACTCAAATGGGCGCGTAAAGTTGTTGGGCTTAGTGAGGAACGGATTCCGAGAAAGTTGGTATTCGCTGAACCGACTGGTAGACGTCCGAAAGGTAGGCCGATCCGTCGATGGGAGGATTGCATTAAGGTTGATCTCGGGGGCTTGGGCTTGACCGGTGAACATTGGACGAGTCTATGCAGGCGAAGTTTGGTGGTATCGGCATCGAACCTTTGGGTTCGGTAAGCCTATTATTATTATATAAACACAATTAGGCACACAACTTAATTATAATTTATTAGCTAATATTGCACTTTTTTAAATTATAAGCGTTCCATTCTGGGTTCACTTTGTGTTACAGCTGTGCTCCAGAGGTCCACTTTGTGTCCAGCCAATATCCCCCTGAAAAAACCAGCCTGCCATTTCTTCTTCCACTCCTTGCATGCACATCCTTCCGGGTCTTCCTCGGCTCCGTATTTCAGGCGGCTGCCGATCGAAATCTTCGTTTTCTTTCCAAATGGCTTTACCCTTCCAATTTAGTGGTTTACTAACCCAAGGGCCTCCATCTTGTCCAGTGCAACCTCGATTCTGATTTTATCCATCCTAGTACAACGTCAGCATCTTCTCTAAAAGTCCATTTCCACAGCTTGACCCTTTGACTACAGCTGATATTACATGGTCGAAGTTACAGCCACCTACATCAGGGTGGAATTATATTTTCTGCTTTTCGCTGCGAATCCATATCTGATGATCCAACGAGTCAAGGAAAGATCCAAGATATTTATAATAGCCCACCTTCATACAAATCTGTGAGCCAGTGCGAATGGTTATGGCTGTTATTATAAGAAAATAATTTCTACATTTTTTTTTATTTTTTCTTAGGCGTAAACCACTTGGGTCATTTTCGCCTTAAATCACTTTGATAAACGAATTAAATATTATAGTCTATTGTACAAGTCAGTCTGTCGTAGAAAGTCAAAAAGTTTTGCAGTTGTCTTTATGTTGTCTTGTAAAACGGTTGGTAAGTCAGTGTCAATTGCAATATGTGCTCTGTGATTATCATAAGCCCTACACTCTGTCAAAATGTGTTTAACAGTAATCGGGCAACCGCATGTTGGGCATTCCGTAGGAGGTTGCCGTGTCATGAGATGTCCGTGAGTTAGTCGGGTGTGTTTAATACGCAGGCGCGCCAGGATAACCTCTTCCCTTCGCTTTTGTCGTAGGGACGAATGCCAATGGGAGATTTCCTTTCTTTCTACATTTTTATACATCAATATTTTATATTCGAAAGTGTTACATTAATGACAATTTTAACAGAAATAATTTCTGAAAATTATTGGTTTGGGCGATTGTTTTTTTTTTTTATTGCAAATTTAACTGTCTTATTACCATGGAATAATTGACCATACCGTGGATACGTAAGGAGTAACCTAAATGGTTTAATTTTATTAGCATGTAAGATCCTAAGAATTTGATTGGAATATTCAGAGCTTCATGGTGTAAGATTTTTTTTTTTTTTTTAACATATTTATTGATATTTACAACTGTATTAAATAAAAATACATCTAGTAAATGTGATGGTAATATACAAAACTGTCATGAAAAACATGTAGAGACACTACCCAGTGGCAGCACTCTAAAAATATTTTAAACTAGAAGGTCCCGAAAGGGCCATTTCCTTTTCAGGCGCCTCGGAGGATTATCCGGAATTGAAGAGGAAGAAAGGATTGAAACTAGTGGGTTAGGGTGAGATTGAAGTTTGTCATGAAAGGATTGATACCTGGTCCGGGCCAAATCAGTAACATAGGGAACATTAAGGTCTTTATGGATAAGTTTATTCGTGACGAAGTAAGGAGCGTTGAAGTTTTTACGAAGGATTTTGGATTGTAAGGATTGGATGCGGGAAGAATTTGATGGTTTAGTAGAGCCCCAAAGCTCTACTCCGTAAGTCCAGATTGGTCTTATAATAGTCATGTAGATGAGCCTTTTGTAGTTAAGAGGAAGGTTTGTTCGTTTGTCTAGTAAGTGTTGAAGTAGCCTAAAGCGGCGAGCAGTTTCTTGTCGTTTTAGTCGTGTATGTGGATTCCAAGTTAGGCGTTTTTCAAGTAGAAGTCCTAGGTATCGGATCTGTTCAACAGGAACTAGTTGAGTGTTATTAAAGGATACTTTAGGGCAGGAAGTCAAAGGTTTACGGCGAAGGGTAAAGGTTATTTGATGGGATTTGTTGGAATTTATTTTTATTCTCCAGTTCTGACACCATACTTCTAGGTCTTTGATGTGGGCTTGAAGGGTATTTGAAGCAACAAATGGATCTTTATGAACTGATAACACGCAGGTGTCATCAGCATAGGTGGTGTAAGCTTGACTTCAGAATAAATTTATACATATAAACTCAAGTAAACATAAAATAAAGAACATTTCAAATTTAAAAGAAAGAATCTGGGTATAGAACAGTGTAATTGATGACAGCATGAGGGAACAAAGCGACACATTATAATATGAAAGGGGTAAGAAAGAACCTGAAAAGAATACACCCTCCAAAAAAACATAGTGAAAGGTGCGTATGCTGGTGACTGGTGGAAGGGGATGGGGTGAAGGTTAGGAGGAGGGAGGCAGGAGCGCGCCTGGTTTGATAAATAGCGGGGCTTAATATGACGCATAAAATATGGACCAAGTTTTCAGGCCCTTATAGAAATTCCGTCTTGTTAAGTCAACCTATCTTTTGCCATTTTATTTTTATCATGGCCTCCCTGTCTGTTTATATACCTTTTTATGACTTTAATTAATTGCCCTTGTTATAAGCCGTGATGGGATCCAAGACGGGTAATAATTAATGTTCGTTAGTTCCGATAAATCTCTGGTATACCTTCCAAATAAAGACAAATGAAGTTCGTCGTGAAGCATTAGCTACCCCACAGATGACCGATTATAGTCTGCCCGCCTAAAATCGGACAGAGTCCAAAGAAATAGGTACAGTTTTTCTTTATTTCTTTATTTATTTTTTATTATTTTTTTTTTTGGAACAGAAAACAAGTGGAGTGAACAAAGTGCCAGAACGATCAAAGATCGAACTCCAATTTTAGTCTGTCGGGAGTTGAATAAAAAGGCATGACATCACGTCCTTCTAACATTCAGCATATAGCTATAGTTTGTTTGTTTGTTTATTTATTTAACGTCACTTTATGCTACTATGGCTAATCGGACGATGTTACAGTGGGAGTCCTAAATTTTGCCTGTCCAGGTTTTATTAGGATAGGGATCTTTAACGAGTACCAGACATCGAACAGGCTCGTGACCGCCATTTAACGTCTCCTCCGAAGGACGTCATAACTAAGGATTTTTTACTCCCATTAAAGACCTAGGACTACCTGCGGGTTCGAAACCGTGACATTTGGCACAGGAGGCTGTTATGCTAGCCACCCAGCTACAAGTGATTCCATATAGCTATAATGTTTCCTCATCGCCTTCATCGACATTAGTAGGGAAAACATATTAACCTCCAGGAATCTGACTGTGATATTGTGTAGATATAGACGTTGTGTATGTTTTATGTCTTCTATTTCCGGGGCGCACTACTCATCTGCTGGGCCTCTTGGATCAGCGTATGCCAGCTTTTCCTATCCTGTACAGCAACCATCTAAGTGCCCTACCATCTTGAACTGTCTCGTCTTCTCGTCCCGTACACTGCTTCCTCGGTATGTCAGTACAGTACATAGGAGCTATATGACCAGCCCACAATAGAAAAGGAAGCCATACGGATAAAATGATACGGTCCTTCAAACACCTCGTACAACTCTGAGCCCGAACTTTACTGGCCTATGCAGATTCCTCTCCAAGATGGATGTTAAGGGAACAGGGTCCTTAACACTTTTACTACTGCCATCTAGCAGAAACTTTCATCATTAGTGTCATAACAACGCCATCTAGAGGCAGCCAGAGGAAGGTTCCTCTGCCGAAATTGGCATGTATTGGCAAGACCCCCATGCAGGTGAGCAATGGTGATAGACACTGGTAGTGAAGTGAGCATATATGCATTAATAATTACTTCATCATGGAGGAGTAATTCCTAGGAGCCGGCCTAACCATAGGCGGAGAAGGAAGAGGACGAAGGGGAAGAGGAACCAACTAGAAAATACAGATATGTACGATAGACTAAGATAACTAACACCACATGTAGCAATAGCAACAAATATAACCCATTCATTCATACAGTCCTCTATTCATTGAAATAACCCAGCCCATCAATTATTTTATTTATTATTATCAAAAGATTCAGTTGCTAAATTACTTAGCTCGCGGCTTCTGTCTAAAAACTTAAATGTTAGAATTTATAAAACTATTATTCTTCCGACGGTTGTTCTTTACGGATGTGAACACGTGGCCGCTTACTTTGAAGGATGAACAACGGCTTAACGTTTTCAAAAATAAGGTACTGCGTAAAATGGTCCGAAGAGAGATGAGGCCACTGGGAAGTTTAGAAGGTTGCACAACGCGAAATTGCGGAATTTGCACCCTGTGAATATAATTGAGTTGATAGTTCAAAAACTCTATAGAAGTGTTTCTTTATCTTCGAAAATAACGGAGTTACAAGCGTATATATCGGAAAGATTTCAATTGGTTTTCCTTTTTTTTATTCGTCGTGGTGTCCTGATTCTAAAACTCAATACAATTTCTTCTCTATCTTATAAAAAAATAACTGAGGTATAGGCGTATTTATGGGTAAGATTTAAATATATTTTCTTTCCTTTTTTTCTTTTTATAATTATTCGCGGTTTCTTAGTTATAAACCCTAATAATGTTTTCTCCATCTTCAAAAATAACTGAGTTATTAAATCAAATCATATTTATGAGAGAAGTTGGTTGAGGGTGCAGTCAATTTAACAGACAATTAAGCGTAAACTTAATTTATTGGTGCCGACGTTTCGGCCTAAATTATAGGCCTTCTTCGGGGCTATAAGAAAAACAAAAAACAAAGATAACACCAGCAGTGGAATGCAATATATAAAGGTGATGAGAAAAATAAATTGTACTAAAGATTACAAACAAAATAAATGTCTCTCACCTCTTTACCCGTCCAATTTTAAAATTCTCAACCTTTCCAACTTATAGTTCTCTTTAAAACCTTTTCTAATATGTATTTCACAGAGAGATATGTATACACGCGTATTCACTATATTTTCATATTTTAATTTTTTCACACTTTATGAAAGAATGGACATTTTGTACGTCATACATTTATAACTCTTTTTCTCTTACCGTTAAATGTATTTTTTTAATTTTTTTTTTTTTAATTTTTAAATTTCGTAAATTTTTTATAAATTTCTTTTAAACTTAATAATTGCTCGCTATTATAACTATTTCATCACTATTTTTTGACTTTCATCACTTTCTTTATTGTTTAACTTTATAACGTCTCACATTAATTAAATAGGTAATTAATTAAAACTGTAAAATATAACACACCTTTTATTAAAATGTCTTCCCCCTTTTTGTTTTTGTTTTGTAGGAATTATTACATTTATCAATTGTCATTACTACAATTCACTTTAAAAAAATTATTAAATTTATCAATTGTCATTACTACAATTCACTTTAAAAAATTATTAGATTTATCAATTGTCATTACTATTTTTTCACTTAGTTTGTAAGCTTTATTACAATTTAATTTTTTTATCACGTTTATGTATTGTATTCCACTGCTGGTTGTTATATTTCGTTTTTGGTTTTTCTTATAGCCCTATAATTTAGGAGAAGACCTATAATTTAGGCCGAAACGTCGGCACAAATAAATTAAGTTTACGCTTAATTGTGTGTTGTTTTTTACACCGAATCCATTTCAGATCCTACAAAATGAAAAAGAAACCATGGAATCTTCTCCTATACCCAGGGAACCACTACCTCCACCGATATTTGTTAAAAATATTAAAAATTTTAAACTGATGTGTGCGCATTTAAACAAAGTAACTGATCCTAATAGTTATTATTGTATAAGTAGAACCAATGATACAAAAATATCTCCGACTACTGCTGAAACCTACAGAAAGATTGTAAAATATCTGACTGAGACCAAAGCTGACTTTCATACTTATCAGCTGCGCCAGGAGAGAGCATTAAGGGTCGTAATCAGAAACCTACATTCCTCAACACCCGTTGAAGCTATCAAAGAAGAACTGACAGAATTAGGATTCCAAGTGAGGCAAGTCACCAACGTACTAAAAGATAAAAGTCCACTGCCTCTATTCTTCGTGGACTTGGAACCATTAGCAGGAGTCGAAAAAATCTATGACCTCAGTAGACTGTACTATACCCGTGTAAAAGTTGAAAAACCTTACACAAAGAAAGAAATAGTTCAGTGTCATAACTGTCAGGCATATGGTCATACCAAAAGTTATTGCCATCACATACCACGCTGTGTGAAATGCGGTGAACAGCATAAATCAGAAGAATGTACAAGATCAAAATCAACACCCGCTGTATGTGCTCTGTGCCTCAAGGACCACCCGGCTAACTACAAGGGATGTGAAATCTACAAGAAACTCAGAACCAGATACCAAAAACCTCAGGATCCGAATGAAACAGCTACACCAATCAGAAGCAGAAGAGAACCATCTAAACTTGTAAATTCTAACTTGTCATTTGCCCACTTGCTTGGAGGTGGGAACCAGAGTCATGAAGTCGAGGCCCTGCCGGAACAACGTTTTCCTCAACATTCTCAATCTATTGTACAACAATCTATCCCTCAAAGTTTACCTGACCTTCAAAAAACTCCTCAACATCAAATTTCTCATATCCCTCCACCATCAAACGCCACAGATCTTACCAGTCTAATGACATCGTTCATCTCCGAAATCAAATCTCTTGTTATGCCGCTTATATCACTCCTTACAAATCTAGTATCAAATCTAATTCCAGCCTTGAAAAATCCTTACAATACAAGCCACAGCCATAGTAATCAAGACTTTTTCCTTTCCGGTAACCCTCACATCTGCATATTGCCCTCCTAAACATTCCATTTCCAATTCCGAATTTGTATCCTTCCTGGATTCCTTAGGAAATCGTTTCATTCTGGGTGGAGACTTAAACGCCAAGCATCAGCAGTGGGGTTCCAGAACCACGAATTCTCGGGGACGAAATTTGCTGTCTGCACTTAACTCCCGAAATTTTAATATCCTGCCTCCTGACTCCCCTACCTACTGGCCAACCGATCCTAACCGCAATCCTGACATCCTCGACTTCTTTATCCACAGCGGATTAGGCTCCCTCAACTTTTCTGTAACTCGCCTTGATGAACTATCCTCAGACCATAGTCCACTGATCCTAAAAGTATCTCTCACTCCAATTCCAAAACCCATTCCACCATCATTCATCCGAGGCCCTGTCAACTGGAACCTTTTCCGCCAAATCCTGACCGATAATATTGATCTCAGAGTAACCCTCAAAACCCCAGATGACCTAGATAATTCCGTCTATTCCTTTACCACCGCCATCCAACAAGCTGTCTGGACTGCTTCCTTTCCTAAACACTCCAATATAAATCCTGACCAAAATCATTTTCCACAACATATAATAGACCTCATCCACACCAAACGTCGAGCAAGATCATTATGGCAGCGCACCCGACACCCAACAGATCGCCGCTCCTATAACTTCTATTGTAGACAATTGAAGAGGGAGTTGGCGACCTTCCGTTCCCAGTCCTTTAATTCCTACCTCTCCTCTCTATCAGCTCGTGATAATTCCCTGTGGAATATCACGAAAAAGATCCTAAAACACCATCAAGTTTCCCATCCTCTCCGACGTGGTGATAACTCCTGGGCTGCATCTGATGAAGATAAAGCCGAGGAATTCGCCACACACCTCTCCAAAGTATTCACTCCTCACCCGGAATCCCACATCAATCACACCGAAACAGTGCAAGACTTTCTTATGTCACCAATTCCACTTTCCCTACCTCCTAAAGCTATTAACCCCTCTGAGGTCAAATATCTTCTCCAAAAACTGACCCTCCAAAAAAATCTCCTGGACACGATCTCCTTACTCCCCAGATCCTCCGACAACTTCCGAAGAAAGCTATTATATTCCTTACTTACATTTACAACTGCATCCTACGCACCACCTATTTTCCTCTGTTATGGAAACATTCCACTATCATTCTTTTTCTAAAACCAGGCAAACCTTCCAACAACACTTCATCCTACAGGCCTATTAGTCTACTCCCCATCCTCTCAAAAATCTTCGAAAGACTTCTTCTTAAACGTATCCTACCCATATTAGAATCTCAAAATCTTCCTTCCCATCAGTTTGGATTCCGTCCTCAGCATTCCACAGTTCAACAGGGGCTCCGAGTTGTAGACCATATTTCCTCAGCTCTTGAATGCAAAGAGTATTGTTCTGGTGCGTTTTTGGACATTGCGCAAGCTTTTGACCGGGTATGGCACACTGGATTACTCTTCAAGCTGAAAACCCATTTACCCCAGTCTCTATACCTAATTCTCAGATCCTATCTCTCAAACCGTTCCTTCCGAGTTCGCTGTGGTGTAGAATTTTCTAACCTTTATCCCGTTGAGGCCGGTGTTCCTCAAGGCAGCGTCTTGGGACCCGTCCTCTACATCCTTTACACTGCTGATATTCCTACACATCCTGATACCTTTCTGGCAACTTTTGCAGACGATACCGCCATCCTATCATCCAGTTCCAATCCTGAAACAGCATCCTTAAACCTTCAGAGACACCTTTTCCTTATCGAACACTGGTGTAATAACTGGCGTGTAAAGGTAAACGAAGCCAAATGTAAACACATAACCTTTACTCTTAGACGAAAATCCTGTCCGCCAGTTTATTTCAACTCATTACCAATTCCTCTCTCAGATACAGTCCGGTATCTTGGCTTACTGTTAGACAAAAGATTGACTTGGAACCCACATACAAGACTTAAAAGACAAGAACTCAACCGACGATTCGGCCAGTTATACCGACTACTCAACAGAAAATCTGAACTTACAGTTGACAACAAATTATTAATCTACAAGACAATACTGAAGCCCATCTGGACCTACGGACTTGAACTGTGGGGGACAGCTAAACGTACTAACATCAAACGCATTCAATCCTTTCAATCCAAAGTCCTCCGTACAATAGTAAATGCTCCTTATTATGTCTCCAACTATACCTTGCACCACGACCTTAATGTTCCATTTATTTCAGACCTAATTCCATCCAAATTTTCTAAATTCCACCAGAACCTCATTCATCATCCTAATCCTCTAGCTCAATCCCTATCCAGCTCCACTCATCCATACAACCCACCTAGAAGGTTGAAACGGCAGTGGCCCCGCGACCTTTTGTAAATATATTGGAGTTCTAGCACTGGCTAGATTCTCCACTCAATGTGATGTATGTATGAGTGTGTGTATGTGTATATAGGTATAAGCGAATTCTTGACTGTATTGTTTTAATTCATTATTGTGTATATATTTTATTGTAATTTTATGCTGTGTAAATATTGTATGAATGTAGTATGTATGATATCTTTCAGTACTACTATTAATGTCAAAAGTGGGACAGATTGTAATTTTACTGAATAAAAATGGTTTTGAATGGAATTGTGTGTTAAATTGACTGCACCCTCAAGCAACTTCTCTCATATATACACACAGTCAACCATTGTCACTTCACAAATCATATTTAATTGACCGCCATTTTAAGACTAATTGGTGTACATCATCGTATAGTTGTTTGGATTATCGTTTTATTTTTCTTCATATATTATTTTCTTTAAAAAAAACTCTCTGGAACTTCTCTTGAGCAGGGATTTTCTCCAATTTTGAAAAATATTAACAAAACGGTTGTCCGGCTTAGGCCATTGTCTGTTTTTCAGTTACAGTTACGGAAAATCAAAGATTTTTGACGTAGTAGTACATAAGGTAATAATGACTTTTTTAAAGTTTAGTATAGACAAGTGATTGTGCAACATTGACAACGGAATCTTTCATTTTTCATTAAAAAAATCAGGATACAACAGTATGATTATCAAATTAGCTAGCTGGGTCAACTATTTCTCAAAATCATCAAGTCACAACTATCAACTAATCAGCTGCAAATTAAATATTACCAGAATTTCTTTGATATTCAATTCTGTTATTATTTTCGAAACCTTATTAATTAATAATGTTTCTTTAATTAATCATCACAGGAGATATTAATACTTCTGAAGGACACTAATGAGCGGGTAAAAAAAGGGACGAGGAAAAACGAACTCTGGAGTAAATTATAAAACTCATTGTTCAATATTGATAATATTAATGAATCACCAACCGACATTAAATAAACAGTAATAAATTTAGTATGTGATTGACTAAAACTTGATTTTAGGTATTGACTTTTGACTTATTGGCTTAGAGATAGATTTTGCTCATCATTTATATCATATACTTGGGGATCACTTGTTGTTGCTGGGTGGCTAGCGTAACAGCTTCCCATGCTAAAGGTCACGGGTTCAAACCCGCAGGTGGTCCTAGGATTTTTTAATGGGACTAAAAAATCCTTAGTTACGCCGTCCTTCGGAGGGGACGTTAAAAGGTGGTCCCGAGCCTGTGCGATGTCAGGTACTCGTTAAAGATCCCTATCCTAATAAAACCTGGATAGGCAAAATTTAGGACTCCCACAGTAGCATCGTCCGATTAGCCATAGTAGCATAAAGTGACGTTAAATAAATAAACATAAACAAACATATCATATACTTACCAAGCAAAACAGTCTTACATTATTTAAAGTTTTAGCAATGAAAAGAGTGTTGCAGGATTATGTTGGCAAAATAAATCTAATTTGAGGTTCTAAGTCGTGAAAATGGTTGGCAGTGAAATACCGAGGAAATGGAGAAGGGTTTATATACATTAGCAGACTTTTTAAAAATATTTAAAAACATATATTTATTGAGGTCTAAAATTTTATTGTTGAATACATCAAGTAAATTTTAAGAAAGTATTAAACAATAGCATGGTACACTTGTAGAGATAATATTCATTGACATCACTTTAAAAGCTTCTTTTCAGACATCTCGGAGTATTATCAGGAATTAAAGAGGAAGTGAGGATAGAAAGTAGTAGGTTAGTGTGAGAATGGAGTTTTTAATAAAAGTAATAGTAGCTGGTTTGGGCAAATCAGCAACATATGGAACATTGTGGTCAATATGGATAAGTTTATTCTTAAAAAAGTAAGGAGCTTGAGGGTTGTACAATGGATTTTGGATTGTAAGGATTGAATATGATAGGAATTCGATGGATTAGTAGAGGCCCAAAGCTTAATTCCGTGAGTCCAGATTGACCTTGATATGATATTGGGTTGTTTCACATGAAATGCCCGTTTTTATAGTTTCTGAAATACATAAAGGATTTTGCAGGTCTCTGTGGTTTTCTTCCGAATGTTTACATATTTAAAGTAAACAGTTACTAATCCTCTACCTTTTTATTATAAACATTAGCTTCCCAATCAATTACCCATTTTTTATTATACCTCCAAATATGAAAAAGGAAACACGCGATTTTCGAGTAATATTTTTGTAGGAGTTTAAACTCGGCCATTCAGCAGCTGAGGCCGCTAGAAATATTCGCTAGGCGTTTGGGGAAGGGAGTGTTAATGAACGGACCATTCGCCGTTGGTTTGCTAAGTTTTCAGCTGAGAATACCGACTTGGAAAACTTGCCCCGAGGAAGACCTCCGTCTGTAATAGACAACGATGTCCTCAAACATACAGTATAAGGAAACCCCTACCAAACAGTTAAAGGACTCTTAGCACAACTAAATGCAAGTGCATCTACCGTAGAACTGGGCTACGAAGTTCTTCCGCACCCACCATATTCTCCCGACTTGTCTCCAACAGATTACCACCTGTTCAGGAATTTAGACAACTTCGTTAAAGGAAAACTTTTTGAAAATGATGATCAAGTGAAAAGTGCGTTTTCAGATTTTGTTTCACTTCACAAATCTCTGAGTTTTTCAGTTCGGGGATAAAAAAGTTAGAGTCACGTTGGAAAAAATGTGTAGAAAAAGAAGGTAAATACTTCGAATAAAATTATCTTATTTTCATATCGTATTTTTAATAAAAATCCTTTACCTTGAAAACGGACATTTCATGTGACACAACCCAATAGTAATGTCGTTAACTGGAAGGTTTGAGCGTTTGCCTAGTGAGTGTTGAAGTAGCCGAAAACGGTGGGTGGTTTGTTATCATTTCAGTCTAAATGAGGATTCCAAGCTAATCCTTTATCAAGATAAAGTCCAAGGTGTCGGATTTGTCCCACGGGAATGAGGGGAACATTGTTAAAGAATATTGTATAGCAGGGAGTAATAGGGTAATGGTTATTTGGTGGGATTTTTTAAAATTTATTTTTAATTCCCCGATTCTGATCCCATACTTCATCCATACTGATGTAGGATTCAAGTGTATGGGAGGCAATACATAGATCATTGTTGACAGATAATATACAATTAGCAATCTTAAAATTCAAATGAAAAAATGTTCAATATGCGCATCTACAATGGCTTACAACCACAACAAAAATTAAGAAAAAGATAAAGCTGATTTTACAAGGTTGTTTGGAAACTTCATTTTACACATCTGATCTCCAATATGCTTTTTTAGGTTCATTTCAAAATAAATTTTATAAAGAAATAGTTTTTCTCATTATAGCATAATGATTATAGGGAAGAAGATATAGTGCACCGATTATTTTTTTAAGTAAATAATATTCCATGAAAGTATTACTGAATTTTTGGTCCACTGCAGCATTTATGATTCACTACAATATATATGTGTGTATGTATATATATATATATATATATATATATATATATATATATATATATATATATATATATATATATATATTGTTTGATCAGTTCTCGACTGTTGATAATTTAAGTTTCTGTTGTTCTCAGGTTTCAGTCAATGAATAAACAATTTTATCTATGCGATGTTTCGTGAATTTATTGTTCTCATAATCATGCAATTTTGGACAAAATAGTGTCTTAATTAGACACGTGTAGTCCAAAATCTTTCAAAAGAGTGTTCTTTCAAAGTTTTTTTACTAAATATATATATATATATATATATATATATATATATATATACATGCTTATACCATGTCGTATTAGGATTCCTTACAGTTCCCAAACTCGATGAAACCTGACCAAGGTGTGAAATGGAGGTGAGAATGAAGCGGGTACAATTAGCCGGAGGGCCCTAGTATTAGACCAGAGCACTAATGAATGTATTAATACCGGATCCTAGGAGTCCCGTGGGCTTTGTGTGGAGGTCCCAGCTAGATATCTTGAGGATATCTAGCACTTCTCCAACTATCTAGTTACCAACATGGTCTGGTCACCTTGGTATGGTACCAAAGTTCGTCAATTCAAAATATAAAAATCTGGTGCGGGCAACACACGACTTTCACTTACCTTGATTTTTAAAATCAATGAAATAATTTTCAAATACAGTTAGAGATAAGAATACGTGAAACTATTAAGGAATTAATCAAATTGAATTTCTATAGAAACATGTATTTTATTAAAAAATCTATTATATTATTATCTAAAATAATCAGTTAGTTTTATTCTTCTTTTCATCATTCTCTATCAACTTCTAAAAGCTTGTGTATGAGATGATATTTTTTCTGAAATCTTTAGCTTTCCAACGGTATATCATACATGTATATTACTGCTCTTATGTTCAAAAACGAAAAATTGCATTAAAAAAATATTTTTTCTGTTTTCTCCTTTAGTTGGGTATCGAATTTATTCAATTTATATATTTCGGCATTTAATCACTGTCACACCATTTTTATCCAAATAAAACCTACATGCAATTAAAGCCCATTAAATTATACATCGATATAGCGAGTTTAATCAAAATCGTTGGAACCGTTTTCGAGAAAATCGAAAAAAGGTGCAAAATGCATGGTATAAAGTGTCTCTTCTGGTAAGTTCATTTTGATGAAAAAAGTTTTGTCACGGCTCGGGCGTATAGTTGTCTTAAATATGAAATTTCAGTTTCATAGGACTTACCGTTTCCGCCCGGGAGTTATCACACACACACACAGACCTTTTTGCGGGATTTTGTTATTTGGACTCAGGGGACCCTAAAACGTGTATTTCCGTTGAAAACTGGAATTCGAAAATTTTCACGATCGCAATACTTCCCCTTACTATATATAGTAAGTGAAAGTAAAAATATTTTTTTCTGTTTTCTCCTTTAGTTTGGTATCGAATTCATTAAATTTATATATTTACCTTTTTTTCATCAGCGTTAACAAGATAATCTAGTTATTATTATTAAATCTTCAAAATTAAAGGTACTTTAGGTGAAGAAAATTTAAAATATCGGCATTTAAGCCCTGTCAGACCATTTTAATAAGAATAAAACCTACATGATATTAAAGAATTTTCAAATACAGTAGGAGTTAAATATGAGCGGAAGTGTTAAAGAATTAATAAAATTGAATTTCCATAGAAACATGTCCTTTTTAAAAAATCTATTATATTATTATACAAAATAATTAGTTACTTTTATCGGATTTTCTGCACTCCCCGTTAACAACACCGAGCAACACACACCACATTTTAATTATTTGATTTTATCTTCTTTAATTAATGCTAAATTTCTGTATAAGTGCTTTTCTTGACTGACCCAATTATCCTGCCATTTAAGACGGACGACAATGTATAAATAGGAATTGAATAAATGTGAATTATGTAATTGTGAATCGTCTGGGTACCGAGCCACTGCGGTATAGTTGGCAATGAACCCGCAGATCGTGCAGCCAAAGAAGCAATAACAGATGGCATTCCCTTTACTGAGGTGCCTGTTGGCGACTATGTTTCTATCATCGAGCAGCGGATTTGGTCGAAGTGGGGACAGATTTGGCATGACACTTCTGACAACAAATTAAGGGAAATAAGAAGGGACATCTCCCATTGGCATTCGTCCCTACGACAAAAGCGAAGGAAAGAGGTTATCCTGGCGCGCCTGCGTATTGGACACACCCGACTAACTCACGGACATTTCATGGCACGGGAACCTCCTACGGACTGCCCAACATTACTGTTAAACACATTTTGACAGAGTGTAGGGCTTATGATACTCACAGAGCACATATTGCAATTGACACTGACTTACCAACCGTTTTACAAGACAACATACAGACAACTGCAAAACTTTTTGACTTCCTACGACAGACCGACTTGTACAATAGACTATAATATTTAATCCGTTTATTAAAGTGATTTAAGACGAAAATGACCCAAGTGGTTTACGCCTACGAAAAAAAAAAAAAAAAAAAAATGTGAATTGTAGTTACAGTTGTTTTGGGTACCTGGTCATTCTGGGTTCAGTGGGAATGAAAAAGCTGATGAATTAGCTAGGAAGGGATCGACAACGACTCCCATCACACCAGAACCCTTAAGTGGAATCAGTCTAAGCTATGCCTTTAGGTACATCAACCAATCCTATTTAAATAAATTCAAACAACTTTGTCTAAATAAAGGACCTAGGCAATCACTCAAATTCCTAGATGGTCCTTGTACCGGCAGAAGGAAGTGTCTTCTTGGTATGAGTAGGACATGCCTGAGGACCTTGACTGCTGTCTATACAGGACACGGCAAACTACCATATGTTTAAACTTGGTATTTCCGACAACCCTCTATGCAGACTATGCGGCACGGAGGATGAAACATCGTTTCACATAGTCTGCCACTGCGACAAGCTAGCTATGTTGAGGTTCACTTTATTTGGTGTAGACCACCCCACTAACAACAATCTTGTTAATCCTAACAGCCTTCTGAAGTTTTCTTCTGCTACTAAACTCATGTTTTAAAACTAACACCGCGTGATTCTATGGCGCACAATAGACCGTTTGGTCGCGGTGCAACCCATGCCAGCAATTAAAAAAAAACAGTTTTCGTAAAACAGAATGAGCTTTACTTTGTCTAGCCTATTCTAAACATCTGCTAGAATCATAATGACTTGGATAAAGTTATACTTTATGTTTCGGAAAAGCGACACATACTTCAACGTGATGTATAATGCATTTTTAGAGAAACTGTTTAACCATTATGTACATCTTACTTTCAATTTAGGATAACATATTCATAAACAAAATAAAAATTCAATAGTTGATGTTTAAATAATTTTATTCGGAACAATTTGTAATATGATGAAGGGAAATTTCACAGCCGGTTTGAGATATGGGAGCCCGGTATTTTCCCTTGGAATTGAAAACCTAATAAACCAATCCCTGGAAATACGAAATTTGCTTTATTCTAACAGACGTTTACTTACCCTGTCTCCTTTGCCCCTATTCAATAATGAGAAAATGTAGAAATACAGACCCAAAAGAGTAAGAGTCTGTTAATGAAATCGTTTCAATCCATACTAAATTGGCTTTTGGAGAGCCCTGTTCAAGTTATCTATATCGATTCGCATGGGAATGTTTCAAGATTCCACTGTAGTCATGGTGCTGGTTGATTCTATTCATTCAAGCAATATGTGCCAGCTATATAGCTACCTGCAGTTTTATATATAAAAAATCTGGTGCGGGCAACACACGACTTTTACTTACCTCCGTTTTTAAAATCAATTAAAGAATTTTCAAAAACAGTAAGAGATACAAATGAGTGAAACCATTAAAGAATTAATTAAATGGAATTTCAATAGAAACATGTGTTTTATTAAAAAATGTATTATATTATTATCTAAAATAATCAGTTAGTTTTAGCGGCTTTTCATCACTCTCTATTAACTTTTAAAAGCTTGTGTATGAGATGATATTTTTACTATAATCTTTAGCTTTCAAACGGTATATCATACATGTATATTACTGTTCTTATGTTCAAAAACAAAAAATTGCAACAAAAAAAATATTTTTTCTGTTTTCTCCTTTAGTTGAATTTTCATCATTGGTAAAAAGAAAATAAAGTTATTTTTATAGAATCAACAAAACCAAAGGTACTTTAGAGAAAGAAAATTTAAAATATCGGCATTTAAGCCCTGTCCGACCATTTTAATCCAAATGAAACCTAAATGATATTAAAGCCCATTAAATTTGACATCGATATAGTGAGTTTAATCAAAATCGTCGGAACCGTTTTTGAGAAAATCGAAAAAAGGTGCAAAATGCATAGTATAAAGTGGCTCTTCTGGTAAGCTCATTTTGATGAGAAAAGTTTTGTCACGTCTCGGGCGTATATTTGTCTTAAATATGAAATTTCAGTTTTATAGGACTTACCGTTTCCGCCCGGGTAACCACACACACAGACCTTTTTGCGGGACTTTTCGAAAATTTTCACGATCGCAATACTTTCCCTTACTATATATAGTAAGTGAAAGTAAAAAATCTCGTGCGGGCAACACACGACTTTCACTTACATCAATTTGAAAAATCATTGAAAGAATTTTCAAATAGAGTTAGAGTTAAAAATACGTGAAACTATTAAAGAATTAAATAAATTTAATTTATATAGAAACATGTGTTTTATTAAAAATCTTTTATTTTATTATCTAAAATAATCAGTTAGTTTTATCTTCTTCTCATCACTCTCTATTAACTTCTAAAAGCTTGTGTATGAGATGTTATTTTTTTCTAAAATCTTTAGCTTTCCAACGGTATATCATACATGTATATTACTGCTCTTATGTTCAAAAACGAAAATTGCATTAAAAAAATATTTTTTCTGTTTTCTCCTTTAGTTGGGTATCGAATTGATTCAATTTATATATTTACCTGTTTTTCATTCATCAGCGTTAACAAGATAATATAGTTATTTTTATTGTATCTACAAAATTAAAGGTACTTTAGGGGAAGACAATTGAAAATATCGGCATTTAAGCCCTGTCAGACCATTTTAATCAGAATGAAACCTACACGATGTTAAAGCCTATTGATATTTACATTGATATAGCGAGTTTAATGAAAATCGTCGGAACCATTTTCGAGAAAAGGTGCAATATGCATGGTATGAAGTGGCAGAATTTGACGAAAAAGTTTTTGTTAAGTCTCGGGCGTATAGTTGTCTTAAATATGAAATTTCAGTTTCATAGGAATTACCGTTTTCGCCCGGGAGTTACTACACACGGAAACTCACACAGACACACACAGACCTTTTTGCGGGACTTGGTTATTTGGACTCAGGGGACCCTAAAATGTGTATTTCCGTTGAAAACTGGAATTTAAAAATTTTCACGATCGCAATACTTTCTCTTCCTATATATAGTAAGTGAAAGTAAAAATGGATCGATCAGAAGAAATAAAATAAAATAAGTTAATAAGTTGGGAGGTACAGTCAGTTTTTTCTCCATATACATCTTCCATCACTGTTCTTACTATTATATAAGTGATATTTCAAGAATTAAATTAGAATTTTTTTATCCTGTATCATTATTATAATCATAAGTTAAATTTCATTGATTCTTTGTATGGTAGTATTAAGAATTTTAGTCATTGTTGTCAGACCCTGTCCATAAATCAGTACGTATTTTCCATCCTACCTACCCCCCATCTACCAGTTACAGTACCTAGTTTCCATTCTCCCACCATGCGGTACGTATCTCCACTCTACTTCATATTTATATATTTCATATTTCATGTAAATTATTGATACCTGTGTAAATTTTGTTTAGTGAACATTTTTATTTTTTCTGTATAACACTTTCATTATTGTACTATGGTCATTGTATTTTAATTAAATTTTTTTACATATACAGTTCTTCTTTTATTTTTTAATACCTACGTTCTCTAGCTAAATAGGTTATATAATATTGTATGTAATGTCATTGAAATTATATTCTTTTGTATCTTTTTAGCCCTGATGATGACCCACAAAGGGGGTCGAAACGTTGGCAAACAATAAAATAGTTGAAACTATTTAGTTGTTTCATTTAATGACCGCCACCCGGACTAATTCCTTCCAGAAATAAAATAAACTTTATTTACATATTTAGAAGATTATAAGACATTTGCAAATGATTTCGAATAATACATCCTTATAATCAGCAACATGCTTTTTTTTTTCTTCTTCAAAATTATAATTCATCATCTTAAATCACTTCTATGTAATCAATTGAAATTGAAATTATGGTTCAGCTGCAGAAATAATTATATAAAAACCTACTTATAAAAAATTTGTTGAGCGCAAAACACGACATTCACTTACCTCCGTTGTTAAAATCAATTTAGGAATTTTAAAATACATTTAGAGATAAAACTAAATTGTTGAAGTATTAATTAATTTTAATTTTAATAGAAATACATGTTTTATAAAATAATCTATTATATTTTTATTTACAACAATCAGTCAGTTTTATTGACTTTTCATCACTCTCCATTAATCTTTACCTCTCCGCGTATAAGGTAATATTTTTATTAGCTTTTCATCACTCTTTATTAACTTTTACAAGCTTGTGCATTAGATATATTTTTTTTTTTTAATCTTTAGCTATCGAACGGTATATTGCACATACATTAATATTACTATTCTCGTGTTCGAAAATTGTATACAAACTATTTTTACACTTTTCTCCTTTATTTGGTTTTCAAATCCGTTTAACTTGCTTATTTAGCTATTTTTTAGCAATGTTAATGAGATGATATGGTTAATTTTATAAAATCTGCAAAATTAAAGGTACTTTAGAATATCGGCATTTAAGCCCTGTCAGACTATTTCAATTAGAATGAAATCTACATAATATTAAAGCTCATCCAATTTTACATCGATATAGCGAGTTTAATCAAAAGTTATAGCCGTTTTTGAGAAAATTTAAGAAAAAAGGTGCAAAATGCATTGTATAAAGTGGCTCTTCTGTCTGGGCGACTTTGATATAAAAGTTGCTGGAGCACCTGTTCCATATTCATATTCAATCTTAAAATATGAAATTTCTGTTTTATCTTTTTCGAGTCAGACGTACCATACACAGAGACCTTTTTGTAGGACTTGGTCAGCGGACCCTAAAACGTTTTTCCGTTGAAAAATGAAATTCGAAAATTTTCTCCATCGCAATACTTTCCCTTACTATATATTTCATATATAATAAAATAAAATAATAATATAATATAAAATACTATTTAAATATTTTATTTTTTATTTATTTAAAGAAATTTACAACTGTATTAAATAAATACAATAAGTAAATAGGCTTTATATATGATTAGAACACATGGTAGTCCTGTGAAGAAACTACCCATTGGTAACACTCTAATTTATGTTAGGAGGCCTCTTGGCCATCTTCTTTTAAGGCGCCTCGGTGGGTTATCGGGAATAGATATGGAGGAGAGGTAACGGATAAGCGGGTTTGAGTGGGCAGGGAGTTTGGAATGAAAAGAGGTATATTTGTAACGGGCCAAGTCTTCAACAAATGGGATATTTAGGTCTTTATAGATGATTTTATTAGTAACAAAGTAAGGAGCATTAAGGATTTTACGAAGGATTATGGAATGCCAGGATTGGATGCAAGAGAAATTCGATGGTTTAGTAGACCCCCATAGCTCAATGCCATAGGTCCAAATAGGCCTGATAATCGTTATATAAATGAGTTTTTTTAGTAAGTAGGAAGTTTTGAGCGTTTGTCGAGTAAGTGTTGGAATAATCTGTATCTACGAGCAGTTTCCTGTCGTTTCAGTCTAGTATGAGGATTCCAAGTTAGGCGTTTGTCGAGGTGGAGTCTTAAGTACCGAATCTGTTCAACAGTAGTAAGTAGGATATTTTTAAAGGATACGGTGGGTCAGGAGGTCATAGGTTTACGACGTAGAGTGAAAGTGATTTGATGGGATGTGTTAGGATTTATTTTAATTCTTCAGTTTTGACACCATTCTTCAATGGCTGATAGATAGTTCTGTAAAATTTTTGATGCAGTAACAGGATCATTATTCATAGTGTTATGGAATGAGATTTACTCCTCAGTATGTTATGAATTGTTATGATTAATATTCATATTATCTCCTATTACAAAGGATACCCTCCTCTACCTCCGAAGGGACTTTTGCCCAAGACACCTGTGCACATACCTGAACCCCTACAGGAAGTACTTGGACATTATGGGTACTAAGTGATCCATATGTCCCTTCATTTGATCTACGCCGCCTTTCCTCCATCTCCTCTACTATTCCTTCATATTTATGTACCTCCCAAATCCTAGAACCGGAGCACTCCAGGCAAGATGTTATTAATGTAAAATTGTAATATAGTATATTAGTAAGAAGATGATGTTTCTCCTTGTGAGTAAATATACAATTTTTTTTACTTTCACTTACTATATATAGTAAGGGGAAGTATTGCGATCGTGAAAATTTTTGAATTCCAGTTTTCAACGGAAATACACGTTTTAGGGTCCCCTGAGTCCAAATAACCAAGTCCCGCAAAAATGTCTGTGTGTGTGGTAACTCCCGGGCGGAAACGGTAAGTCCTATGAAACTGAAATTTCATATTTAAGACAACTATACGCCCGAGACGTGACAAAACTTTTTTCATCAAAATGAGCTTACCAGAAGAGCCACTTTATACCATGCATTTTGCACCTTTTTTCGATTTTCTCAAAAACGGTTCCGACGATTTTGATTAAACTCGCTATATCGATGTAAAATTCAATGGACTTTAATATCATGTAGGTTTTATTTGGATAAAAATGGTTTGACAGGGCTAAAATGCCGATATTTTAAATTTTCTTCCTCTAAAGTACCTTTCATTTTGTAGATTCAATAATAATAACTAGATCATCTTGTTAACGCTGATGAAAAACAGGTAAATATACAAATTGAATCAATTCGATACCCCACTAAAGGAGAAAACAGAAAAAATATTTTTTTTTTTTTTTTTTTTTTTTTTTTAGATATATTTATTGCTATTTACAACTGTATAATAATATACATCTAGTAAATGGGATACAAGATAAAAATGGCATGGATTCACATGTGGGGATACTACCCATTGGCAGCTCCCCAAAGACTATGTTAAACTAGAAGGTCTCGTGGCCATCTTCTTTTCAGACGCCTCGGAGGATTATCGGGGATTGTAGAGGAAGCAAGGATTGAAACAAGTGGATTAGAGTGGGAATGGAGTTTGCCATGAAAGGAGTGGTACCTGGTTCGCGCCAAGTCAGCAACATAGGGAACGTTAAGGTCTTTATGGATGAGTTTATTTGTGACAAAATAAGGAGCGTTGAGGATTTTTCGAAGGATTTTTGATTGCAAGGATTGGAGACGGGAAGAATTTGATGGTTTAGTAGAGCCCCAAATCTCTACTCCGTAAGTCCATATCGGTCTGATGATAGTCATATAGATGAGCCTTTTGTACTTAAGTGGAAGGTTAGAGCGTTTGTCTAGTAAGTGTTGAAGGAGTCGAAAACGTCGGGCAGTTTCTTGTCTTTTCAGTCTTGTATGAGGGTTCCAAGTAAGACGTTTGTCCAGGTGCAGTCCTAGGTATCGGATCTGTTCAACCGGGACAAGAGGAGTGTTATTGAAGGATACTGTTGGGCAGGATGTCATAGGTTTACGACGAAGGGTAAAGGTGATTTGGTGGGATTTATTGGAATTTATTTTTATTCTCCAGTTCTGACACCATACTTCAAGGTCTTTGATGTGTGATTGAAGAGTTTGGGAGGCAATAGTTGGATCGTTGTTGACTGATAACACACATGTGTCATCAGCATAGGTAGAAAGGAAAGTGCTAGGATGGGATGGGATATCAGCTGTATAAACTGTGTAAAGGATGGGTCCTAGAATACTGCCTTGAGGAACACCTGCACACTGATTAAAAAGGGATGAACAGGAACGGTTATGATTTACTTTGAAGGACCTGTCTGTGAGATAGGATTGGATAATAAGGAAGTATGTAGGTGGGAGGAATTTACGGAGTTTGTAAAGCAGTCCCGGGTGCCACACTCGGTCAAAGGCCTGTTCTACATCGAGGAAGGCTCCCGTGCAGTACAATCCGCGCTCCAATGAAGACGAGACAACGTCCACCACACGATGGCATTGCTGGATAGTGGAGTGAGATGTTCGGAAACCAAACTGATGATCTGGGATAATGTGATTGGAATCAAGGATGGGATATATGCGTTTAAGCAGAAGTTTTTCAAGGATTTTACCCATGATGCATATGAGAGAGATGGGGCGGTAGGAGGAAGGGTATTCTGGAGGCTTTTTGGGTTTGGGGATCATTTTAATGATGGATAATTTCCAGGAAGCGGGAAAATATGTGGAGCGGAGAACGGCATTACAGATGTAAGTAAGATATAGGATGGCTTTTCGAGGAAGTAGTTTTAGGATACGGGAAGTTATGAGGTCATGTCCAGGGGCTTTGCGGGATGGTAAACTCTGGATGATGTTCGATATTTCGGATGGATGGAACGCTTTAGGGGGAAGATTCATTTGGAGAGGAATATCCAGTTCTGCTGCAATACAATCGAGGTGATGAGGATTAAGGATATCAGGATGAGGGTTATATATTTTAGAGAGATGTTCTGCGTCCGGGATTTTTCGTCGTCTGATCTTGTCCAGGATTGTGATTCATTTAGGAGGGGATGATTAAAATCTTTGAACTTTAGGAGTTTTTTAGTGGTCGTCCAGAGTGAATTATCAGTGGTAGTGAGGTTTTCAGTCATGTTAAGTAATGTTTGAGTTTTGAATTTACTGAGTTCTGATTTTAGTTTGTTGGTCAATTTTGTATAATTAGTTTTATCTGAAGGATATCTTGTCCTATGCCACTTCGATCTTGCTCTGCGTTTTTCTCTTAATAAGATACGAATGTGCTGTGGCAGTACAGTCTGTTGAGTAGTATTGATGTTGAATGTGGATGAAGTGTTATCTTTTATACTGTTAGTTATTGAGTCTGTCAGTATTCCAACAGCTTTATCAATGTCATGTCGAGTCTTGAGGGGAATTTTTAGATCCAATGTATTCTCCAAGTCGCATCGGAATCCGTCCCAGTCCACACGTCCTGTAATTAATGAGTTGATTGGGGGTTTAGGAACATAGCTCGAATGCAAGGATAGCAGAACTGGACTGTGATCTGATGAAAGGTCATTCAGGGCTTCGATCATAGTTTGGGAGAAGGATATCTGAGAAGAGACAAATATATCGAGGATGTCAGGACGTTTTCGGAGAGATGTAGGCCAGTAAGTGGGGTTCATGGGTGAGAGGATAGTATAACAGTTGGATATTGAGACGCTTGAGAGGATATTGCCACGGGGATTGGATGTACGACAACCCCATCGCTGGTGTTTGGCGTTATAGTCTCCTCCAGCAATGAAGCGCGGTCCTAGTGATCGAAATAGGGTATCGAGTAGCTTATAGGAAAGAGGTTTATTGGGAGGACAGTATACAGCTGAAAGGGTTACATGGAAAGGACGAGTTGAAATGATTATAGAGGTTGATTGTATGGTGTCAGTTGGAGTAGATGGAATAAGGGAATGGGATAGGGATTTATGGATTAGGATGCATGATCCGGCATGGGCAGTGTTGTCAGGGTGGTCTGATCTATAAGTGATGTAGTCACGTATGTAAAACTTTGATCGTTTAGTGAAGTGGGTTTCAGTCAGTAATGCTACGTCTATCTGTTTGTCATGTAGAAATACGTCGAGTTCGTCACGGTGGTTATGTAGGCCATTAGCATTCCACAATACTATAGTTAAGGGCTTTACATTCATCGTGGGAGATTTAATGGTATTTCGGAAAGGAGTCTAGTGAGAAGGGTGACAAGAGGTTTGATGGTTTCTGCAAGATCTGAGAGAAAGGAGTTCAGGATGGTATATATGCTAGATAGATCTTGGTTGGGAAAAGGGTGCGGATAAGGAATATGAGAAGAATAAGTTATGTGGTCAGGGGTATTGACAGGAGACTGGATTAGGCGCGGGGTACGAGGATGTTCAGTCCTCTGTGAAACTTCAGGTAAGGGTTTCGGCTGGCTTGGCTGAACAATAGGACGGGGTGTGATTTTCTGAGGGTGTTCAGGAGGTAGTTTTACCCGCAGGGATTGGTGGTGGGAAGGAGTTGGCCGAAGTGGAGTTTGTGGATGTGGATGGGATGCAGGAGGCTTGGTGTGGGAGGTTGGAGGCGCCTGACGTCTAGGTTGCTGCTTCTTAAAGGTGGCGGTCTCAGAGAATGATTTCCTGAAGTCATCTTTAACATCGCTGACGGTAGAGGTAGAAGGTAGAGGTAGAGGCTGCGGTTGCGCGATGATAAGTGGCGGTTGCTTAAATCTTGGGAAGTCAGTCAAATTATCTAGTGCAGGTACCTGGGAGCAAGTCTTCTGTTCTATTCTTAATCCCGGTGTATTTTGAGATCGTTGCCGAAGTAGATTTTTGTAAACAGTGCAGCCCCTGTAGCTCGCCGGATGGGCTTCGCCACAAAGAGCACACGTTGCTGTCTCAGTTCGAGGCTTCGGGCAGGTTTCAGAGGCATGGGGACCAGCGCATTTAACGCACCTTGCCGGGTGAAAGCAGTATGTCTTTGTGTGTCCCTAGTTTTGACACTTTGTGCATTGAACAATGCTGGTTTGCTTCCTTGGTTCTTCGAAACGGACTGTTGAGTAGACTAATCTAGTGATATTAAAAATTTCCGAGTTGTTTTTGGCCGGTTCTAGATCTACGAAAAATAGTGGAAGCGTATATTTTTCTTTTGGATGTACGACGGGTGAAATCTTTCTAACAACATGTCCAATTTCTTCCAGGTCGCGTTTGATGGCATCTGTAGGTGTGGTTGAGTGGAGTCCTCGTAAAACCACTCGATATGATTTTTCTTCTTTTAATTGGTAGCAATGGAAGTCATAATTGTTTGTAGTTAAATAACTGATGAGCTTTTTATAACTTTCTTTGCTGGTGGTGTTGATTTTTATGTCACTTTGTCTTGAAAAGCAACGAAAATTAGACTGTCCGATCAACTTTGCCATTTCTCGACCGAAGGACATAAAATCGCTGATTTTAGAGACAAATATAGGAGGTGGTTCTGGATTTGTAAACCCTTGGCTCGGAACTTCGTTGACATTTTTGGCTGTAGACTGAGCGGCGGATGTTGATGGAGCGGCGGATGTTGATGGGGCGGCAGTCGTTAATGTAGCGGCTGACGGTATAATTGTTTCATTTTTGTTGGCTGCAGTCGTACTGCGAGTTTTAGGAGGAGATATAATTTCTTTAGGTGATTGTTTTATCTTGGCCTGTTTATTTTTCTGTTTGGTTGGCGAATTCTCCAGGGATCCAGGGTTTGAGTGGCGGTTTCTTTTCTGAAGTGACCGGCGCTTTAAATATTGCGAATCAGATTCACTGATTTCTGAAAATGGTGTCTCTTCGTCCGAGTCATCACACGATGTAATCATATCTGGGTCCATAATCACTAATATAAGAGAAGAGAAGAGAAAAAAAAATATATATATACCTACAATAGCTAATAAACAAAAATTTACTTAAAAAATTTTTAAAACTAAACTATCTACATTATATACACATAAAAACATAATTAAAAGAAACATATCTGATTTATATATAGAAACAAGTAAATAAATAAAAGAAATACACAAAAATAAAGAAATAAAATAGTTCGAAATAATAACTTTAAGGAAATAAAGTCTTAAAATCACAAAAATTAAACCAGATATGAATAATGTCCCGGTTACGAATTGGGAAATGACAACAGTGCTGGCCAAGACCTTGTAAACAATAGCTGGGCAGAAGGAATTAGTAGCCTCTCGGCAGGTGCCGAAAGTAGCCTCGTAGCACTACTTCCAGGCTCTAGCGAACACCAGTCTATTACGTGCTTATAAAAATTAACTGCACTCACCTGTCTCTCCAGTTGTGGTTTATTAAGTGTTTAACTGTTCACTAACTCACTATTCACAAAGTTTGAGGGCTGTTTACTCAGTAAAACAGAAATGGCAAGGTAACAAATACAGAGCGATATGAATATAGAACTGTAGGTGCGGCCATCTTGTTGATACTAATATTTTTTTAATGCAATTTTTAGTTTTTGAACATAAGAGCAGTAATATACATGTATGATATACCGTTGGAAAGCTGAAGATTTTAGAAAAAATATTATCTCATACACAAGCTTTTAAAAGTTAATAGAGAGTGATGAAATAAACATAAAACTAACTGATTATTTTAGATAATAAAATAAAAGATTTTTTAATAAAACACATGTTTCTATATAAATTAAATTTAATTAATTCTTTAATAGTTTCACGTATTTTTTAACTCTAACTGTATTTGAAAATTCTTTCATTGATCTTAAAAATCGAGGTAAGTGAAAGTCGTGTGTTGCCCGCACCAGATTTTTTCAAATGTGTTATTTGTTAACTACAGATAACACACATGTTTCATCGGCGTAGGATAAAATAATTGAAAAAAAAATGCATTGAAAGGAATTAGTCCGGGTGGCGGGAATTCCTTTCAGTAATTCTCAACGGTCAACTAATTATATCCACCAAAAAATCTGGTGCGGGCAACACACGACTTTCACTTACCTCCATTTTTAAAATTATTGAAAGAATTTTCAAATACAGTTAGAGATAAAAATACGTGTAATTATTAAGGAATTAATCAAATTGAATTTATATAGAAACATGTGTTTTATTAAAAAATCTATTATATTATTATCTTAAATAATCAGTAAGTTTTATCTTCTTTTCATCACTCTCCATTAACTTTTAAAAGCTTGTGTATGAGATGATATTTTTTCTAAAATCTTTAGCTTTCCAACGGTATATCATACATGTATATTACTGCTCTTATGTTCAAAAACGAAAAATTGCATTAAAAAAATATTTTTTTTTGTTTTCTCCTTTAGTTGGGTATCGAATTTATTCAATTTATATATTTACCTTTTTTTCATCAGCGTTAACAAGATAATCTAGTTATTATTATTGAATCTACAAAATTAAAGGTACTTTAGAAGAAGAAAATTTAAAATATCGGCATTTAAGCCCTGTCAGACCATTTTTATCAAAACAAAACCTACATGATATTAAAGCCCATTATATTTTACATCGATATAGCGAGTTTAATCAAAATCGTCGGAACCGTTTTCGAGAAAATCGAAAAAGGTGCAAAATGCATAGTATAAAGTGCCTCTTCTGATAAGCTTATTTTGATGAAAAAAGTTTTGTCACGTCTCGGGCGTATAGTTGTCCTAAATATGAAATTTCAGTTTCATAGGACTTACCGTTTCTGCCCGGGAGTTACCACACACACACAGACCTTTTTGCGGGACTTGGTTATTTGGACTCAGGAGACCCTAAAACGTGTATTTCCGTTGAAAACTGGAATTCGAAAATTTTCACGATCGCAATACTTCCCCTTACTATATATATTAAGTGAAAGTAAAAAAAATGTACATCGTGCAAAAGGTGGAAGTTAATACTTTTAGGTTAGATGTTTATTATTTCCAACAACATATGCGTACTAAAATCTAGCTATGAATAACCAAAATGATAATAAGGACTTCTCATACGGAATAAAATAGCCCAAATCTTCACGATGGCTACCACTCCCTCAGAATACTCTATTGCCCAGTTGACAGACATCTGCAAAATAAAAGAATTATGTTAGACTAGATAGAGGAATAAATCCCGTGGCATACAAAGGCCCAGAGGCTGGCTCCCGGCCAGAGCGTCCCTCCGAAGTGAGTTCTCAGCCTCTCTAACACTCAGATACTTATCTGTTTACTTATTCTATCCAAGAGAGCCAACCTCCGGAAAGTGTTCTTTATAGTCCCCCTCCTGATAAAGAGTATAATTCTCTTTTATATTTTTTTCTTGCCAGCGGTTAACGCGGCCTCTTCTCATTGCCTCTTTATCCGTTAATCTCATTCCCACTGAATGCAATCTTCCCGACTCCCCAGCTCCTTTCTTATCTTTTTACAGTTCTCTAAACTTTGTAAAAGTGCATTTATTCAAATGGACAATTAAATATTGCAAAAAGAAAAATCTTTTCTGCTATGTTTTTGTAGACCGTCAGAAGCTATATAACATGATTGAACAGGGAATACCTAGAAAGTTAGTAAACCTAGTAGAGATGTGTTTGTCGGAAACATTCCATTAAGAAGTTAGAATCGGTCATAATTACTCCGAGAGATTTGAGGTGCGATCGGGTTTGAAACAGGGTGACTCCCTTTCACCTGTGTTATTTAATATAGCTTTAGAATATGTCATAGAAAAGGTGATGTGTACCGAGAAAGGCTTAAACATGGGTGACAAGATTCCTGTTTTGGGGTATGCCGATGATCTGGTACTGTTAGGTGAAGACACGGAAACCATACAACTAAATACAAGTGTGTTAATAAAAACCGGTAAAGAAATAGGACTCGAATTAAATACCGATAAGACGAAGTACATGATTAGTAGCAGAAACGGTGTCGATCTTGGTGATATTGATGTATCAGGTCATACTTTTGAACACGTAGAGAAATTTAAGTGTTTAGGTTCAATTATAACTTAAAAAAATGAAATCCAGGAAGAAATAAAGTCCCGGTTAAAGGTGGGAAATGCGTGTTATTATTCAGTTGCTAAGTTACTTAGTTCGCGGCTTCTATCTAAAAACTTAAAGATTAGAATTTATAAAACTATTATTCTTCCAACGGTTCTTTACGGATGTGAAACGTGGCCGCTTACTTTAAAGGATGAACAACGGCTTAAGGTTTTCGAAAATAAGGTATTGCGTAAAATATTTGGTCCAAAGAGAGATGAGGCCACTGGGGAGTTTAGAAGGTTGCATAACGCGGAATTGCGGAACTTGCATCCTGTGAATATAATTGAGCTGATTGCATCGCGGAGACTTAAATGGGCGAGTAAAGTTGTTTGGCTCGATGACGAGCGGATTCCGAGAAAGTTGGTATTTGCTGATCCGACTGGTAGGCGTCCGAAAGGTAGGCCGAAGCGGAGATGGGAGGATTGCGTTAAGGCTGATCTCGGGAGCTTGGGCTTGAATGGTGAGCATTGGACGAGTTTGTGTAGGCAGAATTTGGTGGTATCGGCATCGAACCTTCGGTTTCGCTAAGCCTATTATTATTATTATGTTTTTGACCGGGCTGCTTTTCTAAGGCAGCGGTACCTTCAAAAACTAGCTTACTATATTTAGTCAATATATAAACTATATTTAATGATACCATGGATCTCCTTTCCAAAGGTATCGTGTTTACCAATCCAATAGGTGGCATGCAGGGTAAGATTAAAGTAAACAAGATTCAATTAATACATTACTATAATTATTAATTTACACATATCTATTATATTAATACATTGCCTAGAACTCTGATTGAGAATACTGAGGGACATTTTCACTACTACCTTTGCCATACAATATTACAAATAACGAGATACCTTTAAAACACTGTCGGCTGGCGAAGGTGGAATCATCTTAAGACGTCCATTCTCTGCTTTATCCTCCAGCTGCTCTCAGAACCCCGACGGCCACCTCCTCTTCTTGTAGATGGAACCCGCCTCACTCTTCTTGAGGAGAAAACTAGACTGACTCTTTCGAATCTTCTCCCCATGGTCGTCACCTCGGGCGGGACTGATGTGGAAAGTACAGCCTTTGTCCACCCTTGTATAGACACCAGGCGTACCGCGGGGGGCAGTCCAAGCCCAAGCACGGACAATCCAAGGGGGTTTGGGAAAAGCCTTTTGATGTTTTGCCGACAAAGGCTTCTTAATATTTAATTGTTTAATATTAAATTATTTAATAATGAACTCCCCTCAGTATCCTCAATACATTACATTTCTTTATCTATAGATATATATGTTAACGCGGAGCTATCCGTGGAAGAACGGTACTTCCAAGAGATAATTCAAAATGAGATTGGTTTATTAGCATACATTTTTTTTTTTATCATTATTTTTTTTTTATTCGTATATATTACAATTTGTCATAATAGACAATAATAGTAGACAATAGGTCTACAGGATCTCATTCATTCAATATTTACAATATAAACAAAAGGATAATCAAATTACATAAAATAAAATCAAAATAAATAAACGTATACAATAACAAAATTTGTAGACAAAATAAATGAAGTTAACAAATAAATAAACAAAACATGTCACATTCATACCTATGTACAATATTTACAGTCAGCTCGGGAACCCCGGACGGGGCTTGTCCCCCCACTTGTGGAAGGACAAGCAGAGTCCAAGGATCCAGCGCCTCCCTCCCAGCCGCATCACTGGTGAGAGCCAGCGGAAGCTAAGTGAGGGCGCCACAGCCACAAGTCACACCGCACATGAGAGGAGAATCTAACCAGTGTCAGAACTCCAGAATAAATGTTTACAATATGTCTCGGGGCTACTGCCGTTTCAATCTTCTAGGAGGGTTATATGGATGAGTGGATCTGGATAGGGATTGTGCTAGAGGATTAGGATAATGAATGAGGTTTTGGTGGAATTAGGAAAATTTAGATGGAATCAGGTCTGAAATAAATGGAACATTGAGGTCGTGGTGTAAGGTATAGTTGGAGACATAATAAGGAGCATTTACTATTGTTCGGAGGACTTTGGATTGAAAGGATTGAATGCGTTTGATGTTAGAACGTTTAGCTGTCCCCCACAGTTCAAGTCCGTAGGTCCAGATTGGCTTCAGTATTGTCTTGTAAAGTAATAATTTGTTGTCAACTGTAAGCTTAGATTTTCTGTTTAGTAGTCTGTATAACTGTCCGAATCGTCTGATGAGTTCTTTTCGTTTAAGTCTTGTTCTTTTAACATAAATTTAGTGGAATATAAAGAACTTAGAATTAATTTCAAAAACATAACCAACCAAGAATCACGATAAATTTATTTTAATCAAATTAAACATATAAAGATATTTAAAAGAAAAAAAAAATACTGTTTCAATACAAATAAAAGATAATTGGAAACATTTAGAGCGCGAAACACACGACTATCACTAACCTCCGTTGTCCAAATTAATTTAAAAAAAATTCAGTTAGGGATGAAAATAAACTGTTAAAGAATTAATTACATTGAGTTTAAATAGTGACACCTAACCAAAACCTAACTACCTAAATCGAGTGACGAAGGCCAATGGACTATACTACCAATCTCAAAAACAATCATAGGCAAGCTGGAAGTTAGTAGGGAGGCTAAAATTAGGTTATTTAAATGTTTTCTCACAGTGCTGCTGTACGAAGCTGAAAGCTGGACAACCCTTAGCAAGCATCTGAGTAAGATCACATCTGCTGAAATGAGATTCCTCAGAAGAATAGTAGGAAAGACAAGGAGGGATTGCATCAGGAATGAGAGAGTACGTAAGGAGTTGGGTGTCAGATTAGTCTGTGACGTGCTGGAACAAAGACAACTTAAATGGATGGGCATGTTTCTAGAATGGACGACACCCGAAAAGCCAGGTGGTAGTTGGCGACGGAAGCCAGATGACCTCGTGGACAGACCCAGATCTATGTATAATGACTACATTGGAAAACTTGGAGCAGCGAGAGGACGTACCATCCCGGAGATGAGAAGACTTGCCAGGGACAGAAACCAGTGGGCTCAATGGACAGAGACTGCAACTCCACGCTTAACGGAGTTAGAGGAGGAAGAAGAAGAGTTTAAATAGAAACATGTGTTTTATTAAGCAATTTTTTACATTATTATCTACGATAATCAGTTAGTTTTATCAGCTTTTCATCACGTTTCGTTAACTTTTGTTTATAAGGTTAATATTTTTTCTGGCATCTTTGGCTTTCCAACGGTATAGGTTTTCATGTTCTAAAAATCCATATATCGGAATTTAAGCCCTGTCAGACTATTTTAATCAGAATGAAACTTACATCATTTTAAAGCTCAATAAATTTTACTTTGGTATAGTGAGTTTAATCAAAATAGTGAAAGATTTTTGTGAGATAATCGTAAAAGATGTAAAATGCATGGTTCAAAGGAGAACTTCTGACTAGTTGTTTTTGGTCAAAAAGTTGTTGAAACATGTCGGGCGCATAATTGTGTTAGATCTGAAATATGAGCTTCGTAAGATCTTTTTTATTTATTTAGACTTAGCACACACATAGACCTTTTTGCAGGACTTGGTCATTGGACCCTAAAGCTTTATTTCCGTCAAAAAATGGAATTCGAAAACTTTCACGATCGCAATACTTTCCCTTAATATATAGGTTAAGTGTAACGTAAGTGAAAGTAAAATAAAAGGCCGTTTTATCAAATTCGTGAATTCGGACTGTAAATAAAGCCCTTAGAGCATTCTTTAAGCTTGTTTAATCCCATTTGAATCCTTGAAATAAGTCTTAGTTTTGTTTATTGTTTCAAAGGAGAAACGTGCATTTTCTTACGAAATTCTTTGTAAGGCATCGCTGGGAAAAAAAAAAAAAAAATCACTGTTGAAGCATCTCCTGAAATTATTAAATATCAACGGAAGGTTTCCTTGATATGTGATCTGCGCGGCGTTGTTCTGGAAATTTTATGAGTGGAGATGCGACGTTGGTAATGAGAAGAGCTCCGGGCGAATATGGGTTATTGATGGGTATTGTTGAGGAAAACTGTTGAGTCAATACAACAACTTGCCAGGAGAGTGCCCTTTACATTCGTTTTTTTTTTTTTTTTTTTTTTTTAATTTAAAAAGAACAGTAGACCCGTCACACCAAATAAATCTTTAAAATACTCCATGGCTCTTTTTCATCAATGGAATAAATTTGATAATTTTCGAAACATGAAATTGTGGTCCAGAGTTACTTGACAGCCATCCCAAAGAACATTATCAGCGTGGGGTCGAGTAATTGGTTATCAGATTGCTAACGACGCACACTGTGGCGAAACACCAAATTATTGGACATTGTAGCATTATGGCCAGACTGTTGGCCGTACGAAAAGAAGGCTAACAGTAGACCCCCATTACTTTTTTAAGAGGAATCGAATCTGTATTCAGATTTTAATTTTGATGAACAAATTGTCCCAGAAGAAACTTCTTTTTTTTTTTTGGAATCCTGTGATTTGACGTAGTACATTGATTCCACACCCTATTTACAGATACTTTTACTTCGGCCCCTATTTTTGTTAGGAGCAACTGTATAAAAGGATTGGGGAGTTTTTAGGATAACCAAAACCCCACCTTTTCCATATAACAGGAGTAGGTACCATTCAATTGGCAATAAAAAAATATGCACGAATTCCATACAAATTTTTATTAAAAATATTATAATTAGTTACTTTTACTAATTATGTTTGTACATAATTATTATTATTTATTTATTTTACATTTAGGTGCCGTGTACCAAACATTAGGTTAGAGGCACCATTCGTTGTATTAATTAAAATTTTTTGTATAAATTAATCTTTTTGATGTATTCTATAACTGCATTGTGGAACTCCGTGTCATCTCCTAGTAGTTGTTGTTGCTCGAGCCTATCGTTTCTATTTTTTCTCCTTTCTTCTTGGTATCTGTTGCACTCTACCATTATGTGTTTTGCTGTGACTTTTACCTTACAGTGTTCACATATTGGTGGAATTGTACCTTCCAATAAATGACTGTGCGTGAGCCTTGTGTGTCCTATCCTCAGTCTGGTTAACACTAATTGATCCCTTCTTTGGCCTTAGATGAGGTTCCATGTATTAAAAATATATATATTTTTTAATTATCTATAGGTATGTTAGTTTTGTAAAATATTATTAAAAAAAATATATTAATAAGTTTAGAGTATCAGGTGATAAATTATTATTACGATTCATGAGAATTAAATACGATGATACGTTCATAAAGTTTAAACAAATATTTAAAACAAAGAAACTGGAATATAGGGTCAACATTTTAAAAAAAGCAAGAGCTAAAAGGAAAGTAAACTATAAACCTTCTAGTTAATTTATGTGGTGGTAGATTTCTGAGCCATTTGGAGCGATTTTCGTTATGAATGTTTTAATTTTTTTTTTATGTTTTTCATTTATAAAAACTTTAAGAATCAATAAAAGTTCAAGCTGCATAGACTTAAATTATGATAATAAAGTTAAATTATCGGAATAAAAATGATTTATTAATTTTGGTTCATCAAAATAGTAGTGGTATTTTTTTTTTTTAAAAAGGACATGGACTGTCGTTTTGATTACATATCTTAGGTGGATTTTTTTAATTAAAAAAAAAAACACTGACGATGGACAATGATAATAGAAACTATGAAGAACAGTTTAACCAAAAAAATATAGGGACATTTTTTTCAAATATTGGTCCTATGTCCAATACCAACGGTAGAACTCAGTGGACTATACTTTGAGTAATAATTGTATTTGATATCAAAAGAAATAATAATGCAAATATATATATATATATTTATTTTTTATATATACCCTATCATTATGAGCCCGATGGTTTGGTTCGATCAAATAAAAAAAAAATTGGCTTCATTTGAAAAGTTGAAATAGTCAAAATTATATTTCTTAAAATGCAAACTGGTTTTTAGAATTAAACTAAAGAATATAATATAAAAAGAAAAAAAATGAATGATAATAGGGGAAAAAGAGAGAGCTTGGGCCGAGGTTCGAAAAGTCACTCAGCGGTGTACTAATAGTGAAAGCCCAATGGGTTTACATGTTACAGACGAGGCAATTAGCCGATTGAAGGCCGTACCGATGTTAGAGGGGGTGGGGGTGTAGGGAAAGAGGGGGGGGTGGTGGGAGAGAACATAAATTAGGGAACGATCGGTGGTGGGGGGATGATGGGGAGGGGGTTTGAGAGGGAGGTGATGGGGAGGGGATTCGGAAAAAAAAACCCGGAGGCATTAATCCTCTACCTTCCTCTGGGGCCTTCGGTCCAACAGTATCAGTCTTCTCTGCGCTAACTCACTCCCTCGGCTCTTTATCTCGTTTGTCCTGATTTCCAACATTAGTTTTATTCTCTTCTAATTTACATGGATATGTGTGAATTTTTTATAATGTTTTATTTGAAATATTTGAGGGTATAAAAAAATATTTACGAGGAATAAAAAAATGCCATTTTAAAAGACGCTCATTAATAAATTACAATGTTCACGGCTTATCCCGAATTTTTAAAAGTTGGAATATGGCTTTATAAGAAAGACCAGAAAATAAAGAATTCCGACGGGTATTCGAGGTTTCATGCACCTGGTGGCAGCCCAGTAGAATTAAATCAAAAAAGGGGGTTGATTATAAAAATGTGGGGTAAATTTAATTTTTAAGCACGATTGTTAGCATTGCTCCTCTCATTAACAAACTAAGTTTTTACAATTTTTAGCAATGTACGTTTTTTCCGCTATCTTGATTTTTTTCCTTCATTTTTTACAGTAAGGAAAGTATTGGGATCGTGAAAATTTTGAATTCCAGTTTTCAACGGAAATACACATTTTAGGGTCTACTGAGTCCAAATAACCAAGTCCCGCAAAGTCTGTGTGTGGTAACTCCCGGCAAAAACGGTAAGTCCTATGAAACTGAAATTCCATATTTAAGACAACTATACGCCCGAGACGTTACAAAACCTTTTTCATCATAATGAGCTTACCAGAAGAGCCACTTTATATCATGCAATTAGGACCTTTTTTCGATTTTCTTTAAAACGGTTCCGACGATTTTTATTAAACTCGCTATATCGATGTAAAATTTAATGGGCTTTAATATCATTTAGGTTTGATTTGGATAAAAATGGTTTGACAGGACTTAAATGCCGATATTTTAAATTTTCTTTCTTTAAAGTACCTTTAGTTTTGTTGATTCTATAAAAATAACTATATTATCTTGTTACCACTGATGAAAAACAGTCAAATGTATAAATTGAATGAATTCGATACACTGCTAAAGTAGAAAACAGAAAAAAAAATATTTTTTCAAAGCAATTTTGCGTTTTTGAACATAAGAACAGTAATATACTTGTATGATATACTGTTGGAAAGCTAAAGATTTTAGAAAAAATATCATCTCATACACAAGCTTTTAAAAGTTAATAGAGAGTGATGAAAATTAGATAAAACTAAGTGATCATTTTAGATAATAATACAATAGATTTTTTAATAAAACACATGTTTCTATAGAAATTTAATTTAATTAATTCTTTAATAGTTTCACGTATTTTTATCTCTATCTGTATTTGAAAATTCTTTCATTGATTTGATTAATGGTGGTAAGTGAAAGTCGTGTGTTGCCTGCACCAGATTTTTAAATTTATTTTAAACATATTTATTGATATTTACAGCTGTATAGACAATACATCAAGTAAATGTGATGGACATATGGTAAATTGACATGAAATAGATGTAGAGACACTACCCATTGGCAGCACTCTAAATATATTCTAAGCTAGAAGGTCTCTGGGCCATCTTCTTTTCAGACGCCTCGGAGGGTTATCAGGAATTGAGGAGGTAGACAGAATGGAAACCAGTGGATTAAAGTGGGAATGGAGGTTTTTATGAAATGAATGATACCTGGTCCGGACTAAATCAGTAATTTAGCGGAGTGGGTATTCTAACTGACAAGAACCTCACACAAGAACTTGTTACGCAACATGATGAACGTACCATTACTGAGCCATGTCCAAGCATAAACTGAGGAAAACCATAAACATAGGTATTATTAGGAGGGGTTCATGTAAAAACCCTCAAGGTTTTCCCCCTAAGTGTAAATATTACTGCTTATCTTTGTTTTTAAAAAGTTTTACAAAATTATACAATGGAAAAACAAAACAATATATCCGTATGTACAATAAGGCTCAACATTTTTAACAGAAAATTATAAACACTAGAATCTGAGGTATGTAAATGATCCATGAGGAATATAATAAAAAATAAAATAAAATAAATGAATAACAAAAACAAGAACGATATAAAGTGTTATAAACGAAAAGATAAATATACAGTAAATAAAATATAAATTACACAAACAACTTGTACAATAAAGTAATAAAGTTATAATTTAAGGAGACGGAAGATGTTGGCATACGAGGGAGAGATTATTTCTTTGTCTGTTTTATGATCATATTATCATTATATGTTTTATCTGTTTTATCACATACTGCTCATTTTTTAAAAGGATAATAACATTAAAAATATTTGTTATATGTCATTCCATAAAATAAATCAACCAAGTTAAATAAATTAATCACGCTAATGACAGGAATGTTTAGAACGATTTTACGATTGGATAGCAATGTATCAATGTCCACACAGTTCTGGACATACATAGTTTGACCTGGCTGAAGAAGCAGCCAACCATGAATGTAAACGACTGCTCTGTACGTTGAAATGATACGCAGAACCAGTTAGCTACAAATAGCTATTCTCTAATGAGGTGGTCTCTGCTGTACTATTCGTCATCTCAATAAAGTCGTAATTAGTCTCAACAGCTTCACCTATCATTGGTTTATGAAAATATTAGGCCTAGTCACAGGTTTTTGAAAGAAACATGTGATCTTCAGGTTAAGGAAGAGTTACTACGTAAGGTAATACGTTACTTAAAAGTATGATAGTTCCAAAGTACCTCACGAACCAGTATTCAGTGATAGTACTTGACAATTATTCAATTAACAAAAATATTGACAATATAGACTTATCATGATATTGATAATCTATAGTAATATTGTAAAACTGAAGAGTTTGTTTGAATTCGCTAATCTCAGAAACTACTGGTTCGAATTGAAAAAATTATTTTTGTGTTGGATAGTCCATTCATCGAGGAAAACATTCACAAACCAGTATTCAGTGATATTACTTGACAATTGTTCAATTTATAATAATGTTGATGATATAGACTTATCATGGATATTGATAATCTATACTAATATTATAAAACTAATATTATATATATAACTGAAGAGTTTGGTGGTTAGTACGCGCTAATCTCAGCAAATACTGGTTCGAATTGAAAAATTCTTTTTCTGTTGGATATTTCATTTATCGAAGTAGGTTTTAGGCTATAGAACATCACGCTGCGACCAATAGCAGTGAAGAATCAGTGGAAAATCTGGAAAAAAAAACCCGGAAAATTAACCTCGCATCACAATGATTCCAAATGATTTACTTTTTAATTTTATAAGATTTTAATTTACCGTTAATTTATCTTTTGCAGTAACAATTAATAAATCACTGGGGCAAAAATTTAAACACGTAGTAATCTATTTACGTCAAGATCGGGTTGAGAAGATTATCAGTATAAACATCTGTCACATGAAAATAAAAATAAAAATCTCATTTACGCAGAAGTACTTTAAAATATATTATTTTAAAAACTTGTTAATAACGATTATAATAACAGGAATTAACGCTAACGAAGTCGTGGGCAACAGCTAGTAATATATATCTATAATACGAAGGTATATATATAACTTATTTCTTAACTAAATATACATATTACGGAAATAAATATAGAAGTTAATTAAACGGCACAACTAAACAACTACCTAATACTAACACCTACATCTACCCTTAAACCACTACCTCTACTTGGTGCTATCAAAACCGAATGTTCTAGGAAGCACATTAAAATCTTTCGTCGTGCCAGCGGACTCCCTAGAGAAGACTTATGCATTTTTAGCGTAATTATTCTTCGCGTCAGAAGTTATTTTTGAGTCCCAGGATCAAAATAGATAAATAGAGCTGTTGGAACCTTTTACCGAGTGTCAGAAACCCATTCACAATTAGGCATTAAACGAAAATATTATTATTTCTTTTTTTAATTTTTATTAAAAGATAATACAATCTGCCACCTTCTGGGGCAATGGGTATTACAGGTAAAAGAAACCATTCATCCCATATGTATATTGTAAAAAAAAATATATATATATATATATATATAAAAATGAGAAAAATAATTGAATAATAAATAAAGACTAAACAAAGAGAAATATATATACATAACTAAAATAATATATATAAAGAAAATAATAATAACCTTGACCACATTCATACCTATTTATAATATTTACTAAACGTAACTATTAGAAATGAAAAACTACAAATGGTTTTGTCTCGATACCGATGGGTCCAACAAGCTTTGTGGATATCTTGGTGTTTAGTGCTCTGGGAAAGAAAGTACAGTAAACCCTCGTTTTCACGAGCTCCAAGAGACCAAAAAATTCTCTGTTCGTTATAAAAGAATTCGTTATATCCGAAAAATATATTGTACGTATGATTATATATGTCTTGGTATAAATTCAGGTGGTTAAAAGGAAATATTTTCAATACAGCATTCGCTCTCAGGCACATGTTTATTTAGAAACTACAAAAGCGGTTAAAACTATGCACTATGTACATATATATAAAACTTATTTCACATTTAACATAATACTTTAAGATTAACATAAACCATCATTCAAAATACAAAACTTAAAAAGGAACTTAAAATGTTAAAATCACAGCAATTCATATAATGTTAAGATAATAAAAAAAAAATTATTTTTATTTTGCACATACCAATGAAGACGCAACGGAGGCATCGATTTTATCTTTATTAGCGATAATCCTTGATAGAGATTTTGATATCGCGTATTTTTCCGCAATTTTAGATTTCGACTCAATTTTTGTATCCACTTCTTGGAGAATCGCCAATTTAAATCAATGGATTTTCTTTTAGCCTCGAAGGAAACTCGAATTAAAGCAAGTAATAAAAGCAATAAAAACAGAAAAACTAGCTGAAACACTAGAAACCAGAAGCTGTCACAGACTGTGAATCACAGAATTGAGCTGAATAGAAGGAAGAAGTAAGGATTTGACAGAAAGGCGCCGCTCTTTACTGGAATTAAGAAGTTTCGTAATTTGTTTCTTCTTTATTTTTCGTAATAACCGAACAAATTCAATTCTGAGGTCCACAAAAATAATTCGTTAATTCGTTATAAGAGAATATTTCGTTATAAACGAGGAGATAGCATAGTTTTCTATTAATTTTTCAAGGGACCGCAACGATAGTTCGTTATAAACGGGCGTTTGTTATAACCGTGTTCGTTAAAAAGAGGGTTTACTGTACTAACAGTAGATCTCACAATCAAATATAAGCCAAACGATTGGGAAGAAGACAACAAAATCTACAAAGGAGAAGTAAAACATTTATGCGAAATGTATTCCTTATCTGCGGGAGTTCGGCCAAAGGGTATTTGCAGTCAAAGGGATTTGGATCCGAAACAGAGGCACCATCCCATTAACTCGGAGAGCGTTTTTGTAATAGTATGGACTTTAAAAGTAATAGCTCAGATATGGCGGAGTCTATAATCCTATACTCGCTGACAATCTTGCACCACCATATATATTTGGACGTAGTTCTAATAGCAAATGCGAAAGATGAGCTAGTCATAATGATTAATGAACTAAAAGAAAAGAGTTCTCTATATGGCCTGATATTGAACCCTGAGAAGTCTGTAATCATGACCAACGGGCCTTTGGGAAATAAGTGAGTACCAACTCCCAGACATGAGATTTCCAATGAAGCCTATTATCTCGGACAAATATCATTTGTAAATAGAGACGCAAAGGAAATAGAATCCAAAATAGCTTAGGCGTGGATGAAATTTTGGAGCCACAAGCTCATATTTAAAAGCCAAGTAGAAATAAAATACAAAATACTAGCTTCTAACAGATGTATCGTCCCAGTACTTACATATGTACACTGACAAAGAATCTAGAACGAAAAATAAATGTCTGTCAAGGAAGAATAGAGCGGATTATGCTTGGAATCTTCCTGCGGGACAAAATTAACTCTATTAGAATAAAAAAAATGAACAAATGTTTCAGACGCTATTGCTCATGCTAGAAAAATGAAGTGGACATGGGCAGGACATCTCATACGGAAAACAGAAGATAGTTGGGCAAAGCGATCTGCCCTATAGATGAGAAAAGACGCAGAGGCCGACAACGCAAACGCTGGGCCGACGGATTGAGGAAAAACGACAGTTCTTTATGGATGAGACACGCACAAGACAGGAAGTTGTGGAAAACTAAGTGCCAGCAATTCAAGTCTCCGCCCAAAAGACTCAAATCTCCCATTCTTTGGGAAGGTCTATATGTAAATATTCATTTTGATAGAGAATGGCACCAGGGTCTTCTTTTTAAACTAAAACCTATACTTCCAAGCACATATTACTTAGTTTTACAATCTTTTCTCTATGACCGTTTCTTCTCTGTCCGACAGGGTTCTGAGACCTCATCAATAAAACCAATCTTTGCAGGTGTACCCCAAGGTTCTATCCTGGCCCCTCTTCTCTACTTAATATAGACATATGACTTACCAACAGACCAAAACATCTTAACTGCGACATATGCCGACGACACTGCAATTATTACGAGAAACACAGACCCTATACAAACCAGTATGATATTACAACACCATTTGGACAACGTACAAAACTGGTGTAAGAAATGGAAGCTAAAAATTAACCATGACAAGTCACTACATATTACATTTACACTTAGACGCGGAATCTCCCCTTCAGTTTACATAGAAATCACCCTTTACCGCAAACAAATACAGTAACTTACTTAGGACTAATATTTGACAAAAGATTGACATGGGGCCCACACGTCAAGACAAAACGTAAAACGCTAAACTTTCGACTTAGACTATTATATTCAGTATTACATAAACGTTCTAAATTATCCACCAGACAGAAACTAAATGTATACACTTATTTATTAAAACCAATATGGACTTACGCTTGCCAAATATACGGACCCGCTAAAAAGACACACCTGAGAAAAATACAATCCTTTCAATCGCAATTTTTAAGACTAGCAATGAACTCACCACCATATGTATCAAACGATACCCTACACACTGACTTACGTATTCCAACTGCAATAAACCACATCCGACTGACTTACAAACGATTTCACGACAAACTAAATGGACATAGAAACAAACTTGTACAAAACATGGCTACAACTGACATACTATACATAACTCGGCGTAGGCTGAAAAGGTGTTGGATGAGGGACCTTCTAGCCAGAAAAAATAGTTTGTTTTTAAATGTCAGGAGGATGCACCACTGGGTACTATCTCCCTCATGCCAACCCATGCTATGTTTATCATATATAACTCATTTGCTGATTGTAACATATACAGGTGCAAATAAAAATATTAAGATAAAAAAAAAAAATGTAAATATTCATATTTTGTTTTGTTTTTTATACATAATGGAGGGAAATTAACTTTGTATTTACATATAAATAAAAATGTCACGGGTTCAAACCCGCAGGTGGTCCTAGGATTTTTTAATGGGAGTAAAAAATCCATAGTTATGCCGTCCTCCGGAGCGGACGTTAAAAGGTGGTCTCGTGCCTGTGCGATGTCAGGTACTCGTTAAAGATCCTTTTCCTAATAAAACCTGGATAGGAAAAATTTAGGTCTCCCACTAGAGCATCGTCTGATTAGCCATATTATAATAAAGTGACGTTAAATAAATAAACAAACAAACAAATATACATAAAGACTATTATTATTATATATTTGGTATTAGTATTATATATTTGATATGCGTAATATGACTGTATACATTTATTTGGCATCCCATTTTTGTTTATTTAAGATTGTCTTCAGGATTAATTCAGTATGCTGGTATTGATATTGATAGCAACTCGGCAATGTTGAGCAGTCGATCCAATTGGGAATTTATAACTTTTTTCGACAACCTTTCATGATCAATTCATTTGTTAAAAATCAATCATCTCGATCATATTTACAAAGGTAAAGACAGTTCGCCGTCGTTTAGCTGCTCGAATATAACTATTTATATGATAATAGGGATTATTATAAATTTTCTTGTGAGGCCAATAGCTACGTAAATTTATCTTGGTGAACCTCTAGTGTTAATTTAAGTTTTTGATAAACTTTGATATTTTTTTTTTTTTTTTTTTTCTTATCCTCCAACTTTATTTACAAAATAAATACAAAAAACATTCTATGTATATACAGCAGCAATGGTATATACAGTCCATGGCTCAGGCCTCGTATTGCCCGTTGGCATTCTAAGGTTCCTTTCGCACTAGGCGCGGTATGCGCTTGAGGAGTGGAGTGGCTTTGTCCCTTTTGGGAGGAACCATTTCTGTAGTATTTGTCGATCTTTCACCTTGGCGATAAACTTTGATATCAAACAAGTTTTCGATTTAATCTCTTGCGATTTGTCCAACTTAACGGTTATTTTAGAAAGCTTAAGAAATGTTACTCATTTATGTTCATTGAATTGGTGATTATGAATTTTAACTTTGTCACCTAATATATTGGGTTGTTTCACATGAAATGTCCGTTTTTATAGTTTCTGAAATACATAAAGGATTTTGCAGGTCTCTGTTGTTTTCTTTCGAATGTTTACAAATTTAAAGTAAACAGTTACTAATCCTCTACCATTGTATTATAAACATTAGCTTCCCAACAAATTACCCACTTTTTAGTATACCTCCAAACATGAACATGGAAACAAGCGATTTTCGAGTAATATTTTTGTACGAGTTTAAACTTGGCCATTCAGCAGCTAAGGCAACTAGAAATATTCGCAAGGCATTTGGGGAAAGAGGTGTTGATGAACGGACCATTCGCCGTTGGTTTGCTAAGTTTTCAGCTGGAGATACCAACTTGGAAAACTTGCCCCGAGGAAGACCTCCGTCCGTAATAGACAAGGATGTCCTCAAACATACAGTAGAAGAAAATCCCTACCAAACAATTAAAGGATTCTCAGCACAATTAAATGCAAGTGCATCTACCGTTTCCAGACATTTAAAGTGTATTGGAAAAGTAAAAAAGCTCGATACATGGGTACCTCATGATCTCATTGAGCGGCAGCAAGACCCCATGTTTCAAAACATACCGTGCAAAAATTGATAGAACTGGGCTACAAAGTTCTTCCGCACCCACCGTATCTAACGTATTTTTAATAAAAAACCTTTACCTTGAAAGGGGACATTTCATGTGACACAACCCAAGATTATTGAGACAATATTTTATAGCATGCGATCTAGAACACCACTATGACTGGGAAAACTGGTTAAAAAATCCAAAAGTAGCAATCCTAGCAGTAGACTGGTTGAAGGAGGATGCAGTAGTATAGTGAATGCATAAGGATACTGAACTACGAATTTAACTTTACATAGAGGATACCATCAGGCAACTCTTCTCGGACTTTTCATCTTGGATACCATACTCTATTTATAAGCCCGTAGTACTTAACCTGCTCTTAAAATTGAGCGGTTAAGAAAGTTCATTTCCGTACAGGGGATACGTCTAAAATCTCAGAAGATAATTTAAAGTATCTGCGTCAGTGATAGGATCAAACAGTGATTTGTGATTCAGCAATCAATTCACATTTAATTTTACGCTATATTTTATTATTTAGATAGAACACAACAACATTTGACCTGAAATGATTATTTTCTAATATTGAATATTCAATAGTTGACAGTGAAATAGGATGGTTCTAGTGCCGGTAAAAAAAAAAAAAATTAGAAAATTGTGAAAAACTATTTCTTAACCAACGTTTTGACCCACATTACGGGTCTCCATCGCGGCAAAGAAATTCAAGATACAATTTAGGTATTTGTACTACTTCCTAGTCTTTATTCTGATTAGTGCGATATCTCCCTAAAAGGAAGGCGCTAAGCACTTATGACTTAATTTTCTTATTTCTTGTTCTTTTCGTCTTGCCAGTATTGTCTCATTCTTTGGCTGAACATCTCTTTTATTTTTGCAGACCATTTGGGTCTGCATAGTTTCTGGTTGTTTTGCTCTAGAGTTACTTCCCATTTGTTTATTTTGTCTCTGAATATGTTTCTTCTAAGTCTTCTAGTGTCTGTTTGATCAGTTCGTTGTGCTTTTGAGTGTTGCTGTAGCTTCGTGTATTTGTCGTGTCAGTCTTGTTTCAGGTAGTCTTTGTATGTGCCCATAGAATTTCAGCTCTTCTTTTCCTGATGTCTGTCTCGAAGTTGGCGAGTTTTTCTGTTGTTTTCTTGCTTTGCAGTCTGTATCCATCTTCTGTTTTTCTTGGTCCTAGTGTCTTTCTGATGATCTTCCTCTCCTCTTTCTTTAGTTCAGGGCCATTGTTTCACTTGCGTACAGTGCCATCGGTTCTATTACAGTTCTGTAGTGTCTTATCTTTGTGTTGGTCGAGATTGATTTTTTGTTGTATATGTTCTGTGCCATTGATATTGTCCTAGTCTTTATTGTTTGTTAATATTCATTTAATTTTTCATGTTCGTTGTTTACTAAAGACGTACATTGTGCTTGAATCTTTTTAGTCCTGAAGAAGACCCGCTATGTGGACCGAAACGTTAGTTAATGAATTGTTTTCCCCTAGTTTCTAATTTTTTTTTTAGGACCATTCACATTCCTCTCATTTTCTAATAGCTTTGTAGTCGCATTTGATATTGATAGACACTACTATGTTTTGGATTACACTACAGGTGTCTTCTTCGAGTTATAGGATGCTTTTGAAAGTGTAAGGTTATCCCTCTGAAAAAACTTTTCTCCCGCGTGGAAGGATGCGATTTCATAGGGCATAAATTATTTTTTACTCCTTTAGTATGTTTTATTTTAGAAATTTTCTGGTTGTATGAACCAAAGTTTGAGTGTTACAAAATATTTCAGTTTAAGGTGCATTGAAAGTACAGCTTCAGCTTGGTGTCCGCCATCCCTAGCTGTTCCTTGGAGGAGAGGAAATTTGATTTGCTTTGAGGGGGCAATGAATCCTTTAGTAGGCGATTCTAGAAATTTTCTAGTAGTTTGAATCCTCCCTATCTAGTTCCAAACATCCCTATAACCCTCCTCGTAGGTTAAAGCGACAGTGGCCCAGAGATCTCTTGTAAATATGTTATTGGAGTGCTGGCAATGGCCAGCTTCTCCACTCATGCCCTGAGTGTATGTGGCTCTAGCGCCCTCGCGCAGCCTCCACTGACTCTCAAGACCAGTGACGCGGCTGAATGAGAGGCGCTGGGATCTTCTGGCATTGTGCCTCGACATCCACTAGTGGATCTCGAGGTTTGATTCGTTGATCCCAGGGGCAGTTTGTAAATATTTTAAATAGGTATGAATGTGATCAAGATTGTTCTTATTATTTTCTTTATAGTATTTATTTAATATTGTGTATATATATTTTATTTATTTATTTATTTGTTTAATGTTTATTAATTTTTTTTTTACTTTCACTTAAAATATACAGTAAGGGGAAGTGTTCAGTTTTCAACGGAAATACACGTTTTAGGATCCCCTGAGTCCAAATAACCAAGTCCCACAAAAAGGTCTGTGTGTGTGGTAACTCCCAGGCGGAAACGGTAAGTCCTATGAAACTGAAATTTCATATTTAAGACAACTATGCGCCCGAGACGAGACAAAACTTTTTTCATCAAAATGAGCTTACCAGAAGAGGCACTTTATACCATACATTTTGCACCTTTTTTCAATTTTCTCATAAACGGTTCCGACGATTTTGATTAAACTCGCTATATCGATGTAAAATTTAATGAACTTTAATATCATGTAGGTTTTATTTGGATAGAAATGGTCTGAAAGGGCTTAAATGCCGATATTTTAAATTTTCTTCCCCTAAAGTACCTTTAATTTAGTAGAATCAATAATAATAACTAGATTATCTTGTTAACGCTGATGAAAAACAGGTAAATATATAAATTGAATAAATTCGATACCCAACTAAAGGAGAAAACGGAAAAAATATTTTTTTAATGCAATTTTTCGTTTTTGAACATAAGAGCAGTAATATACATACATGTATGATATACCGTTGGAAAGCTAAAGATTTTATAAAAAAATCATCTCATACACAAGCTTTTAAAAGTTAATAGAGGGTGATGAAAAGAAGATAAAACTAACTGATTATTTTAGATAATAATATAATAGATTTTTCAATTAAACACATGTTTCTATATAAATTCAATTTGATTAATTCCTTAATAGTTTCACGTATTTTCATCTTTAACTGTAATTGAAAATTCTTTCATTGATTTTAAAAATGGAGGTAAGTGAAAGTCGTGTGTTGCCCGCACCAGATTTTTTTAAATTTTATTTACAATGCACATATGGGGAATGAATGATTTATTCTATCTGTAATACTCATTGCCCCAGAAGGTGGCAGGTTGTATTATTTCATAATAAAATAAATTAAAAAAATGGTGTTTGAACCAAAGTTCGACCATTACGAAATATTTCAATTTTTTATTTGTTAGGTGCTTTAGAAGTACAGTACCAGCTAGGTCTCCGACACCCATAGCCGTTTCTTGCAAGAGTGGAAATGTGATTTGCGTTGGGGAGGAAGTGACAAGAGAAAGGTAGGATGAGATATAGGAGCTCCTCCGGGATGGCCAAGGAGGAGGGGATTAGCCAGAATTTCATTAGGGAGTCCCGAACCCTTTTAAAAATGCCCCTGAGTTATGTGAGAGCCGAGTCCTAAGAGAAAAGATGTTCATTAGGAGTAGCTCTTTGTCAGGGTGGCTATTTCATTAGATGTACTCACGGGTCTACGTCTTTCAGCCGTTCCCCAAGTCAACTGGCCCCGTCTGTTTCCTTCAAGAAATGTCATCCCGTTTATCCGTTTCTATTGTTTAAGGTAGCTGCATAGTTTATCAACTGTTTCAATCTTCTGTTTAATATACTTTTTCCTGAGTGTTAAGAATTTGTAGTTCATTTACTTCGAGCTGAGCGCTCTTTTTGAAACTCAGTATGACATTTGCCGTACCTTAACGAACCGTAACACATGTTTCTATTAATATCCGATGTAAATAATTCTTTAACAGTTTATTTTCGTTTCTAAATTTGTTTAAACATTCCTTAATTGATATAAATAACGGAGTTAAATGAATGTCGTGTATTGCGCGCACCAGATTTTTATCTATAAGTTTTATTTTATTTTTGTAGTAAATTTTGAGTGATGGAATTTTTTTTTTTCTCTATTACCATAGTTCGTAGGTTGAAGCGGCAGTGGCCCAGAGATATCTTGTAAATATGTTATTGGAGTGCTCATGCCCTGAGTGTATGTGGCTCTAGCGCCCTCGCTCAGCCTCCACTGGCTCTCAAGACCAGTGACGCAGCTGAATGAGAGGCGCTGGAATCTTCTGGCATTGTGCCTCGACATCCACTAGTGGATCTCGAGGTTTGATTCGTTGATCCCAGGGGCAGTTTGTAAATATTGTAAATAGGTATGAATGTGAACAAGATTGTTATTATTATTTTCTTTATAGTATTTATTTAATTTTGTGTATATATATTTTTTTTTTCTTTTATTTGATTAGTCTTTATTAATTTTTTTTTCTTTAATTTTATTTACAATGTACATATGGTATGAATGATTTATTCTATCTTTAATACTCATTGCCCCAGAAGGTGGCAGATTGTATTATCTCTTAATAAAACAAATTAAAAAAAAAAAAAAAATTACCATAGTATTTGGTATCAAAAAACGTAACATTGCTTAATATATATTATATTTCTATATATGTAAAAAAAAAAAAGAAGAGAGATTGAGAATGGTTCGCCGCTTGGTTTCAGCATTCTGTTGTTACAAGACAGAAAATAAACATAAGGCGAAACAGTTCCTTGCGGAAAAAGGATTGGACGCTTTAAATGCGACACTAAAACGGGAATTAGCATTTACATGGGCCGGGAAAGAAGTAAACAATACCCCTAGAAGGCTATTCATCGCGACATCAGGGACTGCTACACATGTAAGGGTATAGGCTAACAATGGGTCAACTTGGTGGGGGCACTTACAACTATTTGCGCGGCCGGAGACCAGAATCCCAAATATCCGAGCTATAGCCGCCTCCGATGCAGCACATAGCTAGCCTCCAACTATCTCAACTCCAATAGCCACCCCTTCGACAATAGTTTACCATTACGGCCCGCCCCGAGGTTCCGATTTCAATAACAAAGCCCCCTTGGTCCTTCGAGTTCCCTGCTAATGGCTCCTTGAGATCTATCCTTTTCAGATTGTTGTCATTACCACTTAATACCTAGCTCATGGGTTTTAAACGAGGTAAATTAACCTTATAAAAATATTTGGTACATTTCCATTATTTATATTAGTATATAGTATAGTATTTATTTATATAAACACCAATTAATGAATAAACAAATGCAAGTTAGTTGTTAGTGATATTTGATAAAGAATTTAATTTTCTACTAAACGAAAAAAGATTCATTAAAATCGGTTTAGAAATAGCATAGATAAATCGTTTTGAAATTTGCAGTTATGATTGACCATTTTCTTTCGATTATTTATTCCTTTTTATATTAGTTAATTGCCTATCAACAGCTTATTATTATAATAATAATAGCTTTATTTCATTTATCAAGGAACAATAAGCCTCTCTCTTTTGGGAGAAACAAGTCTGGTATTGAAATTATAACAAAATATCCTCTTTTTCATTTACTTTATTACTTAAAATATTTAATTTGTGGCGTCAATGCATGTGGTTGCAAAGGCAAGACATAGCCTTCATATGTTTTATATGTGTTACAAAAAAAAAATCTGGTGCGGGCAACACACGACTTTCACTTACCTCCATTTTTAAAATCAATGAAAGAATTTTCAAATACAGTTAGAGATAAAAATGAATTTCTATAGAAACATATGTTTTATTAAAAAATCGATTATATTATTATCTAAAATAATCAGTTACATGTTGTAAAATATTGTACATGATATTAAAACCCATTAAATTTTACATCGGTATAGCGAGTTTAATAAAAATCGTCGGAACCGTTTTCGAGAAAATCGAAAAAAGGTGCAAAATGCATGGTATAAAGTGCCTCTTCTGGTAAGCTCATTTTGATGAAAATAGGACTAACCGTTTCCTCCCGGGAGTTACCACAGACCTTTTTGCGGGACTTGGTTATTTGGACTCAGGGGACCCTAAAACGTGTATTTCCGTTGAAAACTGGAATTCGAAAATTTTCACGATCCCAATACTTTCCCTTACTATATATAGTAAGTGAAAGTAATACTTTTTCAAACAATGTTATATGCGGTATGTTTAAATTAAAATATTAACCCATTTATTTATGTGGTGATTCCACAACTCTTTAGCACTTACAATATAAATAAAATAGTGCATTTTCTGAACGATTTGAACTAAATACAGTTATAGTTAATTACATCCATATACGTTTTTCGTTACATTGTTCCAAAGATTGCTGTTTCTAGCCACCGTAGCCCAACAGTTTCCCACTAAATCCACAATATCGTCCCTCCATCTCTTTCGTTCTCTTGGAATCCACTCCGCAGCTATTTTAAATCATTTTCTGGGATCCAGCCCAGCCATATTGTCCGGTCTACCTCCATTTTCAATAGATTTGTCTCTTTTTGTCAACTTTTGACGATGACGTGCTTTTGTATTTTTCTATCACTAATGCGGTATTTTTTTTTTAATAATATATAATATGATCTAGAGAACCGAAGGTGTGCACTTGCCGGTTTATCGCAGTCTTTGCTCGTTTTAGACCAGGTCTGCGAGCCATATAAAATTACTGGGTACACACGGAGATAGCTAACTTCCGAAGCATTCTTTTTTTTTTCTTTTTCTAGATTGTATTCTTCTTTTTGAATGATATTGCAATCTGTCATAATTAGGAAATTTATAATAGTGATAAAGGAAGAACATTCATAAAATATTTACAAAACTATAAATGATATACAATAAAGAAATAATAAATATTTCCAAAGTCTGTTTAGAAGAGGTCTCGGGCCCACTGCCGTTTCAACCTTCTAGGCTGATGGTAAGGGTATGTGGAGCTGGATAGAGATTGAGCTAGAGGATTAGGGCGATGAAAAAGGTACTGATGGAATTTAGAGAATTTTGATGGCATGATGTAAGGTATGTGACATAATAAAGAGCATGAACTGTTGTTCAGAGAACGTGGGACTGAATGCGTTTGATGTTAGAAAAACTGGCTGTCTAATATTAAAAGGTCTAATATTTTTTTCATACCATATTTAATCTTATATTTATTTCTTCTTTGTTAATTTTGAATGAGATGGATTGCCCTAAGTTGATGTATTGATCAACAAAACTGATGACCTTAGTATTCCATTATTTTAAAGTATATTAATGTTAATAGAGTAAACATTTTCAACATTTTATTGGCTGTCTCCAAACAGTCGATCTTTTCAAAATTATTTTACCATATAATTATACAATATATTCTGTCACTTAATCGATCGACTACAATTCATTAACTATCTATATTAATTATTTCGGATTTTTCCACTTTGCTTTTAATTTATTTTCCAATTGAAGAGGAAAACATTTGGATCTAGAATTTATATAATACAAGTGTTGTACTTTATATTTTGTACAGAAGTATGTTACGGAATCCATACTTTTTTAAAATACTTATTTTTAACATTTCCGAGTGTTTTGTTATTAAGATATAATGACATATCGGAGTCGCTTTTTTTTTTTTTTTTTTTTTTTTTTTTTTTTTTTTTTTTTTTTTTTTTTTTTTATAATACTATCAATATGATACGTGTTTATTACTTTTGAGCCCAATCGTTTGGCTTATAATTTCAAATTTAATTAGAAATCAAATATAAATACAGAAATAAATATGGGAATGTTTACCTTATAACTTTTTTCAATATATCATATTACCATGTCAGTGAAATATCGACTTGAAATTAAAGTAGGCCTAAAAATCGTTAGAGAATATAACGAAATAACCTTTTTTTAAAAGAAAAATTGTTGCCTTTAAGTAAAAATGTATTGCCCTCATAATTAAATTTTAGATTCAGATTTTGTTATGCATTCGAAACCCGGTGTTATTATGAAAAATATCTGCTGAACTCTTCGAAAAAAACAGGAGCCATTTTCAACGCATTAAAGTACTCAACATATTAATATAATGACTCATGCTCAGGAATTTAATTATAATTTGATACAAGTCAGCTTGTTTTCTCTTTGTTATTTAAAATAACATTCCATACTTTATTTTCTTCCGCTAAAGTACCTTTAATTTTGTAGATTCTATAAAAATAGCTACAGTATCTTGTAACCACTGATGAAAAACAGGCAAATATATAAATTGAATGAATTCAATACCCAGCTAAAGGAAAAAAATGAAAAAATATTTTTTTTAAGGCAATTTTTTGTTTTTGAACATAAGAACAGTAATATTCATGTTTGATTTACCGTTTTAAAGCTAATGATTTTAGAAAAAATATTATCTTACAAGATTTTAAAAGTTAATAGAGAGTGATGAAAAGCCGATAATACTAACTGATTATTTTAGATGATAATTTAATAGATTTTTTAGTAAAACACATATTTATATAGATATTCCATTTAATTAATCTTTAATAGTTTTACCAATTTTCATTTCTACCTTTACTTGAAAATTCTTTAATCGACTGTAGATAGGGAGGAAAGTGAAAGTCGTGTGTTGCCCGCACCAGATTTTTTTAAATACTAATCGATTTTTCAACATTTCTGCGTTTTTTGTTATTAAGATATATTTGCATGATATCTGAGTTTTTTTTTTTTATAACACTATCGATTTTCATATCAATCTCAGATGTGTCTATTACTTTTTAGCCCAATTGTTTGGCTAAGAATTTAAAATTTAATTAGACATCAAATATCAATACAGAAATAAATATGGGAATATTTACCGTATAAGTTTTTTCAATATATCATATTACCATGTCAGTGAAATATCGACTTGAAATTAAAGTAGGCCTAAAAATCGTTGGAGAATATAACGAAATAACCTTTTTTTAAAAGAAAAATTGTTGCCTTTAAGTAAAAATGTATTGCCCTCATAATTAAACTTTATATTCAGATTTTGTAATGCATTCGAAACCCTGCTTTGTTATTATGAAAAATACCTGCTGAAGCAATTTAACTGAAATTCAATAGGAGTGATTCGAAGAAAAACATACATTGATAATTAACATACATGAACTCTTTGAAAAAAACAGGAGCCATTTTCAACGCATTAAAGTACTCAACATATTAATATAATGACTCATGCTCAGGAATTTAATTATAATTTGATACAAGTCAGCTTGTTTTCTCTTCGTTATTTAAAATAACATTCCATACTTTATTTTATTCCCCTAAAGTACCTTTAATTTTGTAGATTCTAGCTAAAATAGCTACATTATCTTGTTACCACTGATGAAAAACAGGCAAATATATAAATTGAATGAATTCAATACCCAACTAAAGGAAAAAACTGAAAAAACGTTTTTTTAAGGCAATTTTGCAACAAGTCAGCTTGTTTTCTCTTTGTTATTTAAAAAAACATTCAATACTTTATTTCACTTAAATGCATAGGAACAAATTGTAATATCAAAGCATAAAAATTGTTTCTTAAAAGAATAATAAAATCAAGTCGTTAGCATAAACAACTTTATTTTTTTGTTGCGAACAATATATTATTTGTTGAAGTACGTGATCCTTTAGACAAGATTTTTAAAATTATTTTTTATTTCCTAATATATAATAATTGATCTCAAGTTACTATGAAGATTAATTTAATGGTGGATAAATACCTTGAAAGTGATATTGATATAAAGATGTTGGATTTTTTTTTCTTGTTTTAATGTTTCTATTTCAAGTAGAACTTCTCCATAAATTCTTTATATTGTAGTATTTAACGATTAGAAAAGAACAAATCCAAGAAAAACAAAATTTGGAAACACAAAGGGAAATAGGAAATTTAAGAAAACCATAATAGGAGCAAATCATATAATTATGTTACTATCTGAACAAAGCTGTTTTTAAAATACACCATTTATTATTTTTATGAAGTGACAATGGTTGACTGTGTGTATATATGACAGAAGTTGGTTGAGGGTGCAGTCAATTTAACACACAATTAAGCGCAAACTTAATTTATTGGTGCCGACGTTACGGCCTAAATTATAGGCCTTCTTCAGCTCACACAACCACCTTGAAGAAGGCCTATAATTTAGGCTGAAACGTCGGCACCAATAAATTAAATTTACGCTTAATTGTGTGTTAAATTGACTGCACCCTCAACCAACTTCTCTCATTTATTATTTTTATTCGAATATTTTTACATGGTATGCTCATAGCTCATTGTTATAGAAAAGATTTTTACTTATTTTTTTATCTGGTGAGGTCGATGAAGTGTAAAAAATAAAAATTAAATAAAAACCTCCAAAAAGTATTAATTGATATTGGTACTAAAGCTAGGTACAATTTTTTTTAATTATCCAGTGTTTGAGGCCAGTAGTCATGAAGGTATACTATACCGCAACACTCTGTCGTTTGTCAGGCATAGTATCTAAGTTGGCACTGTATCCTGATTTTTTTTAAATATTTGTTTTTATTTATTCATTTAATGTCACTTTAGGCTGTTGTGCCAAATCGGGGGATGCTAAAGTGAGGATCCTTAATTTTGCCTCACGCGGAACAACGTAGATACTATCCCCGGCGCACAGTGGAAATATGACCGATTTAGGTGGACAAAATTCTGAAACTTGTCTATATTTAATCTCTGGGGTCCAAGATTAAGGGAAAAATATTTAAAAAAATTACAGGAAAAATTATAAAACTAATTTTAATAAAATAAAATAAATAAAATGTTTAAAAATAAGTTTAATAAACTAAATTTTTGACACGATTGGCGAGCCTACAGTAGTCAAACATCAACTGTATTTGCTAAAGTATAAAACTTCCCTATATTTTACGTTTGAAGTCCCAGAATACAGGAAAAATAATACAAACATCCAATTAAGGCTCGAGGTGGCTAAAACCTGCTAATATATGTATTTTATATCATTTAGGAAATTCTTGAAATTATAGATTATACAACTTTGGTTCGGAGTGTTGTATCTGAAAAAATTATGTAGGTATCACCCAAAACGCAAAAATTCTGTGTTATATCTAAATACTAGAAGGTTCGATGAAACAAATCCTACAAACGAATCCTTGGGCTAGAATAGGGGATTACATTTACAAATTGCTAAATTAACTCTACAGGTGAGATTGCACTGTATATTAAGTAACGAGTTTGGAACTATAATGTCTTGCCTGTCTCGGCAATGTTCATTGTTAAATAAAGCAAAAAGACTTTGCTCTAAATACACCTAAAACACAATAAATGACCATCGAATAAAGATAATTCCACTACCGGTTATTAGGCACTTGTGTGAACAGGAATGATTCATTCATTTACTATTTATTTGTAAACACGGTATGGCGGGAAATATTATTATTAAGGGTCTTGCAAACTAATAATAAAAATCTGGTGCGGGCAAGACACGACTTCCACTTACCTCCATTTTTAAATTCAATGAAAGAATTTTCAAAAACAGTTAGAGATAAAAATACGTGAAACCATTAAGGAATTAATTAAATTGAATTTATATAGAAACTTGTGTTTTATTAAAAAATCTATTATATTATTATCTAAAATAATCAGTTAGTTTTATGTTCATTTCATCACTCTCTATTAACTTTTAAAAGCTTGTGTATCAGATAATATATCAGTGGTAACAAGATAATATCGTTATTTTTATAGAATCAACAAAATTAAAGGTACTTTAGAAAATGAAAATTTAAAATATCGGCATGTAGGCCCTGTCAGACCATGTTTATCCGAATGAAACCTACATGATACTAAAGCCCATTAAATTTTACATCGATATAGCGAGTTTAATCAAAATTGTCGGAACCGTTTTCGAGAAAATCGAAAAAAGGTGCAAAATGCATAGTAAAGTGGCTCTTCTGGTAAGCTCATTTTGATGAAAAAGGCTTTGTAACGTCTCGGACGTATATTTGTCTTAAATATGAAATTTCAATTTCATAGGACTTACCGTTTTCGCTCGGGAGTTGACACACACACAGACCTTTTTGCGGGACTTGGTTATTTGGACTCAAGGGACCCTAAAACGTATATTTCCGTTGAAAACTGGAATTCGAAAATTTTCACGATCGCAATACTTTCCCTTACTATATATAGTAAGGGAAAGTAAAAAGGTGAAGCACTGGAAAATAACAAACTTTTGACTTGAATTTTGTCCATCTAAATCGGTGATTTTGCCCTCTGTGCGGTGTGAACGTGTTAAATTGATTTTCAAAAATGAGAATCTGGCAGTGATAGAGATATTTTATGCAAATGAAAATAACAACTAAACGAAAAAGATTTAATTCGACAGACTTATTGCTAATTACTTATTGTAATTTCATATTGTAATTGTAATTAATTTAATATTTGATGATTTATTAATATTTTTGTGTATATGTAATTGAAAGCATTCATTCATAATTCTGGTGAAAACACTCAACACTCGATGATCTTCCCAGCTTCTGATATTGTTTGGACACGATTGGAGTTTGATGATGATTATGATTGTATCTATAAGGAGAAGAAGGGGCTACAAGGGAGGAACCGATTGCATTATCCTTTTTCCCTCCTCGCAAAATGGTTTATTCGGAGCGTTAGGGGCCCAGTTGCCGGAAAAGCTATTTGACTCAGCCCTCCCCGGATTGGGAAGATTTCCTCCCGATCCTAACAACCCCTGTCTCCTAATATAGGGATAAACTCGAGTGTTTTTTTTTTTTTTTTTTTTTTATCATCAGCTATAATCCAACCGATGTCTATCTCGCCTATAAGATATAGTATAGAATGTGAGTGTGTAGAATTGAAATCTAGTCAAGTATGAAATTATTAAAAAAACTAAAAAAAAGGCCATAAGCTATTCAAGATACTCTGGAAAATTAATATAGTCCAGTTCTAGGTAGGTATATTATTTCGCTTAGTTGAACCCCTTTTATGAACGCTTGGATGATAACACCAGCCAGCTTAAAAATCATTTCCTTGAACACACTTAAAGGAATGTTTTTGTACAAATATTTTAAAAAACACCGCTTATATTTCTTGGATGCTGTTGGTTTGCGTAAATAAATTTTCTGATATCATGTTTTTATAATTTTCCATCCCAATTTTACTTAAATTTGGCAAAATCAATTTTAGAACAAAGCACAATCTCAGTCGAAATGTTTTGACACACTAGTATATCCCAATCCCTATCTAGCTCCACTCATCCATACAACCCACCTAGAAGGTTGAAACGGCAGTGGCCCCGAGAAATATTGTAAACATCTATTCTGGAGTTCTGACACTGGTCAGATGATGCGGCTGAGAGGGTGGCGCTGGGATCATTTGGACTCTGCTCGTCCTTCCACAAGTGGGGGGACAAGCCCCGTCCGGGGTTCCCGAGCTGATTGTAAATATTGTACATAGGTATGAATGAGACATGTTTTGTTTATTTATTTGTATTTATTTTGTCTACAAATTTTGTTTTTGTATACGTTTATTTATTTTGATGTTATTTTATGTAATTTGACTTTCTTTTGTTTATATTGTATGAATGAGATCCTGTAGCACTATTATTATTGTCTATTACGACAAATTGTAATATATACGAATAAAAAAAAATTAAAAAAAAAAAAAAAAGTATATCCAATTTGGGGGGAGCCCGTAGCTGAGTGAATAGCGCGTTAGTCTCTCATGCTAAAGGTTCTGAGTTCGAATCCCAGTCCCGGCGGGGCTTTTATAAGGATATAATTAAATGGGGATTCACTCATAAAAATAGGCGTGAGGAGTGATGACCCTATTCTGTAAAATCTCATCGTGAATCGTGAGTATGTTTTCCCAGGAGATTACACTACGAGGCCAAAGGCCTACACGGCCTGTCACGCCAAAGAGAAAAAAAGTGGAAGTTATTAAATTGAAAATTAATAAATTGGAAAACAGGAATTTATAGCGGTGTAAAAAATAAAAAAAAATTAACTCAAAAAGGTAACTGAGGTAACTATTTAGTATCCCTAGAAGCTAACAGATAAAGGATTGGTTCAGGATCTATCGATATATTTACAATATGTCAAACAGAATGCTATATCTTCGGAATTTGGATGTTGTCAAGATATACTTGTTAGCTGGTGTCATGTCAGAGAGCGAAATTAATATATTGGGATTTTTCTTGGTTTAGTCGAATTTTCCAAAGTTTGCACTAATTTTGAAGTTTTGTTAAATGGTGCTGTAACGTCTGGGTGGCGTGTGTAGGATCGAGGTGGTTTGCAAAGATAGTTGTGAAAAGAAAAACTGAAAATTCTTCGTTGGATAACGCAATTTATGAATAGTTTTACTCAGGGAAAACCAAATTAATCTTTAGCTTTAATTTACACCGTATGGCTTGTGTGTGTTTTTCGTATTGTTTTTAATTAATTTAACGTCACTTTATGCTACTGTGGCTAGTCGGACGATACTACAGTGGGAGTCCTAAATATTCCATATACAGATTTAATAAGTATAGAGATCTAAAACGAGTACCTGACATCGCACTCGGGACCACCATTACACGCTCCCTCCTATGGACGGAGGGATTCATTTACGGTCAAAATATTATTAAAGTTAGAAATCCCAATACTTGCGCCTATTATCCACATCCAGCCACAGTAAATTACATTACTGACAAATGTTCACTGGAGCTGATAAGCTGGATAGTTAAAATCAGGGGTGATGTTTCAAAATTAAATGATAAACATATCATGCAAAAACAAATTTCTGGTGCGGGTAACTCACGACCTTCACTTACCTCCATTTTTAAAATCAATGAAAGAATTTTCAAATACAGTTAGAGATAAAAATACGTGAAACAATTAAAGAATTAATTAAATTGAATTAATATAGAAACATGTGTTTTATTTAAAAAAATCTATTATATTATTATCTAAAATAATCAGTTAGTTTTATCTTCTTTGCACCACTCTCTATTAACTTTTAAAAGCTTTAGTATAAGATAATATTTTTTCTTAAATCTTTAGCTTTCCAACGGTATATCATACATGTATATTACTGCTCTTATGTTCAAAAACAAAAAATTATATTAAAAAAATATTTTTTCTGTTTTCTCCTTTAGTTGGGTATCGAATTTATTCAATTTATATATTTACCTGTTTTTCATCGGTTGTAACAAGATATATGGTTATTTTTATAGAATCAACAAAATTAAAGGCAATTTAGAGACAGAAAATTTAAAATATCCACATTTGAGCCCTATCAGACCATTTTAATCAGAATAAAACCTAAATGATATTGAAGCCCGTAAAGTTCACATCGATATAGCGAGTTTAATCAAAATCGTCGGAACATAAAAAAAAGTGCTGTAATTTTGGAAAATAAGAAATCTTTTCTATCTATTTACCTATCTCTATCCTAAGCAAGGCATAACCAAGGGTTTTACTTCCTTTGAAAAATCCCAAAGCCATCTACAAGGTTTGAACCCGCGACCGGCTGTTATGCTACTGACTAAAGCACAGGTGGCCCCCATTGTAAAAAGTTGACATAAATGTATGATTAAGTTAAAAAGTTTACATTTTGTTTTTAAAAATTAACTTTCTTATTCTGATATTATAGAAAGTTAGTCGGTTCTTGTAAAATGTAGCTCTTCAAAAATGTTTACGCCAATTCTTATTTATATAAATTATAATGCAAAATCGAATGGTTCTTGAAGAGGAAGATATCTCGAATTTCCGCCTACCGTGGTAAATTAATCCTGTATACAGTAAGCGACCTCATCCCCCACTGATATTCTAAACCTTTGAGCGTTAAGGCAGTAATCGTATTGCATTCCCTCTTCAATTGCATTCCAATTCAAGTTTATTACCCTCGGTTATGACTTAAAACTAACCCTAGACGTAGGTTGATTGCGAAAAAATATCCATTTTAAATTTAAATAAGTATGAATTCTCGAAATCAAGTATAAATTATTGGAATCAAGCTCCAGTTTGAAATATGATAAATTCTTAAAATATAAATTATCCACCTATAGACCTTTTAGCATATTTTTTTTTTTTTTTTTTATATTAAAGGGAAATTTTGTAAGTAAAAATTTCCTTTTTAAAAAATAGTGTTCTTGGTTTCCGTTGACCGGATATTCGAACCCTCGAAAATAATAGTATTACCCTGTTTGGACTCTAATAGTTTTGGAAGTTATTAAAATACAACCTTAGACTCTGCTGCTTTTTTTTTTTTACTTTCACTTGCTATATATAGTAAGGGGAAGTATTGAGATCGTGAAAATTTTTGAATTCCTGTTTTCAACGGAAATACACGTTCCCGTAAATACAAGTCCCGCAAAAAGGTGCGTGTGTGTGCGTGGTAACTCCCGGGCGGAAACGGTAAGTCCTATGAAACTGAAATTTCATATTTAAGACAACTTTACGTCCGGGGATGTTACAAAAACTTTTTCATCAAAATCGGCTACCAGAAGAGCCACTTTATACCATGCATTTTGCACCTTTTTTCGATTTACTCGAAAACGGTTCCGACGATTTTGATTATACTCGCTATATCGATGTAAAATTTAATGGGGTTTAACATCATGTAGGTTTTATTCTGATTAGAATGGTCTGACAGGGCTTAAATGCCGATATTTTAAATTTCGTTCTCCTATAGTATCTTTAATTTTGTAGATTCAATAAAAAAAAAACTATATTATCTTGTTAACGCTGATGAAAAACTACAAATTGAATAAATTCGATTCCCAACCAACTAAAGGAGAAAACAGAAAAAATATTTGTTTAATGCAATTTTTCGTTTTTGAACATAAGAGCAGTAATATACCGTTTGAATGCTAAAGATTTTAGAAAAAAATATTATCCTATACACAAGCTGTTAAAAGTTAATAGAGACTGATGAAAAGCCGATGATACTAACTGATTATTTTAAATAATATTATAATAGATTTTTTAATAAAACACATGTTTCTATATAAATTCAATTTAATTAATTCCTTAATAGTTTCACATATTTTTATCTCTAATTGTTTTTGAAAATTCTTTCATTGATTTTAAAAATGGAGGCAAGTGAAAGTCGTGTGTTGCCCGCACCAGATTTTTTTAAAATATACTCTCTTTTATAAAACACAAATTGATAAGTGATAAAATATGTGAGGATAAGTGTAAGGTTATTATGACCAGAACAGAAGATCCATATTTGAGATACACAATGTTTCCAATTTGTATTACGATTTCCCGAACCGATGTGTATCGATTCCATCCTGGGATATGGTGGTTTTAGTGTTTTCGGAATTAGAGGGTATTATCCGCCCCCTTGTCGACAATCCTATTGGACCGGAACAGGTCAATGTACGATTTTTGGATTGGACGAATTTCAACCAATGGCAAACTTATATTGATCCTGTGCATGAGGAAGATTGAGGCAATGTGATATTTACTATAAAATGAAACATTTATTTTTATTGTATTCTACATTAACAAATTAAAACCATAGGACTTTTACTTATCTTTTTCTTTTTTTTTTTATAAACTTATTTATTCGAATCAAAACACAGACATATTACAGTGCAAGTAGAAGTCACTATCCCACTAAGGCGAGCCCGTGTGTGGGAAAGGAGTTCACCTGCGGCAATTCAATAAAAGTACAATAACAAACAGTAACAGTACACAGTATGATACAATACAATACTTAAATAATACAACACAATTTTATAAAGAAACAGTAACACACTATACAGCAAAAAATAACTATATAATACATAAGAAATATAAAATAAAATTATAAAGAAACAGTAACACACTACACAGCAAAAACAATATAATACATAAGGAATATAAAATACAATTATAAAGAAAGTAACACAGTATGAAGCAGTAGTTGACTAAGCTTAAAAGCTGTAAGGAATACATATACATATATACAAGATATAAAATTAAGGCATTTAAATATAAAATTGAATTACATAATCCCTAATTTATGCAAAAAACTATTATAAGAAACAGTTAAACAGTATACAGAAATAGACTGTAATTGACTAAACCAAAAGCAATAAGGAATACAAATTCATATATTCAAGATATAAAATTAAGGCAAGTAAATACAATATTGAATTACATGATAAGCAATATAAAGATACATAACATAGTACACAGTAAGACATCTTAGTTGTTAAAATCAGTTTAAGTACTATTAAATGAAATTAGAGTTGAAATAATTAACACAGTCTTACACCAAAACAGGTTTTATTATGCTGTATATTATGTAGATTATTGTAGTATCATTTTTTTAAGTAAGAAAAATCTGGTGCGGGAAACACACAACTTTCACTTACCTCCGTTGTTAAAATTAATTTCAGAGTTTTTTAAAATAAACTTAGAGATAAAAAATATCTGGTGCGGGCAAAACATGACTTTTACTTACCTCCGTTTTTTAAATGGATTAAAGAATTTTCAAGTAAAGTAAGAGATAAAAATGAGTAAAACCATTAAAGAATTAATTAAATGGAATTTCTATAGAAACATGTGATTTATTAAATAATCTATTATATTATTGTATAAAATAATCAGTTAGTTTTATTGGCTTTTCATCACCCTCTATCAACATTTAAAAGCTTGTATATAAGACAATACTTTTCCTAAAAATTTTAGCTCTCAAACGGTGTATCATACATGTATATTACTGTTCTTATGTTAAAAAACAAAAAATTGCATTAAAAAAAGTATTTTTTCAGCTTTCTCTTATAATACGTTATCAAATTCGTTTAACTTGTATACTTAGCTGTTTTTAGCAATGATAAGAAGACAGTATAGTTAACTTTTTTCTATCTAAAAAATTAAAGGTACTTTAGAGGAAGAAATTTTAAACCATCGGCATTTAAGTCCTATCATACTATTTAAATCGGAATGAAACCTACATTATATTAAAGCTCATTAAATTTTACATTGATATAGCGAGTTTAATCAAAATCGTCGGAACCGTTTTTAAGACAATCATAAAAAGGTGCAATATGCATGTTATATAGTGGCTCTTCTGGTTAGCCGATTTTGATGAAAAAGTTTTTGGAACATCTCGGACGTTAAGTTGTCTTAAATATGAAATTTCAGTTTCATAGGGCTTTTAGTTTCCGCCCGGGATTTACCACACCACACACACACAACACACACACAGACCTTTTTGCGGGACTTGGTTATTTGGACTCAGGGGATCCTAAAACGTGTATTTCCGTTGAAAACTGGAATTCGAAAATTTTCACGATCGCAATACTTCCCCTCACTATATATAGTAAGTGAAAGTAAAAGATCAAAGTTTCGATGTAAATAAAGTGTTTTATTAAATAATCAGTTATGTTTTTGTTTGTTTGTTTATTCTACGTAACTTTATGCTAATATGGCTAATCGGACGATGCTACAGTGGGCGTCCTAATTTTTTGCCTCTCCAGGTTTAGTTAGTATAGAGATCTTTAACGAGTACCTGACATCGCACAGGCTTTTTTTACGTCATTTTTACGTCACCTCTGAAGGAAGGCATAACTAAGGATTTTGTTTACTCCCATTAAAAAATCTTAGGACCACTTGCGTATTTGAACACGTGACCTTTGGCATAGGAGGCTGTCATGCTAGCCATCCTGCTACAGGTGATCCCAATATAAGTTTTAGTTTTGTAATTATAATTTTTTATGTTATTTAGTTTTTACAATGAAAGTCTTCTAAAAGAATATCTTGGTAATTAAGTTATTAGATGAGTAAATATTAGAAGATTGTTAATATATCTTTTTCTTGCTAATATATATACAAAATTCTTGCTATTAAAGCCCCAGAGGAAATTCGTCTAATTTGTTTTCATTTTTGTGGGGGAAGATAAAACTTTTTTCTTAAAATTTACTTGACATAATAATAATAATAATAATAGGCTTAGCGAACCCGAAGGTTCGATGCCGATACCACCAAAGTCCGCCTACACAGACTCGTCCAATGTTCACCATTCAAGCCCAAGCCCCCGAGATCAGCCTTAACGCAATCCTCCCATCTACGCTTTGGCCTACCTTTCGGACGCCTACCAGTCGGATCAGCAAGTACCAACTTTTTCGGAATCCGCTCGTCATCGAGCCCAACAACTTTACTCGCCCATTTGAGTCTTAGCGATGCTATCAACTCAATTATATTCACATGATACAAGTTCCGCAATCCCGCGTTGTGGAACCTTCTAAACTCCCCAGTGGCCTCATCTCTCTTCGGACCATATATTTTACGCAATACCTTATTTTCGAAAACCTTAAGGAGTTGTTCATCCTTCAAAGTAAGCGGCCACGTTTCACATCCGTAAAGAACCGTTGGAAGAATAATAGTTTTATAAATTCTAACCTTTAAGTTTTTAGATAGAAGCCGCGAACTAAGTAACTTAGCAACTGAATAATAACACGCATTTCCCACCTTTAACCAGGACTTTATTTCTTCCTGGATTTCATTTATTCTTGTAATCATTGAACCTAAATACTTGGATTTCTCTACTTGTTCAAAAGTATGCCCTGAAATAGTAATATTCTCAAGATCGCCACCATTTCGGCTACTAATCATATATTCCGTCTTTTCGGTAAAAATTTACTTGACAATGATGAAAATTGTTATTATAAAATAATAAATTGAAATGAATACGAACATAAAAGAAAATTCTTACAGCTTTTCTTGAAGATATCAGGATGGAGTTTTCTCTTTTTGAAGGCTTCTTTGACTTCTAGGTCTTCTCTCGGTCTCCATCCTTCCATTTCCCAGTTAAATATGGGTGGTCCTTTACGTGTGACACTTCGAAGATATGGTCAAACCACCTGAACCAAAATTCACTGATTTTTTCATACATTTTGTATTTTTTTTTCCACTAAATTTATTATAGTTGCAATTTATATTCTTTAGGCTCTCTGGATAACATAAGAGCATCAGACAGTGACGGAAAAAAACCACATCTCCCACTTGTAGAACTTTTTACTCCACCAAAAGTCAGTACATAGACCAGCTTACTTTCGATCGTGAAAATTTTCGAATTCCAGTTTTCAACGGAAATACACATAGCTTTTTTGGATACCAGGGAGAGAAACTGAGGTTATCTCTGTTAAACAGCTATAAAGTTTATTCGTAAATGTCTGAATTTACTTTATACAATGGCAGGTCAATAAAAAATTGTGTATATGTACCACCTACTGATACAGTCTAAAGACACATTCAGATTACGATGCATACTTCAAGATATATCTCAACAGGTTGATGATGTTTAACAATTAAATGAGACAATCATAAAAAAAAAAAAAAAATGCCAATAGAATCCCAGTGAAAATCGAGAACTAAAAAAAAAAAAAAAAAAAAAAAAAAAAAAAAAAAAAAAAAAAAAAAAAAAAATCGCTTCTATCTGCAGTCCCTATGACTGTGTATGTAATTTTTTAAAACTTTTGTTGTAAATAATGTTTAATTTAAAAAAAACAGCAACCAAAATTATACGTCAGATAGTTATTTCAAAATCTAAAAAATATCCTTAAGAAATTTCTAAAATCTTAAAATCTCGGGTAGAAGGCCTTCATATTCCCTCCAATCAGATAGTAAAGAGCTATTGGAGGTGGTGAAATAAATTGAGAGAAGGCCTGAATGGAGGACATTAACAGTGAATCAGAGAGTGGATATATATTAACTTGGATTTGGGGCAGATAGATAGAAGAGGCGCTAACTTGTTCTGTCGGTTAGTTATCAGCAAGACCCGCCAAATTACTAGCTGCCGCGGTGCCATCTTCTTTTCTGATAGCGGGGCTGCGTCTGCTAGTCCTGAAAAGAATGAGTTGCTGGGCTTTTGACCTAGTTTTATTCAGATTATTTCTTCTCATAAAAAAAAATCTGGTGCGCGCAACACACGACTTTCACTTACCTCGATTTTTAAAATCAATGAAAGAATTTTCAAATACAGTTAGAGATAAAAAAATACGTGAAACTATTAAAGAATTAATTAAATTAAATTTCTATAGAAACATGTGTTTCATTAAAAAATCTATTATATTATTATCTAAAATAATCAGTTAGTTTTATGTTCATTTCATCGCTCCCTATTAACTTTTAAAAGCTTGTGTATGAGATAATTTATTTTCTAAAATCTTTAGCTTTCCAACGGTATATCATACATGTATATTACTGCTCTTATGTTCAAAAACGAAAAAGTGCGTTAAAAAAATATATTTTCTGTTTTCTCCTTTAGTTGGGTATCGAATTTATTCAATTTATATATTTACCTGTTTTTCATCAGCGTTAACAAGATAATCTAGTTAATTTTATTGAATCTACAAAATTAAAGGTACTTTGGGGGAAGAAAATTTAAAATATCGGCATTTAAGCCCTGTCAGACCATTTTTATCCAAATATTTCGAATTCCAATTTTCAACGAAAATACACGTTTTAGGGCCCCCTGAGTCCAAATAACCAAGTCCCGCAAAAAGGTCTGTGTGTGTCCGTGTGTGGTAACTCTCGGGCGGAAACGGTAAGTCCTATGAAACTGAAATTTCATATTTAAGACAAATATACGCCTGAAACGTTACAAAACCTTTTTCATCAAAATGAGCTTTCTAGAAGAGCCACTTTATACCTTGCACTTTGCACCTTTTTTCGATTTTCTCGAAAACGGTTAAGACGATTTTGATTAACCTCGCTATATCGATGTATAATTTAATGGGATTTAATATCATGTAGGTTTTATTCTGATTAAAATGGTCTGACAGGGCTTAAATGCCGATATTTTATATTTTCTTCCTCTAAAGTACCTTTAATTTTGTAGATTCAATAAAAATAACTATATTATCTTGTTAACGCTGATAAAAAACAGGTAAATATATAAATTGAATAAATTCGATACCCAACTAAAGGAGAAAACAGAAAAATATTTTTTTTTAATGCAATTTTTCGTTTTTGAACTGGGATCACTTGTAGCTGGGTGGTTAGCGTAACAGCCTTTTTGACAGCCACACAGACCTTTTTGGGGGACTTGGTTATATGGACTCAGAGGACCTTAAAACGTGTATTTCCGTTGAAAACTGGAATTCGAAAATTTTCACGATCGCAATACTTCCCCCTACTATATATAATAAGTGAAAGTAAAAATATATTTTTTAAGTCTATCATTTAAGTTGGACCAAATAACAGATACTTACAAAGTTTGATCAAAGTCGGTTCAGTAATTTCAGAGTTTATTCCGAACAAACATTGTGACACGACATATATATATATATATATATATGGGACAAGACACGATTGAAACGCATATATTATAAACATAATTCAAACGCAGATTTTCTTTTCAAACCTTAAAGCTATTTTAACTTATTTACGTTAGATACGGCCTCCTAGCTACGAAATATAATAACCAGATAAAGTAAAGAAATTTCTTATCAAAATGGAGTATAAACATTAAACGTTGAGTACCTTCAGGTACGTGAGCTATCAGATCTTCCGCAATCGTAATACAGAAAAATAAAAAAAGAAAGGAAATAAAGAGTTGAAATCTGCTAGGGAGAGGTGAAGATAGAGCGAAGGCGAGGAATTGTGAAATGCGGCTTTAGAGGGCTAACGGTCGGCTGGAGGGGGCGAGATAACAGCGCCGAGCGGCAACCGCCTGATAGTGCCCGGCCAGTGCTAATAGTTAACAACCTATCTAACGGCCCTACAGCCCTCCGGCCGCCACATCTTCCTCTGCTTTCTTTAGGATCTTCATCATCTCTCGCCTCTGGTATCTTAGGTTAGCCCAGGATTGTCCTTGAGAAATGGCAAACCTTCTTAAGTAAAGGAAAACTTTTATTCCAATAAAAGGGCTTTACTTCAACAAGACTTAATTAAGCCTTTTGAAATAGGATATTCTGGTTTCATCTCTCTGCTAAATATTTAAAAAATGATTAGATGAGGAAGATGGTTGGGGGTTGCGGTCATAAATTAGAAACACACATTTAAAAGTAAGTGCTATTTTAATTATGTGCCGACGTTTCGGCCTACAATGTGGGCCTTCATCAGGGCTAAAAGAAACAAGATAACAACCAATGTAATTATAGACTTAATAATGTGTTAGGTATATAATCCTTATCGTCATTCGTTATTAACTAATCGTCATTTATCATCGTCATCCGTTATTACTTAATATCTTTCAATCTTTACCTCGTCACTATTTCTTACATATTATATTTTTCGCTTCCTATTTTCTCTCTTTTTTTCACTAATTCTGTTTTTTTTTAATCTCAATCCGCTATTTTATATTATTAATATGTATTTTAAAAAAATCATTAGCCAATCCTTTAGTTTTTTCTTCAACAAACAATCGAATCAGTAAACATAACTTAGCTTCTTGGAAAAGCTCTAACGGACATTCTAGTTCTCATATTTTCCGTTCCACGCAATGAGCGTTTTTTAAACTGGAAAACATCACTCCTTTAGACACCGTCTCAGAGTCAAGTATGTATCTTTTTTCTTATTGAATAGGATCTCTTTTCATCGCCCATTTCTTTCTCCCTCTTTCCATACTCTTTCTCCGTTACATATCCTGACATATAATTCTTAGTTTAATATTACATTATTTTAAAATTTGAAATTATTTTTTATTCATACTGTTTCTCTTTTTTAACGACTATGTTCTTTTTATATATTAAACTCGTACAAAAACATTACTCGAAAATCGCGTGTTTCCATGTTCATATTTGGAGGTATACTAAAAAGGGGGTAATTGATTGGGAAGCTAATGTTTATAATACAAAGGTAGAGCATTAGTAACTGTTTACTTTAAATATGTAAGCATGCGGAAGAAAACCACATAGACCTACAAAATCCTTTATGTATTTAAGTTCATGAGAAGATAACTAAGGTGACCAAAACAAAGGTCGAAGGGAGTACTTATAAGAATATTTGTAAATACCTGGTATATCTGATAATCTAGATTTCGGTGGAATGTGAAGAAACAGGTGGCAATGCTCATAATATACGAAATAAGAAAAATAAAAACAAAGGAGAAGAACATTATCAACGAATGCTAGAAAGAAGATTTTAATACTTTAAGCTTATGGTGAAATTAATGTTATTTGAAACAATTGTAACAAAATATAATAGAATAGTGGAAATAGAAAAATAAACGGTCAGAAATATACTCGAATGCTATTAGTCGCTTTGAAAGGCCTTTCAAAATAATGATACATTCCGAAAGTCAGAGTAAGAGGGTCCGATGTCCATTCATATTGTATCGTAGTGATACATGGACCCTAAGCAAACAGTAAGAAATATTGTTGAGTACATAAGAGAGAAAGATTAAAAGAAGTATGCACGGCTAAATAAACGAAGAACAGAATCTTTAACAAATAAAAGCAAATTCTGAACTTTACAATATTAAAAAAGAATAAAGAGACGGCTCCAATGCTATAAAAATACTTAGTAATCAAATAATGGGAAGAAGTCGGACTAGAAAAGAAAAAGAGGCAGTATTGGAATGTAATCTATACTAATATTATAAAGCTGAAGTGTTTGTTTGTTTGTTTGAACGCGCTAATCTCAGAAACTACTGGTTCAAATTGAAAAATTCTTTTTGTGTGGGATAGTCCATTTATCGAGGAAGGTTGTAGGCTATATAACATCACTCTGCGACCAATAGGAAGAAGAATCAGTGGAAAATCTGAAAAAAACCGGGGAAAATTGACCTCGTATCCCAACGATTTCAAATGATTTACCTTTAAATCGTTACGACGTTTGGGTTCCCCATGAGCTTATTAAAAGGATTTTATGTTGTGATTTACTTCTGAACAAAATGTGGAGGATCCATTTTTGAAACAATTTGTTACTGGTGATGAAAAATGGATTCTCTACATCAACACCAGCCGAAAAAGATCTTGGGGGGTGCCTGGAACGACGCCGCTCGCAACACCAAAGGCCGGCTTGTATACAAGAAAGGTGATGCTCAGTATTTGGCGGGATTGGAAGGGATCCATACATTTTTTTTACCTCGAAATTTTTTTTTACAGGGGAAATCCTCTTCAGAAGATTACGTTAAAATGGAGCTTTTATTGTTCTTCAGGAGAAAGGATAGTGATTTTTGAAAAAAAAAGGGATAAAAGACTTTTCAAGCCGTTGGGAAAGGGTAATCGCTAATGGTGGTAACTATTTTGTAAATTAAATAAATAAATTGTAAGCTGTTTATCATTTTTAATTTTTCTCTACGAACTTTCCGGACAGCCCAATATATTTTTTTTTAAAACGTCTTAATAGCGATTATAATAGCAGATATTGACGCAGACGAAGTCGCGAGCAACAGCTAGTAGGTGATAAAAGTAGAAAATTATTTAAGACCAATGGTTCTGAGGTACTGGGAAAATTGCAGCAGCAGATCTGTGCAGTTTTATATATACCTTAGTTAATATATATACATTTTTTTTTTTTTTTTTCCGCTAGATTGGATGGAACTCGGTTTTACCAGTTATCCTTTAAGTACAAAAAGATCTTATATACACTCAGTGTCAAAATGTTAGACATTGCAAATATTGTTATCCCTACCCTCCCATCTTTTCAAATCTTTCGTAAAACAGTATTAAAATAATCTAAGACTCACCTGAAGTTGATCAGCAGACTGCTTCTTTACATAAATATATACAAAAAATATATATATTTTTTTAAAATTTCAAATTAAAGTTAGGGCCTGTCAAAATGTTAGACACACTCCCTGGTAAAAATAAAATAAAACTCATTTTAATACTTCGTTGCCTTTCCACCACCATTTATTAATTTAAAAATTCTGTTTGAGTAAAGTCGTTCAATTGTTTGATTGTTTCTTGAGGTATTTGGTCCCATGAAGACAGAATTGAGACGTTGATTTCCAAAAAGTACTAAAGGACATTTTTTACAAAATTGATTTTTTTTACATATTTGTATTCTCATCAATAAGTTATATCTAAATCTCCTATTTGATTTTATCTAATGAGCACCCAAGCCCTTTATAAACGCAATTTAGAAATATAATTATTTTCTAAAGGAAATAATTACACATTTAATTTCGTTCCAAATTATACCAAAACTTCTCATTTCATATCTTTAATATGATGTTATTAATATACTAAAAAAACAATTCTGCTACTAAATTAGCTAATTTAATAATATAATAATTAGTGATTATCGCGCCTCCTGTAAAATTTCTTAGAATGGATATAGTACCTTCTGGAAATCAACGTCTCAATTGTAGATTTCAACTCTTCGATTGTTCCCAACTGTCTTGACTCGGAGTACACGCTTCTTGAAAGAATTCCCCAAACATTTCCGATTATGTTCAGGTCTGGGGAGATAGCAAGCCAGTCTAATTTGGCAATTTTGTTGCTAGTAAACCAGTCTTTAATAATTTGCATTAAAGACATCTTTAAGACATGTCATTAAATGTCAACTTTTGCTCCTCCAACAAATTTTACAACGATACGTACCAAATGGCGGGTGAATGGAATTATTAAAAAAAAAAAAAATTATCCTGTATCATTATTATATTATTATTATCATATGTTAAATTTCATTGATTCTTTGTATGGTAGTATTAAGAATTTTATTTAATGTTGTCAGACCCTGTCCATAAATCGGTACGTACTTTCCATTCTACTTTTTTCCCTACGTATTTTCCATCCTACCTACCCCCCATCTACCACACAGTACCTAGTTTCCATTCACCCACCATGTGGTACGTATCTCCACTCTACTTCATATTTTTATGTTTCATATTTCATGTAAATTATTGATATCTGTGTACATTTTGTTTAGTAAAGATTTTTTCTGTATAACACTTTCATTATTATACTATAGCTATTGTATTTTAATTAAGTTTTTTTTTTACCTATATAGTCCTTCTGTTATATTTTAATACCGACGTTCTCTAACTCAATAGGTTATATAATATTGTATGTTTTTTTTTAGCCCCGATGATGACCCACAAAGGGGGGTCGAAACGTTGGCAAACAATAAATAGTTGAAACTATTTAGTTGTTTCATTTAATGACCGCAACCCGGTCTAATTCCTTCCAGCAATTCTCAACGGTCAACTAATTACATCCACAATTAACCATATCATGTTCTTAGCTTTGCTAAAAACAGCTAAATATACAAGTTGATCGAATTTTATAATTTACTTTACTTTCCTTTACTACATATTTTTACTTTCACTTACTATATATAGTAAGGGGAAGTATTGCGATCGTGAATATTTTCGAATTCCAGTTTTCAACGGAAATACACGTTTTAGGGTCCCCCGAGTCCAAATAAGCAAGTCTTGCAATAAGGTCTGTGTGTGGTAACTCCCGGGCGGAAACGGTAAGTCCTATGAAACTGAAATTTCACATTTAAGACAACTATACGCCCGAGAAGTGACAAAACTTTTTTCACCAAAATGAGCTTACCAGAAGAGGAACTTTATACTATGCATTTTGCACCTTTTTTTTCAATTTTCTCGAAAACGGTAATTTTGTAGATTCAATAATAATAACTAGATTATCTTGTTAACGCTGATAAAAAAACAGGTAAATATATAAATTAAATAAATTCGATACCAAACTAAAGGAGAAAACAGAAAAAATATTTTTTTAATGCAATTTTTCGTTTTTGAACATAAGAGCAGTAATATACATGTATGATATACCGTTGGAAAGCTAAAGATTTTAGAAAAATATCATCTGATACACAAGCTTTTAAAAGTTAATAGAGAGTGATGAAAAGATAAAACTAACTGATTATTTTAGATAATAATATAATAGATTTTTTAATGAAACACATGTTTCTATAGAAATTCAATTTGATTAATTCCTTAATAGTTTCACGTATTTTTATCTTTAACTGTATTTGAAAATTCTTTCATTGATTTTAAAAATGGAGGTAAGTGAAAGTCGTGTGTTGCCCGCACCAAATTTTTAATATAGGTAAGTGAAAGTAAAAATAAAATATTTCATCTTGTTAGCATAGGCAGGATACAGGCACGGATATAATTTGAACGAATTTGATAACCAACTAAATAAGAGAAATAATATTTTGAAGGTAATTTTTTGGCTTTTTGAGCATGAGAAAAATGTAGACACACAATGTATCCTTGAAAAGCTAAATACTTTAAAAAAAATATTATCTTTTACACAAATTGAAGAAGGTAGGTTTGAGAGTGATTGTTTAAAGTAATAACCTTAAACTAAATGTTAAGATGATCACTCATTTTAGTATAGCAATGGACTGTATTGAAATTTATACTAAATGAATGAAGGCTGGACCTAGATAAAAAAAAACATAATATGGGAAAAAAAATTACTTATATTACAAAAAAAAAAAAATGGTACATGAGAATTTGATTGATGATTGATTCAACAGGTATTAATCGGGTTGGTAAACGGTGATATTACATGTGATATTAACTGATGTGGTGGAAATCTGATGGTGAAGATGTTCTGAACGGATGAACTTGAATTTCTCTCCTCTCCTTCTCCCCATTGGCCAGGGGGTCTTCTAAATTCTTCTACTCCATGGTAAAAGAGACCAGGACCACCGGAGAAAAAAAACTAGAGCCAACTGTCTGGCACAACCAGCCAGGATCTGCAACTTCAAATTCTTTTTCGGCCGCTAGGGGCGCTCTGTTTCTTCCTTGGGCCCTAGGGGCGCTCTTAATTTGATGGGTGCGATATGATGGGTGGCAGTGCGGTCAACGTGAATTTCTCTTTCGGGAACCCGAAACAGTGATGAAAAGGGGATTAAACTAAGTGACCTTTTCAGACAATAATATTATATATTATTTAATTAAAGCAATGTTTCTATTGGAAATAAATGCAGTTTTGTAATATAAACTCTTTTTATTTCTTCATAATCTCTAAATTTATTTTAAAGTCATTAAATTGATTTTTATAACGAAGGTAAATAAAATTCATGCATTGAGTGAACCATATGTTTTTTGAAGAAGTCATTGTATCAAAAAACTTTTATTAAGTAACTAAATGTCTTATTTAGGCAATACTACTGCATCTATCCGTATTGGAATGTGAGCTAAGGAAGAATTTAATTAATTTTATTTTTATCAAATGAATTATTCAATACAATAATTTATTTTGGACCTATCAATGGGCGCTTTAACCAATAGGCGCCCATTATGGTAGTTTATTATTCAATGCTCGTTTCGCATTAAAGCAACCTCCTTGACATTATTCCGGCCTGGTAAATAATGCAACGGGCGGCAGTTCTCTGGAAAACATTACCTTCATTATTCCCTATAACCTTTTCTCTAGGCCAATGATGTCTTTTCTATAGCGACGATTTAGAAAATCAAGAAATCGATTTACACTTATTATTAAATATAATATTATTAAAATTTATTTTAGAAAATATGGCTCTGCAAAGACTAATATAAAGACCTGGCATGTGACCTGTACAACGCATGAAGGGTCTTCGGCTTAGTAAATAAGAGATTCGTGCTGTTTCGAGGCCAAAGCTGACTAGGGCTAAACACCAAATTATAAGAATTTTCAAATACGGTTAGAGAGAAAAAAAATACGTGAAACTATTAAAGAATTAATTAAATTGAATTTATATAGAAACATGTGTTTTATTAAAAAATCTATTATATTATTATCTAAAATAATCAGTTAGTTTTATCTTCTTTTCATCACTCTCTATTAACTTTTAAAAGCTTGAATATCAGATAATATTTTTTCTAAAATCTTTAGCTTTCTAACGGTATATCCGCAGTTCAAATCCGCAGGTGGTCCTAGGATTTTTTAATGGGAGTAAAAAATCCTTAGTTACGCCGTCCTTCGGAGGGGACGTTAAAAGGTGGTCCCGAGCCTGTGCGATGTCAGGTACTGGTTAAAGATCCCTATCCTAATAAAACCTGGATAGGCAAAATTTAGGACTCCCACTGTAGTATCGTCCGATTAGCCATAGTAGCATAAAGTGACGTTAAATAAATAAACAAATAAACAAACAAACAAACGTTTTTTAACATAAGAGCAGTAATATACATGATATACCGTTGGAATGCTAAAGATTTTTGAAAAAATATTATCTCATACACAAGCTTTTAAAACTTAATAGAGAGTGTAAAAAGCCGATAAAACTAACTGATTGTTTTAGATAGTAATATAACAGATTTTTTAATGAAACACGTGTTCCTATAGAAATTTAATTTAATTAATTCTTTAATAGTTTCACGCATTTTTATCTCTAGCTGTATTTGAAAAATCTTTCATTGATTTTAAAAATGGAGGTAAGTGAATGTCGTGTGTTGCCCGCACCAGATTTTTCTAAAACGTAAAACAAAATTTGTTTAACTGTGGCAACACTGGTTAAACATGGTAACGTTCCCATATCTTCACATATGTGATTATTAATTCAAATATAAGTGTGTGTTAATTGTTTCTCTGCGTTCTTATTTATGAAATATACATTCACATTATAGTTTCCATTTATAATAAAATACATATTACTATACGTTTCCAGAAAAATTATAAGTACTTGATGATATACAACGGTTATGTTTAAAAGATAAAACGATGTTATTTAATGATTTGGATGTGGCTACTTGGTACTGGTATGTAATTGTAACATTGAGTAAATATATTTGATATCTGACATGAATTAATAATCTTTTATTTATTTTATCATTAACAGAGTAGCTCATTGTTGTTCACCTGTATTTCTTTTATATAACCTCGTTCAACATAGTCACTATCAACGACTTTCGTAATTTGTTGTAATTTTAATTTAAATTATTTTATTCATCAAATTTAATTCAACAATCCGCAAACAAAGATAAAGAAGTGTGGTTTTTTTAAATTTATATTATGTAATAAAAATACTTGTTGTATCGCAAGATAGTACGCGTATAAATAAATGCACCCATTGCAGGGTTACTGTAATGAGGAAAACCGTAAGTGTAGTTTTTGTTCTATTTTTTCAATGTGTCTTGATATTAGAAACAAGATATTTTTAGTTGTATTAGATTAATTATAGTAATAGGTTAAGTTGTTTTTAAATCAATTTCCTCATAAACCATATTTCTAACTTTAGTCTAAAAAGTTGCCATTAATTCTGTTAAATATACAATGCGTATTCAAACATACCATAAGCGATCCAGTAGAAGTAGGCATACCCAAAATTACTCGATATATTTTAGCTTTAACGTAATCGTGGTATATAGTCACGTATGCAACATAAATATGATTGATATACATTAATCCAACGAATGGAGATATTTTGATAAATGTAATTGTTAAAAATATAATATTTATATTTCTTGAAAATGTATACGTCTTATAATAATGGAGTAGTTGTTGAACGTTTTGACTATATGGTTAAAAAGTTGGTTGAGGGTGAAGCCACCAAGAAAACACTCCAGTAAGAAAAAAAAAAAAAAAGTTTGTTTTATTGGTAGTTTTTTTATGAACACATCCCCAAACAACTGCTCCATCATATTTATTTTATAGTTACTACTCATAAACACATTTATGCAAATTTAAATAAAGACAAAATAAAATATTCGCGAGCAAAGCCGGGGTTACAGCTAGTTATTTATAAAAACACTACTTCATCGTAATCAATTACTGCCTTTTTTTATGATTTCTTAAATTTTTATTATTTAAATGATTTTCTTAATATTTGACATTATTGTAGAATTTGAAGGCTCTTCACATGGCTACGGTAAAACCAAATTAAAAAGTCAGAGATTCGAATGTGAATTCATTTTGCAATAGATGAAATCTTCGTGTGTCAACTTGTTCCTTCTAACCTCGAATTCTAAAACTTTGTTTTTTCCAGTAACCTTCTATTACTTTCACTTACTATATATAGTAAGGGGAAGTATTGCGATCGTTAAAATTTTCGAATTCTAGTTTTCAACGTTAATACACTCTTTAGGGTCCCCTGAGTCCAAATAACCAAGTCCCGCAAAAAGGTCTGTGTGTGTGTCTGTGTGTGTGTGTGTGTGTATGTGTAACTCCCGGGCGGAAACGGTAAGTCCTATGAAACTGAAATTTCATATTTAAGACAACTATACGCCCGAGACGTGACAAAACTTTTTTCATCAAAATGAGCCTACCAGAAGAGGCACTTTATACCATGCATTTTGCACCTTTTTTTAATTTTCTCAAAAACGGTTCCGACGATTTTGATTAAACTCGCTATATCGATGTAAAAATTAATGGACTTTAATATCTTGTAGGTTTTATTTGGATAAAAATGGTCTGACAGGGCTTAAATGCCGACATTTTAAATTGTCTTCCCCTAAAGTACCTTTAATTTTGTAGATTCAATAATAATAACTAGATTATCTTGTTAACGCTGATGAAAAACCGGTAAATATATAAATTGAATAAATTCGATACCCAACTAATGGAGAAAATAGAAAAAAAATATTTTTTAATTCAATTTTTCGTTTTTGAACATAGGAGCAGTAATATACATGTATGACATACCGTTGGAAAGCTAAAGATTTTAGAAAAAATATCATCCCATTCACAAGATTTTAAAAGTTAATAGAGAGTGTTGAAATGAACATAAAACTAACTGATTATTTTAGATAATAATATAATAGATTTTTTAATGAAACACATGTTTTTATAGAAATTTAATTTAATTAATTCCTTAATAGTTTCAAGTATTTTTATCTTTAACTGTATTTGAAAACTCTTTCATTGATTTTAAAAATGGAGGTAAGTGAAAGTCGTGTGTTGCCCGCACCAGATTTTTTTTTCTTACAACTCTTTTTAAATATTGTATATAAAAAAAAAATTATGTATAGTAATTCAAAACTGTATTACAACAAAATTTTGTGCGCGCAACACACGACTTTCACTTGCCTTCGTTGTTAAAATCAATTTAAGAATTTTTAAATGTATTAAGATATTAAATAAATTGTTAAAGAATTAATTAAATATAAACATGTGTCTTATTAAATAATCTACAATATTTGTATCCACTACAATAAGTCACTTTCCCAAACTTTTTAATATTTTTATAATATCTTTAGCTATCCAGCGGTATATTGTACATCTACACTACTATTCGTGTGCTCAAAAACACAAAACTTACATTAAAAAATATGTTTACAATTTTCTCCTTTAGTTGTTTATCAAATTCGTTCAACTTTCATACGTTGCTGTTATTTATCTTTTCTTTTTTTTTTTAATTTCTATAAAATTAAAGGTACTATAGCCATTTTTGAGAAAATCGTAAAAAAGTGCAAAATGCATGACATAGAGTGGCTCTTCAGGTTAGCCGATTTTGATGAAAAACTTTCTGTAACATATGTCATAGGACTTTTACGCGCGGAAGTTTCACACACACACAGATCTTTTTGCGGGACTTGGTCATTTGGACTCAGGAGACCCTAAAACGTGTATTTCCGTTGAAAACTGGAATTCGAAAATTTTCACGATTTCAATACTTTCCCTTACTATAAATTTCATATATGGGTAAGTGATAAAGCTTTAGAATATGTCATAGAAAAGGTGATGTGAACCGAGAAAGGTTTAAATATGGGTGACAGGATTCCGGTTTTAGGGTATGCCGATGATTTGGTACTGCTAGGTGAAGACACGGAAACCATACAACTAAATGCAAGTGTGTTAATAAAAACCGGTAAAGAAATAGGACTCGAATTAAATACTGGTAAGACGAAATATATGATTAGTAGCAGAAATTGTGGCGATCTTGATGATATTAATATTTCAGGTCATACTTTTGAACACGTAGAGAAATTCAAGTATTTAGGTTAAATAATAACAAGAAAAAATGAAATCCAGGAAGAAATAAAGTACCGATTAAAGGTGGGAAATGCGTGTTATTATTCAGTGGCTAAGTTACTTAGTTCGCGGCTTCTATCTAAAAACTTAAAGATTAGAATTTATAAAACTATTATTCTTCCGACGGTTCTATACGAATGTGAATCGTGGCCGCTTACTTTGAAGGATGAACAATGGCTTAAGGTATTCGAAAATAAGGTACTGCGTAAAATATTCGGTCCAAAGAGAAATGAGGCCACTGGGGAATTTAGTAGGTTGCACAACGCGGAATTGCGGAACTTATATCCTGTGAATATAATTGAGTTGATAGCTTCGCGGAGACTCAAATCGGCGAGTAAAATTGTTGGGCTCGGTGAGGAACGGATTCCGAGAAAGTTGGTATTCGCTGATCCGACTGCTAGGCGTCCGAAAGGTAGGCCGAAGCGTCAATGGGAAGATTGCGTTAAGGCTGATCTCGGGGGCTTGGGCTTGAAACGGTAACATTGGAAGAGTCTGTGTAGACTGAATTTGGTGGTATCGGCATCGAACCTTCGGGTTCGGTAAGTCTATTATTATTAGTAGTATTATTATAAGGAAGTGGAAGTACATAGTAGTCATACATTAATAAGTGAAAGAAATCAGTAGAAGTTATAATTACGAAACATCGAATGACGTTGTGAAATTAATAGAAATATTACAATGTTCCTAATATCAGTTTGATTTATTGTCAAGTCTCTTACAGTTTAAAAGGCGAATTAAACACTTGCTCTTACAGAAACCTCCATTATACACACAAGGCTGGTAGTAAGAGAGATACAATTAGGAAAATAGGGATATAAGTGCTGAGAGGCCGTTGGCTGGTCGAGCACTGCCTTCTGGTAAACAGAAGAGACGCCAGACAAATGCTCTTTATCGGCCTAGCTTCTCTCATTAGTGCAACGCTTCCTTCAATCATTCTTCTCTTCTCTTGTTCCTTATCCTTAATGCCTATTCCCATTCCTTTTCTGGACCACAACAAGTTTCTCAATCTGTTCAGATAGGAGCTTTCAACAAGTTCACAACCGGCGTGAACCGGGAATTATTAGTAACACTTCTTTTCATACGTTAAATGAAATAACATGCCCCAAAAACCAAAAAAAAATATGGATCGATCGTTTCTACTAAACGCTACTAATGCGACCTCATTCCTAAACGACGCTAAATCCAAACTTGGACTCTATTGCAACAAGCTAACATGAATCCAATATGTAGACTGAAATCGCGAATCGATTACGACCTGTCCAGAAGCCAATTAAACCAATTCAGCTATAACAATTGCAATAATACTCTCTTGGACATTCTCTTAGGAGCTAATGGCTTTTCTAGGTTCCTAGAAACCATTTAATGCAACAACATGATTATTAACAAATATTGCTCATTCCTGTTTATCGTCTAGTATATACTAGCTGACTCAACCCCACAGGTGAGACCCGAGATAGGTTAGATACCCGGGATACAAAAACATTTGTTTAAACATCAATGCTGTTCTTGTATTCTGAACTAGCTGAAACTCGCGGCTTTGCTCGCCGCAATTTTCATTTATCTTTATTTAAATTTGCAAAAATGTGTTTATGGACGGAGTAACTACAAAATATATATGATTGGATCAGTTGTTCAGGGATGTGGTAACCAATATTTAGCCTATTAAGCTAATTTTTTCCCAAATCGTAGAATATTATACAGTGAACTATTCAACAGACCACCCCAGTCTACAGACATAATTAATCTAATCTTGAGTTGTGTCACATGAAATGTCCGTTTTCAAGGTAAAGGATTTTTATTAAAAATACGATATGAAAACAAGATAATTTTATTCGAAGTATTTACCTTCTTTTTCTACACATTTTTCCCAACGTGACACCAACTTTTTCATCCCCGAACTGAAAAACTCTGAGCTTTGAAGTGGAACAAAATCTGAAAACGCACTTTTCACGTGATCATCATTTTCGAAAAGTTTTCCTTTGATGAAGTTGCCTAAATTACTTAACAGGTGGTAATCTGTTGGAGACAATTCGGGAGAATATGGTGGGTGCGGAAGAACATCGTAGCCCAGTTCTTTTAATTTTTGCATGGTATGTTTTGAAACATGCCGCTCAGTGAGATCATGAGGTACCATGTGTCGAGCTTTTTTACTTATCCCAATACACTTTAAATGTATGGAAACGATAGATGCACTTGCATTTAGTTGTGCTAAGAGTCCTTTAACTGTTTGGTAGGGGTTTCCTTCTGCTGTATGTTTAAGGACATCGCTTGTCTATTACGGACGGAGGTCTTCCTCGGGGCAAGTTTTCCAAGTCGGTATCCCCAGCTAAAAACTTAGTAGACCTACGGCGAATGGTCCGTTCATTAACAATCTCTTCCCCAAACGCCATGCAAATATTTCTAGCGGCCTCAGCTGCTGAATGGCCGAGTTTAAACTCGTACAAAATATTATTCGAAAATCGCGTGTTTCCATGTTCATATTTGGAGATATATTAAAAAGTGGGTAATTTATTGGGAAGCTAATGTTTATAATACGATGGTACAGGATTAGTAACTCTTTATTTTAAATATGTAAACATTCGGAAGAAAACAACAGAGCCCTGCGAAATCCTTTTTGTATTTCAGAAACTATAAAAACGGACATTTCATGTGAAACGACCCAACAGAATCACCAATCAGAATTTGTCGATATAAGGAGGCCAAGAAAAGAAAGAGAGAAATTAATCTCGCTTTCAGCTACGAAAAGCTTAAGAGGATGGCTAGAGTTAAAGAGAGAAATGAAAAGACTCGTATAAATGAAATCTTTATTAATTACCATTAAAAACACATAAAGGATACAGTTTCTCAGTTTTTGGTAGAGCACATGTGATGTGTAATAATATTAAACGGGGTTTCTATAAGATTGTAAGTTGAACTTGCTTGATATAATAATAATAATAGGCTTACCGAACCCGAAGGTTCGATGCCGATGCCACCAAACTTCGCCTGCACAGACTTGTCCGATGTTCACCGGTCAAGCCCAAGCCCCCTAGATCAGCCTTAATGCAATCCTCCCATCGACGCTTCGGCCTACCTTTCGGACGCCTACCAGTCGGTTCAGCGAATACCAACTTTCTCGAAATCCGTTCCTCACCGAGCCCAACAACTTTACGCGCCCATTTGAGTCTCAGGGTACAAACTCTGCAATTCCGCGTTGTGCAACCTTCTAAACTCGCAAAAGACGCATTTCCCTCCTTTAACCGGGACTTTATTTCTTCCTGGATTTCATTTTTTCTTGTTATCATTGAACCTAAATACTTGAATTTCTCTACGTGTTAAAAAGGATGACCTAAAATATTAATATCATCAAGATCGCCACCATTTCTGCTACTAATCATATATTTCGTCTTATCGGTATTTAATTCGAGACCTATTTCTTTACCGGTACAGTACCAAATCATTGGCATACCCCAAAACCGGAATTTTGTCACCCATATTTAAGCATTTTTCGGTACACATCACTTTTTCTATGACATATTCTAAAGCTATATTAAACAAAACAGGTGAAAGGGAGTCACCCTGTTTCAAACCCGATCGCACCTCAAATTTCTCGGAGTAATTATGACCGATTCTAACTTTATGAAATGTTTCCGACAAACACATCTCTACTAGGTTTACTAACTTTTTAGGTATCCCCTGTTCAATCATGATGTTATATAGCTTCTGACGGTCTATAGAATCATAAGCCATTTTAAAATCGATATAGAGTTGATGGACTACACCGTTGTATTCCAGCTTCTTTTCTAATATGTGACGTAAGGAAAATATTTGATCAATAGTCGAGTGATTCACACCAAACCACATTGGTAGTCTCCGATAATTTCCTCAGTGTATTCCGTGATTCGACTAGTTAATATTGACGAGAATATTTTATAGCATACTGGGAGAAGAGAGATCCCACGATAGTTGTTACAATCCGTCCTCGGTCCTTTTTTAATATTATAAGTGTTTGAATTCAGATACAGAATAATTATAAGAGACAAGGGAAGTGGGAACTTGGTTGGTTTGGACAGAGAGAAGATGTATTCCATTTTATTCGGTTCGATCCATGACGAATGCCGTATGAGAAAAAGAACCAGACCCCGAATGACTAAATGATTGTTTATCAATTAGGGTCAATGAACTATTTTATCACAATCAACTTTTAGGTTTATTATAGTACTAATGCCTAAGTTACTCGGACACTAAAACAAGCCATTAAAGCTGTCGGCGCCTTTATTTTGGCGCCGTCGGGTACTTGCCCTCAAAGTTGATCAACAGTAGGTCATCCCAATAATGGCGGATCGATGTTCCGAAGAAATGAAACTGAGCAACATATTTCGTTTCTTAGACATTCTTAGAAAATACTATTCTCAGCGAATAGCGGCAGTTCCATTCGCAGAGAGCCGTCCTGGCAACATAGAGGGTGGCAGCATTATCGGATCTCAAACTAAACATGTCTGGAGAGAAACCTAATTTTATTTTTTATTTTTGGAAATTGGTTATAACTATAAGCTGTAATATCCGTCAAATGGGACGTTGATTTCTAAAAGTTACTAAAAGACATTTTTTTCAAAATCACATATTTGTTTTCTAATGGCTTAGTTTTTTTTTTTGCCGGCTAATTCAATGCACTGCTGCCAATATTAGGCTTATTGTGCGCCGTCCAATCTACTGTTAATACAGGGCTAGCGCCTTGGTGAATCTGACTAGCCTGTGGGGGTTAATCAGTTCACGCAACTTAGGATCAGGGATACAGTCGACACCAAAATGGTAAAACCGTGTCCTGGCAATCTCTGGACAACTGCATATCACATGAAATGCAGTTTCATCATCCTTCTTGCAGAACCTGCAAGTCGGTGAGGCCACCAAACCCATATTGTGGAGATGCTTATTAAGTTGACAGTATCCAGTGTATAGTCCTGTTACACTCCTTAGGGTTGTCCTGTCTATTGAGAGTAGAGTATGACTTCTCTCTTTGCTGGGTCCATCCAGAAACATCTTGGAGTGATGCTGCTTATCAGTATGGCTTAGGTTTATCTAAATCCGTCATCAGATTTTATCTTAAAAAAAAAATAATAATCCTTTTAAAACATAATTGAAAGTTTCAGTTCCTCATACGATATCTTAGGTAAACGGATAACCTTTCCTTTTATTTCCTTCTAAAAGGTACTATATTTCCTACTATACGGCAGAAACACCCCCTAATATATATTCTTCATATTATGCATTTTTGTTGGTTCACTTAGCACGTCCCTAATCACCACTATTATTTTAATCAATGCTTTAACTACTATGTTTCGGTGGTATAAAGGGTAATAAAGTATTTTTCTTAAAATATACATTTATTTATAAAATATCATATATCACTACACATAAAAATACACACTGAGGTATTATTATTTTCCAGAATACTGAGGCTCCGATTTTCCACATAATATAACATAAAAGTACCTGTATACGCTGGGCTATCCGTGAAAGAACAGTACTTCCAAGTGACAACTCAAAATTGAGGGTGGTTCTATTGAAATAAATTAGTGGACTGTATAGCTTTAAAATAAATAAAAATAATGGAAGCAAATGACGAATCACAATACATTTAATACACTGAAATACATATAAACAAGATAAGAAACAAAATAACCTAATAAATTTATATAAGAAAAAATTAACCTAATTATAATTAAACAGCTGTATGAAAATGTAGGAAACAAAATAAACCTAATTAAAATATTGTAGAAAATAGAAGAAACAAACTTAACTTAATTAATGTCTAAATATTTAATAAAAATAGTTATCAAAATTTAACATTTTCTTGAATAAGAATTAAGAAATTAAATGTTCCATTAATATATAGGCTATATTCACGTGAAAAAAGTCCAGTTGCGTATTGTAGAAAATCTCCGCAGGGCGGCTTGGACGAAGTTCTCAGGTATGTTGAATGACCGCAGGGCGGCTTTTCCAAGTTCCAAGGGGAACGATGAGAAAAAAAACTTCGTTTGCAAACGTACTGTAGCGGAGTGGGTGCCCTAACCTTCAGTTAATCGTACCACTCGCAGGCATAAATCGCGTTAGCCACTTGGTCACATAATTTGTCTAATTCATATTTTTGATATGTTCCTTAAATTTATTTGTATATATTTTATAAAATGTGTACCAGGTGGCTAACCAAAAAGTAACCTTCCTGTAAATAAAACATATGTTTTTTTTAATGTTGTTGATAAAGCTTGTATGAACATAATAAATGTGCTTTTTTGGTTATAAAAGTTTTAATTACTAAGTAAGAATTAGTTTTAACGAAACTCGTTAAATTGGTGACCCCGAAGTGATCCAGGAGCTGTGAGTACATAGTTTTAATTAGCATTTTTACAAAAATGGCATCAAAGGATGTGTTTAATCTTCTCACGCTAGACGACCAAGAGATCGTAACTCCGCCGGTAATTTCACAACCCGTAGAAATGGTATCGACGGCTTGTGTCAAAGGAATACAAATGGAAACTGTTTTCTCGCTATATAGTATTAGAAGTAGCCTAAAAAAATTTCAATACACTATAGCGCAGTTAGACCGGGAAGCCATGAGAGAAGTTGTAGACCTGGCTAAAACACCACCGGCTGAAAATCCTTACGAAATTCTCAAGGATAGAATAATTCGGTGTTTTGGGGAATCCGATAATAGACGAATTCGTCGCCTTCTGGACGAACAGCAGCTCGGTGACCGAAATCCGTCGCGTTTCCTTAGAGACCTTCAACAGCTGAGTAGTTCATTGCTTCCCGAGGATCTCATTAAAGTTATTTGGTTACGGGGACTCCCTAATAAAATGCAGTTAGCCCTGGCAACAAGCTATGAGCAGGACTTAAAAAATCTTTGTATTATTGCGGATAGGATCGCCGAATTTAGCGAAGGCCAAGACCGCGAAGTTGCCTTAATAAAGCTACCCCACCCCTCTGAATTTGAAACCCGATTACTCCCTACTCTGGAGAGGTTGACTGAGAGGGTAACAGCTTTAGAAGCTCGTGAGTCGGGCTCAGGGAAACCGCAGCGACGTCGACCAAAGAATCAAAGTCTTTGTTTTTACCATGCTCGATTCGGAGGACGGGCGATCAAATGTATAAAACCGTGCACTTGGAATAGTGATTCCAATCCTTCGGAAAACTAGAACTAGCAGTAGCTGAGGCGGAATCTGCTGCTCGACGCGTTAACCGCCGACTTTTCGTTTACGACTGACAGTCCCATACCCGGTACTTGGTGGACACAGGAGCTGCAGTATCGGTATTCCCGGTGAAGAAACCTCTGAAGGCCAAACCGGGCGAATTCTTTCTTTATGCAGCAAACGGGACACCTATTCCTACCTATGGGGAGCGCCTTATCGAAGTGGACTTGGGTCTCAGACGTAAGATGACCTGGCGTTTCATTCTGGCAGAGGTTGGGCAACCAATCATCGGCGCTGATATATTCTTTCACTACCAGCTTATGGTAGATCTGGCTGGTTGTCAGTTGGTAGAAAAAAGCACAGGGTTGTCAACTAGGGGTAAACTTACAGATATGTCCGGACCCACCATATATTCTGTTCCCGAAGGAAAATGGTACACAGAATTACTCCAAAAATATCCTAGTATTACGAACCCCACCGTCTTTGTAAAGGAGCCCTTACATTCGATTGTACACCACATCGAGACGCAGGGAGCCCCTGTTACAGCAAAAGCACGAAGGCTCAATCCTGAGAGGTACACTGCAGCTAAGCGGGAATTCGAGCAAATGCTACAAGAGGGCATCATTCGTCCATCTAGCAGCCAGTGGGAGAGTCCCCTACATATCGTGCCTAAGAAGGATGGAGGTTTGAGGCCTTGTGGAGATTACCGACGTTTGAATTCTAAAACGGCGCCCGATCGATACGCAGTCCCGAATATAGCCGACTTTAATATCAGTCTACACGGGAAACGAATCTTTAGTAAATTAGACCTTAAAAGGGCCTATTACCAGATTCCAATTGCCGAAGAAGACATCCCAAAGACGGCCATTATCACTCCCTTTGGGCTTTTCGAGTATGTTCGGATGTGCTTTGGACTCCGAAACGCTGCTCAGACTTTCCAGAGATTCTTGGATACTGTCTTACGTGGTCTTGAATTCGTTTATGCCTACCTGGGCGACATCTTCATCGCATCCACGGACGAAGAGGAACACAAGAAGCACCTAGACGAAGTTTTTCGACGCCTTCAGCAGCACGGTTTAATTATAAACCTCTCTAAATGCGTCTTTGCTGTAAAAGAGTTAGAGTTTTTAGGACATAGGGTTACGCAACAAGGCATCACTGTGCTGCCGGAAAAGGTTGAGGCCATCAGCAAGTATCCGCGTCCCACTACAGTTTCGGACCTTCGTCGTTTCTTGGGAATGGTGAATTTTTACAGGCGTTGCATCCCTCGTGCGGCTTCTATACAGTCACCGTTGAATGTATTTTTATCCGGAGCCAAGAAAAACGACAAGACGCCAATCTCGTGGACTGATACCTCGATTAAAGCATTCGAAGACTGCAAGGAAGCTCTTCGCAACGCCGCCATTATTGCGCATCCGAATCCAGAAGCGGACCTTCTTTTGGTCTGCGATGCTTCAAACACAGCTATGAGTGCAGCGCTTCAAGAAAAGGAAAATGGCGTATGGTGACCTCTGGGTTTTTTTTCAAAGGTTTTTACCAAATCTCAGCGTAATTACGCCACCTATGACCGGGAACTGTTGGCCATCCATCAGGCGATCCGACACTTCCGATCTCAGGTTGAAGGCCGACACTTCACCATATGGACGGACCACAGGCCTCTCCTGTTTGCATTCGATCAAAAGCCAGAGTCCTCCACACCTATGCGAATTCGGTGGGTGAATTATATAAGCCAATTTACCACCGATATTCGTTATGTCGCGGGGTTGGATAACAACGTCGCAGATGCTTTATCAAGAGTGGAAGAAATTGGAGCCCCAAGTGGAACGGATAAGTTATGCGAAGCGCAAAGCAATGACGATGCGATTCCAGCGTTGCTGAAAAACCCCAGGCTGCAACTGAAATGGATGGAGTTACCGGGTCTTGAGAGCCGGCTCCTTTGCGAAACATCTAAACCTACGGCTCGTCCCTACGTACCTGAAATAATGCGCCGTACTATTTTCCAACAAATACACAACCTTAGCCATCCTGGAGTCCGTGGGTCTCGGAGGCTGAGTAGCAAGAGATTTTTTTGGCCTAATCAAAATGTGGATATAGGGAAGTGGGCGAAAGCATGTATCGCCTGTCAGCGATCAAAAGTCCAGCGCCACACCGTGGCTCCTCCTGGTATGTTTCTACCTTCAGCTCGATTTGAGCATGTTCACCTAGATATTATAGGGCCTCTACCACTTTCAGCAGGTATGCGATATTGCCTAACGGTGGTGGACAGATACACTAGATGGCCAGAAGCACATCCAATAGCAGACATTTCGGCAGCTACATGCGCTGAAGCACTTTGTGTGGTATGGATTTCTCGCTTCGGTGTTCCAGCTCGCATCACACCTGATCAGGGGCGTCAATTCGAATCGGATTTATTCCGTGAGTTATCGAAGACCTTAGGATTCCAGCGCTGCCGAACTACCGCATACCACCCACAGTCCAATGGTTGCGTCGAGAGATGGCATCGTACTTTGAAGACAGCCCTAACGGCGCAGTTCAACAGCAATGCCTGGACCAGCCTGCTGCCTATGGTACTTCTGGGACTTCGCACGGCAATACGGGATGACAACGTCACAAGTGCCGCAGAGATGACTTTCGGTCAACCTCTTCGGCTTCCTTGTGAATTTTTAGAAGAATCTAGGCAACGGGAAAGCGCTGGAGAGTTTGTTCGACAACTAAGGGAGCAATTAGTGAGTCTCAGGCCGGCTGCCTACCGGACGCCCACTAGAAAACCCTTCGTTCACCCGGACCTCTTAACGTGCTCCCATGTCTTTTTGAGGGACGATATGGTACAAAGACCACTCATCCCACCTTATACGGGCCCCTACAAAGTTTTAAAAAGACATAAGAAGACGTTTGTTCTTCAACTGCTTAGTGGTTCCAAAACTGTAACCATAGACCGATTGAAGCCAGCATTCCTCCTCCAGGATCAAGATTCAAGTTGTGCTCATCCGGACCCTCAGAAGGTTTCAACGGAACACAATGACTCCGCCGAGCCTGATCGCCAAGTTCCTGACCCCAGGATGACTCGTAGTGGAAGAATAGTCCACCACCGAGCCGATTCCTCGACGCAGTCATTGGGGGGAAGTGATGTAGCGGAGTGGGTGCCCTAACCTTCAGTTAATCGTACCACTCGCAGGCATAAATCGCGTTAGCCACTTGGTCACATAATTTGTCTAATTCATATTTTTGATATGTTCATTAAATTTATTTGTATATATTTTATAAAATGTGTACCAGGTGGCTAACCAAAAAGTAACCTTCCTGTAAATAAAACATTTGTTTTTTTTAATGTTGTTGATAAAGCTTGTATGAACATAATAAATGTGCTTTTTTGGTTATAAAAGTTTTAATTACTAAGTAAGAATTAGTTTTAACGAAACTCGTTAAAGTACTAAGTATGAGAGCAGACTCGGGTCTAAGGCTCATCTACCCTTTTGACCCTAGCTTAAGACCCCCCGCCACTAGGCAGTAATAAAAACAATTGAAGTACGATCGTATTCTTTTTCTTTCTCTTCTATTCAAAACTTTTAATTATATTTAAAATAACTATTTTTTAAACAGATAAAAAAATAAAGATTAACACAAAATGATCTATTGATAAATATCGTAAAAATTATACAGTTTTCCTTTTTTTTTTTTTTTTATGAAACAGTCATGAAACCTCACCAGGCCATATGTTATGGCGTGAACAGTACCTTTGGACATATCTGCACAATTGTTCCCAGGCTTGACCCCCGACCTCCTCCGTCCGTGGATTCCTTTCTCGGCCGGGCTAAGACTCCCCTTAGGTAAAGGGCTATCTCTCTCAAGCACTGGAGGGGTGCAGTTTTTTGCATAGCCCTTCTAAGATCCCTTCCTGCTTGTCGACCGGAAACTGCTCTATTTTGTACAATTCAAAAATATTCCATTATCACCCAGTATTATCGATACATATCAAACCTAATAATAAGTTTTTAGACTGTTTTAAACAACTTAGTTGCGTGGCTTTGGTCTTGTAGGTTCTCGAATAAATTAGGTTTTTTATAGTATTTCTTCTTGTAGCAAAAAAAATTTGGTTTAAAATTTTGAGAAACTCACATTTTAAATAGAATAATAGTATTTGATCCTGAAAACGGTTAGAATTAGAATTCCCTGATATTCCTAAATATTTTATTTTTTATTCACATTTCATTGAATTTTACAACTGTATTAATATAAGTACAATAAATAAAACTGTTGAATTAGAATAAAGGGCGTGAAAGGCTTGTGAAGAAACTACCCAGCGGTAGAACTTCGATGTTTCTTTAAGTAAGTAGATCCCGAGGCCATCTTCTTTTCAATCGCCTCGGGGGGTTGTCAGGAATATGTGAGGTTGATAGGTTGCAGACAAGAGGGTTTATATGGGCTGGGAGTTTGGAATTAAAAGTGGTATATCTGGTACGAGAAAGGTCTGCAACAAATGGGATATTAAGGTCGTTATGGATTATTTTATTTGTGACGAAATAAGAAGCATTTAGGATTTTGCGAAGGATTTTGGATTGTAAGGATTGGATACGGAAGGAATTAGATGGCTTAGTAGAGCCCCAAAGCTCGATTCCATATGTTCAGATCGGTCTGATGACGGTAATATAAATGAGCTTTTATAATAGAGCATTTTTTTATAGAGTAATGAATTGGAAGTTTTGAACGTTTGTCGAGTAAGTGTAGTAATCGGTATCTACGGGCAGTCTCTTGTCTTTTTAGTCTCATGTGAGGATTCCATGTAAGACGTTTTTCAAGATGGTGTCCTAGGCATCGGATTTGTCCAACAGGTATGAGTGGGGTATTATTAAAGGATACAGTGGGACAGGAGGTCATCGGTTTGCGACGAAGAGTAAAGGTAATTTGGTGGGATTTATTTTAATTTATTTTAATCCTCCATTTCTGGCACCAATTCCTAAATAAATAAATACATTTGCTAAAATCAGAAAGGTGGTAATAAAAGTTCAAAACAAACCTTATAAATACACACTTTCTTATTATAGTACCATTAATAAATAAAAGTTTCTTTGAATATTCGCTTCCTTCATGAATAATTGATAATCAAATGTAATTAACTAACAAGAAAAGGTGTTTCCCAGGGGAAGAGTAAGGAAATATACATAACTTAGTATTAACATTATAAAGACATTAGTTTTCGGTAATGTTGTATCAGGAAGGCTTATCAAAAGAAGCTAACTAAAGCTGTAAGGATTAATACAATAGTGTATTCATTTTTATAGCAACAAATTTATTTATTTATAAGAAACCAAAATTCAATGAAAAAACGTATCATTATTTCTTTGAATTTATATCAAAAATAGACATGAGGGAATTTCGAAAAATGGAAATTGAATATAATATCTATGTTTTTAACCGAAAATATATACACCATTATTCCAACCCCGTTTCTGCGGAAAAAGATAAATTATTCCAATATTACAGAGCACTTACCGAGTGATTTAAAACTAACAGTGGCTGGAAGTCGTTATTCAGAAGGGAACTATAAAGAATATTGCTGCATGTGAGCTTGAGAGACCTACATATGCAGGCAGAGAGAAAAATGTACTTGGCAATTCTCCCAGAAATTATACTAATGTCCCTTGGAGTACATAATCCAGTCGGGGCATTAATTTTGTAAAGCTTTTTTCTTTGTTTTTTTGCTAGTTTGTTACTCTTAAAAGTTAACACACTGGATGATCAAATATAACTAAAATAACAATAATGAACGATTTTTATATATCTGTAAAATAATGATTCAAAACGATTTCCAATGGCTCTGGCCATTTGAAATAACACCAAGTTTTTTTATCAAATGACAGCAATTTTAATAATTGTTTTATAATTTTTAACCTGGCATTTGATAAATCAGCCATTTTTTTTTAACTCTCTTGCATTTTTGATGTCGAGCTGTGAGCATCATCGAGCTTGTGATCTCGGCTTTGAGTCCACCGAAGTTAATTATAAGCTTGTGGTTTAATTTTTTTGTTTTTTATTTTACCTCTAGGGTATGAAATTTATAATAACTTCGAAGTCTTTTCTTAAACCACCATTGTCCGCCGCTGTCTGCGAATTCATAATGGACGAGCAACAGCTGAAAATTTCCTTTCAATACTTTTTACCCGATTATCCTCATTTCACATTCGTCCAAATAAGCGTACAGCAAAAACTTGATAAGTTGTATTAAAGATTTTGAGCTGAAGTTTTTAACAGCATTCTTCCTCAATTTGACAATCCATTCAGATGTTTTTCTCCATTTCATGAATCCAAAATGGTAATGTTCTTTTAGAAAATAGACTATATTTCTTGCATATAGAAATATCGGCAGTATTGTAAAAAACGTGGTTCAAAAAATAATTGATATTTACATATTTAATTCATCAGAAATAAATACCTAATTTGTGAAGTCTTGATTTATACGCTTACAATTATTTCTAATCTAATCAGAAATAGATTTTATTTATTTCTTATTTTTATTATATGAATGCTGAAAATGAGATTTTACCAGAACAGGACAAGAATATAGCACCTCGTACAAACAGCTAGTAGTAAAATGCAAAAATAAAAAAAAAAAAATCATACGCCTCTTTTTATTGGTCCAATTTTACAAGCTCAGTTAAAGTTAATTTTTTTTGTCCGTTAAATTATTTTTAAACACTTTTCTCGAAACTCTGTGATCTTTCAAAAATGGTAAAAATTTAAAGCACACCTTTCATTCATTATCCTTAGTTTAGTTTTGGTTTATTATTTTCAATAATGATCCTTTGTAATCGACCAAAACAAAATATAATCCGAATTATAAATTAAAAAAAAAACCCATTTGTTCACGGCATTTCTTCCGAAACTACTGGACGAAGTGTTTTGAAATTCAGCACAAAAATTCTAGGGCATTTAACGATCCTCCAAACACCTAGACGTTGTTAACAGCTTTTTAGTTTTATAATGGTGGTAGATTAAAACTGATTTAGTTTAATAACTCCGTATGTATAGGATATAATAATAATAATAATAATAATAGGCTTAGCGAACCCGAAGGTTCGATGCCGATACCACCAAATTCCGCCTACACAGACTCGTCCAATGCTCACCATTCAAGCCCAAGCTCCCGAGATCAGCCTTAACGCAATCCTCCCATCTCCGCTTCGGCCTACCTTTCGGACGCCTACCAGTCGGATCAGCAAATACCAACTTTCTCGGAATCCGTTCGTCATCGAGCCCAACAACTTTACTCGCCCATTTGAGTCTCCGCGATGCAATCAGCTCAATTATATTCACATGTATAGGATATACATCCAGGATATAATATTCAATTAATTAAGAATAATTTTTTTTTTAAATCATCTTACGAAAATATATAAAAATAAATACATATCATTCACGGCAAGATGTTAAACTCTTGATGATAACAAAACATGTGATTATGATTTTATGTGTTTAATCTGCAAACGGCCTTTGACCGAGTCTGGCACCCAGGATTGCTTTACAAGCTTCGTCTATTTCTTCCTCCTACTTATTTTCTTATTATACAGTCCTACCTTGCTGATACATCTTTCCAAATAAATCACCACAGCTCCTATTCCTCCCTTTTTTCTCAATCTGCTGGTGTTCCCCAAGGCAGCATCCTAGGGCCTGTCCTTTATACAGTCTATACAGCTGATATCCCAACCCATCCTAACACTTTCCTTTCTACTTATGCTGATGACACGTGTGTGTTATCGGTAGATAGTGATCCATTTACTGCCTCCCACACTCTTCAATCCCACATCCGAGACCTTGAAGTATGGTGTCAGAAATGGAGGATTAAAATTAATTCTAACAAATCCCACCAAATAACCTTTACCCTACGCCGTAAACCAATGACTTCCTGCCCCACGGTATCCTTTAATGACATTCCACTTGCCCCTGTTGAACAGATTCGATACCTCGGACTCCACCTTGACAAACGTCTGACTTGGAACCCCCATACAAGACTGAAAAGACAAGAAACTGCCCGACGTTTTCGACTACTCCAACACTTACTGGACAAACGCTCCAATCTTCCACTTACTTACAAAAGACTTATTTATATGACCATCATAAGACCGATATGAACTTACGGAGTAGAGCTATGGGGCTCTACCAAACCATCAAATTCTTCTCGTATCCAATCCTTACAATCCAAAATCCTTCGTAAAATCCTTAACGCTCCTTACTTTGTCACGAATAAGCTCATCCATAAAGACCTCAATATCCCATATGTTACTGAATTAGCCCGAACCAGATATCAAACATTCCATGAAAAACTCCATTTCCACTCTAATCCACTAGTTTCTATCCTATCATCCTCTTCGATTCCTGATAATCCTCCGAGGCGTCTGAAAAGAAGATGGCCCCGAGACCTTCTAGTTTAAAATATTTTCAGAGTGCTGCCGATGGGTGGCATCTCTTCATGTATTTCATGTTAGATTACTATATCCATCACATTTACTTGTTGTATATAATTATACAGTTGTAAATATCAATAAATATGTTAGAAAAAAAAAAAAAAAAATCTGCAAACGTACATAATTATATTCCTTATGTGCAGCATTTAATAAAAATTGGGTTGTTTTTTTTTTTTAGCAAAGTACTTAAAACAAACGCTGTACCTAGATTTTTTAAAAATATTTTTGATTAAAAAAAGCTAATGAGAATCTTATTCAACATCACACATATATATATATATATATATATATATATATATATAGAATCTGACGTAGTTATTTGTTTGACAAACTATTAATAGGCAACATCACAGGGAATCACATCTGTTATAAGTTGTCGATTGAGCATTTGAGATTTTATTTTTGCATTTTACTACTAGCTGTTTGTACGAGGTGCTATATTCTTGTCCTTTGTTCTGGTAAAATCTCATTTTCAGCATTCATATAATAAAAATAAGAAATAGATAAAATCTATTTCTGAATAGATTAGAAATAATTTTACTATACTGCCGATATTTGTATATACAAGCAATAAAGTATATTTTTCTGATAGAACATTACCATTTTGAATTCATGAAATAGAGATCTGAATGGATTGTCAAATTTAGGAACAATGCTCTATTAAGCTTCAGCTTAACATCAAATCCCTCTATGGGAGGAGTTATTTGAGGGTGCAGTCAAATGAACATACTGTCAAGTATAAACCCTAATTTAATGGTGCCAACGTTTCGGCCTAAATTATAATTTTTTTTTATTATTCATTACTTATTAACATAAAGTAAACTTATTAGGAAGAAATAATACTACAACACCGTTAATAAATGTATTTTTAAGCTTTGAGATTTACTAAATAACCATTCTGTAAAATTGATTCTCAGAATTCTCATTCCAATTATAGGCCGTTACTAGATTGATATTTTTTCGTCACTAAATCACACTATTTTTAGAGTTGAGTGGAGTTTTCATTTACATTATTTTGTATTATTGCAACATCCTTTGTTTGACTGGTCATGTGGAAAATGAGTGACGTCAGTTTTTTAAGTAGTACTTACTACCTAAAACTCCATCAGCATAAGTTGAAAAATGAAATGGAAGTATGACTGCCTTGAAGCATGTGAATGGGATCTGAAAGCATTTCTACAACCTTTATTGTCATGAAGGACTTAAAAATGATTCGATGACCGAATGCGGCTTCTTAGGGCACTCAACGACGATGATTATCCGGCAAAGTAGTCCCTGACATATGGAGCACAATCCCTAGAGCCGTTCGATAGATATCATCAATGCAGTCTTGTTTCTTGCCATATATACTAAAGAGATTTCTGTTGATAAATCCCAAAAAAAAGCCTGTTTGTTCCCGTGGAATTCTAACATTTTCTTGTTTTTAGAATTAGAATAATGAAGCTTAATGCTCTGTGTTTAACCTTTAACTGGTGAGATGGGGTCTCTCAAACCCCAGACCTAGTTTTTTTTTTTTAATCCTGAAACATCTAGAATGGTTTATTCTTGTAAAATACGTTAACTCAACCTATTTTCATTAGGTACCACAAGAAAGGATGCTTATAAAATTCAATAAATGCCTGATATTATTAAATATATTTATAATACTTTTTTTTTAATGTTATATTCTATGTAATGAATACATTCGTAAAATAATAAATAAACAAGTACTTATTTTAAAGTTAATTATATTTAAAAAATCTGGTGCGGGCAACACACGACTTTCACTTCGTTTTTAGAATCGAATAAAGAATTTTCAAAAACAGTAAGAGATAAAAATGAGTGAAACCATTAAAGAATTAGTTAAATGGAATTTATATAGAAACATGTGTTTCATTAAAAAATCTATGATATTATTATTTAAAACAATCACTTAGTTTTATCGGCTTTTTACCACTCTCTATTAACTTTTACAAGCTCATGTGTATTAGATAATATTTTTTCTAAAATATTTAGCTTTCCAACGGTATATTACACATGTATATTACTGTTCTTATGTTCAAAAACGTTAAATTGCTTATACAAATATTTTTACCAGTTTTCTCCTTTAGTTGCTTTTCAAATTTTCTCAACTTGCATATTTAGCTGTTACTTATCAATGCTAACTAGACAATATGGTTATTTTTATAAAATATACAAAATTAAAGGTACTTTACAAGAAGAACATATCGGCATTTAAGCCCTGTCAGACTATTTTTATCAGAATAAAACCTACATGATATAAAAGTCCATTAAATTTTACATCGATATAACGAGTTTAATCAAAATCGTCGGAACTGTTTTCGAGAAAATCGAAAAAAGGTGCAAAATGCAAGGTATAAAGTGGCTCTTCTGGTATGCTCATTTCGATGAAAAAGGTTTTGTAACGTCTCAGGCGTATAGTTGTGTTAAATATGAAATTTCAGTTTCATAGGACTTTTGTTTCCGCCCGGGAGTTACCACACACACACACACATACACACACACTGACCTTTTTGCGGGACTTGGTTATTTGGACCTAGGAGACCCTAAAACGTGCATTTCCGTTGAAAACTGTAATTCGAAAATTTTCACGATCGCAATACTTTCCCTTACTATATATAATAAGTAAAAGTAAAAACTGAAAATGATAAAAAAATAAAGAAACTTTTATATTGTAAAGAAAGTATGCACATCTAAAATTAGGCACATTTTTTGTAATAGGAAACCGAACATTGTCCACAAATATTTTGTTCACATTTAATACCAACTATAGATGACTTCCTATCCTTCTTTCTTGGACAAAAATAGCATCTCCTTTTCTTTGGAGGGGCCTTTAGACTATATGTGTTAGATCCTTCTTCTTCTTTTTTTTCCTAATAATGATTGAGCTTCAAACCGAAGCTCCCGAGGAAGTCTGGGATCTTCCGACCGTTTGGTTGTGTGATCTTTTAATAAGGATGATCCAGGCTTCTTAATAAAATTAAAAAGGTGCATAAAATAATACGAACACGAAACATTACCTTCAACATATTAAAAAACACTCAATAAGGTCGAACAGTAATGGTGAGGTGGGGAAAGGATTGCCGGATTAACACTGATTAAAAAAAGATGCTATATTACAATCATGTCGAGACAGGAAATGTCAGGTTTTCACAAGCCGTTCGGATCGGAAAAATGAGATTTTCAAAACTTTAAAGTGGCCCTGGGGTCCTGTAGACCCCACCTCACTAGTTAAAGGTTGGTAATTAATTATTGCTATCCGCTACTAATCTGCACTTTGCTATGTTTTTTGACCGGCTGCTTTTCTAAGGCAGCGGTAGCTTCCAAAACTAGCTTACTTACTATATTTAGTCAACATATAAACTATATTTAATGATACCATTGGATCTCCTTTCCAAAGGTATTGTGTTTACCAATCTAATAGGTGGCATGCAGGGTAAGATTAAAGTAAACAAGATTCAATTAATACATTACTATAATTATTAATTTACACATATCCATTATATTAACACATTGCCTAGAACTCTGATTGAGAATTCTGAGGGACATTTTACTACCTTTGCCATACAATATTACAAATAACGAGATACCTATAAAACACTGTCGGCTGGCGAAGGAGGAATCATCTTAAGACGTCGGTTCTCTGCTTCATCCACCAGCTGCTCTCAGAACCCCGACGGCCACCTCCTCTTCTTGTAGATGGAACCCGACTCACTCTTCTTGAGGATAAAACTTGATTCCCTTTTTCGAATCTCCTCCTCATCGTCGTCACTTCGGGGCGGGGCTGATACGGAAAGTATCAGGACGCCCCTAGGACGCGAGGTCCTTTGTCCTATGGTCTAGAAACTTTCCCGAGGTATCGCTGGGGGCCCCATGGATTCAGGTAAACGATTTTTGATCTCTTGCCGACAAAGGCTCGTTATCTTTAATTGTTTAATATTAAAATTATTTAATAATGAACTCCCCTCAGTATCCTCAATACATTAGAACTTTTAGTGAAGTCCTAAAAAACATAAGAAACATTTGAAGAGTCGTGGGTTCGATAAAAAATAATTGATACAATTTCTATGCCAGAGGACGATTAAGCGTCAGATTTCCCTCCAGCTTCTAAGTATCCACTTTATTGAGACTGGGTGAACCTTTCCCCGAAACGGACGCACAGGTCTGATATAATAAAATAAATAAATATCTTATCACTGCCAGAATCGAATTCAGGTTCCGAAGATTCTTAGTCCTCCCTTTCCTGAATATAAAATTATGTTATACCACATTCTATCTTTCTTTCCATCCTTCTGAAATGTTAATGGCTATCCAAAAACTACAACAAGATATTGACAACATCAACGCAAGGGCTACGACAAATGATTTAAAGTTGAATGCTGTAAAAACCATAGCCATTCTCATCGGTTCCAAAAACCTTGTAAATTCGCTTCCATATTATCCACTCCATAGCATACCTATATTATTGATCAGAACCTATCTTGGACCAATCATATTTCTCAAATCACCCGAAAATCCATCGCTATCCTAAAACAATTTCTAAGATTTCGTGATTCCATCCCACCTAAAACCCGTATGCTACTCGTCTCTTCGCTCATTTTCCCCCAGTTTGACTACGGTTGCCTTGTATATGGCGGGCTGTCTGAGAAATTCGATATGAGACTCAAAAGACTTATGAATTGTTTCATTAGATTCACATGTGGAATCCCCAGACGCTCCCATGTTTTTAGAAGGTATACTGAGTTGAATTGGCTCTATCCCTCTTTCCGTCGGCCGTACCTCCTTGGTGTCTGATTTTTCAAAACTAAAACACCTCCTGACATGCTTACCACTTGTTCCTCTGTCCATTCAGTAAACATAAGATCCCAACCCATAAACTTGTATATACCTTCACACAGATCCGTCTCCTTCAAAAAATCCTTTGTTATTCGTGCTACCCTATTTTGTAAATTCTTGCCTGTATCCATTCGTAAATCTTTATCATTATCCACTTTCAAACACCAACTATTTCTCCATCTCCTAAACTATCAATCTTCCCAGCATGTGTAATATTTAAAATCTATAGATGATACTATTCATTGTCACAAAATCCATCTTTTATTGTTAAACTGAAGTCTTAAACGACCAGACAATTATCATGTATATTGTACTTTTATTGTTATTCTTAGGGGACTACTCGTCCCTGAATAGAATTAATTTTCATTTCATTTCATTTCAATATAAAATTACTATTCATTTCATAATAATAGTTTTCTTCAAAATACACTCCTTGTCGTAAATGATTCTCTACATACATAATAATATTTTCAACTTGTATATACTTGATTTAAACTTCTTGAACGATAATTAAGTTCATGTAAATGATAAGAAAATCAATTATAATTGCTAACATTCAAAAATGTTATGTCTTGATATTAATTTAAATTGGACGATTTTAAATGGATTGGCCCATGAATAAAGAGACTGTGAGTATTAACGAATCAAATTTATGATAATACGTTCGGTGATGAGTGAACGAAAGTGAAACACAACTTTTCCTTCCCTTTTTCTCTCCTTTCAAACACCAATTCAATTCACATATACATTGTTTATTAACGTCAGTTTTCGCTCCTATGGCTAATCTGACGATGCTACAGTGGGAGTCTTAAATTTTGCCAATCCAGGTTTAATCAGGGTAGAGATTTTTAACAAGAACCTGACAATGCAAAGGCTTCGGACCACTTTTTTACGTCCCCTCCGAAGGGTGGCAAAACTAAGTATATTTTACTCCTGCTAAAGCTTATATGCATTTTAAACCCTCTAACTGAATTTTTAGGGAGCTTTCAAGTTTCGAAAACCAATAGGGGTGTGATGAAAACATTTCCAAAGGCACATTTTTTTTTTTTTTTTTTTAATATATTTATTGGTATTTACAACTGTATAATAAAATACATTTAGTAAATGTGATACAAGATATGTTGACATGACTCATATGTAGGGATACTACCCATTGGCAGCTCCCCAAAGACTATGTTAAACAAGAAGGTCTCGGGGCCATCTTCTTTTCAGACGTCTCGGAGGATTATCAGTGATTGTAGAGGAAGCAAGGATTGAAACTAGTGGGTAGAGTGGGAATGGAGTTTGTCATGAAAGGCGTGGTACCTGGTTCGGACCAAGTCAGCAGCATAGGGAACGTTAAGGTCTTTATGAATGAGTGTGTTTGTGACAAAATAAGGAGCATTGAGGATTTTTCGAAGGATTTTGGATTGTAAGGATTGGAGACGAGATGAATTTGATGGTTTAGTAGAGCCCCAAATCTCTACTCCGTAAGCCCATATTGGTCTTATGATAGTCATGTAGATGAGTCTTTTGTACTTAAGTGGAAGGTTTGAGCGTTTGTCCAATAAGTGTTAAAGTAGTCGAAAACGCAGTTTCTTGTCTTTTCAGTCTTGTATGAGGGTTCCAAGTGAGACGTTTGTCCAGGTGCAGTCCTAGGTATCGGATCTGTTCAACTGGGACAAGAGGAGTGTTATTGAAGGATACTGTTGGGCAGGTTGTCATAGGTTTACGACGAAGGGTGAAGGTTATTTGGTGGAATTTATTTTTATTCTCCAATTCTGACAGCATACTTCAAGGTCTCTGATATGGGATTGAAGAGTTTGGGAGGCAATAATAGGATCGTTGTTGACTGATAACACACAAGTGTCATCAGCATAGGTAGAAAGGAAGGTGTTAGGATGGGATGGGATATCAGCTGTATAAACTGTGTAAAGGATGAGTCCTAAAATACTGCCTTGAGGAACACCTGCATACTGATTAAAAAGGGCTGAATAGGAATTATTATGATTTACTTTGAAGGACCTGCCTGTGAGATAGGACTGGATAATGAGGAAGTATGTAGGTGGAAGGAATTCAAAGGCACATTTAAAATAAATAATTCATGTACATAGACACTTACAACATTCTAATTCAATTTGAATGGGTAAAAAACATTAAAAGCGTGCTGAAATTATGACGTACATTTACCCACACTTGATGTTTTTATGCCCAAAACCACGCATACCGACTTCCCATTGGAAGCACTCTAAAAATATTCTAAACTAGAAGGACCCAGGGCCATTTCTTTTTTAGGCGCCTCGGAGGATTATCGGAATTGAAGAGGAAGAAAGGATTGAAACTAGTAGGTTAGAGTGCGAAAGGAAACGGATTTAAAACTGACCTGACTCTCCTCTCCTTCCTGACTCCCAAACTCATTATAATATCTTTTAATATTTTAACTAATATTATTTATTTTAAATTTATCTTCTAAAATGAATATATCTGGCACTGATGACTGCGATGTTTTGTGCCATTAGAATTTAAAAACCAGCCAACCAAAGGAGGCATCGGAAGACTAACTAAGGTATTATAAACAATTTAATAATGGCAAACAAAATTTCTGATATTTATGGAGGCAAATGTAAAATTGAACAACAATCCTTTTCCAGAACATTCTTAAATAAAATCCTATTGAAAACGGCCTTTTAGCGTAGCGAATACTTTTCCTGACTTTTTTAATTTCAAACTTTTCCTGTTTAAACTTCTTACCTAATTGATTTCAAACATCCTGGCCAAATAATGTTCCAGCTTGAAGGGAAGGGTTTTTATTACATTTTCGACAAAATACTCGTCGAACATTTATGGACCAATAATCAAGTTCAATATTAACATATGTTTTGTGTTTTTATATATGTATTAGAAAAATGTTTTTATATTGGACAAAATATTGTTTGTTTTTTATCAAACGTGCATAATTTATAATTGTCTATTATGTATAGCTTTTTTCAGTCAAATTCATAATTTTTTCAGTCAAATTCATAATTTTTTCAATCGAATTCATAATTTTTTCAGTCAAATTCATAACTTTTTCTATCGAATTCATAATTTTTTCAGTCAAATTCATAATTTTTTCAGTCAAATTCATAATTTTTTCAGTCAAATTCATAATTTTTTCAATCGAATTCATAATATTTTCAGTCAAATTCATAATTTTTTCAGTCGAATTCATAATTTTTTCAGTCAAATTCATAATTTTTTCTATCGAATTCATAATTTTTTCAGTCAAATTCATATTTTTTTCAGTCAAATTCATAATTTTTTCAGTCAAATTCATAATTTTTTCAATCAAAATTCATAATTTTTTCAGTCAATTTCATAATTTCTTGTACCCATTTTATTCAGTAAATTTAATGAGGTTTTGCTACCAAGAACATTACATTTTTATTAAATCTTATTGTTGTTAATCCATTTAACGTCACTTTATGTTACTGTGCTTAATCCGACGGTGCAGCAGGAGTCTTAAGTTTTGCTATCCAGGTTTACTTAAGATAGTAGGGATCTTTTACGAGTTCCACTTTTTAAATCTAGTGCCAAAACTGCATATCAGAATATCTGCCAGTTACGAACTCGCCATCTAGTGGATAGAAGAATGTTATGCTAGCCACTACTCCACAGGTGATCTTCAATGCATTCAACAAGGTGTTTAAATCTGCCGGGTTTGAGCCCGTGACCTTGGACATATTAGTTATTAACACCTTTTAGTATGCATAGAGGGTTACCTGTGGAGTAGTGGCTAGCATAATATTCTTCTATCCACTAGATGGCGAGCTCGTACCTGGTAGATGGCCCTATATTTGCTTTTAGGGAGTAAAAATCCATGGTTATTTCGTCCTTTAAAAGAGGCTGTTATGCTAGCCACTACTCCACAGGTGACCCTGGATGCATTCAGCAAGGCGTTAAAGATTAATATGCCCAAGGTCACGGGTTCAAACCCGGCAGATTCAAACACCTTGTTGAATGCATTGAGGGTCACCTGTGGAGTAGTGGTTAGCATAACAGCCTTAAGGTCGCAAGTCCAAAACCAGCAGATCGCCCTAAATTTGTGCGCCACAGGTGACTCTTAAAAGATTTAAAAAGTGGAACTCGTAAAAGATCCCACCCTATCTTAAGTAAACCTGGATAGGCAAAACTTAAGACTCCCGCTGCACCGTCGGATTAAGCACAGTAACATAAAGTGACGTTAAATGGATTAACAACAATAAGATTTAATAAAAATGTTATGTTCTTGGTAGCAAAACCTCATTTAATTGACTGAATAAAATGGGTACAAGAAATGATGAAATTGACTGAAAAAATTATGAATTGGATTGAAAAAAATATGAATTTGACTGAAAAAATTATGAATTTGACTGAAAAAATTATGAATTTGACTGAAAAAATTATGAATTTGACTGAAAAGATTATGAATTCGATTGAAAAAATTATGAATTTGACTAAAAAAATTATGAATTCGATTGGAAAAATTATGAATTTGACTGAAAAAATTATGAATTTGATTGAAAAAAGCTATAAATTAAAATAAAGTCATACATTAATATTATAAAAATATTAGTTTGTGACCAATTAATTTCGGGAAGAGAGCAGAGTAAGAAAACTTCGTGTTGGGCGCCAGACTATAAGCCATTTTTAATAGTTAATATACAAAAATAAATAAATTAAACTACTTACATTTGATTCCATGGTAAACAGGTAAAAAATAATCAAGATGATTAATAACACTATCAAGATGAAGAATAGAATAACACTATGCTTATTATTATAAATATAATTATAATTCCTATAATAAGAATAGGCGATATCAACTAAATGATTACATGTGTGTGTGTTACCACAGAAAACTATTATTTTTGAAAAGGTACATTAGAAAAGGTAAAATTAAACGAATTAACGGTACCACACAAAAACCACTAAGAAGTGCAAGTTCTTCTCTGTTTCTTCGAGAGTCGCCACTCAAGCGCTTCACTTCCCTTCATGACAATCGTATAGAGATTAATTATTAATTGCTTATTGTTAAGGTATACTTAAAATATTCGAGGATAACAAAAAACTTATAAATTAATAAATAATAGAACGATGAAAAAGTAGTTATAAAAAGAGTGATTTACGAAATAAACACTCACTGCCACAGCCAGATTCGAACCGAGAGCTCGGTGTTCTGTAGAACTGTGCAAGTATGAAAGCTATTCTCTCATTCTGATTTATTGGTGTATTCCATTTTGGAATGTGTTATTATTCAGTTGCTAAGTTACTTAGTTCGCGGCTTCTATCTAAAAACTTAAAGGTTACAATTTATAAAAATATTATTCTTCCGGCGGTTCTTTACGGATGTGAAACGTGGCCGCTTACTTTGAAGGAAGAACAACGGCTTAGGTTTTTCGAAAATAAGGTACTGCGTAAAATATTTGGTCAAAAGAGAGATGAGCTCACTGGGGAGTTTAGAAGGTTGCACAACGCGGAATTGCGGAGTTTGTACTCTGTGAATATAATTGAGTTTATAGCATCGCGGAGACTCAAATTTATGAAATACATAAAGGATTTTGCAGGTCTCTGTCGTTTTCTTCCGAATGTTTACATGTTTAAAGTAAACAGTTACTGATCCTCTACCTTTGTATTATAAACATTAGCTTCCCAATCAATTACCCACTTTTTAGTATACCTCCAAATAGGAACATGGAAACACGCGATTTTCGATTAATATTTTTGAACGAGTTTATACTCGGCCATTAGTAATTCAAAGGATGATTGAAACTCTGTTATCTTGAAAAAAGGTCTACTGGAATCATGAAACCAGACATATTTGTATTGAGTGTACATTGTAAATATTATGTAAATTAATAAATTTTCTTCTTTCTTTATTATATAGCATCTTTTCATCATTAATCATTGGCAGATATCAGAAACATAACTGGTTAAAAAATCGAAATTGGTTCAATTTATTTTTTATTTATGTTAGACGGTTTCTATTTCCTATTCGATTTATTGCTATTTTAAATTTTTGATGAACTTTTTTTAAAAGCCTTTAAAATTTACAATGTGTGTTTATGGATTAATAGCAGCTTTCCATTTATTTTAATCATTTTAACAACTTACGATTATGTACGTATTATGTTTTCTAAAATCTTGAGTATTGAATATTGCATGCACAATACTGGCAACACTGAATTACTATATACTCCCTCGCCACATTACAAATAACACATGCCCATAAGTGTATGGTCTTCTTTCTAACTACTTTCTATTAACTTATACGAATTATTTTATTATATACTACATTTTCTAAAATCCTGCTCTGAACTGTATATTACACATCTCTATTAATACTCATAATTCAGGAATATTTTTTTTTTTTACTTTTATAATTCTGTTCGGTGGCAACACTTAATCCTATAAGCACTTCATTACAAATAACATATGTTCATAAGTTTTGGTGCTTATAACGACATTATGATAATTTGTACAACTTATTTCATTCCATATTATCTTTTTTAAAATCTTGCACTTTTCAACGGTACTGTACTCATAATTCAGGAATTTTTTTATAGCTCGATTTCAGAGAGTTTGATTTTCCCATTTAAAGAAAAGCTTAATTGCAAAGGGATCTAACCATTTTAATGAAATGTGCCATAACAGTGTAAAATTTATTGGGATTTAATATTATGTTGGTTTCATTTTTATTTCATTAGTTTGACAGCATAGGTATGAATGTGTTCATGTTTTGTTTATTTATTTGTCAACTTGTATTTATTTTATTTTCAAAGCTGTCTTTAAGTTATTTTATTTAATGTATATTAAAAAAAAAAAAAATCTGTAAAACATGTTTACATAGAAACTAAATGTTAATCTTTAACATTTTTATTGAAAAGTGTTCTATTTCATTTTTACAACGGTGATAAGTAAAAATTGTACGAGTATGTTGCAAAAACCAGTTTTTATTTAACCATACTCCTTAAATGTATTTTTATTTTAACCATACTCCTAAAATGTATTTAGTGTAGCATGCAACGATTTACAATTTTGTTGAGCAAGAAGTTAGGTGGATTTAAAACTTTACTCCACAAAGGAATTTATTTGAAAGTTGTATGTTGTGCTCACAATATTTTTATCAGAATGTAAGCGTGATGGTTTAGTGTACGCCATAAAATATGTGAATCAGAAATTAATTATATCGTTGAAAATATCCAACTTTCGTTCAGAATTTCGGAAATCGCCCGTTTCGATGCATAGCAGGTTCTACGGAAGAGGGAAACTTCGTTGGAAATAGGGTGAGCACCTTCAGAGGGTGAACGTAAGAAATAGTCCGTTCGGGACGCCAAGAACTTTTTAATATTCCGAAGAAAGGTGGAAAGAGAGGGTAGGGGGTGCTGAAGAGTATGAATTGTAATTTTAAACTCTCGGCATCTAAACATGATGTTTAGGCGGGGACGACACCTGAGCTTCCAAGCGGCATAAGTTGAGATTGTTTGAGACTAAGTGTTTAGACTCAGACTGAATATAAACGGCTTGAATTTTAGAAGCGATCACGTAGCTGCAACACGTGTACCGCCCTCTTGTTCGGAAACAACGGAAATGTTTTATTTTCCAAAGGTATTCTTAGGAATGGCGTTCAGGGCCGTTTACATAACAGGGACGTGAGAATGGTGGATTTTTAAAGAATTAATTTCTTGTGCAAGACTCTTCTGACAAAATCGGATATAAATTCAAGCTATTGAAAATGAGAAAAATTATTGCTAGTCATTATTTATTTAACTGGTAAACAAAACGATTACACCATGGATTTCTTGTAAGAAACTAGCATAAACAAAAATTGATAAAGTTAAGCTAACCATTAACATACGACTAAAACTTTACTATTGGAATAATTTTGACAATTAAGACGTTTAATTCTAAAAGGTATTATATCCATTCTAGAGACTTCTACAACCCATGAAGATTCTTGTCGGGCTCAGTACATGAAGAGATTCGTACTGTTTCAAGGCCAACGGTCAAGCAATGAGGTGATTCGGCCGAGATCACGCTCAGCCGCCAGGTTTTGTCCCATTTTGGGTACCCACTTTATAGAGGCTGGAGGATCTCCATACCCAGGATCGCCTCCCGGCTGAAATAACAGAATAAATAATATTCCGTCACAACTTGGATTCGAACCCAGGACCCGGAGCACAGTAGACTAGCGCTCTATCCACCAGACCACGCCGCACCTTGTACTGCCCCTAACTAATATTGGGTTGTTTCACATGAAATGTCCGTTTTTATAGTTTCTGAAATACATAAAGGATTTTGCAGGTCTCTGTTGTTTTCTTTCAAATGGTTACATATTTATAGTAAACAGTTACTAATCCTCTACCTTACATTAGCTTCCCAATCAATTAACCACTTTTTAGTATAGCTCCAAAAACACGCGATTTTCGAGTAATATTTTTGTACAAGTTTAAACACATTGGTGTTTGGTGAAGGGAGTGTTAATGAACGGACCATTTGCCGTTGGTATGTTAATTTTTCAGCAGGGATACCGACTTAAAAAACTTTTAAGGAAGACTTCCGTCCCTAATAGACAACGATGTCCTCAGACATACAGTAAAAGGAAACCCCTACCAAACAGTTAAAGGACAACTAAATGCAAGTGCACCTACCGTTTACAGACATTTAAAGTGTAATAGGATAGTAAAAAAGCTCGATACATGATCTCACTGAGCGGCAGCAAGACAACATGTTTCAAAACATACCGTGCAAATATTGTGCGAACTGGGCTACGAAGTTCTTCCGCACCCAGCATATTCTCTCGACTTGTCTCGAACAGATTACGATCTGTTAAACAATTTAGACAACTTCGTAAAAGGAAAACTTTTTGAAAATGATGATCACGTGAAAAGCGCGTTTTCAGATTTTGTTTCACTTCAAAGCTCAGAGTTTTTCAGTTCGGGGATAAAAAAAGTTGGTGTCATGTTGGGAAAATGTGTAGAAAAAGAAGGTAAATACTTCGAATAAAATTATCTTGTTTTCATATCATATTTTTAATAAAACTCCTTTACCTTGAAAACGGACATTTCATGTGACACAACCCAATATAATATTTCTGACTACGATCATCATTCCATCTACTATAAAGCGTCTGACTGCTGAAATACATCTGACACCTTCAGTATTTCTTACAGCTGCACAACTTCAGAAAGTATTCAGTAGTAAGATTCATTTCGTAATGTATAACATTAAAATATCCTGTAATATATAAGAGATATATAATTTTATATTTCACAATAAAAACAGATTGTAGCGAAGGTAATCGAATACCATAATAACCATAATGAGCGGTTTTGACAAAGAAGTTTAAATAATTTACCTTTGTTCAAAGTGGAGTTCTACTAATTTCTTTTTGGTTTTAAAAGAAGTTCAAATCGACGTATAACTCACATGTGTCCAGTTTAAAGCTTTAATTTAGTATTTTGTTAATCATATATACTTGTTATTTGGGAGCGAAGATTAAATAGAATTTCAAAAGAAAAAAAACGCACGAGATAAACCGTCGATGACAATTTCATTTAATCTCATCCGTGTTGCGGATTGAATATAACTATAGGAATAAAGTTTGACAGCCTGAATCTTTAATATATTTAAGGATTTAATTTGGTGTTGAATATATATTTTTTTTCTGGAAGGAATTAGTCCGGGTGGCGGTCATTAAATGAAACAACTAAATAGTTTCAACTATTTTATTGTTTGCCAACGTTTCGACCCCCTTTGTGGGTCATCATCAGGGCTAAAAAGATACAAAAGAATATAATTTCAATGACATTACATACAATATTATATAACCTATTTAGCTAGAGAACGTCGGTATTGAAAAAAAATAACAGAAGAACTGTATATGTAAAAAAAAATACAATGACCATATTACAATAATGAAAGTGTTATACAGAAAAAATAAAAATGTTCACTAAACAAAATTTACACGGGTATCAATAATTTACATGAAATATGAAATATAAAAAAATATGAAGTAGAGTGGAGATACGTACCGCATGGTGGGAGAATGGAAACTAGGTACTGTTTGGTAGATGGGGGGTAGGTAGGATGGAAAATACGTAGGAAAAGGTGGAATGGAAAATACGTACTGATTTATGGACAGGGCCTGACAACAATGACTAAAATTCTTAATACTACCATACAAAGAATCAATGAAATTTAACTTATGATTATAATAATGATACAGGATAAAAAATTATGATTTAATTCTTGAAATATCACCTATATAATAGTAAGAGCAGTGATGGAAGATGTATATGGAGAAAAACTGACTGTACCTCCCAACTTAATCATCCCTAATTCTGTTTAAGGTATCCAAAGATAACAGGGTGGAAAAAATAATAATGGAACATTGTAAAATACATTAATTGACAAATCTTACAGGTTGATAAAAAAAATTAAATAAACATAAATACAAGTTGGAATAAATTGAATAGTGAAGACATTTAGAAAATTTTAAATACATAAACAAAACAAAATAAATACATATATAGAATTATATGGATACCTAAAATAGATTTTAAAATATTAATAAAAACCAACAAACAATAATAATGAAAAACAAAACAATATATATGGTGGGATAGACAGAGTAAATATGCTACTTAATAGAGTTTAATATGTGGCTATATGTGGAGGAAATGCATTGTTTATCGGTTTTGTGGTTAACAGGATTGGATTGGAGGTGGATGTGGACGGATTCTGCGATTAGTCTTTTCTTATGGTTTGGAACATAATCTAAAATGGAGCAGTCGTCAAAGTTAAAGGAATGATTGAAATGTATGGAGTGTTCAGAAAGTTTTGAGGCTAGAGGGTTTCGAGAGGATACGGAGAGTTTATGTTGCGATATTCTGGTTTTTAAGTAATTTTTGGTTTCTCCTACATAGGATACATCACAATCTGAACATGAAATTTTATAAACAATATTGGAACGATATATAGGAGTGATCGGGTCTTTTGTATTGGTAAAAAGGTGAGAAAGCTTGTTCTGGGTCTTTAGTCCTAGTTTTAAGGAAGGTAAGGAAAATTTAAGGATTTTTTTTATATTTTCAGAAAGGTGCGGAATGTAAGGTAGGGATCTATATAAAAATATCATGGGTGAATCATGGTCGGGAATTGTAGGGGAAGTAACGGTGGTTTTTGTGTTATAAGAATCTATAAGGTTTTTAATTACTTTTTTTGGGAAGCTGTTTAAGGTTAGTATTTTTTTAATACGTTCGATATTATTAGGATGGTACTTTGGATCAGACAAGGATAGGCAACGGTGGACGAGATTCTTGGCAACATTTAATTTCTGATGATATGGGTGTTGGGAGAAGAAGTTGAGCAGTCTACCGGAATAGGTGGATTTGGTGTACCAGTCAATTGAAATAGAACCGTCGGTATTTCTAGTGATAAGTAAGTCTAAAAAGGGAATTGTCAAGTTGTTTTCTCTTTCTACGGTAAAACGGAGGCGTGGATCATATGAATTAAATGATTTTAGGATATCGGGGATTTTGTCTGGGTTTATTATAAGGAAGAGGTCGTCCACGTACTTTTTAATAAATATAATTTCATTTTTATAGGTTGCGGTTATAGAGTCGAGTAAGTCATTTAGTACGATATTAGAGAGGTCAGGAGCGAGACAGTTACCCATTGCAAGTCCCGAGATCTGATTGTAAAATTTGTTCTGAAAAGTGAGATATCCGGTTTTACAACAAAGTTTTAGTGATTCTAAATATGAAAGAAGATTGAGTGTGGTGTGGGGTTCAATGATGTTCCAGTGTTTTTCTACTAGTTGGATAACTTTATCAATGGGGATATTGGTAAATAGGCTTTCGGCGTCAAAGGATGTTAGAATGTAGTTGGGGGGAATATGCAATGATAGTAACTGTTCTCGGAGGTAAAAGGAATTGTTAATGTCATAGGGGTTAGTTCGGCTAAGTATTTTAAGTGAAGGTAGAAGGAATTTACTAAGTTTCGAGGAAGGTGCGTTGATGTTTGAAATGATGGGACGGAGTGGATTGCCGGGTTTGTGAATTTTGGGAAGGCCATATAAACGCGGGGGTAAGGAGTTGTACGAGATCAAGTTCCTGTACGTGGTTAGGTTGATGAATTTATTTTCTAAGAGATTTTTGATATGTTGATTGAATTTAATCATGAGAGGGCGGGTGGGATCACGGGAAGATGGTGTATATGTCGATCGGTCTGATAAGAGTGAGTTAATTTTGTCGTCATATTCAGTTTTGTCCATTATAACTGTCACGTTACCTTTGTCAGCCCTAGTAACTATAAGTTGTTCATTGGATCTGAGGAATGAGCGAGTGAAGGAAAGATCTTTGAAGAAGAGGGGGGAAAGAGACGATTGAGGTGGAGGGCGTTGGAGATGGTTGGAGATCATATTACTAATACGTAAACGGGAGATTTCCTTGTCCTCCTCACTTATTTTGAAAATATCATCTTTATAAATATATTCCAAATCCGTGATAAGTTGGGGAATCATTTTTGAAGGATTAGAAGAAGGGGTAGAAAAATTGGGACCTAAGCTCAAAATGTTGTTAACATTAGGGGGGACTGAGGTAGAGGAAATATTTTTGATCCAATCATCAGAGCCTTTAGGATACGGTTTTTTATTAATACTATTTTCATAAATGGTTTTAAATTTTTTAACGAGGGGAAGTTTTGTCTGTTTTTTAGTGAAAGCAAAAATTGTTTGAATACTTGTAGTCAGTTTGTCCATGTTCTGGTCTCCTATAATAGGATGTAAAAAAGAATTTAAGGAACGTATATTGTCGTTTATGTGGTCAATTTGTTGTATGGTTTCTCTAATTTTTAAGTTCAGTAGCGTTCTTTTGTATCTGTCCAAGGAGTGTGTCAATTTGGAGGCAAGAGAATTTGACAAAGGGGCTTGACTAATGCAGTTCTCAATAAATTTTGGGAAAAGAGACTGGGTTCGACATTTTAATAAGAAAATTCTTTGTTCTGTTTTTTTGGCAAGTCGTTTGTGGAGGTTGCAAAGATTGTTAAAGGCTTTTCTATTTTGGGGGAATTGCGATTTAAGTGAGGAGAAAATATGATGGTGGTCATTATTAGTAATCACTGAAGAAAGGCGGTAAGGGGTTGAAGAGGATACATTTTGAGTCTGGGAGAAAGATGTATCCGGAGAAGTAATTGAAAGATGAGAAGTAACCATCTCACAAGTAATGATCTCCAACCATCTCCAACGCCCTCCACCTCAATCGTCTCTTTCCCCCCTCTTCTTCAAAGATCTTTCCTTCACTCGCTCATTCCTCAGATCCAATGAACAACTTATAGTTACTAGGGCTGACAAAGGTAACGTGACAGTTATAATGGACAAAACTGAATATGACGACAAAATTAACTTACTCTTATCAGACCGATCGACATATACACCATCTTCCCGTGATCCCACCCGCCCTCTCATGATTAAATTCAATCAACATATCAAAAATCTCTTAGAAAATAAATTCATCAACCTAACCACGTACAGGAACTTGATCTCGTACAACTCCTTACCCCCGCGTTTATATGGCCTTCCCAAAATTCACAAACCCGGCAATCCACTCCGTCCCATCATTTCAAACATCAACGCACCTTCCTCGAAACTTAGTAAATTCCTTCTACCTTCACTTAAAATACTTAGCCGAACTAACCCCTATGACATTAACAATTCCTTTTACCTCCGAGAACAGTTACTATCATTGCATATTCCCCCCAACTACATTCTAACATCCTTTGACGCCGAAAGCCTATTTACCAATATCCCCATTGATAAAGTTATCCAACTAGTAGAAAAACACTGGAACATCATTGAACCCCACACCACACTCAATCTTCTTTCATATTTAGAATCACTAAAACTTTGTTGTAAAACCGGATATCTCACTTTTCAGAACAAATTTTACAATCAGATCTCGGGACTTGCAATGGGTAACTGTCTCGCTCCTGACCTCTCTAATATCGTACTAAATGACTTACTCGACTCTATAACCGCAACCTATAAAAATGAAATTATATTTATTAAAAAGTACGTGGACGACCTCTTCCTTATAATAAACCCAGACAAAATCCCCGATATCCTAAAATCATTTAATTCATATGATCCACGCCTCCGTTTTACCGTAGAAAGAGAAAACAACTTGACAATTCCCTTTTTAGACTTACTTATCACTAGAAATACCGACGGTTCTATTTCAATTGACTGGTACACCAAATCCACCTATTCCGGTAGACTGCTCAACTTCTTCTCCCAACACCCATATCATCAGAAATTAAATGTTGCCAAGAATCTCGTCCACCGTTGCCTATCCTTGTCTGATCCAAAGTACCATCCTAATAATATCGAACGTATTAAAAAAATACTAACCTTAAACAGCTTCCCAAAAAAAGTAATTAAAAACCTTATAGATTCTTATAACACAAAAACCACCGTTACTTCCCCTACAATTCCCGACCATGATTCACCCATGATATTTTTATATAGATCCCTACCTTACATTCCGCACCTTTCTGAAAATATAAAAAAAATCCTTAAATTTTCCTTACCTTCCTTAAAACTAGGACTAAAGACCCAGAACAAGTTTTCTCACCTTTTTACCAATACAAAAGACCCGATCACTCCTATATATCGTTCCAATATTGTTTATAAAATTTCATGTTCAGATTGTGATGTATCCTATGTAGGAGAAACCAAAAATTACTTAAAAACCAGAATATCGCAACATAAACTCTCCGTATCCTCTCGAAACCCTCTAGCCTCAAAACTTTCTGAACACTCCATACATTTCAATCATTCCTTTAACTTTGACGACTGCTCCATTTTAGATTATGTTCCAAACCATAAGAAAAGACTAATCGCAGAATCCGTCCACATCCACCTCCAATCCAATCCTGTTAACCACAAAACCGATAAACAATGCATTTCCTCCACATATAGCCACATATTAAACTCTATTAAGTAGCATATTTACTCTGTCTATCCCACCATATATATTGTTTTGTTTTTCATTATTATTGTTTGTTGGTTTTTATTAATATTTTAAAATCTATTTTAGGTATCCATATAATTCTATATATGTATTTATTTTGTTTTGTTTATGTATTTAAAATTTTCTAAATGTCTTCACTATTCAATTTATTCCAACTTGTATTTATGTTTATTTAATTTTTTTTATCAACCTGTAAGATTTGTCAATTAATGTATTTTACAATGTTCCATTATTATTTTTTCCACCCTGTTATCTTTGGATACCTTAAACAGAATTAGGGATGATTAAGTTGGGAGGTACAGTCAGTTTTTCTCCATATACATCTTCCATCACTGCTCTTACTATTATATAGGTGATATTTCAAGAATTAAATCATAATTTTTTATCCTGTATCATTATTATAATCATAAGTTAAATTTCATTGATTCTTTGTATGGTAGTATTAAGAATTTTAGTCATTGTTGTCAGGCCCTGTCCATAAATCAGTACGTATTTTCCATTCCACCTTTTCCTACGTATTTTCCATCTACCTACCACCCCCATCTACCAAACAGTACCTAGTTTCCATTCTCCCACCATGCGGTACGTATCTCCACTCTACTTCATATTTTTTTATATTTCATATTTCATGTAAATTATTGATACCCGTGTAAATTTTGTTTAGTGAACATTTTTATTTTTTCTGTATAACACTTTCATTATTGTAATATGGTCATTGTATTTTTTTTTACATATACAGTTCTTCTGTTATTTTTTTTCAATACCGACGTTCTCTAGCTAAATAGGTTATATAATATTGTATGTAATGTCATTGAAATTATATTCTTTTGTATCTTTTTAGCCCTGATGATGACCCACAAAGGGGGTCGAAACGTTGGCAAACAATAAAATAGTTGAAACTATTTAGTTGTTTCATTTAATGACCGCCACCCGGACTAATTCCTTCCAGTAATTCTCAACGGTCAACTAATTACATCCACAATATATTTTTTTTAATCACAGGACACTGTTTTTAATCTCATAAAATAATACATCAAGAAGAAAGAAACATAAAAATGATAGTTAGAAAGATAGCGATTCAAGTTTCTGTAGCTACATTATTCTTCAGCACTGTTTTACTATTCCAGTGTAAAGGGCTCCTGGAAGAACATTACCGCTCACATTATACCTGAAAGCTCTTTTTGAAATTTCAAACAGTGTCTCCTTGAGGAATAATATCCTAAATAATGAATGGAATGATGTGTTCATTCATTTTTATTTCTCGTATGAGCATCTGCTTAAAGAAAAATTGTGAAATCCCCTTCTATCAGAATTTTTAACACGGTATAAACGTATTTGGTCTTCTAAAATGAATTATAGCCCTTTTTCAGCTCTAGTTTATAAGCATACTTTTTATAGTTACATGTATTAATATAATAATAATTATAAAATATATATATATATATATATATATATATAATAAATAAATTTATTATATAAAAAATAAAATATAAAATTCAGCCCGAATGATCATTACTTTCTCCAAACCGATTATTTGGATAATCGATTAATTAGAATGATTGCAATCATCGAATGATCTGATAATCGTCATTCGATTATGCCCACCCCTACTCCACTTGCTGGATTTCCACTGACTCTTCGAATCTTCTTTCTCATCCTCGTCACCTCGGACGGGGCTGATATGGACAGTGTCACGGATGGCGGTCCAGCCTTTGTAGACCTTTATCATAAATGTGTCTAGCTCTAGAAAGTTTCCCGAGGTATGGCAGGTGGCCTATTGGAGAATCCAAGGGGGCAGTTACTTCTGCCGACATCGGCTTATCAATATTTATTTAATTAATATAATAGTTATTAAATAATGAATTTCCACCCTCAGTATTATCAATACATAACAGTTTAGAAGATAAAACGATGTTAATGTATGATTTGGATGTTGATAGTTGGTACTGGTATGTTTTTTTTTGTTTTTTTTTGTTTTTTTTACGGCACGGCCATAGAGACCACGCGAATATCATGACACTTGGCTTCTTTATTGTTTTTCCTTTCTTTCCAATTCTCACTCATTATCTCCGCGTGCCGCCGCTTTCTCTCCTCCGTCCACGCGACTCCCATTCTCGAACTTTTCTTCTTAACAAGAACCGTGATCTCCTTTAGTCTCTTACCATACCCCTCTCTGTCCAGACAGACCTGGTCCGTTATTCCAAGTCCTTCCGTTTCTTCCTTCACCTGCCTGATGTATCCTCCCAAGCTTTTGTATCTACGGATTTTTTGGAATATTTACTTGTTAAGTCTTTCTGGGGCCATTCTTACCTTATGTCCGTGGAATTTCAGTCTCCTGATCCTTATTTCCGTTTCTAGATCTCTTGTGTCCTTGTATTTTTCTGATTGGATCTCAGCATGTATACTTTTTTTGTCTTTTGGGGGCCGTAAATCCTTCTTAGAATTCTCCGCTCTGTTCTCAACAATTTTTCCAGACTGGGGAGGCATATGGTTTCCGTATCACAGGCTTAACAACTGTATTGTAGTGTCGTATTTTTGCTTCCCTGGACAGGTTTCTCTTGTTGTATATGTTACTGGTTGCAAAAGTTAGTTTTTCCAATTTGGCCATTCTTTCCTTGATACTTTCTTTTTCCTAACCATTATTACATATAGTCTCACCCAAGTATTTAAATTTATTTGTTACATTTATTGACCCGTATTTGGTTTCCACTGTTTTCTTCTTGAAGTCTGCGTCGGTAGTAATTAATTTTGTTTTTTCGTAGGTGATTTGGAGACCCGTTTTTTATTGTAACATTGACTAGTATGTTATTGTAACATCGAAAAAATAAAATTGATATCTTACATGAAATAATAATCTTTTGTTCATTTATTATTATAAAATAGAATTAATTTTTCCCGATGAATACGGAGAGAAATAATTCACTGTTAACCAGGATTACCACACAAAAAAGGACACTTTATAACATAGAAACTCATTGCTATTTTTTATAACCTCATTCAACCTAGTATTTTATATAATTGGTCAAATGTTTGGTTAGTTTCTTGTCTTTTAAGTCCAATTTTTTTTTTTAATTATAGGTAATAAATGTGTGAAAAGATTCCGGTTTTGGGGTATGCCGATGATTTGGTACTGCTAGGTGAAGACACGGAAACCATACAAATAACTACAAGTGTGTTAGTAAAAACCGGTAAAGAAATAGGACTCGAATTAAATACCGATAAGACGAAATATATGATTAGTAGCAGAAATGGTGGCGATCTTGGTGATATTGATGTATCAGGGCATACTTTTGAACACGCAGAGAAATTCAAGTATTTAGGTTCAATTATAACTAGAAAAAATGAAAACCAGGAAGAAATAAAGTTCCGGTTAAAGGTGGGAAATGCGTGTTATTATTCAGTTGCTAAGTTACTTAGTTCGCGGCTTCTATCTTAAAACTTAAAGGTTAGAATTTATAAAACTATTATTCTTCCAACGGTTCTTTGCGGATGTGAAACGTGGCCGTTTACTTTGAAGGTTGAACAACGGCTTAAGGTTTTCGAAAATAAGGTATTGCGTAAAATATTTGGTCCGAAGAGAGATGAGGCCACTGGGGAGTTTAGAAGGTTGCACAACGCGGAATTACGGAACTTGTATCCTGTGAATATAATTGAGCTGATTGCATCGCGAAGACTCAAATAGCAGTAAAGTTGTTGGCTCGATGACGACGGATCCGAAAAGTTGTATTGCTGATCGACTGGTAGCGTCCGAAAGGTAGGCCGAAGCGTTGATGGGAGGATTGCGTGAAGGCAATTCGGGGCTTGGCTGAATGGTAAACATTGACAGTCTTTTAGCGAATTTGGGGTACGGAATCGAACCTTCGGTCGCTAAGCTATTTTATTATATTATATTATTATTATTTAGTATAAATAATCTGATTGCGCTTGGTTGTTTAAAACAAAGATTAGAGCCGGATTGAACATAAATTCAAGAGAAACTTAGCGGTGGGCGAAAACTAATACAAGGCCTTTACATAGAGTTGGGGTGATAAAAAATATCAGGCATTAACTTTCTTGTGCCGCCAAACACTAATGTTATAGCCATTGGTCGTCGCTTGGCAGGGGAGACCCAGCAATCTGGGGGGTATTCTCTCTAGTCAATATCCAGTCTCCTCCAGTCCGACTGGTATTTCTCTTGATCTCATTTATTGTCTTGTAAAAGCTTATGGCTTATTTTATGCAAAAGGAAATTTACTATCCCATGTGGCTTGAAATTTTATTTTTTACTCAGATAATGTCTTATAAAAAACTTTGTAACCAATCTACAAACCTTAAGTTGAGTAAGTAATAAATGTAAGATATATATGTGGCCACATCCAAACAAACAAAATAAATTTTATTAAATTTACGTTTCAGACACTAGGGCATTTGCAAGTGATTGTGATATTAAATAATAAACAAATATTTTTGTGATATTAATACACATGTTAATTTTTTCCAATTTCATAATGGCCAATAACTAGTAGATTTTATTTTTAAGAGGCTTACTTATCATATATAAATTCCACATTTCAAAGCTTCATTCAGTACTTGTTGTCACTACATTCATTATGTGAAAAACATAATTTAAATTTGATTTATAATTTATTATTTTATATCATTCTATTAAATCTACAAATAGTTTCACCAACATTATTGTTCCGTGCCCGTTGTATAGGAATTTTCTCATTCCAAATCTTGTTACTAGCATAAAGTATGTGAAATCTGCAATTAATTTTAAAATGGCACTAGAGGCCGAGACGTTCTAATTTTTTTAATGAAATTACTTTGGATTGGCCATAAATATTCTTACAATTATTATACAAAGATGAAGTAGAATTATTTTTTCCAGATTAGATATCATCGATTTGTATTAAAAACAATTTAGAAAAAAAATCTGGTGCGTGCAACACACGACTTTCACTAATCTTCGTTGTTAAAATCAATCTTAGAAGTTTTAAATACATATATAGATTTAAATAAATTGTTAAGGAAGTAATTAAATTAAGTTTGAATAGAAACATGTTTTAAAATAAATAATCAATTATATTATTATCTACGAAAATCAGTTTGTTTTATTAGCTTTTTATCACCCTTCGTATAACTAATAGTATATAGAGATCAATAACTTTAGAATTTGTGTATATGATAGTATTTTTTCTAAAATCTTTAGGTTTCCACGGTATATTATACATCTGTTTTGATGTTAAACAAAACAAAATCGGATAAAAAATATGTTTGCAATTTTCTCCTTTTTTTTTGTTTATCTTATTTATTTTTTTTAAATAATGTGCCTTTTTATTATTTTATTATTTTTTAATCAACAAATTAAGATACATAAGGAAACATTTAAAATATCGGCATTTATGCCTGTAGACTATTTGATCAAAAGAAACCTTCATAATCTTAAAGCACATTCATTATTATTATCTAATAATCAGTTAGTTTTCTTCTTTCATCACTCTCTATTAACTTTAAGCTGTATGATGATTTTTCTAATCTTAGCTTCAACGCATATCAATGTATATTTGCTCTATTTCAAACAAAAATTCATAAAAAATATTTTTCTGTTTCTCTTAGTGGGTATCGAATTCATTAATTATATTACTGTTTTTCATCAGTGTAACAAGATAATATAGTTTTTTTTTTATAAAATCATGAAAATTAAAGATACTTTAGAGGAAGACAATTCAAAATATCGGCATTTGCCTTCAGACTATTGATCAGAAAGAAACCTTCATAATCTTAAAGAACATTCAAATTTTACATCGATATAAATTCGATATATTAAGTTTAATATAGAAAAATCGAAAAAAGGTGATTTATGATACAAAGTGGCTCTTTGGTAAGCTGATTTTGATAAAAAATTTTTTCGTAACATCTCAGTCGCATATTATCTTAAATATGAAATTTTAGTTTCATAGGACTTTTCGTTTTCACCCGGGAGTTACCACAAACATACACACACACAAAACACAGACCTTTTCGCGGAACTTGGACTCAGGGAAACATGTATTCGAAAACTGAAATCTGGAATTCGAAAATTTTCACGATCGCAATACTTTCCCTTACTATATATTTCATATATAGGTAAGTGAAAGTAATAATAAGGCATTGCACAAATTCAATAGATTAAATTATTCAAATGAATGGATTCATCTCCAACAGTATAAATAGTACGTGTGTATTGTTTAAATTCAGTATTAGAAACATTGAGACAATTAATTTTAATAAAAATTCTATCTAAATATCATTTCATAAAATCCGTTCCTCTGTAAACAACGATTCTCAAGTTTGTTTGAGTATAACAGTTTTTAAATTGAAAACCTTTCAAAAATACAAAATAAGTCTTGGTGTTAATTGTTACGTAATATACACAGGGATTCAATTATCCTTTCAATCGTTACTGTTAAAAAAAAAAGGTTAGATACGTTTAGATATTATAGGAAACGTACAGTAATCCGTTCGGAATTAAAGCATTTTGTAAATATTGAGATCTTTTATCTCAATTGGAGTTTCTAGAAAGCTTTAAAGATAATCATCGGGACAATCGAAAGAATTCGAGAAAAATAGGTCCTAGTGCTAATTTTCGTCAATGTAATAAAATTCCGCTCCGCCAGATTCTTCGGAACAAAACCAACGTTTCCTTTATATCGTTACCGTTAGTGCCATTACACCGTCCAAATCTTTCGATGCATAAATTTTTTCATACGATCCTGATCGCAGATAACTTTTAACAAACTCATTTTATTCGCGTTTTCAATAGAAACAATGAATACATTTTTTTTTATTCCAACAAGATCAATGCCATAATTATTATCATACAAAACAAAACAAAAAATTAAATATGTTAGTAGATTCATTAAAGATATGAATAAATATCCTTAATATTTCTTATCATGAAAAACAAGTATTGAGAAACTCCAATCAGTTGTATTGTTATATAAAATATATTAAAAATATATATATTATATATTAATACATCTTTTTTACTAGAACATTTTATTGAATATATAAACTTTGATTAGATAGAACATTAGAATTCATTATTACATTCATGGGGTACATCATTGAATATACAAAAAAAATAGCAATCAAATATTAAATATAATAAAGTTCTGTTTACAAGGTTTCAGTCATGAATAAAAATTTTATTTATGCGACGTTTCAGAATTTATGTTCTAATCTAGCTTAGCAATGGAAACAAATATTATCATTTTATACAATAATTAATATGAGTTATTGTTAGAGATATAGAAAAAAATACATTGAAGATGAATACTCATAATAGGTACATTGATATTTATAGAATTTACATTAAGATTTATATAAATGTACTTAAATTTTGGACAATAGTGTCTTAATAGACATTTAGGCACAAATTGTAGTAAATTTTAATAATCTGTAATGAATTCTACTTAAAATATTACGTACCTACGTAAAGTATATTGTCAATGTATTTTTCCATATTAGACTAACATCATATTTAATTATTGTATAATAATATTAATGTTATGTTTTTGTTTCATTTTTAAGCATGATTATGAATACATAAATTCTCGACGTCGCGCAATAAAATTGTCTATTCTTTGAATGAAACATGAGAACAACAGAACTTAAATTATCACAGTCCAGAAGGATTATATTATATATATGTGGTATATTGATGAGCGTTTGTCGTTTGTCCAGTAAGTGTTGAATTTCGGAAACGTCGGGCAGTTTTCTTGTATGAGGATTCCAAGTAAGACGTTTGTCGAGATGGAGTCCTAGGTATCGGATCTGTTCAGCAGGGAAAAAAAGAATGTTATTAAAGGAGTAGGAAATCATAGGTTTACGACGAAGAGTAAAAGTAATTTGATGGGATTTGTTGGAATATTGGAATACTTCTAGTTCTCGGATGTGGGATTGAAGAATGTGGGAGGCTGTAATGGATCATTATCTACTGATAGCACACACGTGTCATCAGCATAGATAAGAAAGGAAAGTGTTAGGATGGGTTGGGATGTCAGCTGTATAGACTGTTTACAGAAATGGGTCCTAGGTTGCTGCCTTGAGGAACACCAGCAGACTGAGAAAAAAGAAGAATAGGAACCATGATGATTTACTTTAAAGGATTTATCAGTGAGGTAGGACTGGATAATGAGGAAATATGTAGGAGGGAGAAATTTTTGGAGCTTGTTAAGTAACCTCGGGTGCCTAACTCGATCAAAGGCCAAAAAAAAAAAAAAAAAAAAAAAATATTAAATATGAATGTAATAGTTGGAACTATATAACATAACATAAATAAAACTTAATTATAACGTTTCGAGGTAATTAAGTAATAAAGAAAGAGAAGAGATAGTTTCAACCATTACGTTCATAATTATATTTACTCATCTATAATAATAATTGATATTATAAATATTAAAGTATATTGGATTTCGTATCCACGTTTCAAGTGCAGGTTTCCACGAATCAGGAAAAGTAAGCAAATAAGAAAGGAGACTTCTAGCAATTCTATTAATATCGCAGGAAAATTTGCTTAGCCGCTATTTTAAGGGAAAAAAAAAAAGGAACCTGCAATTGAAAGTTGGATATAAAATGCAATATGCTTTAATATTTATTTATTATTTTTATTAATTGTGATCTAAATAAGAAGATTTCAGAAGATTTTATTGTCTTTTAAATGAGGACTTCAAATGTAAAGTTGTTGAGTTATTTGAAGAACAGTTAATTTAAAGGTTTTAGAATCTACAAAATCACTTGATGATACTACAAAATTGGTACAAGCTATGGAAAATTCCTTTAAATCACGACAAATCAAAACACGTAACGTTCACACTACGACAAAACACTTGCCCACCAATTTTTATCGACAACAACCGAATTCCTCAGACCAACTCTGTTCATTACCTACTGACTGTGACACTCGATGGAAGGATGTCTTGGGGCCCACATGTCAAGATGAAAAGACAGACTCTTAATCACCGACTGAAAGTACTATACTTTTATCAAAATCTTCAAAATTAAAAATTAGACAGAAACTGAATACATACACATACCTTCTTAAGCAAATATGGACTTAAGCTTCACAAATTTTTGATTCAGCAAAAAATACTCACATACAAAAACTGCAATCATTTCAATCCAAAATTTTAAGACTGATAACGACAGCTCCTTGGTACGTAAACAACAGAACCCTACATACGGACTTACAACAACCACCAGTTGACTCTATACTCGTTTTCACAGTAAACTTAACGGACACGACAATAGACTGATTAACGACACGTCAATAGCTGAAATGCCAGTCAGAAGAAGGCTAAAGAGAGGCTGGATGAGGGACCTCCTCGGATAAAATAAAGCCACGGAAGGGGTGCTGCTGGGCATTTTCCTTCTTCATGCCTACCATGCCTGATCTCAATTTGTACAGCACATTTGCTGATTGTCAGATACATTCTGACAGGCGTGAATATAGATATAAAGAGAATAAAAAAAAAAAAATTAAAACATAAATGAAGAAGTTTTCCTAAATCAGTCTTTTTACATACCTAGATGGTAAGAGAAACCTGCATTAAAATTTCAACTTCACAACCATTGCCATTTTTCTGATACTGCAATTACAATAAATGTGAGTGAGTGGTAATTTGCTTTTATGCGTATAGATATATTTTGGTTTCTATAATGATTTTAAATAATGTTGTCATATTATTTTTATATTTTCATAATTATAATAAATGTTAGTTTCAAGGCTTCCTAACCTTTTGAAGTGAAGTACAATAATTTTTTTTTTAACATCATTTATTGAAATTTACAACTGTACTTCAAGGTACAACAAGTAAATGTGACAAAAGATAAATGGCGTGAAACAGACTTGAAGAACTGCCCAATGGCAGCACTCCTTTTCTAGACTAGAAGGTCTCGATATCCTATCATCCAGTTCCAATCCTGAAACAGCATCCTTAAACCTTCAGAGACACCTTTTCCTTATCGAACACTGGTGTAATAACTGGCGTGTAAAGGTGAGCGAAGCCAAATGTAAACACATCACCTTTACTCTTAGACGAAAATCCTGTCCGCCAGTTAATTTCAACTCATTACCAATTCCTCTCTCAGATACAGTCCGGTATCTTGGCTTACTGTTAGACAAAAGATTGACTTGGAACCCACATACAAGACTTAAAAGACAAAAATCCAACCGACGATTCGGATAGTTATACCGACTACTCAACAGAAAATCTGAACTTATAGTTACCAACAAATTATTAATCTACAAGACAATACTGAAGCCCATCTGGACCTACGGACTTGAACTGTGGGGGACAGCTAAACGTACTAACATCAAACGCATTCAATCCTTTCAATCCAAAGTCCTCCGTACAATAGTAAATGCTCCTTATTATGTCTCCAACTATACCTTGCACCACGACCTTAATGTTCCATTTATTTCAGACCTAATTCCATCTAAATTCCCCCAGAACCTAGCTCAATTCCTATCCAGCTCCACTCATCCATACAACCCACCTAGAAGGTTGAAACGGCAGTGGCCCCGCGACTTTTTCTAAATATATTGGAGTTCTAGCACTGGCTAGATTCTCCACTCAATGTGATGTATGTATGAGTGTGTGTATGTGTATATAGGTATAAGTGAATTCTTGACTTTATTGTATTGATTCATTATTCTTTATATATTTTATTGTAATTTTATGCTGTGTAAATATTGTATGAATGTAGTATGTATGATATCTTTCAGCACTACTATTGATGTCCGAATTGGGACAGATTGTAATTTTACTCAATAAAAATTGTCGTTAAAAAAAAAAAGAAGGTCTCGAGGCCATCTTTTTTTCAGACGCCTCGGAGGATTGTCAGGAATTGAAGAGGAAGAAAGTATTGAAACTTTTGTTAGGATTAGGGTGGGAATGGAGTTTTTCATGAAAGGAATCTAGATCGGGGCAAATCAGCAACATACGGAACATTGAGGTCTTTATTGATAAGTTTGTTCGTGACAAAGTAAGGAGCATTGAGGATTTTACGAAGGATTTTGGATTGTAGGGTTCAATTATAACAAGAAAAATGAAATCCAGGAAGAAATAAAGTCCTGGTTAAAGGTGGGAAATGCGTGTTATTATTCAGTTGCTAAGTTACTTAGTTCGCGGCTTCTATCTAAAAACTTAAAGATTAGAATTTATAAAACTATTATTCTTCCAACGGTTCTTTACGGATGTGAAACGTGGCCGCTTACTTTGAAGGATGAACAACGGCTTAAGGTTTTCGAAAATAAGGTATTGCGTAAAATATTTGGTCCGAAGAGAGATGAGGCCACTGGAGAGTTTAGAAGGTTGCACAACGCGGAATTGCGGAACTTGCATCCTGTGAATATAATTGAGCTGATTGCATCGCGGAGACTCAAATAGGCAGGTAATGTTGTTGGGCTCGATGACGAGCGGATTCCGAGAAAGTTGGTATTTGCTGATCCGACTGGTAGGCGTCCGAAAGGTAGACTGAAGCGGAGATGGGAGGATTGTGTTAAGGCTGATCTAGGGAGCTTGGGCTTGAATGGTGAACATTGGACGAGTCTGTGTAGGCGGAATTTGGTGGTATCGGCATCGAACCTTTGGGTTCACTAAGCCTATTATTTATTTATTTATTTGGATTGTAGGGATTGGATATGGGAAGAATTCGATGGTTTAGTAAAGCCCCGAAGCCCTACTCCGTAAAGTACAATAATAAATACGGATTATTGAATTTGAATTTTTCGTAAATATTGGTTTGTAATATGAGTTTGTACCGTTTTTTTACTGATCATTTCAATAAATTCTACAGATTCTTGTAAATATTTTTAATCAATTATATGGCATGGTTACTCAACCCAAAATTAAGTATTTTGGAATAATTATGCTTGAAATGAGTATTCATTAACTGTTGAAGGACGACCCTTGAAGAACTTGTTTTTTGCCTCTTTCAAGTCAAAACTTTTAGATCTGAACCGAGCAAACCACTTACGGATGGTGCTATCTCTTAAGTAGGGTTTGTCGGTTTTTGAAAACCGGTTTTTTTTAGTAGAAAATGTCGGTTTTCAATCTGTGAATAACACTTTAAAAAATTTGAAAATGACAAATCTAATCAAATGTACCAGATTGATGAAAACACTGTTGCAAGCGGTTTGGTTCTTGGGAACATATCGGTCGAATATGATTTCAAGAAACAGTGTGTTATGTCTATTGGATGAATTAATTTAGATTTTATATCAGTTTGTCTTCTGGCTTCTTTATGTACAGTTCATAATTTCAGGGTTCAGTTCCATTGATATGTATTTGATATAGATGACATTATACAAAATGTAAGTAGGTAACATATTTAATACTATAAAAATACTTTTATTTAAAATACACATAAATGAAGAAGTTTTCCTAAATTAGTCTTTTTACATGGAAGGGGTGCTGCTGGGCATTTTCCTTCTTCATGCCTACCATGTCTCATCTCAATTTGTACAGCACATTTGCTGATTGTCAGATACATCTTGACAGGCGTGAATAAAGATATAAAGAGAAAAAAAAAATTAAAACATTAATGAAGAAGTTTTCCTAAATCAGTCTTTTTACATATGTGGGTGGTAAGAGAAACCTGCATTAAAATTTCAGCTTCGCAACCATTGCCATTTTTCTGATACTGCAATTAAAATAAATGTCAGTGAGTGGTAATTTGCTTTTATGCGTATAGATATATTTTGGTTTCTATAATGATTTTAAATAATGTTGTCATATTCTTTTTATATTTTCGTACAAGAGGATTCGTGTGGGTTGAGAGTTCGGAATGAAAAGAGGCATATCTGTTTCAAGCTAGTTCTGCGACAAATGGGATATTTGGGTCATTATGGATGAACCATAAAACATAAGTAGGTAACATATTTAATACTATAAAAATACATTTTTTTTTTTTTTAAATATTTTATTGATATTTACAACTGTACATACAGGGCGTGATAATGTCTTGTGAAGAAACTACCCAGTGGTAGCACATCAATGTCAATTTAATTAAAGTAGGTCTCGAGGCCATCGTCTTTTCAATCGCCTCGGAGGGTTGTCAGGAATAGATGGGAATGATAAGTTGTGTACAAGAGGATTCGTGTGGGTTGAGAGTTCGGAATGAAAAGAGGCATATCTGTTTCGGGCTAGTTCTGCGGCAAATGGGATATTTAGGTCGTTATGGATGAACCATAAAAATATAAATTTTTAAAATCAGGATTTAAAAACGATCAAGCCTAGTTCCGTTGCAAGTGAGAGGGTATTTTCTATTTCGGGGAATTTTGTGAATAAACTAAGGACACGGCAAAATAGCAAATCGATAGGCGTCCTCTGTTTTCTGAAATCATATTCCTGAATATAAAATACTGGGTCCTTTGATTAACTGTCTTTAAAACTAAAATTGATTTTTATAAGTATGTATGCATAAACGTTATTTACTGTTATCTTTCGGCTTTGATTGTAATTTACATTATATAATACACAGTTATATGTTTTCTTATTGTTTTTTATAAGTATCCATCTCTACCGAATAACATTGTGTTTAAAAAAAAAATATGGTTATTATGATAATATATTGTTTTTATTTATTCGAACCCTTTGCTGAATAACTCGTTTCACTATTATAAAAATATTTACAACCTAATAGAGAAAATAATGCATAAATAACGAATAATTGTTTTTAAAGTTATTTAATCCTGATCAACTATTAGTTCTTTGTTCTATTAAATTGCATAAAAAATCTTTAATGTCAATAAAATTGAACAGTAAATAGTTTCAGTCAAAAACTGCTTTTAATCACTCTAAATTTTCTGTTAACATTTTTTGTCCTAATCACAGAATTCACGTATATAACGTGGCCGCTTACTTTGAAAGATGAACAACGGCTTAAGGTTTTCGAAAATAAGGTACTACGTAAAATATTTGGTCCGAAGTGAGATAAGGCCACTGGGGAGTTTAGAAGGTTGCACAACGCGGAATTGCGGAACTTGTATCCTGTGAATATAATTGAGTTGATAGCATCGCGGAGACTCAAATACGCGAGTAAAGTTGTTGGGCTCGGTGGGGAACGGATTCCGAGAAAGTTGGTATTCACTGATCTGACTGGTAGACGTCCGAAATGTAGGCTGAAGCGTCGATGGGAGGATTGCGTTAAGGCTGATCTCGGGAGCTTGTGCTTGACCGGCGAACATTGGACGAGTTTGTGTAGGCAGAATTTGGTGGTATCGGCCTATTATTATTATTAATCACAGAATATTTGAGTTAAATTTTTTTAACAAAAATTCGAAACCGGTTTTCTGGAAAAATTACTGTTCGAAAACATCGGTTTTTGTATAAACCCTACTCTCAAGGCATTATCGCCATAGACACTGAAAATTTTTTTAACCTTCTGTGGAGCGGATTTTGTTCTCGAAAATGAAAAATCATTAAATGATTTCTTTTCTCCTCCATTTTAAGCTAGGAAAATGCCACTTAAAGATAAGGAATAATTTTTGAAAATGACTCATGAAGGCCCTAAATTAATCTTTTTGTAAAATATGTAAAAATTATTGGCCAAGAAAATATGATTTTACAAACACGGGAAAGATTAAATTCAAGTATTAAAATATGCTACGGAACTTATTGTACTACCACATATATCCTATTTGATATGGTCTCTGATATTCACATCTTTATGGCTATTCGCCTACATAATTCATCATAATTTTAGCTTAGAGTGCTATGAAAATACATAATAAAAAATTCTTTTAGATCCAAGGCAGTCCGACGTTTAATCAAGGCAGATTCCTTGTATCTCATTCATTTCGTTCTGCTGTTTAATTAATAAAGACCTGTTTCAGGCCTCTAGAAAGAGAAGATGCCTAACGTTTTTGTTATTATGAAACAGAATAAAATAAATTAAAATATAGATTATATTCGAAATTCTTAATTAGATCGTTTTAATAAAATTTGAAATTCGAATAGGAAACTGTAAATTCTGAGAGGTATGGTGGTCCCAACAATAGGATTTCGCGACAAGTGTGTCCCATATTTGAACCGACATGGAGAAATTTAAAGAGTCTAGCTGAACAAGCATGTGAAATCTGCCCCCGCGTGTATTAAAACCAAATTTATACCATTGAGTTACACCTATGAGAAACAACCTTACGCAGATTTTTAACCCCTTAATCCTAACGGAAGGGAAGTTATGGAGGAGGAAAAAAAAACAAAACAAAAAAAATTGTTTTCTCCTGAACAGCTCAACCGATTTTCACGAAAAAAATATATGTTATAGATTTCACAAATAGGTTTCATTCAATATTATTTTAATTTATTTTCCACGTAAATGCTGGTCAAATATTTTTTTTGAATTTTTCAAATAAATATTTTCTGGTTATGATGGTTTGGTACACCTCCAATGTTTCGCTACTTTCCTTTATTGGAGGGTCCTCCATATCATATATTTTTATAAATTTTATCCTAAGTGTACCACATTGTGAAAAAAAATAATAAAAAAATTTTCTCCTGAACGGATAAACCGAATTTCACAAACCGATGACCTCCTGCCCCACTGTATCCTTTAATAATACCCCACTCATACCTGTTGTATGAATCCGATACCTAGGACTCCATCTTGACAAACGTCTTACATGGAATCCTTACACGAGACTAAAACGACAAGAGACTGCCCGTAGATACCGATTACTACAACACTTACTCGACAAACGTTCAAAACTTCCAATTTATTACAAAAAGCTCATTTATGTTACCGTCATCAGACCCATCTGGGCATATGGAATCGATTTTTGGTGCTCTACTACACCATCTAATTCCTCCCGCATCCAATCCTTACAATCCAAAATCCTTTGCAAAATCCTAAATGCTCCTTATTTCGTCACAAATATAAATAATCCATAACGACCTTAATATCCCATTTGTGGCAGACCTTTCTCGTACCAAATATACCACTTTTAATTCCAAAGTCCCAGCCCATATAAACCCTCTTGTCCGCAACCTATCAACCTCACATATTCCTGACAACCCTCCGTTGCGATTGAAAAGAAGATAAGGATCTACTTACTTAAATAAACATCGAAGTTCTACCGCTGGGTAGTTTCTTCACAAGCCTTTATTCTAAATAGTTTATTTAGCTTTATAGTTATATTAATAGTTTATTCTAAATAGTTTATTTAACTTATTGTATTTATGTTATTACTGTTGTAAAATTCAATGAAATATATATAAAAATGTTTGAGCATTGAAATATTTCTTTTAAATTTCAAAATTAAAAAATTCTGCTTGGTCTGTGTGGTGGAAAATGAAGATGAACGCGTCTATGAGTGTTCACGTAGTATTCACTCTGAACCACAAACCGTCTCCTACCATTTATTTTAATAACATTACAATTCCTACATCAGACGAATTTTGATATTTAGATATTTACTTGGACAAAATACTGACCTGGAAAGCACACATACTTCAGCGTAAAGAACGGGAAGATGGTTGGGGGTGCGGTCATAAATTAGAAACACACATTTAAAACAAGTGCTATTTTTAATTATGTGCCGACGTTTCGGTCTACATTGTGGGCCCTCATCAGGGCTAAAAATACCAATGTAATTATAGACTTAATAACTATGGTGCAGAGGTTGGTTGCTATCTGCTTACGGGCCCACAATGTAGGCCGAAACGTCGGCATATAATTAAAATAGCACTTGTTTTAAATGTGTGTTTCTAATTTATGACCGCATCCCCAACCATTTTCCTCATCTAATTTCTAAAACGGTCAACAAAACTCCATCATTATGAATCCTCTCTCCCGGGGCCCGCAAGCAGATAGCAACCAACCTCTGCACCATAGTTATGAAATCTATAATCACATTGGTTGTTATCTTGTTTCTTTTATCACTGATGAAAGCCCACAATGTAGGCCGAGACGTCGGCACATAATTAAAATAGCACTTGTTTTAAATGTGTGTTTCTAATTTATAACCGCACCCCCAACCATCTTCCTCATCTAATTTCTCAACGGTCAACAAAAACTCCATCATTATGAATCCTCCCTCCCAGGGCCCGCAAGCAGATAGCAACCAACCTCTGCACCATAGTTGTTAAGTCTATAATTAAATTTATATATTTACCTGTTTTTCATCAGTGGTAAACAGATAATATAGTTTTTTTTTTTTTTTATAGAATCATGAAATTTAAAGGTACTTTAGAGATAGAAAATTTAAAATGTCGGCATTTAAGCCCTGTCAGACCATTTTAATCCGAATGAAACCTAAATGATATTAAAGTCCATTAAATTTTACATCGATATAGCGAGTTTAATCAAAATCTGGTAAGCTCATTTTGATGAAAAAGGTTTTGTATCGTCTCGGACGTATATTTGTCTTAAATTGAAATTTCAGTTTCATAGGACTTACCGTTTCCGCCCGGGAGTTACCACACACACATACAGACCTTTTTGCGGGACTTGGTTATTTGGACTCAGTGGACCCTAAAATGTGTATTTCCGTTAAAAACTGGAATTCGAAAATTTTCACGATCGCAATACTTTCCCTTACCATATATAGTAAGGTAAAGTAATATATAAATTTCAAAATTAATAAAATATCTATGTAATTAGAACTAATTTTATATGAGCTTATGGTTTCTTTTTTTTTTTTTTTTTTTCGCAAAATACTGTAACAATTGTAATATTAATTGTTAAACCCCAAAAGGAATACATTTATTTTTATCGACTATTGAATTAACGTTGTGCCTGAAATGTTTGAATGAAGGATTTTACATACCATAATTTTTTACAGTTTAGAGAATTTTTTTTAGCATTTAATATGTATGTTTGATTCGACTAAATTTTATCAACCTAAAGAGATTGTTTTGATTGCAACCTAATGATAATAATTGTTTTTTCTGTAAAAAATTACTGTGAAAAAAGAAATCGCTAAAAATCTATTAAATTAGCAACGATACTTCACGAAGAAGAAACGGTTTTGAACATTAGCTCCTCGTTCGTTTCTCCCCTGACTCAGATGGGTCTTGATAGTCTTAGCGTTGAACCCTATTTTGGAAGAATCGATTTTCGTTTCGTCATTTCATCTATGTCGCAACGAACCCTAAGTGTGACTTACGTGACTCATAAAGGTTTTTCGTTACTAATCGAGGCCCATTCTAACCTTCATAGGGTAAAAGTCTCTTTTATGTTCCTGGATTATGCCGTCACGTCTTATTTTACCTGTTGATTCCTCCCCTTCTGGGATCGTGGGCTTTAAGGCATACTTGACTTACTTTACTTCTAAGTATTGTTACTACTTTAGTGGTATGTGTTCATCTTCGATATTTATCTTGCAATGTTTTTTATATCGACAGTACTTTGTGTTTAGAAAAATCGATTTTTATGTTATTAAGTTGGTTGACATTAATATTAAATTTAAATTTTATTATATGAAGCGATATTATGTTTATATATATATATATATATATATATATATATATATATATATATATATATATATTATATACTTATAATATTATATACTATATATAATTATATATAATTTATATATATACTTATAATATTATAAGTTTTATATTATATACTATATATATATATATATTAATGGAAAGTACTTCGATCGTGAAAATTTTCGATTTACAGTTTGCAACGGAAATACATGTTTTATAGTCCCCTGAGTGTAAATAAAGTCCCGCAAAAAGGTCTGTGTGTGTGTGGTCACTCCTTGGCGAAAACTAAAAGTCCTATGAAACTGAAATTTCATATTTAAGACAAATATATGTCCGAAATGTTACAAAACCATTTTCATCAAAATCAGCTAACCAGAAGAGCCACTTTATACCGTGCATTTTGCATCTTTTTACGATTTTCTCCAAAACGGTTCCGACGATTTTGTTTAAACTCGCTATGTCGATGTATAATTTAATGGGCTTTAATATCATGTAGGTTTCATTCTGATTAAAATAGTCTGACAGGGCTTAAATGCCGATATTTTAATTTTGTTCCTATAAAGTACCTTTAATTTTGTTTATTCTTTAAAAATAGCTATATTATCTTGTTACCACTGATTAAAAGCAGGTACATATATAAATTGAATGAATTCGATACCCAACTAAAGGAAAAAATAGAAAAAATATTTTTTTAATGCAATTTTTTGTTTTTGAACATAAGAACAGTAATATACATGTATGATATACCGTTTGAAATCTAAAGATTTTCGAAAAAATATTATCTTATACACAAGCTTTTAAAAGTTAATAGAGAGTGATGAAAAGCCGATAAAACTAACTGATTATTTTAGATGATAATATAAACCATTTCTTAATAAAACACATGTTTCTATAAAAATTCCATTTAATTGATTCTTTAATGGTTTCACTTATTTTTATTTCTTACTATACTTGAAAATTGTTTCATCGATTTTAAAAGTAGTAAAAGTATAAAAGGAGGTAAGTGAAAGTCGTGTGTTGCCCGCACCAATTTTATTTATTTTTTATAATAAGATCGATATTAATTCAGAACATTTAATTGTACCGTGAAATCTATATTATGAAAAGTGGTAACATTTTCCAATTATTTTTAATTATAAACCCCTATTCATAGTCATTTCATTACCATTACATTACATTAAATAAATTTGTTAGTTAATATTGTCATTGATCAAAAAATATTGTTTGATAACTTGAAAAGGGTCAGAGGAAAAAAAATCAGATTCCGAATTTTTAAAAAAAATTTCGAATGCAGAAAAACGGGTATCGTTGAGTTGTCGGCAACATGTCGACATATCGCTTCTCGACCGATTGGCTAAGATCAAAGTGTAGAAGAAAAATTATTTCATCACTTACAAATACTACAAGAAAAAGGATTATATATTTTATCTAGGAACATTTTTGATATTTAGGGCTGGAATTTATAGTTGGAAGAATGTTTAAATTTAACTTTGGAAAAAGAAAACATATATTATTTGATAAATTCTAAAAATGTTTCTATTTTAAATGTCAATGGCAGTAATTGCATGTAATAGAAAAAAATAAGAGATAAATTGTTGTGTAAATGGAATAGAGTATTATAAGATAAGATAAGATAAGCCTTTATTTACACATATTTACAATTTTTGTTGATACATAAAGTTTATATATATTTATTTTTATTTTAAAATACTTTTAATAATTGATGTAAGTAAAAAGAAACAATGTGACCAAATATTGTATACAACTTTTTACTTTCACTTACTATATATAGTAAGGGAAAGTATTGCGATCGTGAAAATTTTCGAATTCCAGTTTTCAACGGAAATACACATTTTAGGGTCCCCTGAGTCCAAATAACCGAGTCCCGCAAAAAGGTCTGCGTGTGTGGTAACTACCGGGCGGAAACGGTATGTTCTATGAAACTGAAATTTCATATTTAAGACAAATATACGCCCGAGACGTTACAAAACCTTTTTTTTCTCAAAATGAGCTTACCCGAAGAGCCACTTTGTACCATGCATTTTGCACCTTTTTTGATTTTCTCGAAAACGGTACCGACGATTTTGATTAAACTCGCTATATAAATGTAAAATTTAATGGACTTTAATATCATTTAGATTTCATTCGGATTAAAATGGTCTGACAGGGCTTAAATGCCGATATTTTAAATTTTCATTCTCTAAAGTACCTTTAATTTTTTAATTCTATAAAAATAACTATATTATCTTGTTACCACTGATGAAAATACTTTCTCATATACTTTCTCATACACAAGCTTTTAAATGTTAATAGATAGTGATGAAATGAAGATAAAACTAACTGATTATTTTAGATAATAATATAATAGATTTTTTAATAAAACACATGTTTCTATTTAAATTCAATTTAATTAATTCTTTAATAGTTTCACTAATTCTCATCTCTGACTGTCTTTGAAAATTCTTTAATTGATTTTAACAACGGAGGTAAGTGAAAGTCGTGTGTTGCCCGCACCAGATTTTTAAATAAAAATTGTATGTTTAGATAAATAAAAGTAAAATGATTTTCTACTAATGTGTAGGCCTCTCCTGAAGGAGGAATAGTCTTGATCGACGACCAGCCGTACCTTCTGGGTTATCAGTTCGCTGCTTGTTTTTCACTTTCTTGGCATTTTAATTCCCAATATTTTCGATCCTCTGTTTTCCTATGCCAAGATATTCCTTCTTGTTTCTTAATTTCGTCCGACCATCTTTTGAGTTGCCTTCTTGCTTGGGTTGCTTTCCGAGAGGTGTCCATTCGGTAACTGCCTTGCTCCACCTGTGATCCTTTATTCGCATTAAATGCCCAGCCCATTCCCATTTCAGCTTCCTTATACAACCCACAGCATCCCTCACCAAAGTGGTCTCTCTCAGAGTCGTATTTTTTACTTTTTGCTTTAAATTCACATTTGTCATGCTCTTCTCCATTATTCTTAAGAGTATTATAGCGTTTAATAAAAAAAAAAAAAAAAATCCACGTGTCTCTAGATGATAAAAGAGCCACCATTCCCAGCGTTCTCATTCAAAAACTTTTTTAATAATCTACAACTGAATATTAAAATGGGAACTAAAAAAAGATCTGGTGCGGGCAACACACGACTTTCACTTATCTCGGTTGTTAAAAACGATAAAAGAATTTTCTCAAATACAGTTAAAGATGAAACTAATAAATAATTACTTAAATTGAATTTCTATAGAAACATGTGTTTTATTAAATAATCTATTATATTAATCTCTTTTATATTATCTATGTCAATCAGCTAGTTTTATCGGCTTTTCATCACTCTCCATTAACTTTTAAAAGCTTGTGTATAACAAAATATTTTTCTAAAATCTTTGCATTTCCCGTAATATCGGTATATTATACATCCGTATTACTGTTCTTATGTTCAAAAAGAAAAAAATACATTCAAACATATTTTTGCGGTTTCCTCCTTTCGTTGGATATCGAATTCGTTAAACTTGTAAACTTACCTGTTTTTTAGCAATGCTAATCACATGATACAGTAAACCCTCGTTTTAACAAACTCCAAGGGACCAAAAAATTCCCAGTTCGTTATAAAAGAATTCGTTATATCCGTAAAATATATTGAATGTATATCATATGTCTTGGTATAAATTCAGGTGGTTAAAAAGATATATTTTCAATACAGCATTCGCTTCCAGGCACATGTTTATTTAGAAACTAGAATAGCAGTTAAAGCTATGCACTATGTACATATATTTCTTATTTCACATTTTACATAATACTTTAAGATTAACATAAACCATCATTTAAAATACAAAACTTAAAAAGGAACCCACAATGTCAAAATCACAGCAATTCATATAAAGTTTAAATAATAAAAAAATTTGTTTTTTGCACATCCCGATGAAGACAACGGAGGAATCGATTTTATCTTTAGTAGCGATAATCGTTGATAGAGCACATTTTGATATCCCGCATTTTCCCAAAATTTTCGATTTCGACTCAATTTTTTTATCCACTTCCAACCTTGTATTTAAATCAATGGATTTTCTCTTTGACATACTGTGCGGAGCGGAAGCGCACTTAGAACGGAAAGCAAGACTGACTTGACCTCGTAGGGAACTTGAATTAAAGCAAGTAATAAAAGCAATAAAAACAGAAAAACTAGCTGAAACTCCAGAAGCCCGAAGTTATCACAGACTGTGAATCACAGAATTCAGCTGAATAGAGAGAAGAGGTAAGGATTGGTACAGAAAGGCGCCGCTCTTTACCGGGAATTAAGACGTATCGTAATTTTTTTCCACTTTTTTTTTCGTAATAACCAAAATAATTCAATTCTGATGTACAGAAAAGTAGTTCGTTAATTCGTTATAAGAGAATATTTCATTATAAACGAGGAGAAAGCCTAGTTTTCTATTAATTTTTCAAGGGACCGCAACGATAGTTCGTTATAAACGGGTGTTCGTTATAACCGTGTTTGTTAAAAAGAGGGTTTATTGTATCGCCAATTTTATAATATCTACAAAATTAAAGGTACTTTATAAGTAATTTTTTTTTTAAATATCGGCACCTAAGTTTAGAGATATGATTTGCGCGTGGTAAAATCATAGATACTAATTAGAAGAAATGAACATTACACTGAATTTGATTGACCACATCGTACGACTAAATTCAGGTCGTGCACAGAAAGATAAGACCTTTCAACAGAAATGCGAGCAGAGAGAAAACATTTATTCTGTGAGACAAATGCTTGATGAACTCCAGCGAGTGACATATGACAGATAGACGAGCTTCATGCACCAGCAATTCGATTTATAAAGACCATTTAAAAGTAAAGAAACTTTGTTGTATTTGCGTTTCTCATAGTCGTGGGGAAGAGCGAATGAATTTACTGTGACTTGGTGTTGAAAGATGTTGAAAATATTTGATGAGGGACAGTCTCAATACATGAACAGCATCTGAAAGGTGATGAAACTTGGTTGTACTATTATAATGTCGACGAGAAATTCTCAAAAAAAATTTTGAAGTATAAACCTGTAACCTGTCAGAGACCTCGATCTGCTAAGAGAAAATAATGAATTTTTAGATCGAATAAGATCGTGTTGTGTCTGCCTAAAATCGTAGAATCCATGAAAAACCTCTGTCCACAGTCAAGAACGGACATCGAGACAATGCTCCAGCTGACAATGCCAGACCCTATGTTTAACTTTTTAATCGATCATCATTCCGTCAAGATCTTTGCTTCCTGTGACTATGCACTGTTTTCGGAAAACATTTTTCTAGTACAGAGAAACTTCTGAATACTAGGGACAGCAACTGAGTCTTACTCCGCGATGAATATAGCAGAAAGGACTGGTTGTTGTGTGGGTTTTGAGGCGTAAAACCCAGGGGTCATAAACGCCTATAGTTCTCTTTAATTAAATAAAAATGAGAAAATAATGATGATAAAAATATTGGATAAAAATAAAATAAAATTATAATATATATTTTATTAAATATTAGGTGACTCCTAAGAAACCTGAACAGCGCCGAAATATATATTCATTATCGGAGAGTATGGAGGATATATTAGGTCTGAGTCCAAAGTTGGTTAAACTTGTCCTATAAAAAGGGCATTCTTCTAAAATATGCAAATAGTCAGGATATTATCACAGTTTGGCACTAGGTGGTGGTCGTTTGGTAATGAGATGAATATGGGTCATGTTAGTGTGGCCTATCCTTAACCTAGCCAGGACAACTTCCTCTCTGCGGTTTGAGCGATATGATGAGGGCCAGGGCTTTACTGTTTTGTTTTTTTTACGTTTTTTAGTTTGCTAGCAGGACTTTTGTCCCACATGGACTGCCAGGCATCTGATATTTCCTTCCGGAGTGGATGAGATATATCTCGCGGAGTGCTTGTTTGGCGGCCCTGTCCGCCAGCTCATTACCAACTATCCCCACGTGGCTTGGGGTCCAAATAAAGCACACTGTCTTTTCTAATCGCAGTAAAGGTCTGGTCTTGAAGAAGGGATAAGTCTTAAATGTGATGAAAACTTCTTATGATAAGAAAAACTTTATTAGTAACATTCTTATCTTATATCTGAGTTATGAAAAATATTTTCAAATCTGTAACCATAAATCAGCAGTTCGTTTTTATAAGGATCACATTAACAAGAGCAGGAAAACTCGACATAACATACTGGCTGATAATTAATGATACCCAGTTTCAAATAAACGGACTTGTTATTAATCTTTTTGCTTACGGACTGTTTGCTTAACATTTAATTTATGTTAATCTGAAATTATTTTTTTTTTTAAACATATTTATTGATATTTACAACTGTATATATATAAACATCAAGTAAACGTGATTAATAAATTGACATGAAATACATGTAGAGACGCTACCCATTGGCAGCACTCTAAAAATATTCTAGACCAGAAGGTCTCGGGGCCATCTGCTTTTCAGACAACTCGGAGGATTATCAGGAATCGAAGAGGATGATAGGATAGAAACTAGTGGATTAGAATGGAAATGGAGTTTTTCATGTAATGATTGATACCTGGTTCGGGTTAATTCAGTAAAGTAAGGAGCGTTAAGGATTTTGGATCGTAAGGATTAGATACGAGAAGAATTCGATGGTTTAGTAGAGTCCTATAGCTCTACTCCGTGAGTCCATACCGGTCTTATGATGGTTATTTAAATAAGTCTTTTATAATTAAGTGGATGGTTGAAACGTTTGTCCTGTAAGTGTTGAAGTAATCGAAAACGTCGGGCAGTCAGGATTCCAAGTAAGACGTTTATCAAGGTGCAATTCTAGTATCGAGTCTGTTCAACAGGGGCTAGTGGAGTGTATTAAAGGTACAGTAAGGAAGGAAGTCATTGGTTCCCAACGAAGGGTAAAGGTTATCTGGAGGGATTTGATAGAATTAATTTTAATCCTCCAATTTTGGCACCATACTTCAAGGTCTTGGATGTCGAATTGAAGTGTGTGGGAGGCAGAAACTGGATCATTATCTACTGGTAGAACACACGTGTCATCAGCGTATATATAAAGAAAAGTTTGTTTGTTTATTCATTTAACGTCACTTTATGCTACTATGGCTAATCGGACGATGCTACAGTGGGAGTCCTAAATTTTGCCTATCCAGGTTTTATTAGGATAGGGATCTTTAACGAGTACCTGACATCGCACAGGCTCGGGACCACCTTTTAACGTGTCCTCTGAAGGACGGAGTAACTAAGGATTTTTTACTCCCATTAAAAAATCCTAGGACCACCTGCGGGTTTGAACCCGTGACCTTTAGCATGGGAGGTTGTTACGCTAGCCACCCAGCTACAAGTGATCCCTATTCAGAAAAGTGTTAGGATGGTTTGGGATAATCTGAAATTATGAATGCAGTTTTCCGGAAACGGTAATTTGAATAGTAAGAGGATTTCTGCCTGACTGTATGGTACAAAGATATTGAAGAGTAAAATACGGAGGGAGATTTAACATATCCACTTGAGT